>JADMLD010001005.1:1235063-1975126 GCA_017589585.1 Phylloscopus whistleri
AGGTGGAAGAAAAGCACACACTGCTCACCCTGACACCCTCATGGGAGCAGAATTACAGCCATGCAAACCTCCTCTTTTACACTGTGCTTTGGAAGTAAAGGGTGAATCGTTACCTTTCCAGATTTCTTCAATACTATTATCTATGGTGCTGTGGTACTGTTACATATATTGTGTATATATAAAAATATGTGGTCATACATATTCATACATGCACCTACACCTATATAGAAAGCCACAGTTCACATTTAAAGTTCCTAACCAGGATACATCTTTCTACAAATGTTCTCCATGCTTGTCAGACACACCCCCACACGCTTCAACACAGGGAAATGCAAACCCCTCTGTGTTTGCAGGCAAACACACCTGAAAGATCCATGCTTTGTGACTGGCTGCCAAAATTTCCCAGCTCACTATGTCCATCGGCACTTCAGAATATGCATTTACACAGCTCATGCATTTACACACACATGCACCGTATACACATCCATGCAAAAACCTATACACACAAACCTGTATGAATGAACAGTGGGTGAACAAACCCGTGCACACACATGCAAGGCAAAAGCACGCCAGAGGCACACATGCTGACCTGTAAGAACACATTTACACACGTGAACGTCTGTTTTGTACACGTGCACAAAACACACATATACACAGAGGCACCGGAAAGAATATCCATGCACACAAACGCAGAAATGTGCACATATGCACAAAACATGTGTGTGCACACACCCGCACTGAACCACACAAGCACTTGCACGCACATGCACACGAGGGCACACGCAGAATCACACACCACTCGTGTGCACACGTGCACTCACATTCAACACGGCAGCACATACCAGCACACACAGACACTCACACGTGCAAGCGCAGTCACCAGCACACGCGCACCCAGACACACACTCCACCCCCAGCAGAAACCTCCCCCGCACACACTGCGGGGCTCGACACACGCGCGCACCCCTTAAGCGCAGAAATGCACCCCCACCACCCCCGCACGCCCGGGACGACACCCCCGCACCCACCCACGTGCGCGCCTCCGCACGCCCCCGCACCGCAGGCGGTGCCTGCACGCCCCCTCCACAAGCTTCCCGCAGCTCAGGAAACCGCCGCTCCGCGCAGCTTGCGCGGCGGCTGGGCGGGCACAGGAGGGCAGCCCCAAGTGCGGGTTCGAGTCCCGCAAGCCGGGCAGCGCGGGCCCCGCGGCCCCCCCCCGCTCCCGCAGCCGGCCCCCCCCCGCTCCCGCAGCCGGCCCCCCCCCGCTCCCGCAGCCGGCCCCCCCCCCGCTCCCGCAGCCGGCCCCCCCGCAGCGCCCCCGCCCCCGCGGAGCGGCGCGGCCCCGGCGGCGCGGCGGCGCGGCCGGTAGGTGGCGCCAGCGCTCTTCCTGGCGGAGCCGCGGCCGCAGCGCCCCCGCTCCGCTCCCGGCCCGGCCCGGCCCGGCCCGGCCCGCTGGGAGCCGCCGCCCGCGGCGCGGCACCGCCGGGCCCGGCCCCGCCCGCCGCGGCAAGGAGCCCCCTCAGCTGCGCACACGGGGAGCGGGTCTGTGCCCGCCGCTCCCCGCCGCCCGGCCTGTAATTAATGTCCCCGCGCAGAGCAATCAGCCTGCGCATCCCCGGGGGCCGCGCAGCTGCCGCGGGGTGTGTGCCCGAAGGCGCGGCAGCCGGTGTGTGTGCGGGCCGGCGTGGCGATGGCAGCGCCGAGCACCGCACGTGCGTGGTTAATAACGAGGCTGTGGCTGCTGCCGTGAGCGGCCGCGGGATGGGCGAGCCCCGCCGCGCCGGCCGCCCCAGGCTCCTCCGGGCGGCGGGGGGACCCCGCCACTCCGTTATCTCCCGAGCCGTTCTCCCAGGCAGAACTGATCCTCCTGAGAGAACGAGGGGGTGGGGGGAGAGTCTCAATTGCAAATACTGTTTGGAGTTTATTGGAGAGAGCGTCTGAGCGTTGAGGTGCTCTCCCGTGGCTCCCGGTGGATGCAGTGAGGAGGCAGGATTGTGGTGGGTTTCGGCTGTGCAGGGAGTTGGGGTAGCGGGGGGGTGGGGGGGAGGAAAAGACACGATCGAGAGTAGCTGAGACTTTGTGCCCCCGTTGGAGAGATGGTTGAGTCCTCGTCAAGGTTGCTGTGGTATCCCAGAAACACCATTCACTCCGAGCTGTGACCGCGCACCATCAACAGCAACAACTCCGCTGCGCCTGGCCGAGGAATAGGAATTAGGAGCTCTCAAGAATAATATGAAAGGGATCTGCAGAGGGGAAATCCGTGCAAAGGAATCGAAATTAGCAGACTTTTGGGAAAGGGGATGTACTAAATGTGGCCGGCTGGACTTCATCCTGGTGAAGAAAATGGAGATTAAAAGTGGATTTACATTTTGGAACCTCGTCTTTTTATTGATGGTTTCGTGTGTGAAAGGTAGGGTAGTATTTGAGTGGTATATTTTTAGGGGTCCATTTGCTTTCTGTCAGGGCGTTGCAAGCTCTCGCCTTGTACCAAGGAGTGTTTCAAAATATATTTATCTCTTATTTTATATTTTTGCCCTTGGTACTTTGCAATGGAAATATATAAACGATCGCTAAAGCGGGGAGGAAAGAAGGAGTTGATTCAGAGCTCTCTTCGGAGATAGGAAATGTATTTGCTTGCCAGAGCTGGCGTTCAATGCAGTGACTGAGCTGGGGCTCAATAAATATTCTTGCAGTATGCTCAAACGGAGACGTGAGTTGGTTCCTATAGCCTCTAACTAGTGTATATTCAAACAAATCCCACTGGTTCACTTTTTTGAGGTGACGATGATGTTAGTGAGGGGTGTGTGGGGGGGGGATTACCTACAATTCTGGTTTTCGGTCGAGCAGCGGGATCTTTGCGGGAATGCCTGTATCGATGCACTTATTAGTTTAACCCGTTGCGTGGGGAAAGTTACGGAGAAGCCCAGCGTACGCGGAGCCGTCTCACAGCCCGAAATGCGCTTCACGCTCAGCTGTCTGTACGCATGCAGGGCTCCCAGGCTGTCGGAAAGGTGCGTTGGTAATTCAGCCTTGAAGGCATGGTCTGTCGCTGGGTGCAAAGATCGACACCTTTTCTCTTCCCTCCCTTTGGTCCCTTTTCTCTGGTGTATGTGAGGGAGTTTGGGTGATGGCTTTTGTCTTTTTTTTTTTTTTTTTTTTTTTTTTTTTTTTTTTTTTGAGGCAGGGGCTATTTTGCTTTCTTCTGTGTTCATGAAAGGAAAGCAAAAAGGAAATGTCTAGTTAGCGGCATAAATATCTCCACTGAGTCTGTGCTTGCAGACAGTTAAGGGAAATGCTACACACGGAGAAAAGAAGAAATATGTGGCTTGAATAATGTGCACCTGCAGAATTACACAGGCGTCGCTAAACAGTGAAGTGCCGATCCCATCACGCGTGCCTTCAGTAAAAGGATCTATTCTGCTACTCTCCACAGTCGGCTGCCTACCCGAAATAATCTCCCCTTGTTTGTGGCCAGTGATTAATATCCGATTAATCACCCTTTCATCCTCATCCTCATCCCTCCTCCCCGCCACACTCATACACTCCCAGAATATTTAGTAGACATTATCGATCCTCTCCGAGTTTTTAGACTTGGTTATCGCCTACGGAGGTTGCCTGCACGGGTAGGAAGGAGGTGTCTTGTGGGGGTGGCATTCAAAGGCGTGCCTTCCTGAGCTGGCGCTGGCTTGGATGAAACAGTTTATTGTAGAGCTTTGCAGCTGCTTTTCCCCCCATTTGCATCGTGTTGAAAAAGACAATTCGCGTTTCACGGGGAGGGTCTGGAGGGCTTTTACCTCATCCCGCGTTATCCTGACGCGGGTTATCCAAGGGGAAGGGTCTTGCCTGCGATGTTTATGCACACTGTAATTAAAGGCAGCCTTTTTCTGTTTGCATCTATTGAAGGGAGCCGCTCCCGGCGCTCTGCCCCGGTCTGGAGACGATTTGCTGTCAGCACCGGCCCGGGCCTTTGGGGTTATTTCTTTTCCCCGGTTCAGCCTTCTGCCTTTAGCGCCTTTCGGTGCCGGGTGCCAGGGCTCGGCAGCCCCGGGCTGGACGCCGGCCAGGCGCGCCGTGCGCTGCGCGGGGCCCCGCGGGCGCGGTGCGGGGGCTCCGGGGCGGCTCCGAGGCGGCTGCTTGGTGAGCGCGAGTCGCGGGGCGGCAGCATCCGACCGAGGGATGCGCTGGCGCGGCCGCGCCGCGGAGCGGCTTCCCCAGCACCTGTTGAGAGCCGCCGCTTGCCCTTGGGGTAAGGAAAAAACGCTGGGCACGGAGGGCAAAAACTGCGGCGAAGCACCAGAAACAACCCAAGAAACAGGGCAAAAAATGGGCTTGGCAAAACTGCCTGTTTCTCCTTCTTCCCATTGTCAGGGCCTAAGCTTCCCCCATCCCTGGCAATTTCCATAGACTTCCTTTGGACTGGGGCGATTCTCCCAGAAACTGCCGACCCAGGAGGTGAGATTTTGCATTCTGGATGCGAGTTCCTTTAGGCAGCCAAGCTTCACAGATCTGGCTTACACTCACTGCAGCACTGCATCTATTCTGGGCGTTTATATTAATTCTCTCCTCACTGCCGTCTATGAAAGCATTTTTCTTCAATTTACATTCTCATTGTGTCAACACAGCTCCTGCCCCCAGAAAGCAGAAGCGAACGATGAATGAATACCTGCCCACGTAAAACATTCCAGATGTTGGGAGCAAGATGACTCCCCAGATCCTACATCTGCTCTACCATTGCCTGGCAAGGCCTTTTTACCACACCCCATCTCTGCAAGCTCTAGCCCATACCCTTCCTTGCATAAACACTTCCACTGAGCAATCCAGCACCACAACATAACATCCAAACTGTTGCTGTCATTTCTGTCATGCTGACTACTTCCACAGCTTTGCTTGATATCTGCCTCTCAGGCTTTTCCTATTTTTTGTCATTATCCTGTCACCATTTCCTCAGTCTTGATCCACAGCTCTCCCATCATTACAGGTGTCAATCTACCCCAGGATGCTTAGAGGAACCGTGTTCATATCTGAATAATTAGGCTTTCTCTGGATATATTAATATAGACAAAACAAATCCTTCATGTTTATCTATAAATTCATGCCTCTTTGGACTCTTCAACAATACTTGAAAAGGGATAAGAAAGCAGGAGAAGAAGGAAGAAAGGAAATTGTCAGAACTGCTGAGTAAGGGGTGATAGGAAGAGCTAAGTAAAGAGGAGACGTTCCTTTTTCAATGAAAATATTGCTTACAAAATATCCCATTATGCCATGGAACCATCTCCAACAAAATCTTCCTTCAATAGGCATGGAGTAAAAAAAGCAAAGAAATGACACCACTGAAAACTGAGAGGCACGAAAGGCATTAAAACAAACAAACACATCCAGGATCCAGCCTTTAGGAAAGGCCAAACAGAGTGATTCCTGATCAGCTACAGGGAGTCATGAACCCTGTGCTCTTCCCTTTACATGAACGAGACACCCAGGAAAGCTCCCTCCCCTCACACCGTGGGAGAAATGAGAAGCACCATTGAGACAAGGGAGATACAAACCAAGTTTGGAGGAGTAGAGAATGGAAAACTCCACTGTCCAACTCCCTTACAAAAAGGGGTGAAGAGGGCATGAAAGAGGGGGAAAAAATAGGCAGCATCAGTGAGCTTTGCCTCCTGGGATTTAGGAAAGAAATCACAGATACTTGCACGACTTCGATTTGGCACCTCCCTCCTCCAAAAAAAAAAAAAAAAAAAAAAAAAAAAAAAAAAGCTTGCGATCTGTTAGTGGAGGGAAATCAGATAGGAAATCAAGCAAAGTGACCAGATTCCACAAGACTCCTCCATCTCTTCTATTTGGCTGTCGCTCCAAGAGAGAGAGCACCAAGGTCGACTTTTGTCTGCCTGGCTAAAATGAAGCTTTGCCGCTGCTGTTGTTCCTCTGTTCCCCTCTTGCAGTTGTGACAAGCGGAACAAGGGCAGCTTTCAAAATGAAAGCGAGATGAAGCACTGAGATTTTAAACGGCTCATTGACAGGAGAAGTGATGAGAAAATGAAAAGCATTTCCATTTCCAGTGATAGGTACCTGGCATGTGGGAGTATTTAGCAGGGACAAAGCTGCCCTGCTTCTTTCAGCCACCTCTGCAATCTCCCTTTTCCCTCATTTCAACCTCAATCCCGCTCCCTTCGTGCTCTGTCAGCCCCTCCCCACCTCCTCTTCGCATTCCCTTGATTTATGGTGTTACTGACGATGGGTATGGGATTACTGGCGGATGGCTTTCCTCAGTGGGGCACGGGTGAGCGCAGCGAGGTGCTGGCTCTGTCCCCGAAGCGGGAAAGGCCGGGAGAGTAACAGCAGGTTCAGGTTTCCTCATATCCAGATGGTCGATGCCTGTGCCGCATCTTTGTGTGCATGTGTGTGTGTGTTGTGTCGGTTCGTGTGTTTGTGTGTATGTACTCATGAAGGGGGGCAGGGACACTGACTGGAGCAGGGACAGTGTCGTCCTTCCTTTCCGACTCCTCCACACCCGCTCACCTCCTCCTGGGCGCTTGTTTGCCGTAAGCCCCCGCAGGTGACACAGGGCTGGCTGTGCTCAGCGGGCTGCGCACCGCGACTCATCGATTTTTAAGCTCCGGAGTTCTTCAGGGTTACAGGCAAAGTTACCCTCTCTCACCCCCGCCTTCTCAGGGCTAAAACTCGGCAGGGCTGTTCCCTCTCTTAGCGCTCGGCTCCTCCGCCTCCTCTCCTGCAGGGCAGCGGTGAAGAACACACGACCCCTCCCAGCAGCACCAGCAGGGACCATTTCTCCTTTCCCCGCCGGTGCCCCTCGGGACTCGCAAAGGGCACAGGAGAGCCTCACGTTCGCTTTCCTCTTTTTCCTTGCGAGAGGCAGCAGTCTCAAGGCGGAGCCGGCTCGGAGCTGCCCGCCGGCAGCCTCCACCCGCGCCCGGCACCGCCTGAGGTGACCGCACCTCCGGCCAGTCCTTCTGACACGATCTTCCGTCTTTTGGCTTTGCTTGCGGCTCTCGGTCACATCTGCACGTCTTTGGTTGATAAGTCTAAGGCAGCAGTAGGGTGGTCGGTTGATTGATTTGGTTGGCTGACACAGAAACTGCCCCTCACTCCCTGAGCACAACCAGCCCGCTCCTCTGCGAGAGGCTAGGCACTTCAGGCAGCCATACAGGGTGGAGAGGGACAGGCTGTAGCTTCAACTCCATTATCAGCATCTCAGTTTGCAAGCACCAGTGCATGAGACCCAAAGAATTCTGCAGATGTGCTCTAAAATTCTTCATTTCCCAAGATTCCTGTGCAGAAACATAGCAGAAACTTGTAGTCTACCTGTGGGTTTTTGCTTGTTTGTTTGTATTTGAGGGGGGAGGTTGTTTTTGAGCAACAAGTCTAGCAGGATAATTGTCCATCTAGCTTAGTGCCCCTTATCTCCAACCATCACAATTAGCAGCAGTCTAGTGAAGGGTTGGAGAAGCACAGCAAGTGGAGTGACTAGAAGGTCCTGAATGTCAGCAGCCAATGGCTTTGGGTCTCCTAAGATACAGGCTGCTTTTGAAACATCACATTTGGAAAGGCATGGACTGGCCTGTGTTCCTCTCGTTTGTCCTTTCTCTTTTATTCTGCTGCCTTTTTGCCGTGCCTTGCCTTCCTTCCCTGTCCCATACCATGGCATTCACATAAAACCTCCATTCTTTGCACTCTTCATCTGGCTGAAAGCACTGGCTTGTATGAACATTTGTGATAAATGTTGACATGCTGTGAATGTCTACCCACAAAAATTGAGATTTGAAACCGTTGAATGTACATGTATCTAGTAAAAAAAAAGAAAAGCACATACTTGTTAAGATAAATTTGAAAAAGTTTTAAAATATCCTCTGGGGATGGCTCAATTTGCCTGATTGTAATGACTTTTCAGAGAAAATGAAGAATAAGATAGCCTTGTATTGCAGCTTTTTTAAAAAAATAATGTCTTAGACATTGTCTAATTTTCAGAGGTATTGAGCATTTACAGTTTCAGGTGGCTCTAGTAAGAGTCTGGGGGACATGTTAGCAACTCTGAAGCAAGGCTGAGTGAGTCCATCATTATGATTCTGAGACAGAGAGAAACAGTATAAGGAAACCATCTATAAAATTATTTAAAATTATATATAAAATTTTAATTTTACAGAATCTGATAAATTGGAATGGTAGGAATAAGAAAGGCTGCTGTAAAATTAGTTTGGGTTTGTTTTTTTTTGTCTTTTCCACTAGTAGGAAACTTCAATTCTAATTCCATGGGGCTGTGACATCTAAGTTTCAACTTCTTGCTGATGCGTATCATTCAGCTTGTGTTTCTGACCATAATGGTTAGGGTTGAAAGGATAGAACAAAGCCTTTGAGGGAAATTAGCTTACCAGTTACTACAAAGCAATTTCCAGGAAAGAGCAGTCAGAGAACAGACAACTTGGTCTAAGATGTTTTTGTTTTTGTTTTTGTTTTCCTTAAACCTCTATAATTTTAAGAGAGCTCTTAGTATGTGAGATTTGAAGAAGCAATATTTAAGTCACAAATCAGAGACCCATCTGATAGAAGTAATTATTGCAAGTCTATAAACCTTACCTCATAATTTTGTTTATGTAATTTCCATGCTAGAGTTTATTACAAAAATCCAGAACTCTTGAAAGATTTAGACACCTACCTTTCAATCAACTTTACAGAAGAATATTTCCTTGTCAATGAAATGGTACATTTTCTCTCCAAAAAAAAGTTAATATTTGTCTTTATCTAAAATTCAAGAGACAATATTTGGCAATTATCTTAGTCCTAAATAGAACAGGGTGTGATATGTGATGCACCAGTTTTCACACTCCTTTTTTTTTTAAAAAGCCTAGTAGTATTAGAAAATGTTGAAGATCTCCTTCCCAATATTCAGCTTTTCTTCTGGGAAGTGGAATGGAGAAGGATATTGGACTATAAAGAGGATTATTTAAATTACACATACACACAGAGACACACCATTTACATTTGTACTTGTTTACATTCAGTTGTTTACCATTCTTGGGCAGATTTACAATCATTGTTGCACTGCTTTGTTCTCACAGAACGTGTAAGATTTACTATGGCTTCATAATTTCAGCATTACAGATGCTGAGTACTGTTGTAAATGTCAAAGGAGGAAATAGTGGGAATTCATCATGTCCTTCCCAGGGTCTGAAATCCTAGTTGGGTAAGTTTATAGATCTAGGAACAGTGTTACTCATAAAGGGTGATCCCCAGGGTATTGGAAAATGGCAAGCAAGGGATTCCAGTGGGGCTGGTGCTCTCATAAAACTCTGTTGTTGAAAAACAAGATGGGATGCAGTCAACATAGACGTAGAGAGATGGACGGCCCATTTTCCCTTGGATTCTACAAAATGCATCATAGCCTCATGTGTCATATTTGCATTGTGTCATAGAAATAAGGAAAATAACTGTAAGTAACGTAACCACAGAAGCATTCCTGGGGTGATGAATTCTCATCCCCCAAGGCCTGTAAATAACAGACTGTCTTTGCAATAGAACTGAAAGAATTTGGAGGCTTGAGGCAGAAATGACTGAGTTGATTACTTGGATTATACTGCTATTGAACCACTATTTCTGGCCTTGAATTCTGTTCTGTCTGTTTCTCCTATTTATGTATCTTATTAGCCTTGTATATCTTTATGCATATAACTTGTTTAATTTTCATGGAAATATGTATACATATATGTTTACACATGCATATATATGCACATGTAGAAGTGTATATCCACATATTTGATTATATTATGAAGAAATTCAACAACCTGCTTTGTTACCCTACAAAGACACAGGTAACAACTTGAAACTTATGTGCTTCCTAAATTATCTTTTACCTCTTAATTTATTGTGTATTCCCAAACTCAGAAGGAAGTTCTACTATAATACAAAATTGATTTCACTAACAAAAGAGTGATAGTAGTGATAGCTAGGAGTACTTGTTAAGAGGAAAGCTTAATGAAAACAAAAAGCACTAGTTACTAAACCCAGTAAATAAAAACTGATCCTAGCACATTAAGAATTGACTGGCATATCTATTCCTACTGATTTAGGGATTTTTTTTACTAAATATAGTTTCTATAAACTGTTTTTAGTGGATTGAAAACCTCTAATCACCTTTCAAGTATAGAAAAGATGAACATTTCTGTGCTATTTTCTGGTTTATTTTAATACTGATATTATCATTTGAAGAGGCTGACATACCATATCTCAGAGGTGGCTGTATTTCAGTGGCAGTTAAAATGATCCCTCTGCCCTTATTATTTCCTCATAGAGCTGTTTTCAAACCCAGCAAGCAGATACCTGCAAGTGTAGTTTGGAGTCCTTAGTGAAAATAAACCACATAAATGCAGACTAAAGATATTTTCATGGAACATAGTGTTGAGATGGAGCTACTTGAATTACAAAACCTTTCCTCCACTATTTAATCTGACCCAGAACAAAAACTTCACGGTCTGCTGTAGTTAGCTTTCTTGATTGCTGTGCAGTTTTATTTGAGAGCTGAAGCTTAGTCTAATTAAAAGTATTCTTTTAAAAGCCTGTACTAAAAGTTGCATTTCTGCTTCTGTGTATGAGCTTTGATCCAAAGGTAAATAGATATAAAAAAGAACCTCTAAACTGTTTGTTGTTTGAGCCCATAGAAGGCAAAGGGAAAGTCCAGAATAAGATCTCTAAGAGTAGATTTTCCTGTTTCTTCTTGTACTGAGTTTTGAATTTTCTGTACATATATTTTTTTGACTCATAAATATTAATTATAAAAGAAGCCATATATTTCACAATATATACTAAATATTTTAATTAGAAGATGTCTGTGGAAAACCCTTATTGCACTGTAAACCTAAGGATTAGAAAAGTAAATTGTTTATGATCAAGGGAAAATAAATTATATATTTGGATACAGTTGGAAAATACTCTTTCCACATTTCATTCATGGTCACATCAGCAGTTCTCAGGATGAATCCACTGGATTCAGTGCAATGATAGTATGCTAATAAAATAAATAAATACTAATAAAATAAATAAATAAATGCTAAAAAAATGTCAGGTGTAGTCCTTAGAACCCCAGAATAGTCCTGTGTTTTTCAGGACATATGGTGAATTATAACAATTTTTTAACCTAGTTTCCAGACTTCATAATAACTGTTTTTGTTTTCCAGTAAAACATTTTAGAATTTGCACAATGCTTCTAATGGCTGCAGAGGAACTAGGAGGACTTAAGAAAACAGATTGCAGTTTTAAATGCTTCCAATTTAATTATAAATTCAATTTGGTTTTAGTTGTATCAGGTTATCATATGTTCCAGTATGTAGTTACATTTGGAAATGCTGAATTAGCTAGTAAAAACAAAACACAAAAATTGGAAAGTTATCATGTTAGTTTTATCATATTTATTTTCTAACACATTCTTTGCATTTGTCACTGCCTTAGTTTAAAGACATCTGATACACTGAGTCAAAATCACAAGAACTGAAATATAGTGGAAAACAAAAGTCCAAATCCTGGCTTTTGGAAAGCCTACATGGTTAAACAAAGATTGGGGGAAGAAAAGAATAGGTCTTTGGGCACCTCACATAGTCATATCCATTGGCTTTGTGGTAATAGATGCTTTTTTCTTGCACCTCCAGGGGCATGCAGGAACACAGACACACCAGCACTTATGGTAGTAGGCGTCTGTAACAATGATCAAGAAGAATTATCATGAATTGTGCCTAATTCATGCTCTCATGAGAACTATGCTCTCATCTTCTGTGATTTCCATTGAATATTCTGTCTGTGCTGACACCTCAGTTATATGACTCCTACTGACTTGAACAATGCTTGTTGCATAGAATGGCAGAATTGGGTGGATTGGCAAAGACCTCAAAAACCATCAAGTCCAACTGTTTACTCGGCAGTGCTGAGTGCTGAGTGCCATGCATGACATGGCAGTTTTAATGACCACAAGAGAAGAAATATGTATACTTAATAACTCATAATAAAAGGGCAATCTTTGCATCAGTATAGTGCTCACAAAAAGTTCTCACCTGATTGGAGTTTTTATTGGTATAATATATTGAAGTATATTGGTGTTTGCACTGCCAGCAGTGGAAAGTTGCACCAATCAACCATGAAAGACACAGTCTTTTTGAAAACGTACTGACAAACTTATGATTCTCAAAGCTATTTATCTGATATAGAAATGAGCAACAGAATCAATGTTTAATATAGAACAAATTCAATGGCATTGCTGACTACTGCATGCCTACCTCCATAACTTCCCTAAGGATATGCTTCAAAATTCCTAAATCTTTCTAGTACTACAATTGCAGTCCATTGAAACATGTATGAGTTTCTACACTATTTTCAGCTACTTTTAAATTAGACTACCCATAAAAAAAGCCCACCATTCTCCTAAGCTCTATCCATATATTTTTACTACACTCAAATCTAGCTCATCAACTAGCTCCTGTAATTTTTCTGAATTTATTCAGCCTCCTCTGCATTTCTGGGCTCTTTTCCCAAATTCTCTTCCCACTCCACAAGTACCACTGGAGAAGTCCCAATAACATAAAGCCTGCAGTAAAATATAGAAAGTTCTCTTCAGTTTCCATGTCATTTGTAAAGTCCTTTTTTGGCCCAAAGTAATAATCATGTAAGGGTAATATGGTAGGAAATAAAATATCCTCCCAGCCTTACAGGCATAGATTAGACTTACTAACTTTTTCAGGACGTTCTTTGGATTTTATGTCATCTCCAAGAAAGAAAGATTGGAAAAGTGGTTTTTCAGTTATATTTCTTTTGATTCTTCAGTATATTGTGCCTGTTTACCTGATTAATGTTTGGTAACCAAAATAATACCTGTTCACCCCAAAGAAGAAAACTTCAAAACACATTATTAAAAAAAGATCAAAATTTGATAGATATACTTCCTTGTGTATAAATGAACAGTATAGAATCAGATAATTAAAATTGCAACACTTGTTATATTTTGGAAATCCAAGATATATATTCTTGATTTTTCAAGCTTTAATGTGTACAGTTAAACTGTCCATGTGACATGGTAAGAGAAATTTTACAGATCTAATATTACTCCTGTATCCTTTTCTAATATCATCATTCTGGGATGACCACAACTGACTTGTTGGGACTCTGGATTCTACATAATATTGTAGAATAATAAAATAATTAAATAGAAAAGGAAAAAAAAAATCACAGGGCTAGATTTGTAGGGATACCGTTCCATGTTTGTTCCCATTGACTTTGTGTATTCCAATGAAGTCAAGAGAGTTTGCTGTGTATCTGAGTTGTGAAAAGTACTGTTCCAAATTGCTCCCTTTGGGGCCTCCTGTATTCATCACCTCTTTGAAATCCATTGACAGCTGAGTTAACACAAATCTAAGAGTCAGAGTGTGCCACAGATACCAACTAAGGAGAGAATCTGCTCATCAGAACCACTGTAATTATTAAGAAAACATGAATTATCACCTGGAATTTACAACAAATCTGAGGTAACTATATGGAAAACGGATAGTTTATTTTAGAATATTGTATTCAATGCAATGAGCATTGAATCATCACATCTGAAAACATAACTGCATTGCAATGTTGAGGTGTTTTCTGAAGAATGTTTTTTTCATTCTTACAGGTTTTAATATTTTGCATTATTAAGCTAGTACACAGTGTCCTGTAGGTAAACATCCTCTGGCCAAACTTATATGGATATATTTATTTGATCAACTGTTTCTCCTCATCTGCTTCCTCCATGCTTCATGTGTACAAAATTTATTTGCACTGTCTCTTTTGTATCGTACCTTTTTTGTGCTTTTAATTCACAGATTGCTCTGGGCAAGATTCCTATTCTTTGTCTGGCACACTTGTATGACTGAGCACTTTTTAGAAGTTGTATCTTGATTTTTCCTCTTTTTCCATCTCTTATCAGTATTACAAATATGCCCATTATCTACTTGAATATCTGTATTTTACAATCTTAGTGGCTTTTATTTTCCTACTTTACAATACTATTTTTTAATTCCATTTCTATTGATGGCTCAATTAATGTTCCTAACAATGTATCTATTTCACACTGCTTGGTGGCTTTAAGTCTTCCCATTCAAAGCTCCTTACTTCTCAAGTGAGAAGTATACTTTTGAAAGAGTGATCATCCATTCAATTATAACCTTATTGAAATATTTACCAGTAGATTATTTTAGAGCTTTTCCCCACCGAACTGAAGAGAAAATCTGTCATTGACATTTAGCAGAACAGACCAGATTGATGCTAAAAAGCAAAATACTCATTTCAATTCAGAGGAGTTTATTTAAGATGTGACAGCTCTACAAAACTGTTTATACCTTGCATGGTACTGAACTGACGAAACTGAAAAGCTGTAACAGTTGAACTCCACCAGATTCTTTTTGCCAGTACCCTAAAATGGTGTTAGAACTAGGTGGCTAAGTTATGGACACTCTCAAAAACCTTACAGGCTTTGGTCCATTTCTGTTCACTCTCTTATGAGGTTAGTTAAGTGAGTTGATAAAAACAATTTTTCAAACAATAATATCAGGTTTTATTATAGTTTTCAAATCCTATTCTAATTCATCATTCATTTATAAAGAAGGCAGGGGAAAACTATGGTTGCAAGATGATGAAAAATCTAAAATCCTTTTTAAAGCTTAAAGTAAATAATATCAAAATTTTAGAAGACAATGAGTCAACAGTTTATTAACCAATTACTTTTTTTTTTTTTTTAACTGATTTGGTCTGGAATTTGGCAGAAACACATGAGAAGCCCTGAGAGTTTAAAGTTTCTGGCTGATCTCTAAATCTAAAACAGCTGAGCAGATTTAAATATTTTGTGTAAACAAATTTGCATCCAGGCTGCTAATCTGCATGCCAGCTTTCAGCTTGACATTTTCTGAAATGATGGAAAAATGCTAAGCCCTTAATACTAAATGGAGTTCATAATGGAAATGCTGACAGACCCTTAATTACCTGTATTGTGATTCTGCTGAAAGCTTCTTTATCTGTCTAATCTTTCACAATGTAGTTAAATATATAAATTCTTGAAAGGATGAAAAAAAGGAAATTTATGTTGGAAATACTGAACTGTAGCAATGCTATATTTTCTTCCAGACATCCACTTATGGAGGCAGCAGTGACAAAAAAAAATTTTTTGAAGAAAAATGTAGCATTATCTGGCAAATGTAAAAGCAGCTAGTGATGCTTAAAAGTTTAAATTAACCTCTGTTTTTCAATCTTTTTTGAGTTACCTTTCTGGCAAAGGTGATACAATCTAAACAGATACAATCAACTATTTTTAGTATGATGATGAGGTTTTATCATAGAAGAAATTTCTTAATGACTTGATATGGCAAAAAAATCACAACCAACAAAAAATACCCAAATTATCGTTCCACTGCCCTAATACTGTGTACTTGTGCTTCTCCTGCACTGAATGGAGGAGGAAGTAGAGGATAATATGAGAGAAAGGTCATCTTCTGGACTCTAATTTACAGATTCTGTAATGTAGAAACTCCACTATCTGCTGACTTTAGAAGAGAGTCTTTAAGATTCTCTGGAAGAGCTTTTTTTCAATTCTTTTTTTCTTCATTCCCTCCATGAAAATCTTCCCCCGCTTGTCCAGGCTATAACCACCTGAAAAACTAGACAGTCATTGCTCTGCAGAGATTGCTTAGGGTGGATGACTCAGACATACCAGCCTTACTCTGGCTCCACACAATCTCTGTGCCCCAGCCAGGGCACACAGCTGTGCCTGTAGAACATCTTTCTCACATGACACTGGTCCTTCAAGGAAACAGAATATCCTCTAGCATTTTTGCCTTTGTGGTTTGCTGGGTGAATGAAATCTATTTCTCCAGGGTTCCTGCAGCAATGACTGAGAAAGCTCAAAGAAAATATCCTGAATTAAAATGAGAAACATATCGCTCCGATACCTTCTTTCCAGACTGCCACGTCCTCCAAAAAGAGACCTGGAATTTTAATTTTTGCTTATGAAGAAACTACTTCAGTTCCAAGATCAGCTATTTCCCCATCTCTGTATCTTCTTTAATATCATTCTGCCTTTCTTGATATAAGGAGATTAGAACTCTGGGAACTGCTCAAGATAGGGGTGCATCAGTGTTTTCTATAGGGGATAGGTTTCACTCTCTTTGTCTTACTCTTCCTGATTGTGGAAGTGCCATGGAACATGAAGTCAATAATTTCAAAGAAATTTCAGTGATGTGTCTGAGGTCAAAACTCTGAGTTCCAAGTTCAGCATCATGCAGGTATCATTTAGTTCTATTTTCCTATATGCATATTAACCTCTAAAACTTGCCTACTTCTGCGTTTGCACGCCCATTGATTTAGTGAGGACATTCTGGAGTACCTTGACATTGGTGCATCATTTGATTACCCAAAAGATACTAACATATCCAGTCTTGCAAATTTCCCTGCATACTCCTTACTCTGTTGAGGATAGAGATGTGGGGAAAACTGATCCCATCACTAATCTGAAAGTGGCAACCCCTCTTTTGATTCGTCATCTAATCAAGTGATCATCACCTATTCTGTGTCCTATATTTTAACACCTTTAAGTTCATAAAAGGATCTTTCTATCTGTCCTGTGGTAAACTATTTTTAATGGCTTTTGGTGGTGAGCCTTGTCAAGAGATTTTTGCATGTTGACAGTGACTAAACTTAAAAAGATTAGTTTTTCTGATTAATGAACCTATACCCAGAATTCTCTTCTCTGGTGTGACAGCTTTAACCAAAGACCAAAAACCACAGGAGAAGAGCTTCCTGCATATGTTACCTTCTCTGATACACAGAAGAACCATGAATATTTTCTAAACCAGGGCACTTTTCATAGTACTTTTGAGGTACAATGAAACTGTTTAGTACTTTAATAGCTGACTTAAAAATATATTACTGGAGTTGCAGGAAATAGTGCTGTTTCTGTTGGAAGCACTTTCTGGAATTTGAACTAAACTAGTATTCCAAGCACAATGTTAGAGACACTGAACTCTTGCAGTTGTCGTGTTTCAGATGAGATGTTGCTGGTGTGTCTGGTCCTGAAAGATTGCATGGTATTTTTCACAGAAAATTGTTATTAGCCTTCATCTGCTGGCTGAATTCCAATTTGGATAATTAAAGTCTGCTATCTAAATTCTCTAAGCAGAGTGTGTTAAATAACTTCTACACTTCCTTTTCTAATCTTCTGAGGGGCATTTCTGAAAATTATTAAACAATAGATCTATATAATCTAAAAGGCAGCTGCTTCTAAATGTTAGGGGAAAGTAACTGTTTTAGAATGTGTGTTGACTACTCGGTGCTCAGTGATAAATTACACAGCGGCATTGGTGTGGGAAATGCTCCTTAGCACTGTACAAAAAAACAAGGAAAGTACTTCCTTAACAAGATTGCTGCAATTTAATTAAGAGTTAATGCAAGCATTTTAGATAAACAATACTATATGCTCTTCCAAGACGAGAAGAATGAGCTTGGAGAAATCTACTTAGAAAGTTTTGGAAAAGTTACAAATTTTTGAAGGTTGAAATAAAGATTTCTTATTCAAGATGAAGGATTAATACACACAACTGTAGTACACAGGAGAATATAGAAAAGTGCAAAGCTGTGCAAAGCTTTGAACTCCCTCAGATATGAAAAAAAATCAAAGGGAGAAAATGGGTCAGTTGGACCAGTCATGGAGTCAAGTCCCAGATTTGAAATAAATGGATGAAAAGGAAGTATTTCAGATGTAGTTGAGTACAATATTTTGCTAAGTACGTACTAATTCAGTTTGTTTCAATGTGAGAAGAGAAAAGAAGGGAAGGGAATTCAATATTAATCACAATTGCTCAACATGTGTTTGAACATGTGTAATTATTGGACTAGTTTAAGGATAATTTGTTAAGGTTCAGCTCATTGGTCCATCAAAAGTGGTGTTTGCTTCTCCATCTTGGCCTCATGGTAAGTACCAGCATTCAGCAAAATAAGAAGGAGATAGGAAGCAAAGAGATGTCACAGAAATGTCTTAACTCAAAAGGTGTTCTCATATTCACTATCCATCTTTTCTCGGGGCCTGTTGACACAGATGTGTTAAACTAGAAGAAACCCTCTCCTGTACCATTTCTTCCAATCTTGTTAACCTCCCACAGAATGCCCTCTATCAAGCCCAAAGATTTTTGCTCTCCATGAAATAAAAATGAGAGTGTCAACATTTTTGCTCATGATTGTTCCACCCTGCATTTTGAAATCTCTGTACAGGTTCATAGTAAAACTTTTCTGGGGGGAGGGTTTACAGAGAACATTACAATGTAGTTAATGCAACCGCATAATAACTTCTGTGACTTCTGGTACTGTTTGGCATTATTTTAATTCAAGAAAAAAAACATACACACTCATGTGTGCTTAAAGTATGTCAAAGCTCAGTCCAATCTGTTTAAAGAAAGCACAATAACAAGACCATTTTACATAATGTTATGTGCAAATTAGGTATTCACAGAGTTGATGCATGTCTGGATTGAATGGAAGCAGAGGTTGTTTATAGCCCTTTGAGAAACCATTTAAATCTGGTTCTAAGAAAACTCTGTTATTACAGTGCAGATGGTTGAGTTGATTGCAATCTTGAAGATTGAGGATATCTCCATTTCTCTGATGTTACAGAAACACAGAGAACTTTTTGGCCTGATTGTCACTATGACTTACTGTTGCCAAAAACTGCATTAACTGCTGTTTTGGAGTCTCCTCAGTACAAAATTCTCATTAGCTTAGTTTCTTGTATGAATACAAAATTAGTAAATATGAGTGTAATACAATATGCACAGTTCCAAACCAAATAGCAGCATTCTTAAGATAATGATCAGGAGAAAAATAGAGTGAGTTAATTTCTCTGTTAAACAACTTCATTTTCTGTTAGTTAGTGAAACTTCAGGTACTTTGGTGTGCAATTTAACATTACATTGCCAAAAAGATTCAGTATATATATTGCAGTTCGAAATGCACTTTGAAGTCTGTTCTTTATAGTTGTGTAAGAAATTGGCTTCAAGGGAATTGCTACTATCCTTTGCTAGAGAAAAAAAAACAAAAATAAAATCTTGAAGTTAGTGGGTCAAATATCATCTGCTTTAATTACTTTAAACAGATGGAAATCATGAATAATTATTCATAAAAGCCTTTTTATATGCTTTTTCAAGGGGTATTGCAAGATTTTTTTTTCAGTTACATAAATAGCAAAGTGAAAAAGAGCAAGTAATATCACCTCATATCTGCATGTTAAGAAACAGCAATAAATGGTTTGTTTTATAAGTGCTCTGAGAAGTTGCATGGGTCCAAATCCAGTACAGACAGCAAAAAAAAAAAAAAATTCTAATGTTTGAGATCAAACTTGATTGAAAGATTTATTTCCAGTCTTCTAATTATTTCTTCATTTTTATCACTGGGTTACACTAATGCATGCTGTTAAGAGGGCAACTGGGAATTAGTTTCTGGGAATTTGATTTTTCACTAGGAGAAGAGAACATAACGCGTTTCAGATAAATTTTCAGATAATGTTTGATTTCTACCAGCTTCAATGAAATTTATTGTACACTTTACTAATGTTTCAGTGTTTGGGCTATGAATGTGTTACTGGACAGTCTGAGAATGAAACTGTGCAACATTTTCAAAATTGACAGAGTAACAGTTCATTCATATATGAAAGAGATTTTTTTCCTGTCGATTACCCCACTTTCATAATTGTGTTACATTTCAATTTGCATTTATATATGGGTTATTTCTGATTTTGTGCTCACTAACATACCAGGTTTTTGCATCTAAAATCAAACATTTTTCTGCTGACTAGTGGAGTGAATAATCTTATATAAAATGCTGAAACATGTAAAAAATTAAAACCACAGCCAAACAACTGTATCACCATGCTTATTTAGACCCATGCATCTGCTCAGTTTCCCACCCTTCTGAGCTTTCTGACTATCCATATCAGCTTCTGAAAATTTCTCCATGTCCATTCTTATAATTCAGGATGCCACAGTATAAACAAACTTATGCAGTTATAATTGCTGAAATAATTTACGTCCTATAATCCTTCGGCACATTTAGGCTAAGAGGCAGCAGGTTCTTAAGTTGCTGTTGCACAGCTACAAAATAGACATGTGGGAATGTCTGTTTCCTCTTGCACTCATTTATGATTGTGAACTCTGCAATTGCATACCTTTCTTCTTCTTATTTATTTATTTATTTATTTATTTCTGGCAGTTCTTCGAAAACAGAGTTTGAATTTCAGAAAATAGAAGAAAAAGGAGAGGATTCCTCAAGTGCCTCTCATTCCTCAGATTTCAGAGACTAAAATAAAAATTTGAGAAAATAAGTTCTATATTTGCAAAAAATAATAACCAAAAGCAATTTTTGCTTGTTTCTGTACTTTAATAAGAATGAGCGAACTGCATGTTGCATTAACTGCAAATAAATTACAAATTAAAGTTTTGCCTTTGATATATTACTTTTTTCTTCCCAAGACAATTCAACACCTGTGTATTAAAACTGCTTAGGCGACATCACCAAAATTAATTTTTTGTTAATGTTCGCATTATAAACATTGTGGTAGTTTTGGTTGGTTGGTTGGTTGGTTGGTTGTTCTGCTCTTATTTGAGAAGTGGTCTAGGAGTTCTTTTTGTCTTATCATAATTACAAGATTTCACAAGCAATGGATGACTTTCCCTGTTGGGAGTGAGAAAGGGGGAAAAAAGAGCCAAGCAATCCTTGTGAGAGCATTTAGGGCAACATGTTCTAGCCTGCTCTATAGAGACAGTTAAAGGGCAATTTGAATTTCAGTTTGTTGTACACTTTGTGGTTCTTTGGGTTAAAAGTTGCTACTTCCATGTAAACATTACTTTAATAGGAAGCCATACAATTCTTTTAGGTACCTTCCTATTGTTTTCTCTGCTCAGCTGGGAGGTTTATCTGTCAGTGAGCCAGCCTATCTGCTCACCTGTACAGAGCAAGCAGACCTGCAGGGAGCACTGGATGCTCCTCCACAGAGCACAAAGCAGCCTTGCAGAGTGGAACATCCTCTCTGCTAACTAGGCCGTTTCCCAACGTATTATAATAATTTCACACCACATTATACTGTGAGTCTTAAATGATTGAATGTCTCCTTTGAACATTCAAAGGTTGCCTACTCTACTAGCTCACTGTTATCGCTTTTTACATTGCCTCGTGGCAAATTAATTGAATATACTGTAAGAGAAGGGAGATCATCAGTATCTTATTTGCATACAAACATCATATTATTTTCAAATTATCTTCTTTAAGGTTCTCATTTTCCTAGGATGTTTTCTTCTGCCTGTATGAAGCTCGCTAATTCTATATACATTCCTCTATTAGTGTTTTTGCATAACATAACAGATTTTCCTTTCCACCTTTATTGTCTCCCTGGATATAAGCACTAAATTACACAATGGTAAGAACATCAACAATGCTTCACAATTAAGTTTTACTGACTTATACCAAGCTAGTCAGAAAAGTTAAGACAAAAGTGATACAAAATTAAAAAAAAACAACTCTTCACTTTCTCACTGCATAGGAAATGCTTGGATGTCTTGAATATTCGTATCATTGTCACTTTGCCTAAAACTTACAGAAAATTTCTCAGACTCATAATGCCTTAGGCAGCAGCCCCTATGCTTTCTCCTCCCACAGAAAAGAAGAAAAGGCTTCCTTAGCCTACAGTCTTCATGGGTGTCTTTGGCTCATGCCAGTAATTGTATTGATTTTGTGTTGTATGAAAAATTTGTACTTTGAGGGACATAAACTTTGAGAGATAAGGGAATGGGAGGTGATTTTTCTAAGAAGAACATAAAGAAAGCAAGTTAATCTATGTACAGTTACAAGTGCTTTCACTGCTGACAATGTCTGAACTGCAGACATGCTGAGATGTAATGGGGAATCACAGCTTCAGGGAGCCATCTGTAGATCTCAATGCAAAATCATTCAACCCAGCGAAGCTAAAGAAGAAGCAGATCTATTTGAATTTTTTTTTTCTTCAGCTGGGAAAAGATTTTCTAAGGAAAATTGCAGGAGAATTAATAGATTTCAACTCTACCTTATTTCTTCTTTGTCTTGACCAAACTCCTTTAGGCAATGATCTAGTTTTCATGCAGTACATAATACTAACATTGTACCTCTCATCGAAAAAATGTTAATGTTATTCCTAAAAGGACGTTTTCATTACAGCTTTTGAAACACAGGGAGATATGTACTTATGAAGTTCCTTAACTTATTTAATCTGGAGTTCACTACCTGAAAAAATCTCAGGTGTTTTTAGTATTTCTAAAGGGAAGTGTCAGAACCTTACTGTGTTAGGACTGAAAAAAGTTAAAAGGTTCTTTGAAGCAGAATTCTGTCCATTGCTTCCTATCTCTACATGACAGATTAGCAAGGACCTAAAGTATGTACAAAATAAAATTAAATACGTATTTAATGAAACTGTTATTTGCCTCATATTTCTACATATGGTAAGAGCTTTTTTCTGAGAAAAAAATATAATTAAAGATCCCATGACAAGTCCTTAAAACAAAGTGTCTCACAAAGATTGCCATAAATACCACACTGTTTCTGGATTTCATGTAGTTCCTTTCACTGTCAAGTACTGAACCAATCACTGTACTTAGCATTGCAAAGTTCATTGAGCCTGCCACTGACTCGCTGACTTCACTGGCCTTTCAGGTCCATAGCAAAACAGACGTCACAGATATGAATAGTGAATCATATGTAAATCCATCACTAATTGCTTAGAACTATAAAAGACAAAGATATTTCCTTTTCATTGCTAAAAAGGAATTAAAATGTATGATCATATAATCATGGTTTGACATTCAAAAGAAACCACAAACTGTGGTTTGAACTCATGGAAAGGAAAACAGATGTGTAGGGGAGAAAGTGGCACCTGGGCAGATTATCTGCCTGGTGATTTGATTATTTTTATTCCAAAATACAAGTTCTCTTTACCACTGATTAGGAATAGCATGTTTAAAACCTGCACTTCATTGTGATGTCAGCTAAATATTGTCACTGTTTTGACATGTGAGTAAAGAAACATTATCTTTTACAGAATACTGTTTTTTTAATAATCTCTGGCACTTAACTTTTTCTTTAAGGATTTTAATAATGCTGCTTAGATACAAAAAAAATGTGATGGTCATTTCTAGTTAGTGAGTGTTTCAAAAACTTTCAAGCTGGTTATGAGGGTTTTAGTTGCTCTTGTTTTTCCAGTCTCTTTCAATGCATTAACTGTCATCTAAATTTATACTATTAGTGGGATGTAACATGTTTGGTGGTAATTAAGATTCCAGTCCAATTTTCTTAGTGATCTTTCCTCATTGTACTCTCTATTTCGAAGTGGTTTATTAAAACTGAGATTATTTGCTAGATTCACTCTCTTTCTTAATAAGAATTTCCTTACCTTACCCATTTCTAATGGAATTATTTTACTCACATGCCAAAAGCGGATTTCTCCATTTCAGAATAACAGCCTTACTTTCAAATACTGACAAAGCATCAGTGACACAAAGATGCTTTTGTCAGAAATCCTGGTCCAAAAGACCTCTAAGATAATATGAAGTGTTAGTAAAATACAAATTCAATATATGTGAAGCAGAACAAAAAGAAAGAAAGAAAGAAAAAAAGAACAGGAAAAATATTTCCAGAGAACATTGTAAAGGCAGCTGATCCAGAACAGATTGCTTAGACATAGTCTGTCATGTTGTAAGAGTATTTATGACTTTTTAAACTCTCTTGTGCATTGTATTTTTATTATCTTCTATCATACAGTTTATTAACTGTTGTTGTTTCATTGGTACAATAAGTCCATGCAAAATCTTCAGTCATTAGCAGTGCCATGCATTAAATTCACACCTGTTTCCATGGACATTTGAAGTCTTCTTTTGATATGATCAGTAGTTATAGAGAAAAGAGCATGGCCAACTCAGGACAAACAAACAAACAAAACAGCAGAGAAAGATGCTTTGAAATTGAGCACGTACATATATTGGCTTTTAATATAAAATACCTTTGTTACTACAGAATATCTGATAGATAAATCATGCATCAAAATGAAAGGAGAAAAGGAAAATACCTAAAGTGTTAGTCCAATGTGTGAATGCAAGCAAATTGGTACAAAGTACAGGTGATTAGAACAGCAAGCATACCAGATCATTTAAGATCTTGATTGAAAGTTTGGTTTCCTTTTTGTTTTTCAGTCTCTGAGATTCTTTCAACTCTTCTCAAGTTCTGTTCACACCTTTTTTTCAATGCACCTAATCCTTTTTGTCTCAGTCTTTAAAGCACCTTTAATTCTGCAGTGTCATCTCTGGTACAGGCTGGGCACTACTGTCTGCAGTTTTCTAGATATTACTGCACCATTAATATTATGTAATGACATTTTTTAATGATCTGTCTTACATATTGAGATACCATCCTATGCTTTAGTATCTAGCAATGCTATAATCTTTAATGCATGTTTCCTTATACCAATGTCATAAGGGAATACTATTACCTTTTACCTTGCTTGCAGATAGAAAATCTTTCTGCAAGCCAGTTATGGGCCAGATTTGTTCAGGGTATTTAGGTACCTAATGATCCAGGCAAGTTCCTAGTGGAACTGACAGAAGCCTAAATGTATAAGACCCATTATTTCAATAGGTATTAGGTACTACATTTTTCAAAGTCATGCTGTGCCCTATCTGGAAAATACCTTTTAAAAATCTTAAAGAATTTTAAAAACGTCCCAAGTGACTTCCCAAAGTTACAGAAGTCTTTCATCAAGTAAAAAGCTGAAGCCATGTCTTGTGATTCCAGGACACCTCTGTTGTGATCCATTGTGGGAACTGAGCTAGCTGAGATGGATAATACCTTAGCCCAGGCAGCTTATGCAGAAACCATAAACCTGAGAGGGAGGTGGGATATGGACATGAGGATGCTAATGTCGTCATTCCAAAATAGGTCATGTCTCTGGTTCTTGTTCTCCATTGGTTCAAGACCTTTGACGTATAAAGTCATGTCCCTATCCCGCATTTGGGATTGGACCCCTGCCCCCAGATAACCTCATGTATTATTAAGCTACCCACAACCCTGGGCCTTTGGATGCTGCCCCTCTGACCATGAGGTCTCTGCGTTTGTTATTTTACCACCTTTAAAGTTTATTTTTCAGGCAACCCCATCGTTCCCATCCTTTTATATTTTGCCACGCTCTGCCCGGCCAAACCGGACCCAGAAACACAGTGCTGACTGTGAGAATCTGTGCTAAATCCTCCCCTTTTCTATGAGTATAGACATAAAATACTAACCATGTTGTTACTAGGTATAAAGGAACAATGTCCAAGAGGGTTTTTATATTATTGTAAAATGATATTTTTCTCTAATAAGATGTTAGGTTTTATGCCATTTTTCAGTATTGATCTGCCTTCCATATTAAATAATCAGCCTAGTGCAATAATTCATGGAATGGAAGTGACAAAAGTCTTTAATTAAAGTAACCAGGTGTTACTTTCTCTGACAAACTTTGAGTGGACATATAAACTGATATACAGTCAAAGCCATTGGAAAAGGACATATATACAATGAATACATACGAGAATTATTACTGTTGACTAAAATATAAAAATAACTGTACTCCCATAACATATGTGCAGGATCTGGTAAATGAGACTAGTAAAAAAGAAATGAATACAGGGGTTTTTAATATGCAGTAGGAATTTCTTTTTGAGATGTTTCTTTGCTACAATTTCTCCAAACCTGGTACATGGCTGGCAGTTGGTGAACTGAAAGCACTGCACTTTATGGTGATTAGCACCATCTCATTTTTTCTTTGTGCTCCCCAGTCTGTATGTTCTTGTGCTGTCTAGTCTGCATGCACTGGCACTATCCTTCATTTTGTTTAGTCTGCAGTCTTCTCAAACTGAATTTGGTGCCTTTCCTGTCTCAGTGCAGTGTGTAGCACAACATGCACCTTGTATATGTCAATATTTCAGAAATATTGTCACAAAATGGCTGAAACTTTGCATGTAGTTGATTCAGTGGGTCTAATTGTTGGCTGCTTGTTGCTTTTGAAAGGCGGAGTTGTTATAAAATACAACCAAATCATAATTTTGCATTTCCAATGACAATAGCAATTCATGTCCATTTTTCAAAGACATTAATGGCAAAAGGACGTTCACAGAGATGAAAGATCAAACCTCATCTCTGTGGGATTCTTGGCCTGTAAATAAACCGGACTTCAAAAGTTTTTAATCTCTTAAGCATGTTTCAGTAGACTGATTAATGATTAATCAAAATGCATGTAACAATAACCTAATTATCTTCAAAGTTAGTTTGGTTTTTGTTGGAATTTATTAATTATATTAAGGTCCAAAATGGAAAATATTGCTCTTGAATGTCACAAACAACTTCACATTTTAACTGGAACTTTTTAATATTAAATCAATTATCAATTTGCAATTAATAAAAAAAATGGTGGCTTCTTGAAGGTTTTTATTTTTAAGCATAATTTAGAACAATGAATTGTCATATTATGTGCTAGATATGCAGTAAAAATATGCCTACCAGTCTGTAAATATTCTGATTTCTCAAATATGCATTGTGAAGGTATGCATTCTTGTCCACATTCTATTTAATAAAAGTGGAACACATCTTTGCCAAACATTAATGGTAATTTTGACATATACACACCAAACCTCCATCCCTTACATCCCTGGATTGCAGAAAAATGCAGCTAGCTACACAGTGTGCTGAAATGTGCAGAAATCTCAGGAAAAAAAAAAAAAAAAAAAAAAGTCGCCAAACTCTCTTTACCCCCTTTACATACATACATTCTGGTATGTATGTAAAGAGGCCAGCCACACAGCCAGTATGGAATTAACTCTTGTAATACAGTACATACTAAAGTATTTATTATTAATATGCTTATCCACTCTGTTGCTATTGTTTAGTCACGGCTGTAAGATGCTAAATATTTTTTTTAACTCCATCCTTACATTGTTCTTATAAAAATTTTGCAGTGATAAAAGGGGTTGCAAGGTTGTAAAAAATCAGACCAGATGCCAAGTAATGAAGACTTAGATTCTGGTATTTATCTTGCACTTTTGCATAATGGTGTCTCAGGTGTATGTAAATATTCTATTTCAACATGTATTTGCTATATCCATTACAAGTTCAAATTAATATAAACGTTAAATTATCTCTTTTTCCCCTGAAGTTTGGAGGGTTTTGTCCATGTTTACTATAGTTGTATTGGCCAACAGCTATTATTGATACTGAAGGCAGGAAATTCTACTTATGATTTTATAGCCATCTTTTGTTTTGGTGTATAACTCATGAGACAGAGAAGGAACATTTATGTATCTGGATATTAGTCCTTGAACCAAGGAGATTTTCTGGCTTGTATTTTTGATCTTCCTTTTGTGTCCAAATGTATATTTCTTTTCTTTCTGCAACCCCGCCCCCCATCATTTTTTTTGTTAAATCGTAATAGAGTGACTACAAATGAAGGACTGGAGAGTGTCCAAAAATCATAGTCTGGTGTTTAGGAAAAAAATCACAGAATCATCAAAGTTTTAGAAGACCTTCAAGACCATCAAATCCATCTAGTCCAGCACCATCATAATAACCCCTAAGCCATATCCACAAATGACTCATCCAGACCGCTCTTGAACACTTCCAGAGACAGTGATTCCACACCACCTCCCTGGGCAACTTCTTCCAGTGCCTAACTACTAATTCAGTAATTTTTTTTCTGATAACTAATCTGAACCTCCCCTGGTACAACTTAAGGTCCTTTTCTCTCCCTCTTTCACTTTCAGACATGCTAGAAGAGACCACATCCCTACTTCCGTACAACCTCCTTTCGTGTTGTTGTACAGAGCAACGAGGTGTCCCCAGCCTCCTACTCTCCAGACAAAACTATTCCAATTCCCTCAGCCGCTCCTGCTAAGATGTTTTCTAGACCCCTCACCATCTTTGTTGCCCTGTTTTGGGCACCAAAGATCAGTGCAGACTAGAGACCTAGTGTATCAGCTGTATTTTGAGAATGCCTACTAGATGTTATGAAGACAGGAGAAAAATGATGGCTATAGTCCAGGCTAAGTATCAGAGAACTTCTCAGTGTCTCAACTCTATCATACTAAACTGCAAGCTTTTAACTTCATTCTGTTCTCAATCCTTCTGTTTTGGGATTTTTTAATGGTGGCCAAGCAGACTTTGAATGTTTCACATTCAAAATGCTCAAATCTTGGGAGGTACTTTGGCTCCAGTTCCTTTGCTTCAGTAGCCTTGAAGTAACTTATTTAATCCCCAGTTTAGCACAGAACTTCTGTATGTCCTATACTTTCAAAAAATCCCGTACCCAAAAGAAATATTTGGATAACATCAATACTTATCCAGTAGACAGAACAAATCATGAGCATGATTTGTTATATCTTTATGTATGGATCCATCACTATATGTTTGGAAGATTTGTAGGTGGAAAAATTGGAAATTTATTAAGGTTTTTTTCACTAAGTCAAAATAGCATGTAGAAGTGAAATATCTTAATAATTATGAAAAGTATTTGAATTGAAATACCTTGGCTTAAATTTCTTACACTGGATTTTTTTTTAATAACAGGTATTAAACAACTATTGCCAAATAATATATAGTTTATTGAAGGAATTGCATTTACTTATGAGTTTTGTCTGCTTGCTGGATGGGTATTTAAAGAAGTGTATCTTGTCTTCCTGTGGATGTTTATTCCTTCCTTCCCTCTGTTTTGTAAATTTCAAAAATATGAATGCATCAGAAGTAATTCACTGGCCGTGCATGAAACAGCTACGTGCAAAAACACAGTAACTGCTCTGTTTCTCATAGCTGAGTTCAAGCCAATGCAACTCTTTGTGCTATTAGGGATTAAACCTTCTCTATTTTGTGTTACAATGTCTGCAGAAAAACTTGGCATGCACATGGACCTTGTTTGTCATCTATATTGCTGGGAAAGAGAACTGCTTTCATTTACTGTACATGGCTGCTGAAACTAAACCAGCTGGACTTCAGTTTTGGTGTGTTTGTTGTTTGGGGTTTTTTGTTGGTCGGTTTGTTTGATTGTCTGTTTTTAAGAGGAAATGTTCACAACAATAATGCTAAAACATTTCAGTATTCCAGAAATAGTGGATATGGTTACTCCTCTGTTGTCCGTGCATTTTGATAATGGGAAGTCAGTCTCTCATCTCTTTATTCTGTTGCTCTTGGCAGGCTTCTGATATTATTTATCCTGCATTTGATAATTCATCCTCATAAAGATGTCTTTAAAAATCTTTGTTTGTGGGTCTAAAATGTATGAGCTGAATTCAGTGTGTGAATTCTGAATTGCACCAATTTCATCATGTGTAAAACATTCTTTTTACTAGTGACACATAGATTTTCTTGTTTAAAAATTCTAAAGTGTAGTTTATGATAAAATAAATGCTCAAAACTTTATGTAAATTTTGATAATTCATTCATGCAGCTTCACTTTTTTTGAAAAATTTGTAAGCAGAGAAAATTCCTTTTCATTCCTTTAAAGTATATCATAGGGACCAAATAATATTTGTAAGGGGTTCTATGATTATGAGGTAAAATATTAGGGAAAAGATGAAATATCTGTTATGCAACATAATACCTAACTGTATATTCTTTCTTCTATGTCTCATCCTGCACACAAAAGTTTAATTTAATTTACAGTGAAATAATCCTACTAACTCTGCCCTGTTCTCTTCCTGTTGATCTAAATGGCAAAATTCCCACAGGACTTGAAGAACCAGACAAATTTCTTAATATGTAAAGTTAATTGTGTGGCTAGATTCAATTACACGGGTATCATAGAACAAACAACATTTACTTGCTCCCTTAATACTCTTGCCTTGCCTCCTTCCCTTCCAGAGGCCATCTAAAAAAAGCATGTTGTAAGCTAGAACAGAGCTGTTCTTCTCCTATCTGTGTGTGACTTGCGTTTAACTTAGGTAAAAGCTTAGATTGCCTCAAGCCTTTTTTTTTCAACAATTCAATAGTCCTTTCATCCAGATTTTATAGATTTCACAGAGATCACCTGGCAGTCTGTGCATCTACTTTTACCAAGCACTTAAGAAGCAGTAAAATGGACATGCAATGTACAGGATTGGTTTTCTCTTCAGAAATTAACCAACATAATAAACAAAAGTGCTGACAAAAAAAAAAAAAAAAGAAAGGCATTGAGTGAGAATATTTCATGTACCCATCAATTATACAATTATAAATCTGAAGTCATGTTTTAATTATTATACCATAGAACATTTTGGTGTTGCATGCAAGAGCATATTTCCCAGAGACTATTCCCCAGAATATTTTAGAGCAAAAGCAATTGCATCTGAAAAAAAAAAATCCAATTTCTTTTCTTCTTATTTTTTAGCAGATGATTTTCAAAGCTTATTAGGTAAAGTGCAGATATAAAAAGCCACTTGAAAGTACAAACAAATGAACAGGGAGGAGAAAAGCAAAGAAAATCAAGGAAAAATCAGAGTAAACAATTATTAACCCTTTACAGCAATACCTTGCTCCCATTTGGCAGCAGAAAATGTCTTAAATAGCCTTATGTATAAAGCACATACTTAAAATTAGGCAATTGGCTTTATGTACTTCCTTGAATTACGAGCATTTTTTCTACTTTTTCCTGAAGTTTCTCAGTTATTATCATATGAGACCTCTCTGTACAACAGACAGCTTTTTCCACTCACATGGTGTTAAAAAAAAGCCTGTAGTGGGTTCACCCCTGGCTGGACACCAGGCACCCATTAAAGCTGCTCTATCACTCCCCTCCTTGACTGGGCAGTGGGGAGAAAGTATAAAAAAAGGCTGATGGGTTGAGATCAAGGCAGGGAGAGAGCACTCACCAGTTACCATCTTAGGCAAAACAAATTCGACTTAAAGAAATTAATTTAATCACCAATCAAATCAGAGTAATATAATGAAATATAAAACCAAATCTTAAAACACCTTCCCCCCACCCATTCCTTCTTCCTTGGCTCAATTTCACACCCAGGTTCTCTCCCTGCTTTTCCTCAGTGGTGAAGGGGGATGAGGAATGGGGCCTCTGGTCATTTTATCATATGTCTCTGCCAATCCTTCATCCTCAAGAGGAGGACTCCTCACACTCTTGCCCTGTTTCGTTGTGGAATCCCTTCCATGGGAGACAGACCTTGAGAACTCCTCTGATGTGTGTCCCTCTCATGGGATGCAGTTCCTCACAAACCGCTTCAGTGTGGATCCCCCCCCATGGTCACAAGTCCTGCCAGGAAGCCTTCTCCACGGTGGGCTCCTCTCTCCATGAGACCACAGGTCCTGCCCGGAGCCTACTCAAGCACAATCTTCCCACAGAGTCACAGCATCCTTCAGGCACATCCACCTACTCTAGCACTGGGTCTTCCATGGGCTGCAGGTGATTATTTTCTCCACAATGCACTCCATGAGCTGCAGAGGAACAGCCTGTCTTATAAATCTGAGAATCATAGAATAGTTTGGGTTGGAAGGGACCTTAAACATCATCTGGTTCCAAACCTCCTCTGCTATGGACAAGGACACTAGACCAGGTTGCTCAGAGCCCCACCCAGGCTGGTCTTAAACACCACCAAGTATGGGGTATCCACAACTTCTCTGGGAGGTGTGTTCCCATGTCTCATCACTCTTACTGTGAAGCAGTATCTAATCTAAACCTACCCTCTTTCTGTTTAAAGCTGTATGCCCTTATCCTATCACCACATGTCCTTGCAGAAGGTCCCTGTTCAGGCCTCTTGTAGGACCCCTGACGGTACTGGAAGACTGCTTTAACATGAGCTCCTGGCTGTGGAATCCAAACTCTCTCAGCTCCTCCTCACAGGAGAGGCATTCCAGCTCTCTGATCATCTCAGTGGCCATCATCTGGACACTCTTTTTATGTTGGGGACCCCAGAGCTGGATGTAGTACTCCAGGAACTAAAGACTAAAGTCTCAAAAGAACAGAGAAGAGGAGGAGAATTACCTGTCTGGATCTGCTGGTCACGTTCCTTTTGTTGAAGGACACAGTTGGCTTTCTGGGTTGCAGGTGCACATTGCCAGCTATGTTGAGCTTCTCATCCACCAAGACCCCCACCTGTGGCTTCTTCTTAGGGTGGCACTTAATACATTCTCTGCCCAGCCTGTATTTGTGCTTGGGATTGTTTTGTTCCAGGGGCAAGACCCTGCATATGGTCTTGATGAACTTCATGAGATTCACAAGGACCCACCTCTCAAACCTGTCCAGGTTCTTCTGGATGGCATCCCTTCCCCCAGAGTGCTGGCCACACCACACTGGAGTTGTGAGCAAATTTGCTGAGAGTGTACTCCCATGCCCGTATCACTGACAAAGACGTTGAAGAGCACCAGTCCCAATACCAACCCCTGTGGAGTAACACTCACTACAGATCTCCTCTTGGACATTGAACCATTGACAAAAGCTGTGAATGTGTGACCATCTTGCCAATTCCTTATCTACTGAGTGGTCCACCCACCAAATCCCTGCCTCTCCAATTCAGAGACAAGGAAATTATGCAGGACAGTGTCAAATACTTTGTTCATGTCCGGGTAGATGAATGCCCACAAACACTATAGTCCTATTAACTTTTTTGAAGGCCATCAACTTTTTTGGCACAAAATGAAGCCATGTTGGATGTTAGTGGTCATCAATTATCTACTTATTTACCTTAGCATAGCTTCCAGCAGGTTCTGCTCTGTGATCTTGCCACACACAGGGGCGAGATTGACTGGCCTGTAGTTTTCCTGGGTCTTCCTTATTGCCTTTTTTGAAAATGGGAGTTTTGATTCCATTTTTCCAGTTAGTGGAACCTCACATTTCCACTATGCTGGATGGTGGCTTAGCAATTTTATCTGCCCATTCCTACAGGACCTTCAGATGCATCTCATCTTAACCCATGAACTTGTGCACCTTCAAGTTCCTTGGGTGGTTTTCAACTTCATCTTCTCATACACTGGTCACTTATTCTTTCCAGCCACTTCCTTTGCCTTTTGTGACTTGGGTGGCGTGTCTGGAGCACTTGCCACTGGAGACTTATGAAAAAAAGCTGTTGAGCACTTCAACCTTCTCTGTATTCTGGGTAACCAGGTCTGCTGTGTCTTTCCATAGAGGGCCCACATTTTCCCCACTCTTTCTTTCACTGCTGACATACCTGTAGAAGCTTTTCTTGTAGTCCTTGACATCCCTGGCCAGATTTCTGTCGAGGCTGTAGTTTTCCTAACCTGATCATTTGCTGCTCAGACAATTTCTCTGTGTTCCTTCCAGGCTACCTATCCTTATTTCCATTCTGTGTCTTTTTGTGTTTCACTTTGTCTGGGAGCTCCTTTTTCATCCATGCAGGCTTCTGACTTGCTCTTTGTTAGAATACATCACTCCTGAGCTTAGAGGAGGTGCTCCTTGAATATTAACCAATTTCTTTGGGACATCTTGCCTCCAGAGCTTTATCCTATAGTACTCTACCAAGAAGATCCCTGAAGAAGCCAAAGTTTTCTTCCTGAAGTCCAAGGGTGAGCTTGCTGTGTGTCCTTCTCATTGCCCTAAGGATCTGAAACTCTACCAATTCATGGTCAATGCAGCCAAGGCTTCACATTCCTTCTCAACCTGGAGCTCCACATTGCCCACCAGCCCCTCCTTTTTGGTGAGAACCAGGTCAAGCATAGGCACCTCTCCTTGCTGATTCCTCTATCTCTTGGAGAAAGTAGTTATCATCAATGCATTCTGGGAACCCCCTGAATTGCTTATGCCCTGCTGTGTTGTCCCTTCAGCAGGTATCTGGTGGTTGAAGTTCTCCATGACAACCAGGACTTGTGAATTTGAGGCTGCTTCCATTTATGTCTCGAGGGAGTGTATGTATGTCTATATACTCAGTCATCATGGTTGCGTGGACCATGCAGACCCCCGTGCCTATGCCACCTGCCCTCCCCCTTCCTTTAATTCTAATGATCCATAGGCTCTTGGTACACTCCTCAATCATTCTCAAGCAGACCTCCATGAACTCCAATTGGTCTTTGACAAAGAGGGCCACACCCCATCCTTGACTCCTCTACCTGTTGTTCCTGATGACTTTATATCCTTTCATTTCAACCCTCCATTCATAGGAGACATCCATCCTACCAGGTCTGCATGTCATGCAAGTAAGATCACATCCCTGTAGGCATGTACACATCTCTAGCTCCCCTTGTTTATTCCCCATGCTACTTGTGCTTGCATAGAGGCATTTGAGTTGGAGACCCAGTGAAGCTGCCCTCTGATTTGGAGTGGCTGGAATTCTTTTGTGCTGCTCTTCAGGTGCTCTCCTGCTGGCCTGCAGTCCCTCTCCAGGCTCTGGGCATCTCTTGCTGGGACTGGCATCAAACTGGTAGGAGTGGGATGGACTGAGGTTCCCTTTCCTCTGGCAACTTCCACTATTCTAACTTCCATTGTCTGTCTGACAATTCATTTCACTGAAAACAGCTAAAAAGGGTGTCTGACGAATGCAGGCTACTTGCTTATGTAAACAAGCTCATTTATAGTCTACAGAGTTAGGTGTTTTTCTTTTAAAAGGAAGAATTTTCTTTGTGGACACAATATCAATATGTACATATTGTGCTGCTTTTTAAAGGTGTATACATTTTAGCTTGGCATAATATAGGGACTAAGATTTTGAAAGCCCTTAGTATTGACCTAATCTTGTTCTCATTTAAGATACTTCTAATGACTGTAAAAGGAGGGATTTCTGTCAGGCTTGAGTACTACTGCAAATCTTATCCATTATTTTCAGTTGTATTTTTGCACTTTGTGTTTTATGAATACAACATCTCATACAAAATTTTAATGGAAAAAATCTTGACTTATGAGTTAGACATTTCATTAATGCCAACAGCGAGTGACAAGAAACTGCATCTTCAGGCAAACACTTCAGTACTGAAAGTGCCACCTATCCATTTCAGTAAAAATTGCTTATACTCAATGAAGATGAATAAGTTGACCTGGTTTTAGAGACTGACAGGAAAGATGCTTGATTGTCATAAAATATAGACTTACTCTGATCATTGTTTTTATAATCAGAAACTTATGTAGATACAATTTTTAATTTAATTTAATTTTAATTAAAATTTTACATTTTTTTTAAATTAAACACTTTATAGTGTAATTTAAATGAGTAAGTAAATTTCAAGTAAAGATATAGAACTTTTAAATCTCTTAATCAGACATAGGCCATCATATTTCCGTCATGAATTCTTGTGCTGTATCCTCTGATCTGCATTTGGAATGAGTTCATTAAAAAGTGCATTATGCACTTTGAATTGGAAAACTCTTCAACTGCATATATATCTATATATAATTGCTGTACATATTAAAGGTTGTCTGTATTTCTCTCTCTAATTTAAATTTCATTCCACTGTCCACTGTCTGTCTGTCAGATTTACTTTTCTTCCTTCTCTCAGTAACAGTACTTGAACAATATGAATGACATGTAACTTGGTCTTTCATAAAAAAGAACATTTAGATTATTACAGAAATTTGTGCATGGAGGAGCTCTCAAAATCACATTTCTTTAGCATTTTCAACATTTTGAAATATTTCAAAATCATCGACACAAACAGAGAGGCTGAACACCTCGAGAGTAGGGACTAAAGATGGTGAGCTGCCTGTATGTTCTGCTACATTTGCACTTTCCCTGAAAACTGTAAGCAGGATTCTTAATGGAAAAGGCCTTTTACAATTAATTCCATCCTAGTGCTTTTCTTGTGTTTTTTTGTAGTGAATACCTACTTTGTTTTTATCTTTTTTCCCCCATTTGTGTCATACTTTCGATAATCTAATAAAACGTTGAGACTATCCACTGTACTAAATTAATTCACATGGCCAATATTGCTATTGCTGACAGGTCTGATAAAAGGAAAGACAGCCCTGGGAGGTGGCCACTTCAGGTCACACTAATGTGGATAAGATTGTGAAATTTAAATTGCTGGTTTTGTGTAGAAAGAAACACGTAGCTTCCAGAAAAGTCAGTCTCTTTTAAGCTGTAGAATTCACTTTTAAATTATTTCTGGTTTTGTTTAATTTTCTGTTTCTGTGCTGCTTTCTATTTGTGCTTCTCTTTATCCCCTTTTCCCAAGAGGTAGTTAGAGCTCCTCTCACCTTTTAGACATGTTCCATACAGAGCAGACTGAGTTATTTCAGTGTTTATGCAATTTTCCAAAGGTGAAGATGCTTGGCTTTGGCTTAAATCTGTGTTGTGGAAGACACCCTGCCAAAGACTGCTGTGGAGCAATTGCAAGCAGAATTCCTTGTGTGTGTGTGTGTGCCAGGGTACCTGTCAAGGGAAGAAAGGGAAAGTTGCAGGAATGGGAAGAGAAGTAAAATGGAGCTTGCAGATTTGTTCTAGATGAGAAATCCTTACCTATTCATTTTTTCCTGTTTGTTTTAATATTTATATATTTATTCTTATTTGGAAATAGAATAAGTAAGAAAAGAATACACTCACAATTATCATATGGGTAGAAAAATATATGTCATTCTGATTATCAATATCAACTTGGAAATCCAGATAAAAAGAATGAAAAGCAGGACTTTCCAAAATAATAGGTAAAATTTTTATTAGACAGAAATCAAAATTTTAAACAAAACAAACAAACAAACAACCTGTGCAAAATCCAGGTCAGTTATGGTGTGATAACAAGGAAAGCTGAGGTAAGAAAAGGGAAACCAAGCATGGCTGGTCCTGCATTAAATTCATGCCTTCCCCCAGTGGAAATGGTTATTAATCTTTCTGTCTTGGAAATACAAACGTTCTTCACATTTCACCAATCCACCAGCTCTGCTTTATGACCCAGATATTTGTCCTATTAGTTTGTCATGTTTGTAATGGTGCTGCAAGCAGTACACATATTACTTGCAAAGGTCAATGACATTGCTAATTTATTCTTACTTTAGAAATTCATCAATGACCAGCTTAATTTAGCGCAGGTTGGCTTCTGCTGAAATATACTACTTTGCAGTCTGGAATTGTAGCATTGTTTCCAGTACCCATCAAATGTATGATTAAAAATCTGTTACAATTTAAGCAGCATTGATTTAAGCACTTTATTTTAGCTGTCCTATTTGAAAATATTACCTATGTCTAATTTTAATTTTAAAATTTTCAATGGTTTAACCTAGTAACATGTTAAACACTAAAATTATCTTTTTTAAATGGATGGTAAATCATTACATCTATAAAATTTACTTGCATTTATAATAATCTTCAGTGATATTTACTTGACAATAAGGTTTCAAAAATAAGCTAAAAATATCCACTCATGTCTAGCCTTTACTGTCTTTTTGGTTACTTATTCACTGTGATTTAATTCCATGAAACTTTCTAGTATTTTTAAGTCATAAAAGGAAACAAAGAGTTCTTTCAATGTTGGAATTACTTCATATTCATGCAGGTATTGTTTATGTTTCTGATTTCCAGTGCATCTGATTACAATACTGTATCAGCACTGAAGTGACTATGCTGTATATTTCAGAAGGTTGTTACTGTTGCTGCAACTTATTTCACCTCCATTATGGAAATTTATTAATGCCATTAAGAGAACATTGTTCTGGATGCAGTTAATCTTCAGCCTGGATAAAATGCTGCAACTTTGCACGTAGTGGTATCCTTGACATAGCTGCCGAGCTGATATAGTTTAATGTAATTGTTTGTGTGCAAGACCCTTGGTACTGACCTGAGAGACATCAAATTCTGCCTTTGGTAACACTCGTATAAATCAGGAGTAGGTCCATTGATTTCAATTACTCAGTATTTACAGAGAAATGAAACTGAGAACATAATTTACCCTATACATCTAAATTTAACCTTGACACAAATGTGCACAGTCCCTATTCACTTGAATGAAGAACTCCAGAGCTGTATTGGAAATGGAAAACAATGATATCCCAGATAGGTAAAAGTTAGAAAAAGTAGCTGAACAGCCATTAAAATTTAGTGTAATCACAATTTTATCTTTCCTTCTGCCCACAAAAATATAATTTGTTTTTAATTTGATAATTTCTTGCCAGATGTAGCTGTATTTAGAGTCACGCTTTTGGGTGACTGTGGTACAGTTTGGATTACTCTTAGTTTTGTCTTTATGAAGAACTATCCTCAATTACATACTTTTGTGCCCAATTTCTGTTCCTAAACTCCATGAAAGCTGAAGAGGTAACCCTCTAGTCTCTTAGGAGAGATTGAAAATTTGTCTGAACCAGAAAGCAATTATTCTGAACATGGAGTTTTAGTATTTACAGTGAGCACTGGTTAATCTAAGACTTAAAGAATACATAGAAAAACTGATATTAGGAAGATATGTTAAAATACAGCTTCAGGTTTATACATAATGTGTAGGAAATACAACTAATTCTGTCTTTCACCTTGTTTTGGAGACTAAAAATAATTATTTATTAGGTTTTTATATCTAATAAGGCTATAATTACTAGTCTTGTAAAATATTTAAGTTTTTCCAGTAAAAGATTCCACATTCTTCCTTATGCCTGCAAAGAACCACACAGATCACAGTGCTCTATAAATTATGATACTCGATGTTCCTCATGCCTCAACTTTGACAGTTTCAGCTGACTAAAACTGAAAGTTTATTTTAAAGTTTACAGTATTCTCCATAGATTTTTTTATATCTTTTGCTTTCAGAATGTATTTTATTTTCTGTTCCATAAATAAAGTTTCTCTTGATATGGATATAATGATGTTTGCTAACATTACGTATATGTGGTAAATATTTTCCCATTTTCTGTAGCTGTCATTAAACTCTATTCCCTGTCCAGAATATAACAAAAGATGATAGCATGAGGTACCTATCTGGGTCATCACAATTAAATTGTATAGGAATAGATAAAAGAAAACTTTAAAGAAAATTGGTTCCTTTCCTCTGCAGAGACTTGTTCCTCCAGGGTTTCCTAAGAATGGGCATCTTTAATCTTTAAAACCAGACGCTCTGCTGAAACTATGTTCCAGAATAAAAATATTTTTGTACAGTAAATACATTTTGCAAAACTGAGTATTGTAGCTGTCACATTCATCAGGAAAATCTCAGCATAGAAAAGTATTTCTCTGACTTTGAGCCCACGCTTACATTCACACACATCCTTCTGATTGGGAGCTGAAAACTTGTGTTGCTCAGGCTGGGTCTGATTTGGGGTTTTTTAGCCTCACCTTCATGCACATAGGAATAAACTCGACTAATTTATTTTTTCATAACAACTAGTGTATTTTTTTCTATAATAATCCTGTTTAAAGTAAAAAAGGTAAGATTTTAAAGATAGGTGACAGAAAATACAGATGTGCATCTAGTAATAATATCAATAGTGCTTAAATAAGGAATTTACAGCTCTCTCTGCATCAGCAGATGCCCAACCCTCAATTCAAAGGACAATAAATTTTATGTAGACATAAGAGGTAAGTTGTAGAAAACTCACACTTAGTTTAAAGGCTGAATGATCTCTTCTTTCATTCAGATATGATGATATCAAAAATCACTGAGCTCTTTCTCTGATTTTTATGTGGTCCTGATGATCATTTGCACTGGTCTTAACATTGCAGTCCCTTTTACATGGCCACGGAAGTGTTTCCTCTTTCAGAGCCAGGTATTTAATCTTGAAGAAATATATCCTGTATATCCTGATGCTGTGAATTTGACCTTATGAAACCGTGTCAAATTAAGATTAATTAAATTTGTATGTTTATATCTACTCAGTCCCTTAGAAGTTTAAAATAATCCCTTCTGCCTGCCTCAGATTTTACCATCTCTTCCTGTGGTGAGCAAGTTGAACAGAATTCCTAATATTTTGCAAGGCTTCTTGAATAAGGAGGGGCTGAAAAATCAGAACAAAAAATTGGTACAGGACCTCAGAGAATGCTAGAATCTCATATGAATAATTCTACTAGTAGGATGCTGTTTTCAGGACTGAATGAAGATTACGGAATTATTAATTGCCCTTCCACTAGTTTATAGGTGATATGTAGATAACAGCTAATCTGTACCACATACATATATGTACTAATGTCATAATAATTTACTTTGTAAATTTTACTAGCTAAACCTGAGGTTGAAATATGGCACTGTTTTATAATACACTGTTTTCATCCTATGTAATGCAGTATCAGAAATCTAATGCCATCAATCCCTCCTAATGCAAATAACCAAGAAAATTAATTTTGGATATGCTCAGTCCTCAAAACTAGCTGAATTTTGGTGGGAGCATATTAGAACAGAGTAGATTTTTGACCAGCCACCAAACCTGGAATGTAACAATAACCTGAGAGGAAAACTGAAAAACAATACTGGGAGAAATGTATGGTTAGAGTGGAAAAGTTTTCAGTTTCACAGCAAGGTTATAAGCTAATGAGTGTTTTCATTATTCATCCAAAAGGACAGTGATTAGGGATAAGTAACCTTCACATTGCTGCTCAGCCTGAAGATAATGTTGCAAAGAATTTTCTTGTGAGTATCTACTATATATATGAGGGAAAAGTCTCTTACACACAAAGATTTGAAGCAATCTATAAAGTAAGTGTTTAATTGCTAGAGAGTTAAAATAGATGGGTGTGAATGGAGAAGGAATACATTGTTAAAAAAGCTACACTGCAAGATAATTTTGCTTCTTTTTCCCTACCATAGAATTTATTTTTCATCTACAGCAATTTATTCTTAGTGTGATAACCCCTCAGAACAACAATTCATTGCTTAGGTATTTCCCTCACTGATTGTAACACTCACCCTCATCAAGCACTGACTGTCATCACATGGAAGAATTAATTGGTTTATAAACTATGGAAAATAGTGTGTCTCTAATGTATTTAGTCAGGGCCAGTGGGATACAGATGTTCCGCTCCTTAAACTACAGTGTCCTAACAGCATATGCTGGGTACATGCAAGGAAAATTAATCTTAATTAGAGAGAGAGTTAAAGAAATTGCTATATACTGACTGCCACCCATTTTGATTCTAAATAATTTGAGTCTTCAAAAAGAAAAATTAAGAAATAAAAATATTGTGTCTTCATTTATTAAGGAAGTAGAGGGGAAAATATCTATGTAGTTCATGTATCCATGAGCCATCTTGATGTTTTTAGCATTTTTTTCTTGACCTGGCCTCCATTACATCTTTTTGTATTTCTTCTTGATTAGTTTCAATGAAACAGATGTTTTCAATGCAAAGCAATGCTCTCATCCAAAATAATTTGGACTATAAGGGAGAGCAAAACAGAAAAAAGATAGCAAAATTGGAGCAAATTAGCACTTTTAAATAGTTTCAGTTTATCATGTTATAATTAAAAGAAATCTTATCAATTCAGCAGTAGCAAGAAACAAAATTGTTTATTGTGGTGGTTTGAATCTGGCTGGATGCCAGGTGCCCACCAAAACCACTCTATCACTCCTCTTGCAACTGGACAGGGGTGAAAAAATACAATGAAAGGCTGGTAGGTTGAGAAAAGGGCAGGAGAGGTCACTCACTGATTACCATCATGGGCAAAACAGACTTGAATTAGGGAAATTAGTTGAATTTATTACCAAGCAAAATCAGAGCAGGATAACGACTGGTAAAGCAAACACCTTCTTTCCAACCCTCCCTGTTTCCCAGCTCTACCTCCTCCCGCTCACCAGCACAGACAGACAAGGGATGAGGGTTACAGTCAGTTCACCCCAGATTGTTCATCCCCAGGGAGAGTCCTTCCCCTGCTCCAGCCTGAGGTTCCTCCCACAGGAGACAGTTCATGAACTTGTCAAAAATGAGTCCTTCCCATGGGATGCGATTCTTCTTTAACTGCTCTGTGGGGTGCAGTCTTTTAGGAACAGGCTGCTTCAACATCAGTCTCCCACAGGGTCATAACTCCTACCAGCAGTCCTGCTCCAGTGTTGGCTCTTCTCCTCACGATTCTGCAGATCCCTGCCAGGAGCCTCCTCCAGCATGGGCTTCCCACGGGGTCACAGCCTTTTTTGGGTGCATCCATCTGCTCCATTGGAGGTTTCTCCAGAGGCTGCAGGTGGATCTCTGCTGCCCTGTGCCCTCCAAGGGCTGCAGGCACACAGCAGTCTCAGCACAGGCTGCAGGGGAATCTCAGCTCTGGTGCCTGAATCACCTCCTCCCCCTCCTTCCCCACTGACCCTGTTTCTCTCATATATATCACCCTTTATCTGCAATTATATCTGCAATACCTTTTTTTCCCCTTCTTAAATATACTGTTACAGAGACATTGTTCCCATCTGTGGTGGGCTCAGCCTTGGCCAGTGAGGTGTTGTTCTTGGGGCTGGCTGGCTTTGGCTCTGTCAGACACAGGGGAAGCTTCCAGCAGCTTCCCAATAAAGTCAGCCCTGTAGGCCCCCAGCCTCCACCAAAAACTTGCCATGCAAACCCAACACACTTATTAGGGGAAGGGATTATGGTGATCCATGAAAATAACTGAAAGTGTTTACATATAAAGCAAGTTATTACTATTATACATAATATGTTTTGTTCCTCTACTTTCCTTAAGAAATGTGGTTTGGGTTGCTTTTATTTTCCCAACCTACACAGGTATTTTCTGTTGAGATATGTTTAAAACTTGCTTTTCACAATATTAAAATCAGTGAGTTCATATACATCACATCTTTATTGAGTGCCTGTCTTATGTTTAAATTGGATGTCCCCTTCTCCCCTCTAAAAACTATTGGGAAATAAGATCCTTGAGAAATATTAAGCATAAAGGAACATGTCTTAAGTTTATAAATTTCCAAGGAATTTGACTGCGGGATGTGCCAAGGAAGTTTTACTGCATGCTACCTTGTTTCATACTCTTCTCCAAGAATTTAATTTACTGACTAATATGTCATGTATATAGGCCAGTCAAAGTTTTACTGTGCTTCATTTTAGGCATGCAATAGCAATGTGAGGAAAATTAAAGTTTTTAACAAATGTATGATTTCCAAATGAAAAAAGAATATGTGTAATGTTACTCATGCCCCAGGCTATATTCATGGTGGTAAGAAAAATTGTATTAATTTCCCCTGATAAAAAAATGCTGATATAAGAACATAAATTACCACTTTATGTAAAAACATAAATTGTTGTAAAGGAATCCATGCAAGACCCATTAAAGGAATTTACTTTGTTGCCCAATGTATACCTGAGAGGACGAATACATTTATGGGAACTTGTTATGCAAAATGTTTGCTTTTGAACCATGTGTTGTCATTAAATCACTAGTAGCAGAGGATTCATAAACCTAGGAAGGGTAGTTGGTAGCCATTTTTTCTTCTGTAACAAAGCTGGTGGGAGTCTAATATTACTGCTTTCAGTATTTCTTAGGTTATTTCCTTCAGGTTTTCAGGAAAGATTGTGATGTACAAGCACCCTCATAAAATAAAACTCAGTGTTTTCTTATGTTTCTCTGTGAGAAAATGTCAGTGCATGTGAACTGATGTGCTGATTTTTCTTTTGTGTTCTTTGGTACCGTGACCTGCTAGACCTAATGGAGGCATGGTTTCATTCAACAGCTCTGCATGTGTTGGAGATTTTTCTACATCTTCCTGGTTTGTTTTGCATTTTGATGCCTATGGAAATACTACATACCTAGAGTTTTGTTCTTTATTCTATTCACAATATCCCAATTTCTTCCTACGCTTTCCTCTTCACAATTTTGGTATGTTATATAGGAAAAAAAAAAAAAAACAAACAAGTACCATGCAGCTGGCATTTAATCTGCAATACGCTGAGAGTATAATCTACAAAATCATCCAGAAAATTAATGATGATGTTAAAGAGAATTGAGCTCAGAATTGATCCCTGGGGTATATCACTAGTTACTCTACTCTAAGTACAGTTCATGCCACTGATGGCCACCCTCTGGGTCCAGCCATCCAATTTGCCTCACTCTCTGCTCATCTTACCCATACTTCATCAACATCTCTGTGAGGACTGGGAGAGATCACTCTGGGAAAAAGAAGTATTTCAGGAGTACCTTATGATGGAAAGATTGTCCTGCAGAAAACGCAGTCACTATATTGTAATTCTTTTCATATTGCATAAAATAGAGACCAAAGAGTAATGACTGTTATCACTCATCAACTAAAAAAATGGAAAAACATTAGAAACCTTCATTTATCCCTACTGGAGGTCTGTTTAAGAACTATAATGGAAACTTTCTACATTCCAGTAATTTCAGATACATAGGGGTTTTTTTACTAGTTTCTTTTTGAAAATTGTTGCTAACTGTAGTCAAACTATCCAAATTCCATTCTTTCAGTAAAGCATTAAAAATAACAAAAAATACTATTCAATGTATCAAAATAATAAGAAACCCTCAAAATTAAATTTAAATTTTTAGAATCTAAATTTCTAATTTGCTAAACAAAAATTTCAATCTTTTATCTAAATAATAATGTATTTTTTTAAGAACCATAACATGTAAGTGAGTGGCATCTTTTTTTTTGAGGCAAATGTTTTTGATATTGCTTGTTCTTTCTTTGTACATTTATATTTCTTTCTAATGTTTCTGGAATTTGTCAACGAGTAGATAATAGATGATAAAAGCAGTTTAAGGTTTAATAGAAAGATAGTAAACACCTTGTAGTAAATATCAGCATCTTAAACCAAGTTGTGTGTGAGTATCTTTTTGCACTCTATCACAATCCAGAAGTAAGTGCATGTTCTGTATTTTTTGGACTCCCTTTGCTAGTTTTATACCAAGAAGCTAAACATGACAGATGCAAAACAGAGCAAAGATACCCAAGTCTGTATGAATGCAGTTAAAAATACCCAGACATCTTTAATTTATGGAATCCCAAGCAGATGGTAAAATATGTTTACTGAACTCTTGTCTCTTTTTCTCTAAAGAACCAGAAGCTTTAAATATCACAGCATGTTTCAGAATTTGGCAGTGAGGACGTGAGTTTTCTCTGGTTTCTTTTTCTTTCCTTTTTTTTTTTTTTTTTTTTTTTTTTTTTTTAAGTCTTAATAAGATGTTCTTAAATTTGGAACACTGTTAAGATTTTTGATAGCTACAAATCTGACTCAAATTATTTCTTTGAGGTTTTTATGTGAAAAATTTGCTTGTAAAAATGATATAAAAGAAAAAATGTTGTCTTACTATTTTCAGTGTCTGTAGTAAAATTTGATTTAGGAATTGTAATTTAACATTGTCAGAATTAGGCTGCTTTGAAGACCAAAGTTACAATTACGTGATATAATTTTTATTCTTGCATAACAGGATTTGAATAAGATTATTTCATTATTTTTGCACATAAGGGCAATGTGGTGTTTGTCTGAAACACCTCTTCCTGATAGACATCCATTCCTGCGCTGAGACAACAAGACTTGAGTCCTGCAGTCACTGATGGTTTGTTTCTGTCACTTACTGAGGATCATCTTAGAACATTCTTTCTTTTTATATCCTTCAGTTCAGTCAAGGTGGTTTACTTTTCCTTCATTTTTATTGTTCTTATTTCTTTTCTTGTGTAGATTCTTGATCATAATTCAGTTTCAGAAATTGAATAACGTTTATTTAAGTAATTAAAGGAAGAGTAGTAGGAGAAAATCAGAACTATTGTTACGTCATATTGGTAGGTGATATCAGATGCCACATATTGGATCCCTTTTGTACATCCATGTGGCTTCATGTTCAGGTTGTTCTTTCAGAAACATTTGCTAATATTCCTGCCTGAAGACTATACAATAGTAGTGTTCTACATACCTAGGTAATTATTAATAATTATACTGTATTTTTGTGTCCTCCCAGGTAGTCATGTACTTGTTTTGAATTATTCTGAGAACTTATTTGATATTCAGATGTTCCAAACTGTTCAATTTTTTTTTATTTCCACAATCTTCAAGATAATGGAGAACGCTCTGTTGGACTTCCATATGAGGTTGTTGGTTTTTGCAAAGTGGCAATTAAGGCATCATTTAGATGCAGTATGTGTGAAAGGCTGTGTGTACAACCTGTGTGAATCTATCTGAAAAGATAAAGTTACAGTCTAGGTCTTCTGAATACTTCACAAAAGTGACTGTGAGAGCTTCGTTAGAAGCCTGTCTAAACCAGAGCAGGAGAGACCAAGCTGTGTGGCTGGGCAATGTGCAGGAAGGAAACAGCAGGCAGTTTCTTAGGAGACCATTCTCCAGGATTATTTCTGAATAAATTCCTGAAGCTCAGTTTCCAGATGAAAGAAGGAAAATGGATTTTTGCATGCTACATTTTAATGAGATTTTTAATGGATTCTGAAGGAACAGGCAACCTGCATGTGAAGCAGAAGCAGAGTACTGCTGTCATTATCTATGTTTCCAAGGCTCAGAGTGAAACTCCTGTCCTTTGTAGCTCACATTTCAAAAATATTTTTTTGAATTTAGATTTTTTTCTTCCATCTCTGAAGACAGATAGTATCATGAGAACCAACAACAAGAGAAAGTATTCTCATACAAACAACCCTGTATTCTGAGTGTTCTGAATGGGAGTTACAATAGCAATTCAGGGATGACTAAGCCTCAAAGTTTGAGTAAGGGATGCATGTGCATACATGTGTACACATCCCATTTAATGTATTGAAAAATATAAGGAACTGTATGAAAGCTGAATTTGATCTTCCTCAATCTGCAGGTTTTCCATTCAGCAAGCATAATCTTAATAAAGAGGAAGAGTATGTTTAAATATGTAGCCATGTAGAATCAAATTTGACAGCAGAGAAGAAAACTGTGGTTTGAGGAATCAGGTTACAATAATATGTAGAAGTGGGAGTATGCACTTTTTTGATGGAGAAACATTCATTTCAATATATGCCTCAATATATAAATTTTTGTGATTTGTTTAAAGACTTCATTTTTTTCCTTATACCTTCCTAAAATTTGCATTTCTTTCATTCCACAATTTTTAATATTAATTTATTTATTCATCATTATATTGATTCTTTAGAAAGTTTTCTGACCTTCTAACTGCCTACAGGAACATCATATATATATATAAATATAGGGTTATAAATAATATTTGACATTATTAGCATGTGTAATTTAATTTATTCCTTTGAACATGCCCCCTGAAATGCTGACATTCTAAGCTTTTGAAATATTAATTCTGCTCTGTGGAAAACTTCTACATAGTGGTTTTGGTGAAAGTGAAGGTGTGAAGAATGTACATTTAAAAGGAAATTTGGAAACGGTTTTCCTGAAAAATCGGGTTATGAGTAGGGTATTAATTGTCCTCTTGAATGTTCCATTAAGCATAAGGGTGAGAATTCGTGTATTTTATGTGCATTAAGCACTTTTATTACCCTTTAATCACCCTTTTATCATTGCTATTTCTAAGCATTTGAACTGCACACACAATTAAATATTTTTAAAATTACCTATTGTGGAACTCCTGTCTTTATTCCCAAAACTGTCTTGAAATAAATATCAAGAACTTGACTAAAAATACAAGCAGGGATATGAGAACTGGAGTTATGAAAAGTATGTCTTTAGCTGTGTCCACTTGTAACAAAGACATCGAAACCTAACTTGTCATTGTCCCTTCCTCCATTTCATCCAGTGAATTAATAAGAACAGTGAGCCTTTTTACTAAGGCAGTGACCTTACTAAAAAAGGAAAGTAAATACTTTGCAGCCTGGCAGGTATCACTTGTTTGGTGATTTTAGGATATGGGAATGTTTTTGTTAAGCAACCTGCATCTTAGGCTTTCTGGAGAAACCAAAACACTTCCGTGTGGTTATGAATTACTTCATAGCAAGGCTTTGTTTTAGTATAATCAGAGTGGGGAAATAAGCTGGTCAGATGCATTTAATGCCTTTCCCTGGCTTGCCTGTATCTTACAAATAGGTCTTGACCAGAACTGCTGGAATTACTTTCAAACAAGTTAAAATTATAATAATTTTATTATGAACAGTTAACCTGTACAGTCAGATAACTTATGGATACTCTTATTTGTTTTTGAATGCATCTGTTCATGAGTCTGATGGATCTATTTTATGCACATCGTATTTCTGCTCCTGAGAGTATAGAAGGTAGACTTGTAATAGCTATCAGAATACATTTTCTAAAGCTTTTTTTTTTTTCCTTCTTTTCTTTCCTTGTTTCTTAATGCACAGATCTTCAATAAGCCAAGAAAAGTGATCTAGTTAACTTCTTATCTTCCTTACTTGAAGGTGCCCGGTTGTTGCTTAAATTAGTCACGTAAGGGGAAGGGAAGGATCTGAGAGATAACAAAATTTCACTTAAACATTTTCTGATTTTCCCATGAAGCAAAGCACTATCAAAATGGGACAAAATGTCAAAGCAGTGGAAGAAAAAAAGCGCAATGATAAAAATAGAATTCAACTCTGTTGTGAATAGAATGTCTAAATAGATGTGTGGAAGAAAAACAAAGTGCAATAATAAAAATAGAATTCAACCCTGTTGTGAATAGAATGTCTAAATAGATGTGTGGACAATGATTTAAACTTGTACACTTGTAAACGTGTACAGTACACTTCAAGATCAAGACAGTAGATATTCTAAATATCATCTGTGTAGGACAAAGTTCCTCCCAAATGCTGACTTTGTCTTTCAAATCCTGTTTCTGTATCAGTTCCTAAATAATAACATAATTAAACGAGTTCCTTTTCCTTCTCTGATGATTATTAAGAAAAAAACTTATTGCAAATCTACCTTGTAATTAAGTGCATTAAGCATTGTTGTACAGTATTTACACTATTTTAGGGGAATTGCAATTTTTTTTTCCTAATTTATTTCTTTAAATTGTGCTTTTATCAAAGCCTGAAATAAGAAGCCTTTTCTTGCTCTGGAAAATTCTCTCTGTATAAACATATATTTATGTTTATGTGAGTATATAGCCACAGCCTTCAGTGCAGACGTAGTTTGGACAGCTAGGGATGCAACTTCAAATAATCATTATTTTCTGTTACATTAATGTAAATTCACCAACTATATACCAAATTCTGGGTTTAAATTATCTGAGAGACTTTTGAGGGAAAGATGAAAAAAGGAGGTGATCAGGACTGCTAGAAGTCACTCCAAGGTAATTTCAAAGAGGCAAAACATGACGTGCAGCTCAGCAGAGAATCTGAGCCATAATTACCAGGGGTAAATCACACCTGACTGATCTGATTTTCTTCTATGATAAAATGACTGGGTATGCAGATGGGGAGAGAGCAGTGAATGTCATTTACACTGACTTTAGCAAAACCTGTAATACTCTCATCCACACTGAGCATTAAGATCTGGATTGGTGGAAAGTCAGATGGGTATCCATCCATCTGGTTTGGATGACCAGACTGAGAACAGTTAAAGGGTTAAAGGGTTGGACACTGCAGAGGCTGATAACAGGGGCAGGGTCTTGGGCTGTCTTATTTGCTACCTTTATCTATGATTGGAAGAAAGTTCTGGAGTTTCTAGGTGACAGCAAAGCAGGAGGAAAATAAATGTAAGAATCAATACTTAGTAAAACCTCTTTTAAAATGCTGTAATGCACCACAAAAATGAAATAATTTAGGATATATTAGAAGGAATCGAGTGAATTAATCTGGATGTGAGGTTATTTCATTCATCTATTATAAAACACAGCAAATTGTGTATTCAGAAAGATCCAGAATCTACAGAAAGATAAGCATAGTACGGCTGCAACTCATAGGTCATTCTTTGTGTTACTTCATTTAATAAAAATGTAGGAGAAATATCTTTCTAGAACTCAATTTCAAATGCTCAAGTTTTGGAACTATAAATAGGACCTAAATAAAACTGTTCCACATACGTAGGTAATGATCTGAATATATGACTTAAATTTCCAATTTGGGAACACTCAGAATTTCGCACTGAATTTGTAGATAAACTCTAAAAATGGCTTTTCTCTACTTTAAAAAATAAAATTCTTTGGTATTTACCATGTGAAATCCATGTCTGTCTTTTACACCTTTTACAGCACAGCTGCTGTTAATGCAGACCTTGTTTTAAAAACTCTATAAACTTTTATGAATCAAACCTGCTTCTGATTGGGCTCACTCAGTGCATAGTCTTTCAGTAGAACATTTCAGTATGAAAGCTTTTTTAATGAAGGAGAAAACATCATTAAAAAGTGTGTGATACAAGTGTGTTATCACAGCAGATATCACACAATTAGTGATTATAGAGACTGCTAGATTTGAGGCTTAATTATTATGTTCTTATAACTAAGTAACACAAAGTTAAATAGCTTTTTTTCTTTTTTTTCTTGAATGCCAGTGTTATGCATCTGAAGTTAATTTTTTGGTAAGTTTTATGCACAGTATGGGCATAATGCTAGATTGTCCACTATCGTTTGGGTTTTGTTGCCGTAAAAAATTCAAGTTTAATTAGACATGGAGTTAGTAACTTTGGTGCCAGTTCTTGATAAAATTAGATGATGCCATATAATTTCCCCAAATTTTTTTTTCCAAGTAGATTATATTATCGCTATGAATACAGGTGAACTGAAGTAGTTAGAGACTGCATGCATTGCTATAAAGTTAAGCTGCTTGTAAAATTGTCTGTAAAGACATGGAAAGAAGAAGAAATAAAGACCTGCAAGTAGGCTTCCTCAGGCATAATAGAAAGGAAAAAAATACTTCAGTTGATAATTCAGCACTTTTTTTTAATAGAAAAAGTGTGCTTTATTTCTATTTTAATTAGAAATGTCACAGTCAATGAAATGGAGATCGAGGTGCAGGGCAAGCAAATGAAACCTCCTATTTTCCATTTCCTTGTTTTCCTATCTTTTTCCTGCTCTTATGTTCTTATTTTCAGCTCAGCTTCTTTTTTCTCCAAATGGGAATATTGTTGGAAATGTAGATTTTAGATGATGTTGAGAAAAAAAAAATTATCCCTATCCAGTGTTTGTTGGAAGTCGTTAAAAGCCCCAGTAAGGATTCAAGGGAACAAAGTGCTATTTGGCTCTTCATATAAATTCCTGATTTTTTTAAGACCACATTACCCATGGCTAAAGTTTCTTTCTGTCTTTCAGTTTTCTAGATCTTTCTACACAAATTCTCTTGACTGAATAGTAAGCTGAAAATACTGATAAAACCCCCAAAGCTGACAGCTCTTCTCCCCATTTTGTGCAGAAGTACAGGACAGAGACATTTGAGCTCGTGGGATGCCACAGAGGTTGCATAGCAACGGATGCGGGAAGCAGCTCATCTCTGCTGACTGACAGACTCCCAGGACAGCAGAAAGTATTTCAGGGATTGCAACCTCAGATCTTTTAGACTCTAACCTTTTGTGTTTAAAAGAAAGAACTATTTTTAAACAGTACTGGATAAGCATACATAGATTTTTAGGTTCCACCAAGACAAGGAGAGTTAAACAGGAATATTAATACAACTTTTCAATAAAGCTTTTTATTCTTCCTTGTACTTTCAGGGAATAAAGCTGCAGATGGGACAAAAATGTGAAAGGAAAATAACATATTCTACTGTCCATTGACAAAATGGTGCTACAATTAATTTTTGACAATGATAGAACAACAATAATTTTTGTATTTTTCTGCCTCAATGGATCTTTTGTTGTGTGGTGAGAACAGTAAGAGATGCATGATATGCATAGAATAATGAAAGGTTTGGAAAGAAGGATTGACACTTAGAAGTGACAATGAAATGGCTGCATTTGGGACAAGTAACACTGGTCACTAGGTAGGCAGCACTTAGAGTTTTTAATATTTCTAATATTTTAGTTTCAGGATTTTAATGTTTTACAAAGAAGAAGTGTGACTTTGCAAGTTACTTTCATTTCTTTACAAAGAAAGTATGTGAATCCTGGTAACATTTCACACATCTATAATAGTTCCTTTAGAAGATTATAAAGCCCCCTAAAAACATGAAGCAACAAAGCCTTGTGACAAATTACTCCCAGATATGAACAGAAAACAAGTATGGCTCCACAGAGAAACAATTAGGACAAACTGGCACACTATTTAGATTGGAAATCATCATAGGATAAGATTGCCTTTTTAAGCCTCTAAAGAGTTTGAAGTAATAAATTAATTAGTCAATGAAATGTAGACACCTCCTGTGTTAAGCTGAGTGAGGATTTTCAGGATCAAAAGTCTGGACTTAGGTGCCTAAAATCCCCATACATTTCTTGTGATCCAGAGTCCTTAACGATAAGTGACTTAAAACAAATTTTAAAGGGAGCCAGTTGTTGTTTTTGTCAGTACTGATGCAAGGTCCCAGAGGCTGAGTTTTCAGGAGCACGAAGACTTACAGTTCCAATGGAAGCTGGTAGTACAGTGCTTTTGAACTTGTATGAATTCATGAAAGGTTACAGATTGCTAAATAGTGTGAAAAATGAGATGACTTTTAAATCCAAACTTTGTGGATTTGAAGTCTATGTGATTCAATTCCTCTCCTGTAAACTGTATTAACTAATCTAGCATGGATATTTTTTGGTGAAGCCATGTTTACAGTTTTGGTAGCTGATACTTGTAGAAGGGTTGCTCTATCTGAGGCACAAGGAACAGGCACTGTATTTCAATAGTGAAATAGTCTCTGCCATTTCACATGCAGGCTTTTTTTCTAATCTTTTCATATTGTTTTACTATTGGATTAAAAAAAATACTAAGTCTGGGTGTTCATGCCTGATCTTTGCTGAAGAAGAATTGCATGAGGTTCAAGAGGTGGCCAATTTGTTATAATCCCTGTCAGCCAAGGCTGGCCCAAGTGGGAATGGTATCTCCATGGCTGAAAATGACAGGTTTTGAACTGCTGCTGAGCAGACACAATTAGGGTCCTCACATCTCAAGATAAGAAAATTAATTTCCATGCCTGTAAGCAAAAGTAGTGCCAAGTATTACAAGTTCCCCAAGGTGCAAGGACTCCAAGGCATCCTTACACAGATAAACAAAGCCTGGGATGCATTAATTTAACTGCTAAATAGATGAAGTGCAACACATTAGTAACATTCTTGCCCACATAATGATGTTATATATTTTTAAAGAACTATATTAAACAAGATACATAAACAAAAACTAATTAAGAGAAGTGTTATTCACAAATGATTTTGAAGCAAATACTGTGATTTCAGAACCTGCTTCCATTTTGGAAAGGAACAAAACATTGGAACCTTCAGTTTTCATAAACTTAACTGAATAAACTAAATTAATATTACTAAATAATTTCACATGTTTAAAAAATGCGAAGTACAGCTCATATTCACCTATGACATTGAATATAAAACTAGCTATGCTATTTTAAATATAAAATTGTTTGGTAAAGCTGACCATTTGATCTTTGTTGGTTATTGCCAATATGACTTACCACATAAAAAACCCCACCAACCAACAAACAAAAAACAAACAAACAAACAAAACAAACAAACAATACCAAACCAAACACATCTTGGCTCATATTAAATAGAAGTTGAGGTTTCTTAATCTTTTTGTGTAAGTCTTGAGGATTATTGAATTTTTAATGTGAAATTTGAGCTTACAAAATTTTTCCATAAAAATTAAGCTACATATATGTTTATGCATGTGGATGTTTTAAGGTTTACAATAGTATCTTTCCTAGCATCAGATAATTTAGCAGCAGTGACCTTTAATATTTGGCAGTAGTACCTTTTTCCAAAACAGTGCTGGAGGAAATGAAAGACATGAAAAAATACTTAGCTTGTGCTTTGTGGAACTAACAATTTAAATATCTAAGCCTGAGGGACAGATTTATTTTTAATAATCTATTTCTGTAAATGGGATGCAGAGTCACAAAAAATTATTTAAGACCACAATATAGTATAAAAAGTGATGGAATAAGAACTGAGAGTAAATCTTAAAGAAATCTCAATGATTTACTTATTAAGTTCTTTCAGTGACAGAAATTTTCTCCTATACTCAATGCTCTCCTTTTCTAATACTTGTTTCTACTCATAGCACTTACCTTATTCTTGCCTTTCTTTACTTGTTTTCTCTGCACTTTTGCTGTTTTTGAGAATTTTATAAAAGCACATTCCCTCAGACAGAAGGATGTACTTGGCATGTAGTTAAGTGTAGTATGTACTGGAAAAGTGACTACTCACAATTTCTAGCATTTAATGGCTAGAATAATTGTGAAAATAATACAGTATTTTTCCTCTGTCTGTAATATTTCAAGTAGAAAGAAGGACTAAAATACATCTTTTGTTTTCCTTTTGATTTTTTCTCTTAAATATCTTTTTCAAATATATGTCAGAAATATGAATTGTTCTCAAGAAGCCTTGATGTATTTGCCATGTGCCCATGTAAAGTCAAACCTGAAATGACTTAAATGGAACTACTCAATATGATTAGGAAAAGGATAATTACAAATCCATACTGAACTATCTTTTCATACAATTCCTGTTTATTATTTTCTAGTATTCGCTGTATATAAGTAAATAAGTATGACAGCTTAGTTTATATTATTTCAACATATTTAAGCTTGCAAATTAAATAACCTATAGTATCAGAGTAGTTTTGAAACCTCTATGTGCATTTCCAGATAAAGTTTGGTTTTCAGTTTTAAAAATATAATATACAGAAAGTAATATGTAGCACAGGATAGATGCAAACAATTTTCATAAACGATTTTTCAATAAATATTTGAATTAAATTCATGGTGCTCTGTCTTCAAAGAAAAAAACAGAAGAAAAACACTGATGTGTTTGCTATTATGAAGTACTAAAATTCAAACTCATTATAGGCTTCTAGTTGAAATCGCACAGGCATCTTTCTCAGAATCTTTCTATAAAATTAAAGCAAGAATCCGGTACAGATAGGTAATGATGCTTGCTAGTGTGCAGAAACAATATCCCTCTCTAGTATTTGGCATCTTTCTACCTCTGGAGTGCTCTTTTCCTCTTGTCCCTTGCTACATGGCATGAAAATTTATCATCTTCACTTGCCTAGAACTCAAAAGTAGACTCTACACATGGAAACTTCTGTGTGGAGATATTTTGACCTTTGATGTAATGATGCAGGTTTCTGCTTGGTTGACTAATGCAGCTCCTTATTGCTACCAAATCTATTTATTCTCAGAGCTGGGTTTGAGGTCCTTCAACAACATTATTTTTCTTAGCAGATATAAAGGAGAAGGAATGAGATGAGTGCTCTTTTTGTAGAAGGCTACAAGGAACACCTCTGTTCCCAAACAATTTGTATTACACAGTGTGGGTTATTAAAGTTTTACAGCCATGATCATTTATTAAATTAAACCCTGACCAGGAAAGATGCTCTGATAGGAATTGGACAGAAAGGAAACTAAAAATAATTCTGATATTTTGACCCTGTTAACTTTTCTACGTGACTGATTCAGATTTTTTGGCATTTCCATAATTCCGTAACACAGAAATTCACAGTATTCTAACTTCTGGAGCACACAGAGGTTTGCCAGTTATGAACGGCTAAATGCGCATCATTTGGCTGGTACGTGATCCCATGGATGCTAGAAAGTTACAGCTGTCCCATAGTGTGCTTGTGACAAGTATTACCGGTGGTACTGCGGGTTTGCAGAGGGAGGCGGGAGCGGGCGCGGCTCTGCCCGGGAGCCGCCAGATGGAGCGTGTCCCTCACCGGGAGCGCGGCTCCGGCGGCTCCGGCAGCGCGGCTGGGCTGGCACCGCGCCCCCCGCACCGCACTTACACCGCCCCCTTTGAGCAGAAAGTGCTTAAAAGCACTCAAATGCGAAGCAACTGTGATGCAAAACATCTTACGTTTCCAAATATTATTCCTATAATATTACTACTAAATGTGAATGCATCAAGTATACTTTCTGTACATTCCCAACGTTTAAGCTGGTTTGTGTAAATGTTATGCAAACAATCCAGTCCCTTGCAAAAATCTGTCTTCTTGTCTTTCAATTATACTGCATCTTTTCTGGAAAAGACCTTTCTTTCTTCCTTTCTTCCTTTTTTCCTTTCTTCCTTTCTTTCTTCCTTTCTTTCTTTCTTTCTTTCTCTCTCTCTCTCTCTTTCTTTCTTTCTTTCTTTCTTTCTCTTTCTTTCTTTTTCTTTTCTTTCCTTTCCTTTCCTTTCCTTTCCTTTCCTTTCCTTTCCTTTCCTTTCCTTTCCTTTCCTTTCCTTTCCTTTCCTTTCCTTTCCTTTCCTTTCCTTTCCTTTCCTTTCCTTTCCTTTCCTTTCCTTTCCTTTCCTTTCCTTTCCTTTCCTTTCCTTTCCTTTCCTTTCCTTTCCTTTCCTTTCCTTTCCTTTCCTTTCCTTTCCTTTCCTTTCCTTTCCTTTCCTTTCCTTTCCTTTCCTTTCCTTTCCTTTCCTTTCCTTTCCTTTCCTTTCCTTTCCTTTCCTTTCCTTTCCTTTCCTTTCCTTTCCTTTCCTTTCCTTTCTTTTCTTTTCTTTTCCTTTTCTTTTTTCCGGTTTACATCATATTCATTGTGCCCTATTCATAGCCTTTTGTACTCTTGGTTGTTTTAGGATAGATCTTGCATGTGGCATCTAGCAGAAATTATGATTAAGGTAATTCCTAGAGACTAAAATAGGCTTTACCTTTAATATAGAGCTAGGGTAAAACAGCATGATTCATAAAATTTAATTTTCATTTCTCTATTGGTACCACATATAATTTTAAAATTAATTTGTACATTAAAATATGAATCACACTGTGAATCCCTCTAGTAGCTAGTTTAAGAAACTAAGACATCAAGGATCCAGCAACCCCTTGCCACACCTACTTCCTCTCCCCACTGCAAAGCAATCTCTCAGTGAAAAGGAGTTGACTGGGACCTCTAACTTGTTGGTCATAAACTTATATAAAAATAAAATTATGATGCTACTCTATCTTGATACCAGTTTGAATTCTTCTTATGAAGAAACGTCAGTTAGAGTCATTGTGTTAAAAAAAATCCTTCAGAAATGCAAAGGCTCCCTTCTACTTTTAAATTGAAAGTAAGCTTAAAAAGTTATCATACACGTGTGGGGCTTTTTGGTTTTGTTTGAGGGGTGATGTTTTATTTCATTTGTGAGGAAAATTTAGGTTTTTAAAAATTAGAAACATAGACACTTTTTCCTTTTTTTTTTTTTTTTCTTATTTGGATTTATAGCTCCTGGGCCTGTTTAAATTTATGGACTTATCAGAAAACATACAATTTCTTGATGGCATTAACCCCATAATACTCCACAAAGAAAACAAAACCCTTCCAAACAAATTAAATCTGGATCTTTATAGAGTAGTCAGTTTACAAAGACAAAGGTGCCTTTCGTTCTTAAAATTTATGATAGAAGGAATCATGTTAATGTATAACTTTCCTTATCTGACTAATATTATCTGGAGGAATGCTTCTGTGAATAAATCTTGTATGCAAGGATGAACAGAAATATTTTTGCAATGATTTTTATCATGTCAGATATTCTTGTGTCTCTAGAAAATAATTGTCTACTGACATTTTTTGTAGAACTTTCTGCATTTCCTGTTCTCACAGTTTGAATTCATAAAAACAAAACTCAGATGTTTTGTCTCAAAAATATTTTTAAAATTAACAGCAATAACAAAACAACATTAACAAAATGTCAAGCTTAACACCACTCAGCTCTCTGAAAAGATTTGTACAATCAGGTTAGAATTAAAATGCTGCATCTTCTCTTGAGTAAAACAAAATTGAAAGAGTTATAGCATAAGGAAAAAATATGATGAATAACAATGATGGATGGTGTCTATTGTTTTTTGTAGGAAGACAGGAGTTCAAGTCTTTGTCATGGTTCATTGGTGGAATCATTATTAGGAGAAAAACCAAAACAAATGTTCCTATTCTGTAGAAGTTACTATACAATTGTTTTTTCTTCTCTCTTTCAAACCAGAGAAGGAGTTGTAAAAAGGCAATGCTGACAGCAGATTCACAAATCAGTTCAAAGTTATTCATACTGAAAGGTCATATCTTACCCAGACTTCAATATAAGTGTTTTGGGAAAAAACCACATTAGAACTCTTCAAGATTTAATAGAAAGGGATAAAGTTGTTAAAACATTTTATTTTCTCCCATATGTTTATGAGAATCTGGATGAACCCAGGGATACAAGTTTTCCTGTTATTTCAGCCAATACAAGAAGTTTTTCCTCAATTCTTTATTTCTTTGATGTCTTAGAGGCCATCAGTGAGAACCTCTGCTGTTTGGTAGGGAGGATTGTATGCAATAGTAAGGAAAAGAGAAGGCAGCTCTTTGTGTATAGAATAAAGTCATCTAAAAAGAATATAGCAGAATATTTACTAAGAAAAGAAAATCTGAAAGAAGTAGGTATGCAGATCTTAAAATGGCAATGGCAGCCATCGAAGTGAGTCTGTAATCTGGTACAATGGTGTGGTATCATATTAATATAGAGAAGAAATATAGAATAAATATATATAAATTGGTATTTTATTCCATTATCTTGAATTGATTAACAATATACAGTGATTCAGAGACTTTGATATAGTCGCAATAGTTGTGTCTCATTTATTATTTGGACTGTATAATTTCATGCTCATTACCATTGTGTAGTTGGGAATGGAAGGAATAATTCGTAGAAAGGTTTACTCTGGAGTGCTTTGTGATGGAGCTACATCTGCCAGTCTGACTGCAGCTTCAGATAGTAGTTAATCCAAAAAGTTTATATAGGATGCTCTAGGTTTAGGAAAGGAAGAGATTTCTGAAGAAACGTCTTTGGTATCTTTTTTAATGTTAGAAATTATAAATTTAGAGAAATTATACCAGAAAATTCAGTGGCTGTAATTTTGTAATCACATAATGAAGTGATAGGTATTGGCATCTGGACCATGACTGCTTGTATGCCTATGTAAGGTAATTGTGGGAACTATTTTCTTTCCATTGAGATAGCTTATCTTGCATTTTTACTAAATTCGTGTGCTAAGTCTTTTCGTGCATGAACAACTTTTACAGAACACTGGTTAAACAGAACTTTACACTGTATAATTATCTTCTTTTAATATTCTAGAATTAGGCAAAATAATAATTTCAGAGCATCTTATCTGAACTGCCTGACCTATCATTTAATCACTCCATCATTTTATATACTCCATTCTTATTTATCTCTTTTAAATTACCTCCTTTCATTCATTCTCACAGTGTCTCTGTCTCTGCACAGTGTCTCTGTTTTTTTTTGTTTTGTTTTTGTTTTTTGTTTTTTTTTTTTTTTCTCGTCATTCCTGTAAAATTTCTAAAGAGAAATGAATGTAGTTGATCAGTTAGCAGCTGTCTTATATCAGTGTAACTTTTTGGGCTTCACTGGATTTATTCCAATATGTATCAGAAGAGGATATGATTTAGTACTTCAGGGGAAGAATTTTCAGGTGCATTGATTGAAAATAAAAGAATTAAGTGAACTGTATGTGTTCACATGCAAATTTTTAATTAAAAAATATTTTAGATCATTGTTTCAATATAATTAAGATTTTATTCAGATAAACAAAATTATGTCCAGTTAAACCAGTTAATTTTCATTCACAAATATGTTAAATCAAATCAGATCAAATAAAATCAAGATATATTACTTTTCATCCACTTTCATTTTCTCAAATACATTTTTGTGGTCCTTACAAACATCCTCCTGGTTTTTTCCATCCTCCATCTCTCAAATTATTTAATCTCTGTAAAATTCTGATATATCTTCCTTTGCCCTTTTCAAAAATCAGTATCCATTTGAAGAAAAAAGAGCCACAGTACAGCATTCTTTCTCTCCTCTATTCACACCCCACACAACTTGCAGCCTGATGCAAGCGGGTAGTATGTACACCAACTTTTGAAGGTATCTGTATTCATACAAATTTAGAACAATGAAATTCAAGTTTTGCTGTGTTCATAGATGTTATAAACTCCTAAGAAAGGTTAGGTGAGGAAAGAAAAACAGTGGTGCAACCATGGATGTTAAGAAGAGTTTCAGTTTTCTAGAGTTTGATTCTGCTGATATCCAGTTTGAGTGCTTCTACATAAGATTCAGGAGAGGGCCAACAAAGCAGGCATCGTGGTGGGAGGCTGTTACAGATCACGCATCAGGATGAAGGGGTGGGTGAAATATTCTATAAGCAGCTGGGAGAACTTATCATGGTTAGTAGCTCTTGTGAGGGTCTTCTACTTCCCAGAAGTCTGCTGGAAATAAAACATAGCAGAGATGAAGCAGATTAGGAGATTCCTCATATCTGTGGAAGGTAACTTCCTGACACAGCTGGTGAGTGAGACAGCTAGGGAAGGAACCTGTCTGAGAATGAAGAATTTGTGAGAGATGTGATGGTTGCAAACCAACTTGAACACAGTGATCATGAAATTATAGTTTTCTGTTCCCAGAGAAGTGAGGGGCGGGCCTGATAGAACTGCTACCTTGGACCTTGGAAAGGCAGACTCTGGCCTGTCTGGGAGACTGATTGACAGAGTCCTTTGGGAGGTAGTCCTGAAGGGCAAAGGAGTCCAGGAAGACTTGACTTTTTTCAGTAAGGAAATCCTAATTACAGGGGCAGGCCATCCCCGCTCACTGAAACACGAGCCAGGGGGAGAACCATTCCAGATAACAAAGAGCTTTGATTAGAACTCAGGAATCAAAGGAGAGTTTATTACTTTTGGAAGAAGGGTCAGACAACTCAGGAGGACTACAAGGAGTTTATTCAGGGAGAAAATTAGAATGGCCAAAGCCCAACTAAAACTTAACCTGGATGCTGTTGTAAAAAACAACAGATGTGTTTCTAAAAAAACACAGTAGCAAAAAAAAAAGAGAGCTAATGAGAACCTCTATCCTTTTTTGGATCTGGAGAAAAGTCTAGTGACAAAAGATGAGGAAGAGACTGAGGTAGTTAATGACTTCTTTGCCTCGAATTTAACAGTAGGACCAGCTCTTCTCTGGTTCTCAGACTCTGGAGCTGGAGGACAGGGATGGGAAGCAGAATGAAGTCCCTGTAATCCAAGAGGAAGTGATCAGTGACATGCTACACCACAGAAAATATGAAATCCATCTACAAGAATGGTCAAAAAGAGAATTCAGAGAAGTATAGGCCTGTCAGCCTGACCTCTGAGACAGGGAAGGTCCAGGAGCAGATCATGTTCAGCATCACGACACAGCATGTCAGGGGATGAGGCTGTCAGTGGGGGTTTGTGAAAGGCAGGTCCTGCTTGACAAATCTGATCTCCTTCTGTGACAGGGTAACCTGCTTTGTGAATGAGGGATGTGAATGTGTCTACCTGGACTTAAGTAAAAAGCATTTGACAACAGTTTCCCACATCATTCTCCTGGAGAAACTTTGTTCATGGCATGGATGGGTGCACTTTAAACAACTGTCTCCATGTGTGGGCCCAGAGGGTGGTGGTGAATGGAGTTAAATCTATCTGACAGCTAGTTGTAAGTGGTGTTCCCCAGGGCCCAGTACTGGGGCCAGTTCTGTTTAATATCTTAATGATTTGGTCAAGTGGATTGAGTGATCTTTCAGTCAGTCGGAAGATGACACTAAGTTTGGCAGGGATGTGGATGTTATGGAGGGTAGGAAGGCTCACCAAATTGTGTCCAGTTTTGGACCCCTCACTACAAGAATGATATTGAGGTGCTGGAGTGTGTCCAAAGAAGAGGAATAGAGCTGCTGAGGGAGCTGGGAGTGTTTAGTCTGGAGAAAAGGAGGGTCAGGGGTGACCTCATGACTCTTTACAACTATCTGAAAGGAGGGTGTAGTGAGGTGGGAGTCAGTTTCCTCTTCCAAATAATAATTGATAGGACAAAGCAAAATGGGCTTGATTTGTGTCAGGGGAGGTTTAGATGGAATATAAGGGGAAAAGTTTTTTTCCCCAAAAGGTCATCAAGCATTGGAACAGGCTGCTCAGAGAATTTGTGGAGTCAGCATCCCAGGAGATACATAAAAGATGTGTAGATGCAGTGTTTAAGGACATGGTTTAGTGGTGGACTTGGCAGTGCTGGTTTGGACTGAATAATCTTACAGGTCTTTTCCAACCTAAAGGATTCTCTGATTCTAGATGCCACCATAATAAACATGATCAAACGTGCTTCTGTTCACCTCCTTACTACCATCCATATCAATGTATTATCTTTCACTGTCGTGTGCCAATTAATTCACGGTCTTGCAAAGCTTTCGTAAAGGACTTTATCTTAAGCTTTTCAGGCATTCACATAAGTCATACCTGTTCTTTCCCCTCTCTGACACTTTTTTGAAGACTGCCATCTTCATGCACAATTATTTCCTTCCCTTTCCCTTTCCCTTCCCTTTCCCTTTCCCTTTCCTTCCCTTCCCTTCCCTTCCCTTCCCTTCCCTTCCCTTCCCTTCCCTTCCCTTCCCTTCCCTTCCCTTCCCTTCCCTTCCCTTCCCTTTCCCTCTTTTCTTTTTTTCTTTTCTTTTCTTTTCTTTTCTTTTCTTTTCTTTTCTTTTCTTTTCTTTTCTTTTCTTTTCTTTTCTTTTCTTTTCTTTTCTTTTCTTTTCTTTTCTTTTCTTTTCTTTTCTTTTCTTTTCTTTTCTTTTCTTTTCGTCTGGATTGTGCTTTTCAGAATGTGATGACTTTCTTTATTGTTTTTATCAGTTATCCAAACCCCAGTATATTAATGGGCCTTTAGCTTCCAGTTTTCCTCAGTATTCTTGTTGAAATTATAGTGCTATCTAATTCATTGCATTTTAAATGTCTTTTGAATGCCATTTAGAAAAAAAAAAAAAAACCAAAAAACTTTCAGAGGATTTTATACCAACCTTACTGGAAAAGAAATAAACTGAATAACATATGGTTTTTGTTTTCTTTTCCTGAAGGCAGAAGAGTGAAGTGAGGGGCATGAAAGTTACCCATTGAGAATATTTTGAGCGGAGGTCTTCCAAATCTAGTATAAATGTTCTACTTGCTAATCAAGTCTCTACAGCCAGACTGTGTAAGACTGCAACACATGCAGTTCCGCTGTCTTGTTCTAGATGTATTTTAGCTTCAATAATAAAAACAAATATTATGAATTTTTTAATGTAATAACAGAGGAAAAATAATAGTGGCAGAAAAGAATAGCACATCTCATTTGGATGTGATTTTGCAGGTAGGAATTATTTCCTTTCCTTTTTCTCAGAGAATTTTTTTTCAAATGAGTCATTTACAGCTGTTTGAAGGGCAGTGAACTTTATAGATATCATTGTGTCCAGCTGTAGTGTCTTTTCTCCTCTGATTTTTTTTTTTCCTAGGGCAAGGCAGTAACGGTTATCTTAGTTCAAAGTCAATGTTGCTATGTCATACTGTTATCATTTTGGTCTGATCTTTATGAATTAATGATAATGGTCTATGAACTCCTTTGTCTTAACTTTTTATATAAATGTTTTACCATATAGAATCCCAATGAACATTAAGTTAGAGAAAATTAAAGAGAAAAGTGACCAGGAATGTCATAATTTGTGAACCCAGTAATAGCTCAGTGTAAATCTTTAAGATTTATTTCGTCTCTCTTGAGCTCATTAGCTGTAATAATCTTCCTGATTCTGGGTCAGTCATTGAAGTGTAAAACTCTCAGGGATATGATTGTATTTACCTGTTGTTAAGACAATTTTTTTGACATCCAAGGACTGATGAGAAGGGTAACTGTAGCTAATGCTTCTGCATTATTCCTTAGGCATTTTGGAAATCTTGTAACTCAGCCAGATGGAATATTCCAGTATGTTTCTCGACATTATCTCAATGTCATCTTCCCCTGTAGTAGGTAATGCAAGCCACAGAAAGGTTACCAGCTTAAGTAGGCAATACATTCCCATTAAATGAAGTTTAAAAGGCAGATTAAGATATGTTTTCTCTCATTATATGTTTTAAAAGAATTGTTGTTGACAATCATTAATGTTTTTTATCACATTCCTAAAACTACTTATCTCTACTTTTTTTTTCTTTATTTCCACAGTAATACGAAGATTAGAGAAGTAGTATTTAAACAAATTGTCCCAAAATGCAGCATACAATTTATTATAATGAAGACTTGTTTAAAAAAGAATTCATGTGGAAGCTAGAAAAAAATACTGAAAAAACAATTGAGTAGCTGATGGCAACAAATACATGATGAAAACAAATAAAGGAGTAAATACAAAAACATGGTGTTACCAAGATGTTAAAATATTGTCCATCACACAATGATACAAATATAGAAATCAATTCTACAGTACAATACAATACAATACAATACAATTTCTTCCTTATATGGGAAGTATTTGGTGTCCTAAGTTAATTAATTGTAAAACATAAGGATATATATAAACTGTCAATGAGTAATATAATTTTATTTAATTTTTTTTTCTTGTATTGTTCAGAGTATTTTAAGGTAACTGGAAGATAATATTTGTGCTTAAATGGTCATTAAAGAAATTAATTTCATGGATGACACAAATCGGGTGCTATGTTATTTCAAAAATTGAGATGTATTTAGTACAGGGCTTAAAACTTAGTAGGAAATCAGTTAATCAGGCTGGAATTACCTTGAATTTTTTCCAAAGGATAGGTTTTAGTATAATATTAGAGCTGTTAATATTTATGGATTTTAAATTAAAATCAAATCCATATCTTGTCTCTTTATAAAACCAGAATCTTTAATTGGTTGTGAAGTGCAAGAAACAAGTTGTTTTGATTTATTCCTGCTCACATGAAAAAAAGTCAATTCAGAATTTCATAGAGGCATGAACAATTTTAAATAGATTATTTCAATTATTCTTGCTGTTTATTAGTCTGCATAGGGTCATTAACCCTATGAACACTTAGGATTACAGATTAACACAAGGAAAATATTAATCAAATCTAGGCAAAACAGACTAAAATGTCTCATGTCCAGAGTTTGCATAATTGTTTTGCTGAACAGGACCATCTAGGAAGGTGTTACCCATAATTATTGATACATTGCTTTTGACAAAGCATTGTTAATAAGAATCAATACAGAATTGGAATTGATTTGGTGTTGATAAAATCTGAAGAAAGAAAAAAAGTTAAATCTTCACATTTTCTCCATGCTGAATATAGTTTTGAAATATGCCTCAGTGCTGTTAAACTTTATATTTTATTAGATGGATATGGTTGGAGTTCATTGTTTTAAAATTCCCATTGGAGTATTGGGGGTTTTGAGCACAAGTGAAGAATTTTTGTGAGGTTGTTGTGTGAACAGAATCACAAAGTACAAAAAGGATCCAGGCAACATGTCCCATGCTTTCTAAATGAAATCTAAAAACATATTGACTTTTTCAGGCAAATAGTCATTATATTCTTATGAGGAACAGCTTTATTCTCAGCGTTTCTGAATATTTGGTATACACATGTTTGGTATCCAATCTTCCATTTCAAATTAAAGCTAATGGGTTAGTTTCATTTTGTGGCTAGTATGTTAAATCCAGTGGCACTTAAAAATTAAATCACAATTTAAATTGATCCTGTTCCTCCTTTTGTTCTTATACATTATCAAAGACAGATGTTCTTAATGATAAATGTTCTTAACATTTATCAAAGACAGATGCAATGCACTCTAGCATTATTCTTTTCAAAGGTAACAACTTGGAGTGGTGATTTGTTTTGTTTTTGAACTACTGAGAAGTCCTCTCTGAAGTTTCTTATTGCACATATGATGAACTTTCAGAGAGCTTTAATGAACTTTTAAGCTTTGAAAAAAGTTGCAGAATATTTGCATGGAGATATCTGTTCTTTAAATGGAGACCCTCTCAGCTTTCTGGTGGGTTCTAAGAGTTACTCTATTAATCAACTCAAGTCAGTGTTTAGCCATGATATAGCAGTTCACATTACATATTCAAAAAGCCTTTCCAGTATTAATGATCACACTGTCTTAGTAGGACACAATTTTTTAAATAGCTGAGCAATCTGGATTTTTGAATGCATTGAGCAGCAGTTGTATTCCCATCCCTGCAGCATAAATCATATGCAGTTTGCCACCACAATTCAACAAAGTCAATGCATTCTTTACACCTTAGAAGTAAAAGCTATTTTTTAGAAGTTGTTGGGTTCACTGTGCATTGACTTCAGCTTACTACAGTGTGTTAATACCCTAGTCACATCCCTCAAATTACAACAAAGTAATTAAGCAAAACATAAAAATATAATTATGTTTTGTTTGAAAATTCCATAATTTCCATGCAGACTGGGTAAATTATTCATACTGGGTGTGGATTTCATTTTTGCTTTATTGCACTGATAGCATAATCATATAGTCCTAATTATAGAGATAGCAAATAAGAGAGAAAAGAATATACCACCCCATACTTCTAAAGAAATTTCTTCTGGCACTCTAAGGACTAATTAAAATTCATTATTGCACCACATTTTTCACCAATACAGAAGTTTTGTAACAAAAGCCTGTGTGGGAAGGAAAGAGTCAGAAGGTTACTGGTAGGATGTTTTTCACTGAGTATTATTCTTTCTCTCTAGCACTTGTTCAAATGCTTCATTCAGACTGTTCCCTTAAAGGTGTTGCTGTTGGTCACCGGTGCAACGTGAGCTGGGGCACTCTCAAAAACCAGTGTGGAGCATTCATTTGCAACACCTGCAGAGCTAATGCAATTTTCAGTTTCTCTTGAGGAGCTGGTTAAGCTGTGTTGCTATTACACACTCTTTTCTTCACCGCCATGTCTCTATCAACTCCACCTTGCACACAGAAACCTCTGATTTAGGATTTGACAGAGGCAGAGAGCAGTTGAGCAGCACACTTACCTTCTGCACTTCTTGGATCTGGGGGAGAAAATGTTACATAGAGTTGAAACAAACCAGCTTGATGGTCCTGCCATTACCAGGACTGATGGCTTCAGTTATTACTGTTGAAACATGCTGACAGATTTCACCTTGCTGTGCTGGCCACATTGCATTCTTCTGCACATACTACAGAGATGGCACCAACCATGGCAAACCTATGTTGTAAAATGCGATTAGGAAGTGGAGACCAGACATTGAGTATGCACTGCTGAGGTAGCTGGCTCTCATCTCTTTCAGAAAAGGCAGAGGAAAAGAAAACACTGTGAACCTTACAGGTAAAATTACAAGTAAATACTGAGGTTTATAAGCAATTGTCCACTTTTCCATGAATTTACTCCTGTCCTTGTCTTGCTTGAGGAGAAAAAAGGCAATAATATAATAATTGTAAAGGACTAAAATATAGATGTATCCTTGGCAGGATTCTTTCCCTTGATCTTAGGCACCTGTGGAACAAGTGTCTAAGTTGACCTAGATATTTAAACGTCTGTTATAGCCAACAGAATGGAGTCAGTTTATTTGGTTGCAGTCTGATATACAGGACTAAGCACCACTGAATCTATTGTCCAGGACTTGACTGATAAAAACAGGAGCCTTGCTGTTTGGACACTGTAGAAACCCACATTTAATCAAAATGTGCTCTTTATATCTCATTTGTAAGCAGATGAGAGAAGAATAAATGTCAGTACTGGAACATAAAGATGACTTAAGCCCCTGGACTGCATTCAGTAGCTAGAGGACTCTGGATACATTGGCAGAAAAGTTCCTGGACACGCAGTTAAGGCTGAAAAATAAATCTGCTTTTATAGAAACACAATTTTCAAATCTGGATTCAATCCTAAGTAACAAATTTAATGAAAACTAAGACACTCCAGAAGATATGAGCGTGAAGCTGACTTGCAATTAACCTGTGTCAAATACTCTGTGGGACACATAAATTGGGAGAACACAGAGATCGAGGACTTGAAATTGAGTTTAGTATACCCCAGTAATTACTGTGAACAGCTAGCTATTACATGGGATGTCACTCTTAGTTAGACCAGAAGTTCATGTTGGCACTAAGAAACCCTAATAAAGATATATTTGGATATACATTCAAAGAGGATTAGATTTAACAAATTTTTATTATATGGAAGGAAAAAAAAAAAGAGATAAATAGTTATACCCAAACATTCCAATCAATTCTGCTTCCAGCTACTCCAACTGTTCCTGAAGAGAGTGCCACACAAGGTGGGCACACCTCCTCCGAGACAGGTACTTTGATACAATCAGAGCTTTTTCACTCTGGTGCAGTCTTTTACCATGCCCCACTTCTCTGGTATGTTTTTTACCAAAACTCTATACAAATTCCACTCCTCCACCACATGCAGGGTGAGACTGAGCATTTCCTCATCACAAGGGTCATTGTGGGCTATTAAAAAGAATATTTAATTCCCTAGAGAAGTGTTATAGCTATGTGTGTTTTCTGTCTGTCTATCTATCTATCTATCTATCTGTCTGTCTGTCTATCTATCTAATCTTCACACACATTCATATATAAAGAAATCAAATATTTTTAAAATGTTTCCCATAATAAAAGGCTGTCTCTGTATTCATATTTGTTCTCTTATAAGCAGATATTTGCCTTTGCTATAAAGAAGTAGAGAATAAGTAACTAACAATAACATCTTTGGTTTAGGGAAAGAAAATAGCAGAAAAAAAGAGGTGAGGCCCCTAGTATTTATACAAAGAGGATCCAATGCTTATTTTTTTAAATGACAATATAGAAATCAAAGTAAAAAAAACAAGTGCCTCCCTCTTGAAAACTTTGTTAGTCACGACACTGTTATTATCTGATATTTAATAAAAAGAATATGACCTGAGAAAGACACAAAGGTCTCTCTCCACATTGTTTTCAATTGAACAAGCTTTAATACTCTATTGAGATTCTTTACTACTGGGGATATTTCAGTGCAGTACAATTTGTTTCAAAGTAATAGCTTTCCTGTTAGAGCTAGTTTGTCATGTCGGAGGGGATGATTATTCATGATAAGCCACTGGCAATATTACCAGCAATTTTTAAAAGATGTAGGGTACTGATTAATTTCAGAAATATTGGCTACTGAAAGCAGACATCAGTACTGCAGAATGGATGAGACACTTGGAGTAACAGTTGCCAAAAGGTGAAATAAGCTAATACGCGGGAACACATCAATTACAGATATAAAGTCACACAATTTAATAGAAAATGACGTGTTCCGCTTACTTGATCAGAAAAAAACACTGGACCCTGCTGAGTATTAATGATTGGGAGGGAGGAACTGAATGTCTGAGACTAGGGCTATTGTATATATAACAAATTGTCATTAAGTCTCAAGGAATAATTAGCACTTTCTGTCTCTCTCTCTCTCTTTTTTTTTTTTTTTTTTTTTCCTAGTATAAGCTGAAACCCAAGAAAAAAGACTCAGTCTAGACATCTGCATTTTTCCCATGCAGAAATTGTTGGTGTGAGAGCAGTTATGATGTAATAGTATGGAAGAGGCATTAGGGAATGCACAATACCTAGCACATTATTAACATACGTCCAAATTCCAATCAGCAGATATGGCAGAAAGTAATATGCCAGGTTCCTTTGCCCCATACAAATGAACATGAAGACATTTTGCTAATGATATCTCAGTATTCACAAGAATAATTTTAAAAAATAAAATGGTATAATTGTCTAAAACAATTTTTCATTCCAAGCATGCTATCCAAGTCACAACTACTTACCTAATTTTTTTTCTTCTTGTTTCTGTTACTTCAGTGCTTCACTGTTTGACTTTATTCTTTTGTTTTGTTTTGTTTCTCCCATTCTTAAACATTTTTAATAGAATGCATTTTTTTATGGAATCCTTTCTTATGACTTTTCACATAACCTTTTTGTCTAACTTTGTTCTGCATCCCTAGTTTGGGTGATCCAGAAATTTTTGGCCAGAAGATGTGGTTGGCAGGAATATGGAAAAGGGTAACTGATCACTTCTGGACACCAAATGGGTTTTTCTTTGATGCTGAGCTGGTGTGGTTGGGTTTTTGTTTCTCTATTTGCTATTTTCAATGGAGCAGAGAAAAGAAGACACCAATGATGCCGTTAAATATTTATCCCTCTTTTCCCTTTCTGCAAATGGTCACAGCTTCAAGTTTTATCAAAACAGCTAGAGAGATAATTATTCTTTTCTTGATGGTAATGACTCCACATGGGGATGTTTATCTCATATGGTAGGCTGAAAACATCAGCTGGGGGGGATGAATCAGTTCATGTTGCCTCTCTTTACCTCAAAGTCATAGTGAGGGCAGCTGGCCAGGGGTACGTCTCATCAGCTGATGTTTAAAACCTGGCTGTTCACAAAAGCTCTTAACATTTTTGCCATAATATGCTGATTTCCTCCTTAGAAACTCAGGGTATGAAGTTCACCTGTCTGCCTTTACAGTGATGCAGGTTTTCTCTGGAAAGGACCAGAATAAATATATAGAGTAATAGCAACAGCTTCAATAGTCCTGTGATTTTTGGGACCAAAATAAAATCTGAAACAACACTAGATTGTATTGCTTAGCTCTATAACATTTTAGCATTCTTATCTCTACTGAATAGTGTAAAAAAAAAAAATCAAGAAGCTATCAAGAGCCAGAGGGTTGGACACATTTGTACATCTTTTCTTGTAGAACAGTTTTAATACATTTTCTTGATTTTTTTTTCATGACTTTGAAGTACTTTCCATGGAAAAAATAAATCTCTGATTTACTTCTTAGAAAATTGTTTTATTTGTTAAATACTACATATTTTAATGTCAAATCCTCTGGTGATGATGTTTGCTTTCTAAGCATAAATAATGGGAATATATATATAATATATATTAGATAATATAGATATTATATAATATCTATATTTATATAAACAATATTGATAATACTAAGATTACTGTTTTCAAAATATCAATAAATTAGGTACCATTAAAAAATCTTACAATCTCAGATATTGCAGTAACTAACAGCAGTCTTCATCTTTTGATCTTTCTTTAGCCTAAACTGCTTCAACAGACTACTGAAATTTAGATTTTGGCTTATGATTAAATATATATATATCTTTATGACACATAAAAAGTACATGGTAAAGATGTTTATCCTTTGACCTCCTGCAAATTCAGAAATGTACAACATGAATAAATTCAAAGTTAAAAATTGAGCAGAATTGACATTATCTGAAAATTTATTTTTGGATTCAGACACCTGAAACGATTGAAAAAAATCACAGCATTCTGTAGATTTCTAGATGAGAATAATTAATTTTTTAACATATTAAAAGGCTGCTTCAATGAAAAATTATCTTTTTTAGAAATTTTAAGTGTAAAAGACAGAATTAATTTCTGTTTATAAAAGGTGTTTAAATTTTTCCAAGATGTTTAAATTGTGCTCTTTTTGTTTTTAAGAACTGGCAGAAACTGTCCCATAATGTCAAATTCTTCATGAGAACTTTTCCTTATCTCCCTGCATTCAGTTGACCCTTGTATATTCTGTGTCTCTTTGAAGTGGTTTTGGGTTTTTTTTTTTTCACTATTATGTGATCTAGAAAGTGAAAAGCAGAAAACCCCATGAGGTTTGGAGTATATCAAAGACTATAGATAGATTTTCCTGCTGCTGCTTCCTGTAATTCTCCACACAATTTTAATTTGACAACTCTAGATTGTTTAGGTTGAATATTGTAGAGTACATGGAGTTCATTTGGTACAATGCTCCAAATCCTACAGTAATGGCCTCGCAGAGTGGCTATTGGCATCATCTTTTATATATGTCTCACTGTGAAATCTGATGTTTCACTGGAGAAAGTAATGTTTCAGAAGCATGAAACACTAGTTAGGTAATCATTTCTTCTCAAGGTTGTAGCAGAGCCTCACAGTTCTGAATTTCCATACAATCTAAAGTAGGAATGTTTTTATTTTTTAAAAATTATATTTTTTGAAGGTCGTCCCTGTGAATGAATGAGGAGAACTTCTAGGTTGTTTATGTCTGAAGTAATCTTAGCTGCCTGTCTTTTACTTTTTGGAAGAAGGAAACAGAATATAGGAAGACTGTCTGTGGTAGTATTCAGTAAATACTGTTCGATTTCTATTGGCAGAAACTTTAAACAGAGCCTTAATTTTGTCCTGATTTTCCAAGCACTGTTTTTAAAATCTTTTCTAGTCTTACTGAAGTCACTTCAAACCACCATTGTATTTATGTCATAGTGCCTATTTCCTATCTGAATGCTTACTAAAAGATTTATCTTTATTCTGACTTTTTTACCCCTTCTCCCCACTCCTTTCTGAGTTTGATTACATCTATGATGTTTTAGAAGGTTTATGGGAAGTTTCTTTCTTTCTCTAAATCTATATGTGAATTTCAGCAGATTACTTAGATTTACAATAATCTTTCCTGTCACTTACCTGAAACTGTGGCAAGATTTTCAACACCAGAGAAAATATACCCCTTCCCTTCCCTTCCCGCCCCTTCCCTTCCCTTGGCATTATATTGTCTGTTTTCCTGTCACATTACAATTAGATTGAAAACTAATGCTTTAAATTTAAGTGTAGCACCAAATCTGTCTTTATTTCTTCAGAAGTTACTTTTGTTTCAATCATTATTTTGTAGAGAGTATTTCCTTATATTCCACTATTGCCAAGAGCAAAGACTCTTCAAACACCTCATTAAGTGACCATTTCCCTTAATTAAGAATTCTCTTATTTATCAATTTTAATGTATTGTTAATTAATTATTCTGATATGGAAAACTCAATTTACTCTTTACATTTTTGCAAATAAAATTCCTCCAAGCCTTATTATCTATCTATATCCTAGAGACTCAAAGACCTGTACTTTAATGCAATATAAATTATAAACTGCTTTAGAAGCTATAGTTTGACTTGTTACTGCAGTCATTGTATCTTACAATTGTCTTCATGAAGTTCACATGAAAAGAACTGGCTCCTTATCAACACATTTTAATGAAATGTAGATTTTACTCTAAGGTATTTTATTTACAAATCAGTCAGGAAATCTCTGCAAGTTAAGGTTTCATTTCTAGTAGAACATAATACTTCAAAATACTATTGGCAGTACATAGTATTCTGTGAGTGGCCTTCTCTGTCATTTTGACTTGCTGGGAGATGGTTCTAAGCTAACTTTACAAATATTACAATTTAATTATGAAACTAACAGTTTCTCAGATCACACATTTGAATAAATAAAAAAAAAACAAAAAAACAAAACAAGCAGCAAGTAAAGAACATTAAAAATCTTTGTACATGTGGTTAGCTTTGCAGAGAAAGGAACAGTGAAAAGGAAATGTAAAATAAATATAATTCTTTCAACAATTTATCTTTGCAATGGAATCCCTGTTCCTGTCTTTTCCACAGACTAAATTTCCTATGTTATCAAACACAAAATTTGCATGAATTCATGTTCAGACATGCCTTTGATATGGTGTTCTCTTTAGGGCTGCTAGGAAGATTCCTGATATGATTTCTGATTGTATGATGGTTACTTTCCACTTTTCTTCAAGTAAGTGGAAGAATTGCAGGAAGAGCAGGTAAATGAAGAAAAAGTGCAAGCTCAGAATACTAATGAAGACGCTTTTCACAATTAATTCTCTTAAAATGAGGAAGTCATAGCTCAAAATGTTTATTCTTAAACACAGCAGTGAGAAGCCAAATGCCACTGAGACAAGAAATTCCATTATTTGTAATCAAAATGATCTTTAAAAAGACCCTCAAAACTCTTTACTATCTATCTACACTCTCCCCAAGCATAAAAAATGTGACTGCCCTGCAATTCTGTAGTGCTCACATGCATGAGGGGTATTAAACATGGCAGGACTTCAATCTCAGAGAGTATTTTTAATTTGTTCTGAGATGAGATTCCCAATGTCCTCTCTTGTTTTCATGTCTAGTTCTGTTGCCTAGATGCTTGTCACATCTGAGAGATTACCCTTTTCTGGCTCCATGGGCAAGGAGGCAGTTGCTTTGGAATAAATGATCCCTTGTCTACAAGGCATTGAGATATTATGTGAGGGATAGGAGGGAAGTATTGAAATATCCTTAGAAGGAAAGTTAATTACATGCTGGGGATAAAATCCTGGGTGTATTTCAGCTTTGTTGAAACCAGACTTTCATCTGTGGTGGGGCTAGCAATGCTTTTAAATTAGAAGCAGAGGACTATTTCATGTCAGAGAGTTATGTATAAACCACAGTAATTAAATGCCTAAAGGTGAGTTAAACCCCCCTCTATTTTCCTATGAAGGTGATAGTCTTCTGTTGAATGACCTAGAGGTTTCTAGATTTATGTTTAATTTTTTTTTTTTTTTGATTCCTCAAAGACTGACAACACTATTGAAGTTAAACCCTCTTTGTTTTCAGTTATAGGGAATGACAAACAGTTTTCTGTTGTAGAACAAGAAATACAAACAATGGCAATAAATATTTATTTCAATACATGTAATAAAAATGGTATGGGTACTTTTACTACATGAGATGCAGTTTGTTATTTTGCTGCCTTTCCATTTAAGCCTCCTGCTGCTCAGAACGTATTCTGTGTGAACATGAATAGTCCTACTGTATTTTAGACCCTATGTTTCTTCAAAGAAGTAACCCAGTCAAGGTTGACAGGAGAGAACAGAAACTTTTGTCCTTCTAGTAGTTTTCACAACTAAGACAAGTGGAAGACAAGACTAAAAAGTATTTCTAAGCCTCTTTCAGAAAATACATCTGAAACAGAGATAAGAAATTACTCTCTGGAGGAAAAGCAGTACCTCCAGAAAGTGTTTCAAATGTGGTGATAATATATAGCACTTGTTTCTTTTTGACTGGTATTCTCTAGCAGTTCCACTGACTGAGTTATAGAGTTTCCAGTCAAGCCTACCAAAAGATTGGAAAAGTCATTTTAATACCTTGTTACAGCTTATGCAAGGGCAAGACAATCCATCTTAGTTATTAACCAAAAAGTATAACCATCTTTTCTCATAGCCTTAAAAGGATACAAATCACACATAAAAGTTAAAATTCTTTTGAAAACTTCAGACTGTCTAAACTTCATACTGTCCCAATTTTTAGTAAGTTGTGCAGAGAACTGACATCAGAATATCTTATTTGAGAAAGCAAATGCTTTTAAGAACAAATTGAAAAAAAAAAAAAGGCAATTTAGTTAAGAAATCCTCAATTACTTGGAACTCCTAAGAGCTGATTTTCAGAGAGTTTCTTCAATGTTCTTTGTGTACTTCACAAACACAATATTTTTGTGGGTTTTTTGTTTGTTTTTGTAATAAGGCTTTATTAAGCAGGTCTGAGATTTCCTTGGGCTAAAGAGAAGAGTCTTAAATCAAGGAAATTGGAATTTTATGTCAAAAACTCCAAGAATTATTTACAAAAATAGAAAGTAAAAGACAATCCAAAAGAAAGATATTGCCAAGACAGATGAAGTTGTAACCATGAGAGTCGGAGTGGTTTAGGTTCCAGGGACACCTTATAGAAGACTTCCAGTACCTAAATGAAGTCTACAAAACAGCTGGAGCAGGATTTTTTAGAAGGATGTGTAGTAATAGGACAAAGGGAAATGGCTTTAAACTGACAGAGGATTAGATATCAGGAAGAAATTCTTTACTGTGAGGGTGGTGAGATACTGGAACAGAGTCCCCCAACTTGTGGATTTTCCATCACTGCAGTGTTCAAGGCCAGGCTGGGCAATCTGGTCTAAAGAAAGGTGTTCCTGCCCACAGCAAGGGTTTGGAAATATACAGTCTTTAAGGTTCCCTCCAACCCAGACTATTTTATGATTCCAAGTTTTTATTACTTTGTGGAATTAAAACATGACAGTAACAATTATATGTGGTCAGGCAAAATATTAAATATAGACTTTTCTCAGCTGGTAGAAAGCTCATTATAAAAGCTATTATTGGAGCTGAGATAGAAGTGAGAATTATTTGAAGTACAGAATTAAACAGAGTTAAACAGACATAGAGATCTACAGGAATGCAAGATAGCATTTTCTGAAATAGCAGCAGCTCTAAGGCTGGCATGGATTCCTGCTCCACTGTCAGCTGCTACCCAGGTGCAGTGTTCTGTCCTGGTGTGCTGTGGTGCAGGGCTGCTGCTTGTAAGCACATCCCCCATACCAGCACAGGGGAAACAGGAGACTCATGAAGAAAGAGGGGGCTCTCAAGCAGTCAACAGCCTTTTCATATGAAAACACAGCAGAATAAGAAAGAAGCTTACAAGGTGCTGGACACATGGGGTCAGAAGACAAAAAGGTGCAAAGTAAGAAGGAACTAAGTCCAGTACATTAGAGGAGATGACTACCTTTCATATTTTGAACTCACGTGAAAAAGTCAATAAAACTTTGTTTTATTGGAAGTTAAAGTTAGTGAAAGGAGGCTCGTTTTTTGCAGAAAAAAGGAATAATGGGAATGGAAAAGCATAAATTAAAGAGAATTAAGACATGATGAGAACTGATAAAAAGGTAAATTTCAAACATACTTCAAAGAAAAATGCAGTCATCCCATCTGAGGAGAGACTCTTATTCTCTGTTTTATAAATGGGCTTAAAGATCTGGGGGTGAGGCATGTCAGGGCAATTAAAGTTGAAGTAGAAATAAATATTCAAATATTAGAAATAAATATTGACTATATATTTTCCAAAACTGGATAAGATTGATAGCAGAAGAAAAGGATTCACAGCATAGGGATGGGTTCACATCACTACAAAATCTGTCTCTGTTGAACTCCAGCAGGTTCTTTGAAGTGCTATCAAAAAAAATGAAATAGAGGAAACATAAAAACTAAGGTGATGATAATACAAGTGAACAGAAAGGGAATCAAGTAAAACAGAACAGAATTAGCAGAACAGTCTCTACTGATTTATGGTCAGCATGAAAAATAACTACTCTTTGCTGCCAAATTCAGTCAGGTGATCAAAGACTACAAACAGAAACAGGTGTTGCAGAAACATGCAATGAGCATGGAGACAAGTGAATAAAGTAGATGTATTCTGAATGGAAGAAAACTACCATTTGGGGAACAAGAAAATTTTGCAAATAGGTATATTGCACAAAATAAAGGGATGTGAACATGGATGACATGGCTAAGGAATTCTTTAAGATAGGATTTGCTATGTTTTAAGATAGGTGTAAGTGAAAGAAATGAAAGGAGATCACATTATCAGAAAAGATATTGAAGAAAAATGCAGCATATGAACAAATCATCTTCCATTTCCTTGTTTTTCTCTTAAAATAAAAGAAAGAAAGTATTAAAAACTTAATCAAAAGGAAATGCACAAGCAACTTAGAAATGTACAAGTGTGTTAATCACTGCAGATTCAGTATAATTATTTTATGGTAATGACTGTTATTAAAGAACACAATAAACAAGGAAGACTAAGATTAAATGAAAGGTGTGGAGTACTTGTAAGGTGAAAGGTGTGGAAATATGTTGTTAAACAGTATAATTGAATGGTCAGGAGGAAGATAAAAAGCCAAAGACAATCTTATTGTGTACTGAGTGAGTGTAATTACAGGATGTTCAAGGGCAAGGGGTATGGACATGATGTAAGAACTACTTGCTTTGTTAGAAGGCAATGAATGTTGAATAAATGGATTAAGAACTGCTGTTGCTGATGCTCACAATAATCCCACAATGAATCAAAGGATGACTGAAATCAGGAAGAGAAGCTGTGTTTTCTGATTTCAAGAAGTATTTATCCATGTAAAATTGATGAGAATTAAACATCTGAATTTTAAAATCTGGTAGAAAACAATGCAACAGAAACTTTGAATCATACTAGCTATTAAGAGAATCTCATGAGTGGTAGTGTTCATCTTCACACTTATTTCAACCAGAACTTTTCTTTTCTAGTCTAACTTCAAGCTTTTCAAAATTCTTTATTGTGTGCTTTGAATAAAAACTTCCCTTTAATGAAAAGCAGTTTGCAAGTAAATTCTGCTTGGAATGCTGGTTCTGAAATCTAAATGAAAAAGATCACAGTATATGCTACTAGTTATTTCAGCATGAATTTTACCTCTTGAAAATAAATGTCATGTTTTCCACGTTTGATCAGACCAGTCAGTTAATGCATGCTGTCTATTTTGATCATACCCAAGTTGGACTGCCAAGGTGAAGAGCATCACAGATATATTAACATATGAAAGCAGAGATTAAAGTACATGTTGTGCACATGAATTCTGTTGGCATGATTTTTTATTTTACAGACTAAAAGAGTAGGCCTATCAAAATCAAACTTCCCTGTTGGTTCGTTTGGGGTTTTTTCCCATTCTTGGAATTAAAAGTGCATCTTCTGACACGTGCATAGCTGTGCTACATTCTGCTAGTCATCTCTGAAAAACATCCAAGTTGTATCATCTTGCAGCATATGAATAATTCTCTTTTGTTACAGTTTGAATATGGAATAAAAGGAGTAATTGGAACTTTTTTATGTCATGGATGTTTACATTTCATATCAATGGATGAACAGGACTAATTATTGGATTGAGTATGAAGTTTTACACTTCTTAATAAGTAGAACATTATATCACAAGTTATATCATAGTTGAGGCTCTGGGGTTTTTTGGTTGGTGTTTTTTCTTGTTTGGTTTTTTTTTTGGTTTTGGGTTTTTTTAAATATAATTTTATTTTGGTAACAGTAGACCTATTAAGACCTATTATAGATTAATTTTTCTTTGTTATTTGTTATTTGTTGTTTCTTTGTTATTGAATTAACAGAATAGTCCATATGTAATTGAAAGCTTTCATGAAATAGGCACAGCAACAAAGGTGCTGAATTATAGAGCTGTATTATGATCTTGAGTCAAAGTTTATACTGTGCTTTTCACACTTGCTCTGGAGAGATGGATGAAAATTAACAGTGCATGCCATTTAATTTTTAATTCTCTCTCTAAGTTTTTTTCTCTAATCCTATTGAAGTAGGCCTCAGCAAGAGGTTTCTAGGAAAAGCTAGATTGACAAATTTCTGCACACAGCTATTTAAAAAGACTTATTACAATGATTGTATTTGGTAGGAAGCATTAAAGTTCTAGGATGTAGATCTTATGAATAAATAGTTTGATTTTCTAAAGTGTCTTGTGCAAAAACTGTATTCCAAAACATTTTTAAAGTGCTAAATAAAACATCTGAGCTTAAATAATAAATAATAACACATAAAGAGGATTTAAAAATAGTTCAAGTATATGAGGGAGATGCAGAAGAGATAAATAAAACAGACTCCTAACAATGAAGGTTGTGCAGGCACTGATATGAGAGTGAATTCTCTAAGGCAACATGCAGTAGAAGGTAAAATTTGCTATACATGTCAGATGAGGTAAACAAAACCCTAATTACTTTCTAAGAGTATCTTCCCATTCCTTTTTTCCTATATATTTATGATACACTGATAATTGTATTTAAAAAGCAGTCGTACTTCACGAGGCATCTTTTCTCACCATTGTAAATATATATGAAAAAGCTGAGATAAAATATTGTACATGCCACTATTCTGTTGTCAAGAAAAGTTACTTTGCGGCATAGCAATACAAAGTGTAGAATCTCAAGAGATTTCTGCTTAGTACTTCAGGGAAGGGGGTCTCTGTACATTTAAATGCTCAACGTGAAGACAAGCTTGTGAATGTGCCATGAAGAAGATGATTTAACGAGCTCAAATATATACGTGCGTGTATAATTTAAGAGTTGGCGTCTGGTTTGTTTGTTTGTAGCTTGTTATGAAATGTATGTCATGTTTCTGTGAAAGAGCAACTCAGTGCTTTGTGCTTTCTCTCAGATGAAATCCCTCCACTAGAAGAGGGGGCTTGCTCTGAGCATTCTTGGGGAAGAGAAGCTTCAGGGGTGCAAAAGGCAAAGCAGGAAAGCTGATCTAATATTTAAGGGATAAGAGAGCAGAAAGCCTGGAAAGGGGATGTAGACCTACATTCAGACTACAAAGCTGGTGGAAAGTAAAAGATATCCTAAAGTCCCAAAAGAGTTAAGAACTACCATAACTGAGCGTTAGAACTTGAAACAAAAGTATAGAAAAGGACCAGCCCTGCCAGTGCATAGTGACTGGGGAGACATTTTTATAATTATCCTTGTTCTCTTATTTTTCTCAGGAAATGGATTTTCTACATAAAAAGGAAATTTGTTAAAGTCCAAGAAAAATTAGGGTTTGAATTTAAGGGTAATTTCTGACATTTGAGGATGTTAATTTGAAAAAGGATCTATCAGCAGAGCAACTTTTCAGCTTTAACCCACTGTACTGAATTTGGCTGGGATAGACTGAATTTTCTTCATGCGAGATCCTATGGTCTTTCGTTTTAGATTTGTGACCATGACAGTGCTGAACATTTTATCAGTGCCTACACACCATCCAGGCTTCCTCTGCTTCTCATACTTCTGGGAATGGGCAAGAAGGTGGGAGGGGACACAGATGGAACACAGATGACCCCAACCAATCAAAAGGGACATGCTTAGAACATGTGGCAGCATGCTCAGTGATAAAAGCTGATGGACAGAAGGAAGAAGGGACCACGTTCAGGGTTATGGTGTTTGTTTCCCTGTGTAACCTTAAGGCCTGATGTAGGCCTGCTTTCCTGGAGGTGCCTGAACACCTTCCTGCCAAAGCAGGAGCAGCCAATGAATTCCTTCACCTGCCCCAGTTTTGCTGTACCTGTTAAACTTTGTCACAACCCAAGAGTTTTCTCACTGTTACTCTTCTTTCTCTCCTCCATCCCACCACGGGGAAAGGGAGTGGAGGTGTGGATGTGTGTGTGAGGGAGAAGCTCTGGGGCCCTACCTGATCACTGCGGTTAAACAACATCCACATAGGGTCAATCAAAACATGTAAATGTTAATATTTTCATGAGATAATATAATGATGCAACAGATGGCTATTTCAGATTGATCCCTTTAGTACAGAGCTTTCATAACCTAGAATTATTGATTGGGAAAAACTTATTCATAATAAATAGATTTTCAGTCTTTTCCAGAGCCAAGATACATGGAGGAAAAGCAAAGGTTAATAGGTTTAGCCTGTATCAGACCTGTATCCAAAGAGATTCATTTACTCTTCCATTTGACAAAAAGAAGGAAATTGCTGTGAATACTTTGCTTCATAGGCAAACAAATTTAGTCATAGATGTTGTTATATAGATGTTTATTTTCAAAGATGCTACCATATGTCTTTAGATAAACAGTATGGAAAACACATTTGTTAGGTAGGTGGGATTGTTTTGCATTAAGTGGCCAGCACTTGTGTAAAAACACAGGCTCTACCTTTCTAACTCCAGTAGTTGCTAAGAAATTTTTGACATTTTTTCAGAAATCATGAATTCTATTAATGTATCCTATTGAAGGTTGATATAAAAATGGATTACTAACTTTTGTTTCCTTGGTTTTTTTTTTAGGATTTATTTATACCTGTGGTGGAACTTTAAAAGGACTTAATGGCACTATAGAAAGCCCTGGCTTCCCATATGGATATCCAAATGGTGCAAACTGTACCTGGGTTATAATAGCAGAAGAAAGAAACAGAATACAGATCGTCTTTCAGTCTTTTGCTCTAGAAGAAGAATATGATTATTTGTCATTATATGATGGGCATCCTCACCCTGCAAACTTTAGGACAAGGTAAAGAATAAATATTATTAAAATCTAACTTGTAGTAATAAATTAAAAATATATGATAAAACAGTTAAAGCAAATGTTTTTAAATTATGGATGCTTTCTTATTTAGTCTTTAAAGTGTGCTTCCTCTAATTAATCATAGGTGTCAAAATGTATATTGTGCCTAGTTAAAGTAACTGCTGAAATTAATCTAGCTCTCAAAAAATTGGTCTTAATGAAATGTAATTAATTAAGAAGCATACGAGCATGGATAAATTAATGTAAAGTGAATATGAGATTGTGGAGGTCTTGGTTTGCACGATCTACTAGCAGCGGAACTTGTGTAATCTTTGGAGCAGGGGGCTTTTTATTGAGATCAGCAAAATTTAATTAAGATAGACTAGGTAATTTTTTTTTCTGTGTGTTTTTGTATATGAACATCTAACAAAAAGGGTTTACAAAACTGAAAAAAATCATTTGAGATATCAGGAGTGTGATGTGGCACAGAACATTTTCTATCAGAGTCTACTTCAGAGTCTTAGCCCAGATGTTCAGTTCTGGAAGGCTGCAGCTTATGGAATACATAATAATTCTACAATACCAATAATTACATTAGTCATACATTTGCTAGTTATCTTTACTATCATCTACCTTGACTTCTGTAACTCAGTTTGTCATCTACCTAGACTTCTGTAAGGCCTTTGGTGTGGCCACAAATCATCTTTTTTGTCAAATAAGAGAGATTTGTATTTGATTGGGTGGACTGTTCCAAGAATAACACACTGGCCACGTGGCCACACCCAAAATTTTACAGTCAACAGCCTAAAGACCAGTTAGGAATCAGCAACAAGTGGTGTCCCTCAGGGGGTCTGTATTCAGACAAATACTGTTCAGTATCTCTGTTAACAATGTGGACAGTGGAATTGAGTGCACCCTCAGCAAGTTTGCAGATGGCACCGAGGTGAGTGGTGCTGTTGATTTGCTTGAGGGCAGGGATGCTGTCCAGAGGGACATGAACAGGCTGGAGGAGTGGGCCAATGAGATGAGGCTAAGTGTAACATCCTGGTCTGTTCTCAGTATCAATACTGACTAGTGGATCAATGAATTTAGAACAGTCCTGCAGAGAAAGACTTGGGGATATTGGTAGATGAAAAATTGGACATGAACCTGTAACATAGATGAGAACTGGAGCACCTCCCCAACAAAGACAGGCTGAGAATGCTGAGGCTGTTCACCCTGGAGAAGGGAAGGTTTTGTGGAGACTCCCAGTATCTGAAGGGGGCTGACAGGGATGTTGGAGAGGGACTCTTCATCAGGAACTGTAGTGATAGGTCAAGGGGGAATGGGTGCAAATTGAAAGAGGGGAAATTCAGATTAGATATTGGAAGAACTTTTTTTACTGTGAGGATGGTTAGTTACTGGAACAGGCTGTGGATGCTCCAACCCTGGTAGTGTTCAAAGAGAGCTGGACAAGGCCTTAAGCAACCTGGTGTACTAGGAGGTGTCCCTGCGGGGTTTGGGACTAAATGAGCTTAAAGGTCCATTCCAACCTCTTAAAATTCTATGGATCTATGATTAAGGTTGGATATGAAGAAGAAATTCTGTATAAAGAATGCAGTAGGATACTGGAACAAGTTGCCCAGAAAAGCTTTGGGTTTGTGTAACCTAAAAGATGTTCCTTCCCCTGACAGTGGGATTGGAAATAGGTGACCTTCCAAAGCAAGCCATTCCATCATTTTATCCTGTGATAAAGAATGTAATACCTGTTCCTAATCAGGGAACATCCAGTTTCATTTTAGTTGGCATAACACTGCTTAAAGAAAGGGATGTGTTTTCATAATATTTTATGGTAAGTGTTGATACACCGGTAATGACTTTTTTAAACTATTGCATAACAATCTGGCATCTGTTCACTAAAAGGAATATGTAACTTGGTACTACAAGGAAACTAGAAGAGTAAAATTCTACATCTCAAGTTTGTGCAGGATATAAATTCTCGTATATGGTTAACAGTCAGCAGATGTGGACAAATGCATCTCTAATGAAATTGTTTTTCTTTGTACTTCTGTGTTTTCATTTCTATTTCCTGTTTCATGAGTGTTTGAATGCAATTCTGATATCAGCTGCAGGGAATAGGGAACCCACAGATAAAAGATTTGAGTGTTGTCCTCCACAACAAGTTTTTCTCCTTTCTATTCACTCCTCAAAAGATAAAACTGAGATTTTCTTTCAGGCTCTCACTGTCAGTCAAAACTTTGGTTGGTTAATGTACTCTAAACTACAGTCTCAAGGACTATGTGAACAATGTTTGCACAAATGCAAAGAATAAAACTATGTTTCCAGTTAGGAACCAATGGTCTTTACTGAGTTACAGCTTAAATAAGCAGCAGGGAAAACAGGTGAAGATAGTTAGCAGGGTAAAAGAAGATGAAAATAATATAATGTAAAGGCAGAATTATTTTACTTTTTGTCTTGTTCAAGCTGCTGAAAAGGTTTATATATATTTGTGTGCACTTGTACATTCATATATATATATGGATACATAGATATATCGATAGCTATATATGCATTTATAGATATATGTGTGCAAGATTCTTTTAAAATTAAACTAATTCTTCAGTGCTGGAGCTTTAGAATATGTTTTTTTAAAAGGCCAGTGTCTTAGAAGGAAGTAAAGAAAACCTGTCATGCTTAAATGTTCTGGTATTGTGTATTTAGGCTGCCATTTAGATTCTGGTGAGGAGCAGCGTAACAAGTTATGTGGAAGAGAAAAGAATCAGTGAGCATTTAGAAAGGAAAAGATGATTAAGCCTCAGTATAGGACTTGAAATAGACTACTTTTGCAAGACTTACAAGATCTTTCCAGAGTGTGGGTGAGGAAGAATAGTACACATTTGTGTGAGTGGAGAATTGGCTTTAAAATTAAGAGAGTGATAGTGAAATTATGCAAGCTTTACTAAATCTTTCATAGTGACATTTGTTTTCTCAGATTTCTGTAGTAATTAGTGAAGTGATGTTTCCTTAAGTTTTCTTTCTCACAAATAAGAGAAGTTTTACTGAGGTACAGTTGCTTGTGGAAACTATCCTTCTAGCATGGCAATGTACTTTGACATTTTACTTGAGTGACATTAATGAAAGTGTGATCAGATTACACTTTTCACCCTCCCTTTAATTTTGTAATAGGCAAAAATATTTTTAGGGGACTACATGTGTATATGAAAAAATACATAACTGGACAGCTAAAAAATTGTCTTGGATAGATAAGGCCACTATTTCTGGTTTTGAAAATTAATATTGTAGAATAACTTTCTATATGAATTAAATGATTTGCAGTTCAACTATTTGTGAATCTCATCACCTTTGACTCCTTCGTCATCCTGTACTTCATCTAAGTGGTTTCCTCAGAATTAAATCTTACTGAAATTACAGTCATCGCTTGTCTTCAGTGAATGCTCAGCAGCTTTTAACTGATTTACCTGGCACTTAAATGGCAGCTGAACAATAATAAATGGAAAAAAAGCATGTCAAATATCACCAGTATGGCAAGTGTAGTCAATATTTCACTTGCTTCTTTGTGTTACTGTATATGCTTTATTTAGTTTATTTCACATGATAATCTTTTCTTCAAACTATAAATATAGAAAAAAAGCTGTGAACTTTTTTTTAAAATTTTTTTTTCATAAATCATATTTGTAATCACCTAAAAAAAGTTTATTTGCAAAAAGACAGTGTTGCTTCTGTATCTGAACCAAGCTTTTGGCAAAATTTCATAGTTGTGAGTATTTCTGGGTTATATCTGTCTATTTTTAGAGCTTTCTTGTTGCCCCCCACAATGAATATTTGCAATTTTTGTGTACCCTTCCTTTCACATGTATACAATTAGTTCCCCTCAAAATAAAATAAAAAAAAATAAAATTAGTGCTTGATTTTCTATGATTTCTTTTAAAAACATTGTTTAGACCTTATTTTGGTAAATAGCTATACTTCCAAGTCCTTTTCTGGATAAAAGTATTGCATTTCCAGATTAAAACTCCTGTTTCATTTTTCCAAATTTCTGTCTTTCTCAATTTTTTTTGTGTGGTACAAGATGAATCATTTCACCTAAGCTTATAATATGTTTTCAATTTTCTGTGTGCTCAGCCTGAGAAAAAAGGGTTTTGTTTCCACTAGAGATAAGAAATACCATGATTTAATGAAGTTAGCAGAAGGTATGCTTGAATCAATAAAACATCACATAAATCAACTGCTTTGCAAAGCCAGTTGGAGTCATCTAATGATACCTTTGGCGTATTATGAAAATAGTCTTTAGTGCAACTTGTAAATAATTCACTGTGCTAGCCTTGTCCAGTGTGGCAGGAAGAGAGGTGCTCCACACAGGCACAGGTGCTGAGAAGACCCCACACAAGCTGTGCTCTCAGGTACAGCCTGGCAGGGGCTGAGCATGGAGGGCAGAGCTGGGAGCTGGCAGGGTCCAGCACAGCCCCTGCACAGCCTGAACCAGCTGCAGGGTCCCTCCAGACAGGGCAGGGCTGAGTGGCTCCTGTACCTGGCAGGGACAGGGACAGAGCTGCAGCAGGATGCCTCAGGGTGGGTTGGAACAGAGGCCTGGGGACCATGGACAGTGGTGGGTGGCAGTCCCACCAGCTGAGGTTTGTCAGGGCCGGGTTATTGGTTCCTCAGAGTCCTGACTCTGCACAGAAGAATCTAGGAGGAAATTATTTAATACTTGCCTATAAAGCAAAAGGTATGCACCTAACTATATGAATTCTTCATTGTGTACTCTTCTTGTCAGCCCTTGAAACGTCACATGGAAACCATAATTAGTTTTAAGCCACACGTTTTGTGGCAGTGATATGGTGCATATGTAGGTGAATGAATGGCAATATGAACCCTGACATTTCCTTGCAATTATTTTGCTTCACAACTTGGATAATATCTTGTTTTCTTCTTTCTTTTAAAAGAAATTGCTGAGCATAAAACATAATATACTGTCAGTAAATATCAAGAAGTATTTTTCTTTTTCTTTTAAGAAGTGAGGTGCTTAGAATTGAATACTAATTTGAAAAGAGGTGTCATACTCAGGAGCTGTCTAAAATGTGGGGGGTTTTTTCCTTTAATTAGCTACCCCAACTTGTGTATTCAGTGTAGTATTCAAAAAAACTTTTAGTATTTGAATAATAATGTGACTATATACCCAAACTCTGTTCACAGTTCCAAGGAAATATATTTCCAAATTTACTACTGCTTAACCAGTTAATTAATTTAACCAGTAAATTTAATTGCCAGTTAAATGTTCATGACAAAATTAACATTTCATTGAAATCAGTGAATAAATTCGGATCTATTTTAAGCAGAGAAATAAAATGCATCCCTTCTGCAATTGTACTTGGCTAAATTGAAGCATTGAATCCAGTATATTTGTCTCTTTATGTTGGCTAAAATAATCTCATATGTTTATACTCAAGAAGCAATTTTTTAGTAGCCAAAACTCTATATTTTAAAAAGTTAAAAATAAAATTATTAACCTATCATAATGTTCTGGTAAAGATCATCAGAAAATTCCATCATGTGTGTCTTCATAAGGACATGATATGGAAGTTTGGAAAGCTCCATTGTTAGAAAAATGGTATAATCATTTGTGACAGCTATTTTTTATTTGCATAAGTAAAAAAAAACAAACCCTATGAGTATGTTTATTTAAAAAAATATTGGTAGAGTTGTGAGAAACTGCCACAAAATAGAATTTTTGATTACTTAAGAAATATATATATATTTTCATTGTATTGAGAGCCTGCAAGATCAGCATGTATCTGCAGAGATATTTTTAAAGGTTGATAGCATCTCTGTGTCCAAAGATTTAATTATATTAAAGTCTTTTCTCTTGCGACTTGTGGTTAATTTTCTCTTAGGAGCTTTAACGGAAGGAAGCTTTAAACACAGTGTTTAAAAGGGGAGATAATACTCATAGTTTTTAATCTCTTGTATTTAAGCAAGATAAATCATCCTTTCATCTACACTCCCTGCTGAGGCCACCAAGAATTAAATGTACAGGTTACCTGATCAGTGCTGCTGAGCTGAATAGGAGAAATTAACTGAAATTATTTGAGACATCTGCCACCTTTTCTCTGTTGGTGAATTGCTCTCCTAAAACATCTGACTCCCTGATTATGCCTCAGTTTTTAACATTTACTCCCCTTACAGAGATAAAAACATTTTCAGTAGATTAATAAGTAGATCTTTAAAATTTCAGCATGCTCCTAGTGTTAAATATAATCTGGTATTGGCTCCTCTCTCAAGTACTTCCAAAGGTTTGAATTTGGTACTTAATCAACAGACTCACACTGACTATGAAATTAAAATTAATTTCTTTGGTCCAACTTTGGTAAAAGCAGAGAAAAAAACCCTAAAAATATGTAAAATTACAACAAATATTTAATACCCATTTGTATTAAATACAGTTTCATTTGCAGGTAGGTGAATTGTATTTTTACTTGGCTCTGGGGTGAAGCTATAGTAACTAAGAATGGCATGGAAAACCATCAAACATGCCAGAACAAGAAGCCAAACTGGCTTGTCTGACCATGCATGGGAGTTAGACCTGTCTCAGTGGTCTGCAGGACCACACAAGGAGCAGAACGAGTGCTTTCCCCACCTGGTGAGGGAACACTCATACAGGTGATCTGAGCACTCCACCAGTGCCTGCTCCTGGCCTGAAAATCTCCTCAGATATCTGTCTCTCCATAAAAAATGTGCCAGGTATTACTGACAATATAAGCAAGCACTGTGTTTTAGCTCAAAACCAATCAGAAATCAAAGGTATATTTTCTCTGAATATTATTATTATTATTATTATTATTATTATTATTATTATTTTAGAGCTTTGAAATAATAGAACTATACATCCATTTCTCTACATCTAATTTTTCATTTTAATTGAAAACCATTCAGGACATTGGATAAATAAAACCAAATCAAAACAAAACCATCAACAAACTCCAAAGCAAAATCAAGAATACTTTACTAATTTTGTGTTCTTACTTTAAAAAATAATAGCACTGAGTGAAATGCTAACAATGTCCAATTTTAAGAGGGGAAAAATACATTTCTGGAAGACTGTATTTTGCCTCTAAAACTTTCTATTTTTAAAGTGAAACAATTATAATTTACATCTTTTATGTGCTAAATTGTCAAATTTATCTTACAAAACTTTTATGAAGAAAGGCTAGCACAAGAATAAGTGTTAGCACTATCAGAAACTTCCAGTGCCCTCATTTAATAATTCTGCTTGCTTTTGCATTTCTTTTTCTGACACGTATGTGTTTCTCTTTTTAGTAGGTATCAGTCTGTGTCAAACAGGCAGCTATTAGGCTATTCTGTTAACATTTTTCTGCCAGCTAATATCACCCTGGCAGCTCCAGTAAGCCTTTTTCTGACTCAGACCCTTTCCTTGTTCTGGTCCTCAGAAATTTATCCATATTTCTTTATGAACATTTATATGTATCTTGGATCCTTTACTATCTCACAGCCAAACTCCTTACCTTGTGTTTTTTGGGAAATTATTATGCTACTATGTATATTTATATATTCACTGTATATTATTATTGGAGCAGGTGTTCCACTCTTTCTCATAGTGGTTCTCATCAAAACCAGAAGTCAAAAAAGCCCCACATTTTTGCCTTCCCTTTGCCTCCTTCTTCCTCCATTTTTATTATGTTAGGGCTTTCGCTTACAGAATTTCCTGACTTTAAGGCTTATTTTACTTGCTTTACTTTACTTCCTCTCCCTTTAGGTGATCTACAGTACTACAAGATGTAGTGCAGGGTGCCCAGAGCTAGTGCCAATGTTTTGTCTGGGCAAAATACCATGAGAGTGTGTTGATTCTCCTCCCTGAATCCAAATTTTATTGTATCCATTTTACTTCATGTACGTGTATCCTTTTTTTTTATTTGTAAGTTGTTTCTCATATGAACAATTTCTTCTTAAACCATATAAAGACCCTTTCAGAGCATTTTATCAATTAGTTTAGATTATCGCCATTTCAAACATCAGTTGGAGTGTCTAACTCCAAGTTAATTCTGTACCTTTCATCTACTAATGTAACAATTGCTCAAGTTAGCAGACTACTAATAAAATAAAGAAAGAATGTCAGCTCTGTGAGGTTCCAGATTAAATCTGACAGATAAAAGCTCTCTCTGGCTGTTTGGTTATTAGGGCTTTAAGGTATGTCAGAGTCTTCATTCACAACTTCATTCAATATTTGCAGTCTTCATTCACAACTAACTTTGACAATTGAAACATACAAAGCTTTCTTTTTCACTCTCCTGTTTATGTCTTTTTGGATATTGATGTAGACCAGGACTTGTTGATAGGGAGACAATGAATCATTTACTTTACCTCAAGAAGTTTGCATTATCAACCATAGCTCTGATTTTTTTTCAGCTCAGGCTGTCTATTAGGCCCTAAGAATACACATTTTTCTTCTCTCATCACTGTTCACTTCCTGTCCAAATTTTCAACCAGAGCAGACACTGTGAGCTGATTAGGATCAAATTAGGAATTCTCCACTTTAGAAACAACTTCAAGTTCTCTTATCACAGTGATTTTTATTTCAGCTGCTCCATGGTTCTTTAGATTTTCCCATTATTTGCCTGGAAAGAGAAGAAAGAAAGGAATTTCATTTGAGAATTTAGGGACTAGTGAACAAAACCAACTGGATTATACTCTTCCTTCACAAAGAAAGAGAAAATAAAAAAGCTGTAAGTCCTAGATAAAGACCAATGAGGAGATAAGGATACTGAAAGCAACAGGAACAAATACCAAAGGAGATGAAGGAGAGAACAAAGGCAACTAAAAAAAAAAAAAAAAAGGAACTAGCAACCAAAGTGGAAAACTATGAGATAGGTAACAGAACTGAATGATTTTTACCAGAAAAAATTTCACTGCACAAAAAACGAAAATAAATACTGCAAAAAGTTGAACAGAAGATATGTAGAATCTTGAACTGAAAATTGGTAGGGATACAAAAATAAATACAGCAAAACTTGCAGATAAGGGAAACATAACTGAAAGAAATGTGACAGAATGAAATGTACTGGTAAACAGATATTCACCTCTGAGATGGATTCTGAGTAGACAAAACATTTGAACAGAGATTTTTTTTTTAATCTGAAAAGTTTGCTTTATGAAAAAATACATAGAAGCAATAAAATTTTTGGCACTGTTCTTATAAATGCAAAGATGAAAGAACATATAAATTTTTCTATACTCTTAGGAATATTTTTATATGATGTTTAAAGTCTAGACACTGATAGAGACAGAAAAGTAGATAATTAAAACTGATAAAAGAATGTGCTTGCCTGGAAAAGGTGCCACTTGTCTCTTGAATTTATGCTTACATTATTGCAAAGAAACCAAGGTTTTTTCAGGTTTGGAAAACATTGTTGGCTAGAAAGGAAATCTGAAGTTAAGTAGTAAGGACTTTAAAACCAAACCCAAAACCAAACCAAGCCAAACTAAATGAAACCCAAGCAACCAACTAAAGTTTCTGCTGTATTTGAAGGTGTAGGTAACTTTCTAGTAACTGACCAACTGATCTTAGGAAGAGACTTTCCTATTATCGGCTTTCCATAGGATATCTTTCTCTTAACTGGATAGCCAGTTTAGCTGCTTTGAATTGGCTGGTGGATATTGGAGTAGCTTGTTTACTTCTCATGTAATGCAAGAAAAACCTCTTTTACAGCCTCTGAGATTTATTATCTATCTTCTTTGGATAAACTGGTAGCAAGTTTAAACTGTAACCACCTATATATGAAGAGTGCACTTGCCAGTTTTATAGTGAGATGATTGTGGTCATCTCTGAGAAACAAAAATTTTACTTATTCACTTTTCTTTGTGTTGCTAAATTGCTTAATGGAATTTGAAAAAACCTAGGAAGAAAAGCTGATTTTTGTTGTGGAGGCCATTTATACACTGTAACACACCATGCCAGCACTGTCTGTGGCCATTAGTTTTCCATCTATATTTCGGTTATAAAAAGGAAAAGAATGATCACAATAATAGTCTTGTCCCAAAAAGTCATAGTCTTTGGCAAAGTGTCATTCTATTACAGGGTTGTCTAACTGTTACACCTGCTTTCATGACAGAAAGATAACTCTTAAACCAGCTGTTAAATTCACCTTGTATTGTTGCAGTTAAAAGTAACAATAAAAATACTTTATAAAGTTGATAATTGAATCAGAATATATTTAGAGCAACCATATATTGTTACTAAATTACACCCTGAACAATTGGTTCCTGTATGAATAGATTATTTCTATTATATTTGAAGAAAGGCATGATCCTTCTATTTTAACTGTTATGTCTGCAGAAAGAAAAAAGAATCCTTTGAGGTTTCGTGCAAATATGTTTATGTGTATATGTACATATACACTAATTAGAAAGAAAACCCGGCATACAGCTTTAACTGGAGAACTTTTCTCTCTGTCTCTCTATTATTCGTATTACACTGTGATTGTGATACCTTATTGCTGAAAAATGACTCCTCTGGATTGTTACATTGCACAGTTGGAAGTGAATATTTTAGTATTTAAATTGTTTTGATGCCTGGAACTTAAGAACAAATTAATATCAATAAGATACTGGAAATCTGTGCATATGTTGATATGGACGAGACACTTTGCCTACCAAAAATAAAACCCCAAACCAAAAAAAAAAATAACCCAGAAAACCCACACTCAAAAATCAAAAACAAAACAAAGCCAAAAAACCTCACCCAACTAACCAACAAAAAGACACAAAAAACCCACCAAAAAACAATGCCAAAATGCAAAAATGCAAAAAACAAACAAGCAAACAAAATCACAACCCCCAAACAAAAACAAAACCAAAAACAAAACAAAACAAAAAACCCACCCAAAACCACAGATCCTTTCTAAGGGTTAATAGCATCAGAAAATTATCTCCAAATCTGATGTCATGTCTTCTGTAGTCAGTGCAAGTCTTTAGGACATACATGTAGCAACACAGATAGTTATGCAGAAGTGTCTTCTTCATCAGGATTTACAGATTCAGACATGAAATTATACACTTTTCTTATAGGGTCCAATATGTACCTGTTTTTCATTGTAAAACATACATCCTATACGTCTAGTTTTCAAGGTGTATAAAAAATTTAGCTTCTATACATCTGTAACGTATTTACAAGGACTGAAGTAATTTTGCTCATTAAATGTTGCTGCCTTATAATATGAAACAAGCTGTGCACAGAAATGAATGTTTACTTTATCTAGTTTTAGCAATATTAAAAGTTCCTTTAAGGTAAAGTAGATTTGTTTTTCTTACTGACACCTTCCATATATCTGTCATGCTAAAATTATATTAGTAGACTAACTGAGATTTTCTAATACTATAAAAGATGAATCTTTTCTTCGACAAATGCTGTTCATTCTTAGTAGTGGTTTGAAAGAAGCCAATAAAGACTTCTATTGCTCATGTTTGCAGGTGGACATTTCTGTAACACTTTTTTACAAGGTGATTGAAGTTGTTGATGAGAGAGCTTCTCTAGAGCAACCAGCATTTATATACAAAGAACTGAGCTCATGTATTTGGGTGGAATATTGGTCACTGGAAAAAGTGAAATGAAGAGAGTGTAGTGTGATGGTCCAACTAGCAAATGATACATACAAAATTGAGGAATGTGTTAGAGCGATAGTGCATAAGTGGACCAGAGATAGTACATGACAGGAATGAGAGGAGATGCTGTAAAGGGCATAACAGACCTATGTACTCCTAAAGGGCACTATACACACAACAAAATGCCAACATCATGAGTTGTTGACATAAAATACAGCAAGTGTATTTTTAGGCTATTTCTGTACTGTAAATTTTCATATATTGCAGTATTTCTGTTGTCACTTAGAAAGTAGTTGTCCATAATTCCAAAAAGATTCATACAGTTTGAAGGAAAGAGTAAATGCTGAAGGACATAATTTTCAAACAGAAACCACTGACACGTTTTCTACCATGGCAAAAACTGGAGTTAAAATAATGTTTGGGTTTTTTCCTAATTCGAAGCAAAGTAATTACTTAGGTTACTGCCTTCATTACATAGTGCTTGATAATCCACCTCCATAAATATAATCTGGACAAAAAAAGCACAGTGACATGCTAATCAAGGTAATTTATTTTGTAGCCATTTGAATATTGTTAATTGTAATTTTTTTTTTTTTGCCTAGTTGCATTGTAAGCGTGTTTTATCAGACCATGTGAAAAAGAATCATGGCCATAATAGTTTCTATTAATTATTTTCATTTTCTCTGTGATTTCAAATAAATATTGGAAGTGAAAATATATTTAAATATAGAATTGAAAAGAATAATTATAAAGTCCTTCATGCCCACAAACACACACACACAAAAGAAAAATCACTGAAACATCTTAACTGTCCAAAATACAAAGAAATATGAAAAATAATAATATCCTATGTATATCAGTTAAAGTTTTTTTCCCCAAATGAAAGACTATAGCGTTACAAAAAAGTACTTATCTCCACATATAAATACTACAGATAAGTCTCATTATCTGTACATTATCTGTATCTGTGTGTTATAAATTCTACAACTGTGGTTATAGGGAAAGAAAAAAAAATAAAAATTAAAAAGGAGATATCTTGCTTTTGTGAAGTTAAAATGAAAAACTATGGATTTGACTATCGTTTTGCATGAAAAATAACTACTGAATATATTTGTAACTTCCTCTTTTCATAATATTACTTTCATTATCAAACTATTTTTTACAATCTATCTCTTATTTCATTCCATTGCACACTCCTCTGTAAAATTGTTTTATTCATTTCTATCCTACTTTTCTAAGACCACCTTAAATAATCATTGTCACATAATTTTCTTTTTTGGCAGCCATTTACCATTTGCAGGTCTATCTGTAAATTGTTTTAACATCACTTTTTTTTTAGGATTTCAAGTAAATTGAAAATTACAAAAATTACAAAATTACAAAAATCCTTCAACTACAAAAACTCTAGACTAGTTTCTCTTTCTTTCATAATATTTGTACCTGTAATTAGCAATGTCCTGGTAGACTTTCAGCTTTGAGTATATTTAAAGCTGGAATTGCATTCGACACGATTCGACAATTTTATGTAGAGGTTTTAAACCTTTTCTCTTGCCCTATGTTTTGGGTGAAGTATGTTTAATCTTTCTTTATCTAAGGTTTTTGTGATGGTTGTCTAGGGAAATTAAGTCTTGTTTAGATTAGTTTAGATTTTTTCCCAGTCTATTATTGGACATAGTTTTTTGTCTACACATTTTGTTGTATAGATCTGCACTAAGTTATCGATAAATATGCTGTAACACCAGGTTTCATTACTATACTAATGTGTTCCAGATATATATGGAAGTGGCTTTTAACATTGTTTTATGAGGTGCAGCTGTAAGAAATTTTTTAACTGATAGTAAGCCATGAAGAAGTCAAATCAAAAATGAGTTAATTAAAAAAAAAAAAGTATTGCCTTCAACACATAAACAAATTTATTTATTTATTTATTGTGCTTTATGTTTGGTTGTAGTTTTTTAGTAAAAAAAAATGTTTTCTTAAACAAAGTGATTTTTCAGATTGGTATTTAGAGTAGTGACCAGTTATTCCTGATATTGAATTAAAAGGTAAAATTTCAAGAAATGTTCAAAGCAAGACCAACTTTGAATGTCCTAAAAAACCCTATTCATTTTATGCCTTGTCAAATGGGTTGTATTTGAAGAAAAAATTTTGAAGTGATTTCTCACTTTGTATTATGTGATGCTGTGGTTTGAAGAACTTACATTTGGCATTTTTATAAAGCATATATCTATAAAATATAAGGAAAATGGAAAACGTTTACCCTTTCCACATAGACTTTTTATTGTCTTTATGAGTAGTAGTACTAAAAGGTAACAACTCTAACTCTTTATTTTGGTATGAAATGTGGGTAGCCAACTCATCTATCTAACAGGAGATATCCTGTTTGCAGTAACAATTGTTTCCTCTAAAAAGTCTTGTTTACTCTGCTATCTGATTCTGTTAGTGTCAGTCAACATGGCTCCGAGACGGCATCAAGATAACACAGATAACCTATTCTTTGATGATTGCAAAATAGATCAGCTAAGTGGACTCATATTTCTATTATAACTTTATATTTATTTAAATCCATTTATTAAAAGGTAAATGCTAGTTGCAGACCTGTCAGTCTAATAACTATTTACAGATGTACATTTTATGTGCCCATAGCTATTATCCAATCCTAAATACAAAGACAAACACTAGCTGCATTTTCTTATCTGATTTCAGCAAAAGTAACAGAGTCTTTTAAAATGTCTTTTCTGAAATTATTGTGGTATTTCTTTGTTAATTTTGAAAGTATTTTTCTTTGATCAGTTATTAGAAGATTATGAAAAGTAGAGGTTAGAAAAAGGTACCTGACACACTTCTGCTTTATTATCTATGTTTTCCAAGTCCAAACTTTTAATTTAGATCTTTCTCCCTTGGAAGTGGGATCTTATCTTCTATTTTAAACTCAAGTATCCTTTTCTTAAAATATGCTTTTCATTTTCCTGCTAGAAGTGTTTTTTACGGTATTTCATAGGTAGTAATCAATATAGAATTAATAATTTATCTTCTGTGAGACTGAAAATTACATGTTTTTATTATTTATGTTTATATAGAATATAAATTTTACTTATGTGATAGATACATTAATTTAGAATGCTGTATTTCACTGCACTTGTAATGATCATTATAGAGTCACATTTCTGGTTTGATGGGATAAAAAACACTTCAAGTGCCACAACCATTTTTCCTAGATCTGTCTTTTCCAGAACTTTAGATTTGTAAATATAAAATACTTTCCATTATAAACTGCTTTTCTTATCTTCCACTTTGTGTTTAATTTGATTGTCTGTTTTGTTGCTTTTTTACCTACACCAACCCCAAGGGCATTTCTGTGAAGTTCAGAGTTTAATTTCTCATCACAATGGTCAAAAAGAAAGACTTTATTCATACTTACTTCTTCACTGCAGTGGATTCAGGCTCTGCCTTGAAACATCATATTGCTCCAGACCTCTAAGTATAAAGACAGAAATACCCAGTGTTGGAGGAGAGACACCTTTACTCTAGCATCCTCTCTTCCCTCTCTTGCTCCTTCTGGCATACTCTGCTTATATGATCTCCTTTAAAGTGAGCAAGGGCCTGTGAGAAAAGTAAGTTATTTCTGACTCAGTGAAAGTTTTCTGGAAGAAAATGAACGAAATAAAATCCATGAAGTTTTTTTGTTTGCTTGTGTTTTTTTAGGTATTGCAGCTAATTTAGCTGATTAATTGTTTGGTTTTGTTCTATTTATTGCCATTACTCAGTTTTAAAAGACTGAATTTTTCATATTAAATCATAAATTCTGAAATAAATATACGTGTATAGTTTGTCCTCTTTTACATGGCCTGCTACTACAAATTTATCTCTATACCAGAACAGAAATAAAGTGTCTGGTGATAATGTCACAAGCCTTTTGCTCATGGATGAATTCCAAAATGACACAGACTATTTAGTATAAGTTGAAGCTGTTCTGGAAGTTCCTGGCACCTACAATGGTGAGAAGCAAAGTATGGCATGTCTCCTTTCCATATTGTGCTATTTTCACACATTAAGGCAAAGTTACAACAGATAGTCCAACTCATCTAAAAGCTTGTTGTCACTCACAGAAGCAAACCCGTCTCCTGTGTTCCTCTGACTTTGGCTGTGTGATCCTTCTCGTTTTCCATTGGCTCTGGCACTCATCAGGCATACCACTTTGAGGATATGCTTCCCTTTGCTAACTGAATTGATTCAGATTTATTTTTAAAGCAATAGTTCTTCATCAGGATGGTTAAAAAAATTCAGAGAGAAGGGTGCAAATGACTAGAACCAGTGTGAAATCAGTGTTAGAGCTCTGGGAAACTTGGAAGGACCCAGTTCCTCTCCTTTGGTGCTTTGAAAGCTCCAAGATCTGCTAAAATGTACCGTAGATCTTCACCCAGCTTTAAGATGAGGACAATAAACTATATTGTTGCAATGTTCCAGCTGCTCAAGATTAAAAATACGTACTGTTTGCTTTTTTTTTTTTTTTTATTTCTTACGTTAAGGACCTAGGATGCTTTCAGATTCTCTAAAGGCTATTGTTTTGACATGTTTTGTTCTTATCAGTTTTTCTCTCCAAGACACAGGCAAATCCACATCCTACAGATTTTTAAAAAATATTTGTATAGTAGTGCAATACCTGTTTCTTCTTACTTTATCATTCGAAGTTCTTCTTGAGAGTTTTATGTCTTAAAGCAAATTGACTACTTTAGGAAAGATAATTATTTATAAAATCTGCTTAATTTCTGATGATAAAAAATAAGTGGAGAGTTGTATAATCAAAGTTTTAGTCTGATAATGGATGATGGCATTTTTTAGAAACATGTTTTGTACAGAATATAATGTTCATACCAGAACCTGATGAGTACTTTATTGTTTAGTTCAAAGCAGCTGCTCAATTAACAGTGTTCAGCCTTGACCTATGATCATTATTTTAAAATAATAGATTGCATGAGCAGTTTTGCATTTTGGCAGGGAAAAATTATCATTTGACAAAAATAAATTAGTTCATAAATCATATGTCAATTTGTTAATGACTTTTTGAACAAAGTATATTTATTTTTATTACTATTTTCAGTGAGGTAAAACTTGAATCTAATTGACCACTTCTGTTCAGTTGAGTTTGCTTTGTTTTATAGATTATTAAATTCTGTTTATTTATTTTATTGAATTGACATGTAAATTGACATTTATTGAATAGACATATAAAAACTGTAGAAATTACTTCTATTCATATTTTAATTAGAATACTCTTAAGGAAGCCTTTACATTTCTTACTTTCTTCCAGATTCAATGGGTAAGTTTCTTTAAATGGATAACTGTTTCTTTAGAAAGAAATTTGAAAGACTCAAGATAAGCTGAATTTTAGCAGGACGTTTCAGTTAAATCTTGCAATACTCTCAACGTGCAATTCAACACCTTTATTAACTTCTCTACATGTGCACATGAATGCACACAAGCACATCCAAAAACATAAACCCTAAAGAGAATTGCACTTAATTGTCTATTACTCAGTAGATAAGTATTATCTTTTTCCAACATACTCCTGAGATTTGAAAGATGTTTGTTCTGAGTTGGTGTGTAAGAAAGAACATTAGAGGTTGTGCTGAGTTGACTTTGGCTGGCTGCCTGGTGCCTGTCAGCCACTCTATCACTCCCCCTCAACAGCAGGACAGCGAGAGAAAATAAGATGAAAAAAACTCCTGGGTCAAGAGAAAGATGAGGAGATCTTACCTTTACACCAGAACCCAATGTACACATTAAACTGATACATTAGAGAGCCTCTGTTTAATTCATTCCCTAACAGTTCATTGATTTCTTGAATCATGAGATTTTCATATCTCATGAATTGCTTTAGCAATTCTATCAGTGATATATCGCTGAATTCTGAATTTACTTTTTAGTTACATGTCCAATCCCTTTCTGAATACTTTTAAACCTTTGGATTAATTGAACAACTACTTCAACAAGGTAATTGAATTTCATCTTACCAGTTTTAGTTTGACACATTTCAGTTTGATTAATAAATGTGAGTATATAACAACTGAGTGATTGACCACCATCATGACTGTGTGATCCAAATCATCAGAATTCTTTTGGAGTTTATTTGATCCTCAGTTGGATTAGCTACTGATGTTTACTGACTTTTTAGCCCTTGTGATTCTTTGAACTTGCTATTAGGATATGGTCTTTTCTGCTCAAAGCTCAAAAAGGCATGGTTGCATACATAGGTGGGTGCATAAAACATGAATGTGAGAAAAGGCCAAGGCATGGAAGAGTTAATGGGAAATTAGTTTTACTCTGGCAGTTAGAAGAGTCATCAGAAAAATATAATCATGGAAATGTTGGTGTTATCCACCAGTTTAGATACAGAATTCCCAAATCTTCAGAAACTTATTTTCATATGTAAGATGTAAAAAGTGTTCTTTTGCTCTAAGAAGTATTGTGGTGTACTAATATTAAAATATTGTATTAAAAAAAAAAAAAAGGTAAAATGTCTTTTCATTCTTCTAGGTCAAAAAGGAAAAAAACAATTAAAGGGTAACTCGGAAAACCCACCCCAAACATATATTATAAACTAAGGAAAGTAGGATGCTTTTGTGTGCAAGTAGAATAATAGAATCATTGTGTTCCTTTGAGTCCTGTCACTGGTCACCACAGAGAGAGATCAGTGTCTGCCCCGCCTCTTCCCCTCATGAGGAAGCTGTAACTGCAACAAGGCCTAACTTCAGCCTCCTCTTTTCCAGCCTGAACAGACCAAGTGACCTCAGCAGCTCCCCATATGGCTTCCCCTCAAGGTCCTTCAACACCTTTGCTTTCCTCCTTTAGATGCTCTCTCTCATAGTTTTATATCCTTCTTATATTTTAGTCCCCAAAATGCACATGGTACTCAAGTTGAGGCCACAGCAGTGCAGAATAATGTGGGACAATCTACTTCTTCAATTAATGCAGTACTTGATGCACTTAGTACATCTACTGTGTGAAGAGAATTAACTCTACCCCAGTCAAAACCAGCACAGATGCTTACATGTCTGATGAATTATTACGGAAATGGCACAGAAAAAAAGAAATATCACAGAACAGACTGAAAGAGAAACAGATGCTAAATTTTGCATTCCCATGAAAGAGGGCAACCAAAAAAATTAATAACCAAAGTATGGGAAGTCAAATTGGATACACTCAACATTTAAAATCCATACTTTATTAAGTAATCATATCTTTTCTTTAATATCTTGGTATTCAAAATAATAAAATGCCATGACATGTAGTAATAAAGGGATACGGTCCTCAGAACCAAATATTTACTGAGTATGAGATGAAAAAAAATTGCTTCTAGAAAAAGTATTGAAGAATGTTGTTATTTTAGTCGAGTAGATGATGGCCACAGCAAATGCAGCAGCAAACTGGGTGAGAAGATCACGCTTTTATCTTAGAAAATGCAAATAAGCAAACTCTTCTGTTGAGGGCTTTCCTTTTTTTTAATAATAATTAGAGCTAGTGGGAAATTGTTAAACAAGTATCTGGCAGGCAAAAGATCTCACTAAATTTGAAATTGAATCAGTGTAGCATCAGGCTAGTCAGATGTTAAATCTAATCATCTGCTACTTAGAAAATTAATAGAAGTGTATACGAATACAAAACCACACAGACAGGACTCCAGCAGCTAATAATGGATTCATCAGCATGTGGTCCAACAAAACCAAGCTCCAACAGTACCTTACTAAATTCAAGATTTATTTATTTGCTAAGTATTGACTGGAACTGTCTGCATAAATAGCAGCAAGTTACTGGACATACCAGCAAATAAAATGACTGGTAGAAGGACTTTAGCTAGCTTAATGGGAAAAATCCACTCATGACGAAGCTTCATTTGTATATGTGCTATGGATTTTAAGAATATTATTCTCTGTAGATTATCAACTTAAATAATAATTTTGGTCATTAAGACCAAAATTTCTTAATGGAAGGAAAAAAAAAAAGTTACATTCATGTAAAAGGAGAAAAAACATTAGAAATATTTTGTCTGTTATTTGAAAATATTAGATATTTCAGTTTCCTTTTCTTTTATACTTTTTCTTATTATGCACATTCTTTTTCATAATCTATCTTCTCCTTCTTACAAGAATTACCATTTATTTGGAGATCAAACTAAAAGAGAATATGTAGGCTTTGACACTCTTATTAATTTTACAGTCAAAGTTACAATAACTTGGCATGTTAACATGTTTTATGTATCTGCATCATTTTACATAAATTAGGGACAAACATTTCTTGCACATTGACGCGATGCTGGAGAAATCCAGCTAGCCCCTTCCTGGACCACGCTGAGAGTGGCTGCCCCACCAGGCTCAGGTGGTGGTTGAGCAGGGCTGCTGATTCTGGCATGTATTGGTTTGAAAGGACAGGTATCCACCAGAGAAAGCTGGAGTTTCCTTTGGAATGGAGAATGTAAACCCCTCACCCCCTCCAAATTATTATAATTTTGCAATTAAGGGCTTTCAGGCAAAGATTTGGGAATAGGAATAACAGTTCTTTACTAGGAATATTAACAATATAAATGTAGTAGTAAAAAAAAACCCAAACGAGCAAACAAACAAGCAACAATCCTAGAAACCCTGACAGAGTCAGAGATACAACCTGACACCCTGTTGGTCAGGGTGTTGGAAGCAGTCCACACTAAGTCCTCCTGGAGTGGCAGATGTGGTGCTGCTGGAGCAGAGATGATCCTGAGAGAAAAGGGTCCAGTGACGGTGAGAAGGGTCCAGTCTTCCTCCGGGAATCCAGTGAAGCCAGATACCTCGTGTTCCTAAGTTTCAGTTTTTATCTAGGTAGGAATGGTTGGCTCCCCCCAACTGGGTGGAGCATCTCACAATGGGATGATGCAATGTGTCATGTCCTTGGTGAGCCTTCATGGCCCATTAGCAGAAGATATTCCCCTGGAGGGAGGACGGGTGGTGAAAGAGATAAGAAACACTGCCCCACCTGGTTTTAACATCTGGCCCATTATCAGAAGGCATCCGCCCCCCTCCCCCCACAGTTACAAGAGATAAAGAAGAAACATCTCCCCAACTGCTTTTAACAGATGAAATAGAATACACATTTTTGGTTCCATAACCCAAGACATGGCAGCAGTGGGGCTGCTCTCTACAGCACCAGCTGTGAAGTGCCGAGGATTGGAGTAAAGACCAGGGAAGGGTCTTTTCATGTGCTTCTCAAAGGAGTTTATTCCTCGAGGGGTCAGAGACGAAAAGCCAAAAATCAGCCTTGTGCACAATCTTTTAAATGTGGAAGGTACACGGGGAAGGTACAATTCTTCAGCCAATCAGAGATAGAACTGGAGGAGATTAGGGAGGGGCTCACAACATGACAACTAATAGGAAAGAAAATGGGAGTGGAAAGGGGCACATGGACCAATGGGGCCTCATGGAATAGGGGAATTCCCAGGAGGAGTTTAGGCAGGGGGTTGGGACAACAAGGACTGACAGGGAACTTTCTAGAACAAGGGGTAGGGATTAGGGAGGATTGACATCCATGTAAATGAGGCAAGAGGTGGCTCTAGGGAGTGAATGACAACCAAGCTAGGGAGGAGAAAACTTTGGGTAAAACCATCCACCTGAGGGGAGAAATATGAACAAACCATGTTGTAAACCAAGGTTTACAAAAATATGCATAAAGAAAAACACACCACCACAGCACCTTTCAAATTAGACTAAAACTCTTCCTGCTGTAAAATTTCTGTGACCTAATCAAAAATTTACTGAGATTAAGTGAGACTGCTACACACCTAAAAAAACTTTTTTGGTGAATTTCTTTGGACACTATCCCATCTAAGCTGAAATATCCTTGAGGAACTGTATTTTCTTTGGAAATAACTAATGCACTGTAGAGAAACTAGAACCTTGTGAACCTGAAACAAGAAAAAAAAATTCAAAGTGCTGTTAAAATGCATTTTAAAAATTACCTATTTAAAAGCATTATCAATGTCAAACAGCAGATATCTAAAAGACACAAGCACAGAGGAAATACAGTCATCTTATTTATCACATCACATCACATCACATCACATCACATCACAGTCCCAAGTAAACAATTTATCTAGGAGCACTTTTGTATGACTAATCAAGATTTCTTTCCATAATTTTACCTTTGCAATTATGAAATGATTGCTCTATTTAGATCCTGAAGCTGGGAGTTGGTCTGCCTTGAGGGCTGATGAGTTTAAAGTTCAGCATGCAGCTTAAAGTGATATATGATTTAAATTTAAAGATTTAGGTTTTATCACAAGGACCACAGGAAAAGCAGAACGATTGATCAAACTGCAGAAATTTCCAGTCAGAACTCTAAAGTCTTGGAAACCACAAATCTGATATGATTTGTCATTTTAAAATTATGTCATATGTGATTGAAAAAAGATAGTGGGAGCGATTAAAATAGAGAGAATATAATTACTCTTGGAGTAGTAGTCTTTTAAAATATACTTAGAAAAGGAAAACAGACAGATTAAACTTTTAACATAGGTGCCTTCTTTTTTTTGAATCTATACCGTGTCACAGAATATAGTAACCTACAGGAGGAAGAGACATGGGGACACACTCTGTAAATGACATATTTGAAAGAAAATAATTATGTAATTTTCAATCCTTTACAATGCCAAAAAATATTACCACAAATTTTCATATAGGTTCAAACATTGTCACTACTGCTTAGAATTTATTTATTATATTTTAATTAATGGTGACAGAATATTTATAAATTCCTGTGTACAAAAGACAATGTTTTGTTTTAGACTCCATTTGACTTTTTCCACTACCGAAAAATAAATAAGGATGGAGTCAGAAGACACATAAGTCACAGATTCCTTCAAAACTAGTGTCTCACCTGGAAAAAGACATCCTTTAGTCACTTTATTTGTACATCAAGAAATTTTATGCACTTGCACCATGAGTATTTAGAGACATCTGAGGACTCAAACAAAACCTGTCTTATTTCACCAAGAAGTCTTAACAAATAAAAATATAGCAGTGAATATAGCAGCTATTTTTATTAATCTGCCTACAGTATTACTAATGCTCATACTCAAAGCAACTAATTACTTAAAAATATGCAGTTAAAATTGTACAGAATCCTCCTAGAATCTACCTCTTTTCTCTGGTGGTGTTCTGTTGTGCTTTTGATGTCCATTTGGATCCTTTGCCACTTTGGTTTTCCTGGGGAGGAAAAAGATGGGGTAGTTATGGCAAACAACCAGCAAGATTAATTCTTTGACAAAGAGTATGATGGTGGTGATTTTCTTCTCCTCAGTCTTGGGTCTACATGGAGTAATTTAATCACATATCTCATAATCCTCTTCTCTGGTTCCAAGGCAATGGGTGGTTCTGTTCTCCATTCTTACACTCTGAAATGATTGCAAAAACATTGCCGGATTCATGTTACCGAAACTACATAGCATTGTAGTTTTGCAAGCAAGTAATATAGAAATTCTGAATACATATTGTGTCTCCAAATGTTATCTTTAATTTCACTGTATTTACTACCAGAGATTTAGAATTTCTATGTGCAATAAATTTTTCAGGATGAGCATCTGGTCTTTCTGACATAGAAAAATTGAATAAATAAAAATACCTCTTAACCTTTTCCTACGCTCCCAGAAAACTCTGTAGTCTTGCACTACATACATAATGTCTCCATTTCCTGTGTCTGTTAGGTGCCTTGCAGGCTTGTTAGTCACACCAGGAAGAAAAAAGCAAATATATGCATTCATATGCAGTGTATTAATTTACAAATTTGTACCACTGTTCTGTGTTTGATAACACTGTGTAGCTAAACTACATCATCAAAATCAAATACTTGAGTAGAATGTCAGAATTTACAATTTGGGGTTTTAAGAGTTGAAATAGAAAGAAATATATTTCCTTAAAGCTCTGTAGTCAGTGTCTTTTAGTTCCCGTTGTTTTCCATGGCTATCCAATCAGCATCAGGTACTTATGGGATCTCTTAATGAGGTCAGAGAGCACTCCCAAAATCAAAAAGGGAAAGAAGGAACATAAAATCCTACAAACAAACAAACAAGCCAATCATTAAGTAATGATTGAAGAGATGTAGGCATGTCCTGCCTGGCCTCCATCTCTCCAGAAGAAAATGGATCTCATGGTGGTACAATGTCATACCTACCAATGCTGTGCTGATGTTTCAAATATCTCACAGTATCTAACACAGCAATACAGAGTCACCTGAATAACTCCATTAGGTATTTTAAGTTTGAAAAAAGTTGATACAAATGGAATAAGATACGTAAATGGAATGTAAGATGGAAAATTGCTGTAGATAAAAAAACCTCAGCTACTACAGGAAATTTAAATTTCAAATGTGTTTAATATGCATATATCTGCTTAATGAGATGACTGCTTATTTTGCATAATTGTACCACCTAAAGTTTCACTTTTACCAGAGTACTCAGTTAGACATTTAGTTGTCTAACATTTAGTTGGACATTTAGACTGACCTGAATAAGTGACCATCAGATCTATGCTCATATGTTATCTTGAAGGTATTTTGCCACTTACCTGCCATCGCTCTCCTGCAGTTATGATGTGCTTTCTATGTTTCATTTTGAATGGCAATGAAAACTATTCTAGCTAACACTTATGACAGTTTGTAGAATTTAACATAAAATAACTTAAGCTCTGAGGTCAATATCCTTTTGTGCCTAATGAATCATGCTCAAGTATTAGGTTATTTCAGTAGTCAGAATGAATTACATTACAGTTCTTTCTAAAAATCTGTAGTATTGTACTGAGTCATAATTGCATGTTGAATTTTTATTTATTAAATTTTTGATTAATTTTGCATTCACTGAACTGAAAATATTACCTCTAAATTTCTTCGTATCAATTTAAGTGTAGCAACCAAATTAAAAAAACAAGCTTATCCTTTTTGACTAAATGTAACACAGTGATGGTTATAAAAAGCCAACTGCTGAAAGCTAAATGGTATCCAACGGTTCTTATAATGATCTGTTTTGCATCAGCAGCTGTAATGTTTACTATGCTAGTAACATGTGTGTTCATTTAAAAAATCCACTACCCATCTAAGCTCTGTCTTCCTACCACTCATAAAATTAAATATTTGGGGATAACTGTGTAGTTCTTTTCTGTTGAATGTAGGTTTATACCCAGAATTCTTTTAAATAATTAAGTGCATAAATAGATACCACCTAAACCTACTCTGAGACTCAAAGTTTTATTCAAATTATTGGTTTGGTTTTACATTAGACCAGCTTATTTTAAAGTATTGATACTTACCCAATGAATTAATTTATTTATTGGTTGATGACCAAGCTATTGGAAAAAAGGCACTGATATTGACTTACTAAAAATTATGCATATGCCTGCTTGGGAGATGTAAGTATTTTATTACCTTTTTAACTAACAGAACAAAAATATACCCTCCTAATCAAATAAAAATACATTTTATAAATCATAAATATTCTGTACATAATTCTCTATCTTTTCATATTAAGTTCTTTAGTCTTATGTTTTAATGATATTATTCATAAAGACATAATGATATTATTCAATGACATAACAAAGAACAGCTTTGTAAATACTACCTCTGAGGACTTGCTACATATAAATATGTGAATATATACCTTTGCTTCTTTTGTTCATGTTTTTCATTTTTCTGGTTATGTGATGGGAGTACTATTATCATTTGGCTTTCATATCTCTCATGACCATCTCTTATGCCATGTAACCAATGGCATAAATTGGCAATTGTATTGAGGAGGTTTTTCTTTTTTCTTTTTTCTTTTTCTTTTTTTAATTTTGTTTTGTTTTCCAAAGATTGCTTAAGAAAAAACATCTATATAATAATCATTAATTTACAGTCTCTCTTAACAACACCAAGTACATAGAGATCAAAGAAAAATAGTAAACTTTTTGTGATCCCTACAGCAAATAAGCTTCATGGTAAATTACTGGTACACTATATAGAACTCATCTAAAGGTATCTTATAGCTAAAAATAAATAAAACATTAAATAAATGCTAATGTTGCAATTACAGTATTTTTTAGCAAGTCATTTCCTGACCTTTTGAATTCTGGGCTTCTCATCACTCTATATCCTTCCCTCTGATGAGACTAGAAATGCTGATAATGGCAGGACATAACTTATCAGTTAATTTGTGATTTCAGAAGAAGACTGAGACTGAATTTCAGAATAAGCAGCAGTAAATGTATTAAAACATCAGTAAACACCATTGGTGTTTATTCCTGCATCAAACAAAATCTAAAGTATATGTCATCTCTTCCAGAAAAATTATCAGAGTTTACGTATTTCTTAAAGTGCTCTAAAGACTAGTCTATATAGTTTTATATACAGCTGCATTTAAAAAAAACAAACCAAACCAAACCAAACCAAAAAACTAAACCAACCAACCAAACAAAAAAAACCCTCTAGCAAACAAAAAACAAGTGAATTTGTTCTAACAATGAAAAGAGAAAATGTAAATCTTAAGCAACCTAGACTCTGACTTCTAGCCCACTTTGAACAGTAGGTTGGACTATGTGGCTTCTACAGGTCCCTTTTGACCTAAATTTTTCTGTTGTTCTAAATTCAAAGTAAAATGTAAAATAAGGTCTTATCTACAAACACATAAAAACAATTTTAATCTCAACCATTAATAAAATTTATCATCCTCTCTGCTACAAAATTCACCACACATGGCTAACTGGGCCCCAAAGATATGTCTGGATTTCACTGGTGTGTGTACACAGCTAAATTCTTCAGTTGGTTCTTTACACATCTTTGACAGTTAAATATTATGGGCTTTGTTGGTTTGATATGAACTCTGATGAGATTATTCTCCTAATACTGAGGAAGATAAGTATTGCCATATGTACATCAAATGAATATGTAGAAGCAAGTATTAGCAGAGCTTATCAGCAGTGCTGAGTACACAAAAATTTTCTTTGTGTCTCAAACACAGTGGTTTTAATAGAACAAAACAAAACCAAACATACAAACAACAAAACCACAAACCTTAATGACCCTGTCATTCCTTCCAAGAGAGCTTTTTGTATGGATTTGTTATTTCACAATGATGGTGCTCCTCGGGTTGAAATCAGAAATTTCTTTTCTGAGGCTAAAGTGTACTGTTTAAATAATACTGAATTCTCTCATTAAAGTGAATCATGGTCCCTTTCTTTCACCATATTACTATGGAAAAATTCAGCTACTACAAATTTTAGGAGAAACCTGTGTAAGATCTTTGATCATAACCCTAAAGAGTGTAAATTGTCTGGTGGATTGTGATTCCTTTGGTTATTTTATTTTTCAGCTACCGATAATCTGAACTGTTTTTAAGTCTAATTCCTACACCTTACTATCATCTATACTAAATACAGTGTTCATCAAAGACAGTAAAATTTTTTATTAATTCTTCAATTACCATATAAAATAATTTTTCAAGTAATGTAAACTACATATTTTTAAGGCAGTTGTCCTTTCCATGGTTAAATATTATTTGGAACAGCCATCTGTCACACACAGTTTTATTTTCCAAACAATTAACCATGAATTGTGCTTTTTTGTTTCTTAGGTTAACAGGATTTCATCTTCCTCCACCTGTGACAAGTACAAAATCTGTATTTTCACTGCGCTTGACAAGTGATTTTGCAGTTAGTGCTCATGGGTTTAAAGTTTACTATGAAGGTAAGACATTTTAAACAAAATATTCTGTTTTTTTTTTTTTCCCTCTGATCTCTATATATAAAAAAATGAACATCCCACAGAAATATATAAAAACCCACACATATATAACCTTATCCAAGTTACAATATTTGCTTTTCCCATTATTATTCACATATGGGGTCATATCTGAAACCAAAATATTTAAAACCCTACAATCTATAGTCCCATCCAGACACAGATATTTTATGATCTGTAATAAAATCAAGTTCTTTAAATTCTAAAAAACTTAATTGTTATTGTTCTGGTCCTTCTGACACATACTTATTCAAATTAATGTCAAGGCATTTCTAGTTAGTCTTGAATTTCACTGGATAGTGGCATCTGCAACTTTTATGGATGGAATCCTTCTTATATGTTTGCACAGGAGAAATGCTGTCTCAGTCCTCTGAACTGACATAAAGCTATTTCTCTATTGCCGTTTTCATGATTGTCTTTAGTTTTCACACAGACACTGAAGTTAATGACCTGCAACATGTGTTCCTGAAGTCCAGAAATTCATAGTATTGTTTATATATATACACATGTGTGTTTTATATGTGTGTTCCAGAAAGGATCTTGTTTATGATCAAGTTCAGTATAGTAGTGTTTGAGGAGTTGGTTTATCATGCATTCATTTTTTAAACCGGTTTCTTGGTACCGGGGCTATGAACTCTAACAAGTTTTTGTAGGATATAAACAGAAACTGTTGTTTTTCTTTTTTTCTTTGCTATAATGTTTTGTGCTTTGGTTTTTTTCATTTTTGGATTTTCCCCCCTCTTTTTTAAAGACCCTTGCTGTTAAGACACTTGATTTTTCTGTTTCCGTTAAGTGTCTCTGTCAGCAAAGCGAGAGCTAGAGTAAACTGCCTGGAGAGGTTTTGAGGCCATTGTTGTACCCTACTTGGTCCCATCTGCCACAAAAACCAATCTCTGAGAAATAACTGGCTGAGTAACATTTTGATAGCTAGGAAACTATCCAAAAATTGGTAATGCAATGAAGGTCTGCTGTAGAAATACAGTCCAGAATCAGCCTGCAATAAAATGTTTTCAGCTATTGATATAGTTTACCTTCAGGTATGATGCATTAGAATTCTACTTCATGTAGAAATTCCCTCCTATATATCAGGATATGAAATGAAAAACATAAAATAATTTTTAGACCCTTCTTGTTCCTTGAGCTATTAGAGAAAATAGCTGAAATGGTTACGCAATACTTTTTTTTTTTTTTTCCCGGGGGTGAGGTTGCACATAAAAAAAGGTAATTTAGAAAAGAGAAATTCAGGCTATATGTAACTGGTTTTGTCTAGATTATAGCTAGTCTGCAGTCTGTTAGTTTTTCAAACATTTGGTAACTCTGTTCAGCAGCAGCATTATTAAAAGTGTTACATTAAAATTCACTATGCTATTTCTATGGATTTTTAACTATGTAAAATATATGCTTCCCATGCATAAATTGAATTAATTATATGTGGTATCATCTGCCCTTCTTACAAACAGTTTACTGAAAGATTTTGCACTGCTAATGCTAACAGACAGCATACTATGACTCTCAGTTATGATAGAGAATAATTAAAACTAAAATGGCAGATCAGCTATAGACTTCAGCTTGGACATGTGACTGACTCCTCACATAGTTCCTTTCTAGGAATAGAAATAGAACTTGAGCTTCTAGGTCAGTATAAAGTCTGGGGAAATTTTACCTTCAACCACAGAAATCAGCATTTTGGAACAAAACATAAACTTGTTACCTTGAACTTCATACTCATCTTTTTAAGAAACCGATATTTTATTTTGTGAAATTAGGAATTTACAAAAAAAGTTAGGCTGGATATCAGAATTTTAGTTCAATGGAGTCTCCCTTACCACAGCCAGATATACTGTTTTAAGAGCTGAATCAAGGTAACTTCACTCAGTCAGAGGATTTTTCTTCCAATACCTGTTTTTTTCTGACTTCATGTGAAGCTATCCTCTTTATACCCAGACAGCAAATAAATGAAAACTCGTTACATTACATCACATTCATTTAATGCCTCTTTCCTTGATGTGAGAGAATAGATGTATTTAAATGATAATCACATCAGGGCAATTTCCATTTCTGTTCTTGTACTCTTTATGAACATGTATAACCCTGCAATCAACATTTTAAGATCTGGTTCTGCCTAGTATCCAGTTTTCAAAAATTTTGATTGCCCAGTAGCTCCTTGTTAGCTTCTTGATGAAATGTCTGCATACTTAGTATCAGGGCTCATAATTTAAAGCTTCATTATGGATATGTAATTTGAAATTTAAGATAGAAATGATTAGCAACCTGTCATTGCAATAAAGCGAAATGATAGAGGTGGCATGAGAGGATAGGGTGAGAAGTAGCGACGTATCTGAAGGGATTAGATCCAGTTGTAATTTGAAAAAGAAGGAACATATCTTTCATAATCAGAGATAATTTAAAACATTTTCTTTTGAAATGCTTTGAAATAGATTACATAGGTAGATGGCTACATGGAATCTATTACTGTTCACTATCAAAAAAAAAAAAAAAGCCACCAAACATCTATTTTTCTGACTTCTCATCCTCTTGACAAATTTGCAGCTGAGCTGAAAGTTGACAAGCAACTCCAGAGCACCTGAGAGAATCTGTGGGAAATATAAATCTATGGTGGACTTTCTTCATCATAACATATACTTTTTCTGATCTCCTGCGAATAAAAATATGTATGAAAAGATATAAAATTATATCATTAATAGAAAGACTATGCTGAGCCACTATGTAAGCTACTGCAATTGCATTCAGTCAAACCAGGTGCACTATAGACCACAAAATATCAACTCTGGCATGCTAAACATCAATATCATAAGCCTCAGTCTGCAATCTGTATCCCTGCATCTTCTTTTCTCTCCTTCTTTCTCTTCTTCTTACCTCCTCTTTCTTTCCTCTATATCAAGTGGTATATTTGAGCTATCTTTGGTGCCATACTGCACAAACTTCTTCATGTTCAGCTTCTTTATTATTCAGAAAAGAACACATCTGATAAACATACCTCTCTATATAGCACAATGCACCTGAAGAAAAGTTATTTTATGAGAGAAAACTGGAACATATTACTCAAAAGTAATAGACTTCACTTACAGAGACAACAGAAAACGGTGAGGTGCACTAAAAATTAAGGAGGTATTTAAAAAAAACAAACCCTGGAGCTAATTTTATCACTGTCTAGTGACACAGCATCATTAGTTGGAGTGAGAAATGGGGAAGTTCTAAGTCTGCTGATTCTGTGCCTGATTTTTTTTTTTCTGGAGAGGTTTCTGGGGAGGTTTTTTAGTAGCTTTCAGGCTCTCTACAATATGCATAGGTATTAATATCTGGAGAAAGAATTCTATACCTAATCTCCTATTTGATAATTTAGGCTAAGTACAGTGTATCTGTGCCTTTTATTCTATTTCTGGTGGGATAATTTGGTTTTGGAATAGAAGAGTGCAATGCACTTTTCCGTTTCCTGTTGTCCTAAGATACATAAGCAGCTTTATTCATTGAGAGTACAGGAGGGGAAATACAGCTGCTGAGAAAGGAAGCAGCGTAGCAGCTTGGCTACACAGCAAAGGGGATTCAGTGGACCTAGTTCTGCTTTGAACAGTGCTTCCTTCTGTTCTCACTGTGTTATTTTACAGCTACTAAACAGGTAGCTGACATTGCTGAAATCATTGACTTCATTAAGAAATGTACTGCTAGAATTTATGGCAATATTTATTCAAGTTAAATATGATAGACATTTTTGTGTTTTCCTATTGGCCACGGCAAAGAATAGAAAAACTTAATATATGATTACCCTTACAGTGAAAACTCTGAATGTCCAGGAGGTGAATTGAAAATATTTATAATAATGGTATGAAATATAACTTTATCTGGTTTGTACTGCTGCACATAATTTTAAAGCAGAGTTATAAAACTGAATTATTAGACACTGTATAAGTAATGAAATGGTCTTCGTGTTTGTACTGGAGCGCTGCTATGGAGTTCAGCAATTCTGCTGAAATGTTCTTGAGAGGGATTTGAGAGTAGTGTTAAAAATTTCAAGAATGATCACAGCTTTATGAATAATGGGAGGTGGGGAAGCAAAGAAAGGAGCAGATAGTGTTTATTAACAGAATAGGATTTCCATCTAGTGACTTCTGTGGACTTAACATGCATTTCTTTCAGCAATATTAAGAAAAACTGTTAGTTGATGTACAGCACTATTGAGGCATGCAGAGAAGAAATACTAGTAGGACTTAAATATGCCAGGATGCGGGTGTTAAAAATAATTTTGGCAGTTGGCATAAAGCTAGAGAATGTGAAGAAATAGGATAAACTATTTTTAGCTCTCCTGCATATCAAAATTCAGAAACGTGGCTACACATAATCTAAATCTTGGATTCAGGTAAGGTTCATGAAGTCCTAGCTGTATAAAGCTAATAATATCACTGCTAGCTTAATATAAAATTTAAAGGAGTACTAATGAATTATTGTTTAATGTTGGAGTGGTCTCTACAAGAAATCCACTGAAAAATTGTTTGCCAGGTTGGAGTTTTAAAAGCCACAGAATTTAAGCTGTAAGTTTGTCACCAAGCTTACTACCTGATGGATACTATAGGCTCTTTGTTGTTGCTGTTCACCTTTTGTCATAATTGCTGTGGGTATGGCTGGCCTCTGTCATTACATTGCTTCAACAACCCCTTAATAAGAATTGAATTGAATTGAATTGAATTGAATTGAATTGAATTGAATTGAATTGAATTGAATTGAATTGAATTGAATTGAAGGCAAGGCAAGGCAAGGCAAGGCAAGGCAAGGCAAGGCAAGGCAAGGCAAACCAGGAAATTATTAATTGCATAAACAGATACATTTAGATGAAACATACTAAATCTAACAAAGCAGCATGCTAGACATGAACCAATATATATTGTCTATTTTTATTTCTATTCAACATGTTGGATAAGAAGAAGAAAAAAAAAAGGTGCTGGACTTGCTGTATTTTGTCTGAATATGTAAATATCTGCCAAATTTTCTAGGAAGTCACAGAAAATTATCTAACAAATCCTTTTTGTTATGGAATACTAGCTTGGATGGAAAACATCCCACTAATGCCTCTTCACAGACTTGTATCTAATACAGACTTGCATGCCATTCCTAATGTCAGATGCATAGTAAACTTGTAGCACAGAAGACAATCAATTCCTTATGAAATCAATACCTGGTTGCCATGATGCTTCTACCTATTTTACCTTTATGCTGTACTGGTACCACCATTCCTGTATAAGTCCAGAGGAAGTAGAGAGAAAAATAGCTTTGTGCACTTCATCTGGTTATTTTTTATAGCATTTCACACTATTTTCTTGATACCACAACCACTGATTTGTCTAAAGAATATCTTCTGGAAACAAAGTTAGCTCTCGAAGACACTGAGCTTTAAGAAAACTTTCTTTGATCCCACTGATCATTCTGCCTCACATAAAAATAAGACTTTTTAATTCTGATTTTTGAACTTCCAGCCACTAGCTTTTGTTCTGCTTTTATCTGCTAAATTATAGAGCCCTTATTATTAGCATCTGTGAGTTCTTATGGAGGTTCTTAAGTACTGCAATAAAATCACAGGCTTCAGAGTACTCTTTCTCTTTAATATGGGCTTTTGAAGCATTAACATAAACAAAATTTCCAAATAATGAATTATTTTCTGTCATTTTTTCTGCATTTTCATTATTTTGTGGGAGCTGTGTGGAAAAGGGCTCTGATAATACACTTGTCTGGCTGAGACCTGCACCTGATCACCATAACCTGTCCTATCTTATTAAATCAGAGCCATCTCTCTCTGTCTTGCGTGTGTGAGGGTTTGAAGGGTTCAGTGCCAGCTACTGGAGCCAGGCTGGGGGTGCAGGTAACCCTGGCCTGGTATCAGCTTCTGGAGAGACTAAGGTCTCCATGCTAGCTACTGGAGAGGGTGGGGGTCCCAGCTGGGGGGAATGGTGTGTGTCCCAAAAAACATCTATCAGGAGGAAGCTGCATGAGTGGAGCAAGTGAGGGGCTCAGTGCCAGCTCTTGGAGGAAGCCGTGTGACACTGCTGAGGCCGTGTGATGACAACTGTTCCCAGCTTCTCCATAACTGGGTGTGCATGGGTCACTCACCTGCAGACTTCCATGTGGACTAACCAGCAGAAAGGAGGTTCTGCATCTAGGGTGAGGATGGGGAGTCCATGCTGGGACAAGTATTACCAGTACTGCATGTTTGCTAGTAAGCATCAGGCTGGACCAGCCAGTGATGAGGGGGCCCCTGGGACCAGTAAGAGGGTCTGGAATTTGGGTGGGGTTGCCAGGCAGGCAGAGAGATCATGCTGGTACTTGTGGCACCTGTGAATGTACTTGTGCTCATGAAGTCAGGTAATTCTGTTGTTGTGCCTCTCCCTGAATGACCTCCTGTGTCTGCTAGACAAACAGGGTTTGGCCACTGGTGCTCATGTTCAGGAGGTGCTGTCAAAGCAGTGTCTTGCCTGTGGCAGTCTGTAGCCCATCTTGTCGGTGTCTTGTGTGTGTCTGTGTGTTTCTCTGAGATTCTTGCTTAGCTGCGAAACTCTTTAAGTTTACAAATGGGAAAGCAGCAAGGAAGTCCACTGGCTTGAGTCACATCCCCAGGCTGCAAGCTGCCCCAGGTCTGGGCTCCTGTGGCCAGGCAAGCAAATGTCCAGTTTCAGAGCTGCTGGAAGCAGTGGCCAGTTGCTGCTGAAAGCAGCGGCCACTTATTACATCCTTTCAGATGCTTTAATGTCATTTGGGTTCACCAAGCATAATTTGCCCTTGGTAAGTCTGTGCTAACTGCTTCCAATTAGCATCATCTTTCAGGTGATGGAAAATGGATTACAAAAATGTGCTCTTTAGGCTACTTCCAGAAATTGAGGGAAGGATTATTAGTTTATAGTGCCTGTAGTGATCCCTCTTGCTTTCATTAGGACAAGTGTATCACTAACCTGTCTAATCATGAAGGACTACCACTGATTGCTATAATTTTCCATGGATTATAAACAGCAACTTTCCAGTGAGGATGGGACAGCTCTCCTGGTACCCTTGGGGGAATCTGTGAATTGAATATACCCAACTTTTTGATGTAAACCCAGAACCAATTACCTCTCTTTCCCTGCTGGACTGATACATGAACAGCTTACTCCTTATGAAGAACGGTAGCACACAAGGCATGGAGCTCTTTGGCCTTTTCCATATGGAATATTATTGTCTTTTCCACCTTGTGAATATGCAATTTACCTTTTTTTTTTTTTTTTTTTTTTTTTTTGCCACTAGCATACTTGTAGAATCCCTTTATATAATCCATTAAACCCCTCCCCAGTGTTAGTGTCCCCTTGGACTTTGACCTTCTTGATTTTCTTCCTAGGCACCATTTCTACACACCTTTCTTGCTGTCCATCCTTTTTTCCTGTTTTTTTTTTTGGGTTTTTTTTTTTTTTTTTTTACTTCTTTGCATTTTAGTTCATTAAGAAGCTCCCTTAGCCTCATGAGTCATTTGCCAAAGTTCACTTCCCCTTAAAATAGTTGGGATGTCATTTAAAAAAGTCAGCCATCTCTCTGACTGCACTTCCTCCCCATAATTGCTTCCCAGGAGATTCTGCCTAACAATTTGCCAAATAAATCAAAATATGTTGTCTTAAAGTCTAGTGTCTCAATTTTAGTACTTATTTCTCAGCCTTCCTTCTAAACCTGGGTTTAATTTTCTTTTTACTCTGTTGTCAGGTCCCTGTCCCCTGAAAAGAGTATTTTTAAAGGCCCTCCTTCTGACTTAAGAATGTCTATATATGATTATATTCTTATACGTGTTGATCAGGTAGTTTTATTTCTTTCCAGCAGTCCCACTTTGTCTTCAGATGAGGTACTATGATTACGAAGCCTAAACCCTTGGAGACAACTGTGCAACTAGGCATTGGCCTGCTGGATGCACTTGCAGCCAGAGCTTTTCTCCTAATCAGAAGGATTGAAAGGGATACCAACACCTTAAGGGATCACATACTCCTCATTCTTTCCCTCAAAATCCCATATCAACCTTAGATCAGCTTAAGGTTTCCCTTGGTCGTGTTATTACCACTCAGATGAGTGAATAGCATGAAGGAGCAGCTGTGAGGCTGAAAAAAACCCAATTGCTCTGTAAAATTATGTGCCTGAGCTCCAGGCAAGAAGCACACAGTCCAAGACTAGAGGTCTGTCTTGCAGGCAGGGGACTGTGCCGTGCAGGAGGGAGCATCTGACCACTGGAGCCTCTCAACAGCTCATTATGGATGTCTGTGTCACTTTATTATCAGTATGCAGAAGTACAGTTAAAGATTGTTTCTGCTGCCAAATATTTGTCATCCTGTTTGGGGGGGAATATGTGATGAATTCATCTAAATAGGCTTGTCATTCTGTTCACTGTTCTTTCGTTTGAAAAATAACATATAATTTTTAGGAAGAAAGCTCATGCACATGTGCTTGATTATAGATCTAGTCAGTTTTATTCTACCCTAATTAGCAGTTAGACTTTAGTGGTTGTTGAGTGCTAAATTTTCTTTGATAAATCTTTAAAAAAAAATAGTAAGTTGATTGGAGAGCCACAGAACATGCATAATTTTATTCCAGACAAAATGAATGAAAATATATTTATTTGCTTTAACATTTGCAAAAAAAGTCATTCTTTAAAAGTTAAAAATCAATGAATAACCTATCATTTCTTCTGCCTTGAGAAAAAAAAACTTAATTATTGGGAAAAAAAATATGTCTCTCCCTTAGTCTAGTAAAAAAACACTTACTATTTCAATGTTCTGTTTAATTTATTTCTTTCAGAATAATGTTGTTAAATAAGCCATATTTGTCAACTTATGGTAGTGCAATTTATCATTTTGATACATGCCTCATATTGAAGCTTGACTAAGACAGTGATTAATTTGAAATCTTAATTATATGTCAGCCTTACTTTAGGGTGGGTTTTTTTGTTATATTTTCAATGTCATTTTTCATTTAAAGAATAACTGAATATATACTGCAAGTCCGGAAAGAAATTTCCCAAGAGATTCTAAGGTTTGCTTGGTGAACTTATATTCTTCAGCTATTGGACTATCATATTGTTAAGATAAGTACAGTACCCTGACAAAAAAAAATAATCTTAAGGCAATCTAATTTAAGATTCACATTTTGATCCCATGTCTAGACAAGCAGTGATAACTAATCCAATGTAGCTGACACAGTATTCTGTGGGAACCAGTATATACTGCTCATTAAAACACCTAATTAAATGCAGATCCATGTTTATAAGCAGGTACTTCCTTCAAATTTTAAGTTACAGCTCAATGAAACTTTGAAACAGCAATTAACAATAGCAAGCTTTGAAATATCCATACAATTAATGGAAATGAAACTACTGATAAGTACCACTTACACATCTAGAACTACATGGCTTAATCCTTCAATCTACATTTGGGGTTTGATAGCATTTTGGCTTTGATTTGTGAAAGCTTTGACAGAACTTCTGTAGCAATAGTATCAAAATATAGAGATCTGCAAGAACAGGTTCAGTATGCCAGCATGCAATCTTAAAAACTCTTCAAAAGACAGGAAGTCTGCAGATGGAGAAATTTATTTATGAAGAGAACATAATACAGAATAATGCAGAACTGTAACCTAAAAGACTCTTGTATCTTAACAGATTTTCAAAATTTGCAAGTTTGTCACGTGAGTTAGATTTATAGTTCATATTTGGACACTTATATCTATAAAAGATAGTCATACTGTTGAGCAAAAATTATGTGACATGTAAAATGCTTGGAAATAGGTGAACTTGTATCATCCAGTTATGTCAGTCACCAACATCATCCTGAATACCAGTATAATCATTTAGTGGTGATTATGACAATAGTTTTATTTTAACATGATGAGAAAATCAATTGCTTACTCAGCAGTTGAATTCTCTCCCTATTAAAATAAAGAAATTTGTTAGAAGTGTATTTTGAGAGAGATTGACCTTTTTGATCAGCTCTTAGCAGACAGTTTCTCAACAGCCTACGAGGCCATGCAAGCAAAACTCAGTGCAAATGTAGAAAGCTTTGATATAGATGGATAATAATACCATGAACTAGATGGCCAGTCATATGCCTTACAATTAAAAAAAAAAGAGTTTAAATGATTGAAAGTAATTTATAATTAAATTACATTTATATATATGAAATAATTAAATAAAAGTAAATATTAATCTTCTTTCTGGAAGAGCCATTCTCCTTTGAATCCCTGAACACCATGAAGAAAAAATAATTCCTTTGCCAGGTGACAATAGGCCACTAACATTTCATGGACCACCAGTGGCACGTTACAGCTAAAAATTATTTGGCTAAGCTGCTTATCGAAGATAAATACTATAGATGTATTTGGAAAGATCACAAAACATTGACAAAATTTTAAAACTTCATTTTAAAATTTCAAAGTTAACCTATTTTTTAAAACATATATTCATTCTAAGAAAAAATCATAATGAATTCTTGTCTTTGGGTAAATTGATGAATTCATGACTAATTCCTGATAGATTTTTTTATTTTAAATCCCTGGAGATTACATACAAAAAAGAAATTAGTTTATAACATGTAGAATGTAACATTTTAAAAGAATTTTCTGAAGATAATACCAATGGAATAATTAAAAGAAAACCCAATAAAATATCATCTGAAATTTTGGTGCAGAGTTTTTATACCATCTTTCCTTTTGCTTTTAATTTTACATTCTGCAGTTTCCCTGCTATTAAATAGCATACATCTGAAGTGTGTATTGATAAAATGAAGAAACCTGACATCTGAAAATAATCCTACTTCTTTCATATTAAAAAATTATATGACTAGGAGACACTTATATATTTATTGCAGAAATAAAGAAGAAATAAAAAACAATATATTAGGATCAGAATAGATTTTTTTTAATTAATTTACCATTTATGTTGTTCTACCCTTACTCTTCTGTCAGTGTGCTTCCAAGCAATTTGTTCTTAGTTCTTTTAAGACCAGATACCATTGCCACCTTGCAGCATTCAATCCTCAGTCTCTCTAAAGATATAATCAACACTGATGCACTTAGTGCCAGTTGTAGGGCTGATTTTGTGATGAAATATGCATCCTATGGGAAATGATTTGAAATCACAGGGTAAGAAAATGCTCCTAAATGATGGCTTCTCAACATGAAGTCCAGGTCTGAACTGATGATGTAGAAATAAATGTCTGTGCTAAATGCTTATTCTTCTCAGCATCCTGTCACTCCAGATTACTAGTTAATAGTAAGTAGACAGATGACAAGAATAAGATGTTTATAGGCAAATATTGTTGTTAAATAACAACGTGCTGTGTCAGCTTTAATTACAGTGTAGCATTGCTCAGTTCTGTACTTGTCACAAGAGCTCATTCTGAAAGTGATAAGAATGTGTTATTCTGGGCATGAAGCATCTTCATTTGGAAAAACTTTCTTCTTCCACCCACAATTCTGCTACTGTCACACTTAAAATACATTCCAGCTTCACATATTGTTGAGATACAATGAAATACAGATTCCTCATCTAGTTCCAATCCCCAGCCATGGGCAGGGACACCTTCCACTAGACTCGGTTTGTCAGAGCTCCATCCAACCTGACCTTAAACACTTCCAGGGATGTGGCATTCACAATTTCCCTCGTCAGCCTGTTCCAGTGACTCACCACCCTCACAGCAAAGAATTTTTCACAGAATCACAGACTACTCTGGTTTGGAAAGGACCCACAAGGACTATTGAGTCCAACTCTTAAGTGAATGGCCGATACCAGAATCAAGCCTGTGATTTTGGCAAAGAGCACCATGCTCTGTTTCATAAAACCTATTCTAAACCCACAGTTTGAGTCACTTCCTTACAATAGAAATACATTTATTTATTTACTATTCATAGGATACTTCTTAAGTTCAGCATAAGAAAACATTTAATAAAACCAGGAAAAATTGCTCAAAACCAAGAAGTTAACTGGAAAAGAAATCAAAAGAAGAACTTCTTGAGAGATTAAAATGCAAAAGAAGACATAACCTAAGCATTGATAAAACAGATTTAGCTATAACTGCAAAGTGATAGGAAGACTCTTATGAGTTCCTCACATCAGTGTTGGTGGGCAACACATTTCAATTTTGACCAATGGACCAAGACAAATAAGTACAGTACTGGAGAATTTTTCAGGGGGGTTACCATCAACTTGGTGAGATTAAATCAGAGCTAGAGAGCAGGAACAGGAATTGAAAAAGCAGTGAAGAGAAAATTATTTTAATTTGATTATTTAACGTTACTATTATTTTGGGGGTCCTACAGACTTCATCTGATTCCTATTGTCATGTTCCTTTCTCCCTCTCTGCCCAGCACCCTCCAGGCTATGTAGGGAGGGAAATATCAGGGAAATAATATGGATGAAAACAAATTTTGTTGCATCTCTTTTATTCCCTCATTTTTTTTATCCAGTCCAGCCTGCTGTATGGCTCAAAAATGCCAATAGGAACCCAAGCAACTGAAGTCATAGATGAGATACGCACAAGTGATGGTGTGAGAAAACATAGCTCCATTGACAACAGCACATTTACTTTAATTTAAAACATTTATCAAATTGCATCTTGCAACATGCATAATGCAGAGTGACAATAGGAGGTTATAACAGAGTTGTAAATTGACTCACTAATTATCTGGATTTCAATGCTTAAAACCTGCTGACAGATTTACTCACACAAAACTTAGAAGAAAATGCATCACGGTATTTTGGATTCCCAAGATTGTTTTGAGTTGCAAATGCTCCAAGAAGCAAGTTTTTCATGTTTGGATTTGTGTGGTAATGCATTTTTCCTAAATGGTTCTGCTCTCCCCCAACATGTATGGTTCATTACCAAGTTGTTGTAAACCACCCCCTAAGTTGCTATTCATTGTAACTCCATTGTTACCTGACCCCTCCTACCCTCAGTATCCCATCGGTCCGGGCCTTGGGTCTGCCCTCTCACTGGAAAAGCCTATTTAAGCTAAAGAGATGAGGGGACAGGACTCTTGGGCTCTTAGGCTCTTGGTCTCTTCCTTGCTCTTGCTTGCTCTTGCCCCCTCTCTCCCTTCTTCCCCCTTCTCTCCCTCCTCCTCTCCCCTGTGGGAGCCATGCCGCTCCCCCCTGGTGTGGGACCCCCAAATAAACCCTGCCTAATCAGCACCGTCAAAAGCCGTGTGGTGTCTTTCCTGCCTGTGTGCTGCTGTTAGCTGCTACATGCTGCCAAGAGAACTTCCCCTGAAAGCGCTGGTAAGGCTCCTGTACCTCACCTCCCTTCCAAGACCCAGAAAGACTTGTTGCCAGTTCTCCTGCAGAGCTAGCCAGGCAGGAGGAAAAGCAGGAGAAAGCAACAGATTTGGAACTTTCATGGCAGGATTACACAGTGTGTGTGTTATATTCACTTGAATCCAGTTTAATTACTATACAGACTTGAAATTATAGATTAAAAAAGAAAAAATAAACTCCCAAAGATTAAATATGTTTTATAGATTAAAAATAGTTACAAAAGAGAAACTTAAGATTTTGAAATCTTAACACTAATTTTCCTTCTGAACTGTTTCAATTTCCCTTGAGATTGAGATCTCTTTTCCCAAACCTGTCATCCTGAATCCCTTGGTTTTATGTTTGGCTTTTCCATGTGAGATATTTCAGAGCATACTTTCACTGCTCACTTCTAAGAGATGGAATTATTTTCTTTTCTTCTGTCTCTGTATTTTAGAACTTAAATCAAGTTTATTTATTTGACAGACAGAATGTTCTGAATTGTCCATGAAAATCATGATATGCATCAGTTTTCACTGCCAGTACTACTTATGGCAAAAATGCAAAAGAAAGTAAAAAGGATACTGTGCTGTTTTCTGGCATTGATTTCCTTTCTTAGATTTTTTAAAATTTCATTTTAGTGGCATTGTTTCTATAGCTCTCACCTTTAATCACAGTATACAATCTTGTAGGTGATATTTTTAAAGACTGATACATCAGTTTATAACTCCTATCACATGTGAGGGATTAGGTGGTCAGGATTCACTACACAAGTCTTGCAATACTCATTAGAGTGCTGATGTCAGTATCCTGTATTGTCATTGCAGACACCCTGTACAGTAGAGGGTAAACAATTCCAGATTATTATGCCATTTTTGTCCTTACTACTGGCTATAAAGTAAGCATAAATGGCTAGGACTTGTAGGTGTATGTGTAAGTCATACCTGGCCACACTGCAATACAGAGGTTTTGCTCTTCATTGTCATGATTGCACATATTAATGTTTTTCACCCCATTCTCCAGAAGTCTTAATCAGTTTTACACTATTTTCACATAAGTGCATGTGACATGGTGAAAAACATAAGTACTTGTGGCATTATGGCTGTTCCTGCCTTTGGGTCACAGATGAGCATTGCACTGACTCCTAGGGCAGCTGGGACTTTCAACTCGTAGGAGTGCTGAAAAGCTTCAACAGTATTTCAATTATATTCATCCTCTCCTCATCAGTCAAAAACTCTTCCATGCTGCTACCCTCAATCAACTTGTTTGATCAGTTCACCTGATATTTGCTGGTAGATTTTTCCTATGATTTTTGCCTGTATGCAACAAAGCCAAGAGTAGCTTTCAGTGTCTCTCTGAATTTGTCCACTTCTTTCAAAGACTGAAGCTAGGAAAACTATTCACAGAATTTACTTGGATTTGCTCTGTATTTAATGATATGGTCTACAGATCTGGCCTAAATATGTGTGTCTCCATTCCTGATCAAAATTAGGACTTCATTACAATTCATCTGATCTGTTGACTCTTTGTCTTTAAGAATAATTAAATTAATTAATAATTATATAAATTAATTTTGTTCATAGATCTTCTATGAACAGGAAGAATTGAAAAATTCAATATATTGGTGCAAAGCCAAATTGAATTTCCTTGAAAAGAGTTTACTTCTCTTTTTTAGTATTGCTAATTGTACTCACACATTTGAAGAAAAAAATTTAAGATTTACATGTACATCATCATCTAGTTTTAATCTGTGTAAATTTAGTATAGGAAAACATAAACATTTCATTTACCACAGAAACTGCACAGAATTCTAAGGATGGTTATCAACTGATTTCACTTTAGGAACAAGATAAAGGAAATAATTTGTTGTAACAGATAGGGCATCAATTGAAAGTCACCTGTTTATTATTCTGTGGCAACAATTCAGTCTGTTTGTTTGGTATACAAAACAAACACACATATCCTTATATATCCACATGTTAAAGCAGTAGATTTGCTAAAGGGCAGTACCACTGTGGTTTTGAAACAAATGAAAAGCTTTCTTTCAAGGCTTGAGCTACAGACTCTCACCTTTCCAGTAAATATTGTAAGATACATCTAGTTTTGATTTTCACATTACAGAGAAGGTCATCTTCAGGGAAAAAAATAAACCAATAGCTTTTCTGTGATTTCAGTCAGACTTCTTTGAATTTGTTTTTCTTTTTTAGACCCACATAGATATGATATACTCTTTTTAAAAAGAAAACTAATATATCAGGAACTCCTGTTCATGTCATTCATTTGGGCCTAAAATCATCTTTTCTGTTACTGGGTTGTTTTAGGAAAACACTAACAGAATATCCCTTTCTTGCAACAGGATAAACATAAGCTTCAACTACTTGTTACCTGATTCAACAGTGCACCCAGGAAGCAATGGAAGTTGATAGCCTACTGGGCTGCATCAATGCCAGTGTAGTCAGTAAACCAGCGAAAGCAAAATTTTCCATTTAAATCTGGAATATGGCATTCATTGTTGGATCCTCAGTGCAAGAAAGATGCTGATACATTGCAACAAGTTCAAGGAAGGGACACCACAGAGCACTCACCCTCCAAGCAGAGCCAATGGGAGATGTGCTTCTTCAGCCTGGAGAAGAGTTTCTGGGGACAGGGAGGTGTCACAGCATTCTTCAAATATTTGTGTGGAGCTTAGAGAGAAGGGTCTTAATTGACGTGACCGGAAAGACAGACACACTTACCAAAATTGTCTAGACTGATTGTGGAATCTCCCCTTTGACATCTGTTCTTCTAGTTAATCCTGCTTTGAGCAGGAGGTTGGACTAGAGCTCGACTGAAGTTTCTCCAACCTGAATTATTTTATGACTCTATACTAAGCAACTCATAGAAAGTAACCAAGAGTAATAATTTTAACTTCCTAGTTTAATAGGAACATTGAATGTGCATTCCTGAAGGATTTATTTCCCTGCAAATACAGAGAGATTTTGACGTTGGCTTGACGTAGATCCAATTAAATGTAATTTTATAGTCAGAGAAAAGCAAAGGCTGGACAAAAGTCTGAGGGTTACTAGGTCAGTTTCACACAGGTTGTGCTCTCTTCAATGGGACACACAGTCAGACATGGGTAGCAGAGCCAGGGGCTGGTAACAGGGTGAGGGCCAGGCTGGAGCTAAAGTACCAACATAGTGCTGAAGTCCTTACAGAGCTAAACCCACTACAGCACAGGTCCAAGGCATCTGTGCAGCAGACATCTGAGGACTGGCTGGAGGGCACTGATGGATCCAGACTGGGATGAATTGGGACTTCATGAAGTGGGACTCCTGGCCCATGCGTAGAAATGCACATCCCAGTTGATGCTGATCAAATTCTATTGCTGCCTTCAGTGCCTTGGCATTTAATCTGTCTCAGGTTATTGAAGAGATTTTTACTTTGTGTACATATGTTGTCCTTTTTTTTTGAACTGTGATAGCTGCAGGTGTGCAAATCCTGCAGTTTTACTATGTATCTTGAAATCTGTAAATAAGCAGATATGCTCTGTTAATCTTTACTACATTATCCATTCTTTATATTTCTGAATTGACAAGTCAGAAATACGATCATGTAAAGTTCCACAGGACAATAATTATAACATTTGTAATCAGATGACTTCTACTTTCAAAATAGCTCATAAGACATGATGAAATTGTTTACAATATTAAATTTAGTTTATCTCAGAGATTTGTTTTGGACTTTAAATCATCCTCTGAAAAGGAATTATTTTTTTCCACTGATTTTCTGGAAAGCATTGTCTCTTAATTTTGAGAGCCAAGATAGGAACCTGACACCACGGGGATCTTGACAGTAAGAAGGCTCCACAGAGGGATCTGGGCAGGCTGGATTGATGGGCTGACACCAGTTCTATGAGGCTCCACATTGGGGTCCTGCCCTTGGCTCACAACAACCCCCTGCACCACTACAGGTTTGGGGCAGAATGTCCAGAAAGGTATTGGGTGGAAAAGGACTTGGGGGTGTTGGTCAATAGCCAGCTGAACACGAACCACCTTGTGCTCAGGTGGCCCAAAAGTCCAGTGACATCCTGGCTTGTGTCAGAAGTAATGTGACAGCAGGAGCAGAGCAGTGAATGATACTGAGCACAAACAAAATGGAATATTGATATTGATAGTGACTTTCTTTTCAAAATATAATTGTACCACTCTGGTGAAATAAACTTAAGTGAATTACATTTTGGATATTTTAACAGTGTCATCAATTTACATGTTATATTTGAAAGTTGTGTAAAACACATTTCCTACCCCTGAAAGGTTTGCAAGTTGAGTGTGTTACAGACCGTACAATACACAAGAAAAAGGGCTGAGAGAGTATTTTTCTACTATAACTTCATAAACTTAGATAAAATGTCTAAATTACATTTCCAACAAAATACCTTTTGAATGTTCATCATTCCTCCTAGACCAGCATTAGAAAGTAAATTAATTAAAGTTCATTAATTAAAGCTGCATAAACTTAATGCAGCAAATTATTTGCATACTTTTTGGCTAATTTTGGCTAACTACCAGCTCTGGAAAAAATTATATGTGGTTAAGTGGTTGTCACTATCAATAAGGACTTGTGCCTTTTTCTGTTTAAACACTATTATCTGCTATTATGTACCCCGTGGCACATTAGCTCTTTAATTAGATGGCTCATTCTTTTAACTTTTCTAGAAGTGTTCCCCTACTTCATCAAATCATTGAGAGCTTATTAGCAGAACTTATTTGTGGCTTGTTTTGTAAACTGAAGTGATTTAAAAAAAAAAAAAAAAAAGCAATACTAGTATATATTATAAAATAGTCCTAAAATTAAAGATTTTTTGATATTAACTTTTTTCTTTTATCTTTTTTCTTGTTTGTTTGTTTGTTTCCTGTAGTAACAGTCAAACATTCTGCCATTTACTAGGAGTTGTCTTCATTGACTTATTTCAAGTGAAATAATCTCTGTAACTCATTTCTAACTATCATTAGAGATTCCACTGTAATATTATGAAGACCTAATTTGCAAGAGTATGGCTTCCACAGCATGAACCAGAAAAGTAAAGAGGTTGTCAGAAAGGTTGAAATATGCCAAAAGAAAACAATATCTGGCCTTATCAAAGAGCCTCAGCTTAGGAGACAATGAATTGTCATTGAACTGAGACTTCTGAGACTGAGGCATAGAAAAACTGAGCAATTCAAGAAAGTTCTTTATCATGAATCTGAAAGTGTGTTGAAAAGATAACAGGAATGGAAGATTGTAGGAAAAAAATCTTTAGTTTGTTTGTTGAAATTTTAAAACAGAAAAGAGGAATTTAAATCTTAGATGAATAACTTATCTTCCTAATAAGTTACAGTATCTTATAGTAACATATGGAAAAGTCAAAATAATTTCTCATACAGAAGAATCAGATGCAGTAGATGAATAGCTTTGCAATCTCAAAAAGATACCTGTCAGCAGGTTGGGAATTCCTTGTATTGATTAGAAAATGCCTTCTTAAAGAAAAGATCTAAATTTAAATTGCCACCCTGCTTGCAAATTCAGCTAAATTTGAAATGGGCACTTATTCAAGGCCTAGACTCTGTGAACATGTTAATTAACAGATAATCTGTAGTGGTTGTCTCTCAGTCTAGATTACTGCAGCTGTTCCACTTGTATGGACAATTAGGTATTTATTTCACAAGGGATTTCAATCTCTTTTATTCTAGGTGATTTTTCAAAGAAGCTCATTTTCTTTCTCAGCAAACTTGCATAATCCAGTTAGATACTAGTTTTCATATCTTCTTTTTTCAGCTTTATTTAAAACGAGAAAAGTTTTTTTCTCATCCAAAAATTTGGTAATAATAATATTATTTTTTTGCACTTTTTTTTTTAATCTGTTCTTCTGAGTCTGTTGTGAAGAACTCTAATAATTTTAAAAATATGTAGTTAAATGTCTGTCCGAAAAGCATGTAATTCCTATGACCTGACTACAATTAGAACAGAAGAAATAAATACTTCATATATTTCAAACATTTAGATAAGCCTAGTAAGAAAATACTCTTTGTTATATGAAAACTTTTTTGTAGTGCAGTAAAAAACAACAATTACATTGTAAAAAAAAATCTTCTTTCCTAACTTAAATATAATTCCTTAAACCAGAAACATTTAAAAATGTGGCCCTACTGGGTATTATATTAACAAAGAAAAATGAGAGATTATGTACAAGATGATAAATCATAGTAAGAGAGGGATAAAGTAATAAAGTTAAATATTTGCATTTATAACTTAATTATGTTGCATAGTTTAATGAGCCATTGATTATGGTTCTTTCCTGTATGGTTCACATTACTGAAATACAAGTTTTATATTATTATATATTTATATTAATGTATTTTTCCTTCATTCAAAAAAGCCAATTACCACTTTAAATATCCTGGTTTCTCATAGCAAGGACAAGGCAAGATTCAGGGTTTGTATGGAGTCCCAGGCCTTATAGTGAAAAAAAGAAAAAAAAAGGAAAAAAAAAAGAAAAAAGATCTGGGTTAGTAGACTTGTTCTTATTTCCCATACAGCCTTACTGGTATGGTTTCTGAGTAGGGGGAGGCCTGGTTGTGATTTCCAGTAAAGTTCCTGGCCTATTAAGGTGCAGCAAAACAGTAATGAACTTGAAGGCTTTTCTCATCCCCAGAACTCTACCAGCACCTTGCTAAAGAACTCTTCGTCACTACAAATGTCTCTTGATGTTTTTTTTTATTCTCTACATAAAGGAGCTAATTGTAATTTTATAGAAAAGTAAAAGAAAAAAAGACAAGGCACAGTCCAATTAGCCATCATAAGATATAATTTGCAATTTGGAAGTAATGTTCAACTAAACCAACCTTAGTGTCCCTCCCTGCAGACCAGTCCAGGGGCCTGGTGTTAGGATGTTAGTGGAGACTGTGGTTCAACACCAGCATGACATGGATTGAGCCAGTGCTCATCACTGTTCAGGATTTAACTTTATCCTGATACCTCTAAACTGCTACAGGCAAGGTAACAACTGCCAGCACTTCTACTCAGTGCACCATAACTTTCTCCCAAACTTTTGTTATGAACATAACATTGTTGTGATGTCTTTAGCCAGCAAACCAGGGAAAAAACTTCTAAACGCTAATATAGCATATTAAATTATTTCAAGAACATAAGCAATATTGCATTTTAATTCTGCTATAAATGCAGTAGTTAAACATTTGTAATCAAGAGCATAGTATTCTATTCAAGTAATTAATAGACCCATATATGTATATGTTTTAGTTTAAATAAAATAATAATTTTTTTCAGAAAATTTCACTGTGGTGATAGAAATTGCTCTTTCATTGTAGGTATGCAATTAAGCTTTCAATGTTGAAGCAGGTTTTTTATCAGCTAATGAAAATAAACTTTAATAAAGCCCCTTTTCTTCAAATGAAATGCTTACTGCATTCTATGTTTACTACATTCAATTCTTGCAAAATTCAATTAACCCTTCATATGTTCTCTTTAATGTATTTATCTATTTTAATTGAATTTTCCTCTCATGAAATTTAGTGAATGAATAGGAAAAGCAAAAGTGAACAAATAACATTTGGCTGTACTGGCAAATGAAATGTTAAAAATGAGAAAATTAAATAATCACTAAAGCCTGTGTGAAAAGCTCACTATTGGGTCTAAAAATTGGCCAGATTAGGAAAAAAAAAAAAAAGGACTCAATATCTGTACAGTAACCCTCACCCCTATCCCAAGTCTGTAAAAGATCAGGAGAGATCCAAGACACCATAGGACTTCATTTTAGAAACAATGATATTTAAAAAAAAATCTCTACAGGGTCCATAACTGCAGCATGTCTGTCATAGAAAATCTAGAGGATTCTAGGTCACTGCTCTGCTGCGAACTGTCGAACAAAAGCTTTGAATTAAAAATGCTTTTCGTCAGCATTTCTACTTGCCTGCAACATAATAAGAGCAGCAAAATTTATAAAATACCTTTAAAATTGTGAAGGAGAAACCATTCAGGCCCTTTCAAGTTTCAAGTGCCAAGAGTCCCAGGCCTTCAGCTCCAGGGCAGAACCTTGTATTTTTAATTCTATAATCTACTTGTCTGGATGGCAGACAATCTGTGATATCTGGGAACATTTGCTCAAGGTGACAAACACCAAAAGAAGTGGTCTTTTAAAGAGATAGGAGAGTGAGCTATATCTTCATTATACCTTCTTAAAACTTCTTTTTTAATTACATTTTTTTCCCCATGTTTCTATTTGACATATGTACAAAAATGAAAAACAAATACTAACATGCAAAGTTAATGGCAACACTCACACCTCTAACCAGTTTGTTCTTGCCCAACTTCTATTTCTGTGAAAAGCAGTCTCTGAGCTGTATCTGCCCTTCCTCTCATTAACACTGGCAGAGTCTGCTTTATATCGCATGAAGGACTTGGAGTAGGAAATGAGATGCATCAATTAAAGCTTTCTAATACTGTAGCAAGGTAGAAATGTAAATATAGTCTGTGTATAAAGCAATGTCCTTTTCTGAGTAAGTGGTTTATTTTGGATATGCATCGCTGGGATAGTCTCTTTTTGAAGTGACTAGGAACAAATTCTGCTTATAGTAGTCAATGACAAAGAAGGATACTTTGATAGGACAGTATTAATACAATGAACCTTAGGCAAGATGGGGAAGTGGTATTTGATATTTCAGTAGAAAAATATATCAGATAGAGCTGAAACAAAAGTAGACAAAATGAAGAGTAAATAAACTGACATTCTGCTTATATTTTGTTTGCCTTGCTTCTCAATTGCAGGATATTTTTGTGTGTGTGTCTGGACACCATTAAAATTCAGACTGTGGATTCCAGCATAGTTTCCCACAAAATCTACCTGAAGGCAAAGATAAAATCTAGCATTTAATTTGGAGTAAAAGACCTCAAGTTAAGATGACCAAATGGTACTCTTTTTTCGGACAGAAAATTATGTCAGAATATTCAGCAGTCAATATCATGGGAAAAAAATCCTTTGCTTCTATAATTAAAATTTCAGTGCTTTCACAGAATACCAAAAGGAAGAAAATATCTCCTAATAAAAACTTGAAGTTTCACAGTGCTCCAAAGGGCCACAGAACTTTTTGAACTTGGTTTATTTGTACAGCTCCCTATTACATTAATGTGAATTGTATGGGTGAATTCAAGTCATGGTTATAGCCTAATTATCCTGACATTTGCACTGTGTATAACTTCTGCTGCACAGAAGCCACACCAACAGCGTTAGTTAAATGTATGTTAAAAATAATAAATGCACACATAGAGTAGAAACAGGTATTTTGCATGTAATTCAGCTCTTTACAGGAAAGAGGATGAAAAACAAGCTAGATCACATTTCTTGCTTATTCCTGAATTCAGCTTCAATTCTTTGTTCTTTAAATATAACAGAAACGGAGGATACTGCAAGGCAAATATTGCATTTTGTATGTTTCCACAGAAGTTGTGATTATTTTTATTATTTTTTCATAGTTTTTTGAATCATTTCTTATTTTTGTATATGTTAAAAATTCATTGCTTGTGCACTGAAATCAAAAGGTATTTTCCAGCTTCATTAAAAGGCAGTTATGTCAAAGACCTGCATTTATTTTGGCCTCTGAAGTCCTTATTCACGTCATGATTCTGCATGTGTCTTGTGGTGCTTATAAATCCATTAAATATATTCCTCTTTCTAGACATCCAGCCCTGACCTCTCCCTTTTTGACCTGTCAAAAATTATAAAGTTCAAAATTAGTTTTTGTACATGGCAAATAAAGTCAACTTCCAACAGGTGTATCTGGCGAAGACAGAGGCTGTACACCTAATGGTACAGGACACAGTACAGGTGTGTTTAATTTATTGTGGATGAAACAGAAAATCCTATCTGCACTATCTGAGGTAGTTAGTAGTAGCAGTAGTTACAGTATATCTGTACTAGTTGTTCTCACAGATGGATAATTTTGCGTGGAAGATATCTAATCTATTCTACTGTGTGTGTAGCTAGAGCAGTTTCTTTGACTTCACCTGTAAACAATTTAAAACCTGCAGTATATGCAAAAAACGTAATGTGTGTAACTAAAAATTTTACATGTAGGAATAAAGGACAAAATAACATGGGCAAGACTTACTTTTTATCTTCTAGTTTAGGTAAATGATGTTAAGCACTGTTATTACAGAATTGCTTACCAGTTGGGATAATCTTATTTATTCACAGTCATTAACAATAATTGATGTCTGGAGGTGAGCTAATTACTGTTCTTTTTATGTAAGTCATAGGAAATAAAGCATGAGCCACCCAACTTGGTATAACAATAATGCCACTTATTAAGTTGATTAACTATTCTTTAAAGATGCTGCTTACAACTTATTATAAATGGAATGCAGATGAGCAGTTCATAAGTAACTACACTATATATGTCTGCACTTATTATAATCATCTGTTGTCCTGGAAAGTCTGTTTTTGCATCCTGTTGCTGTATTTTGTTAGCTTTATTTTGCTTTCACACAAAAGCAACATTTAGGCACTTCCTATCACAGAAGAATGGCGATTGATGCATAGGACCATGGAGTAGGAGGAGCCTCTTCATCTGCTGTTCTGTGTCTGTCTGTTGAGCAGGACTACTATCAGCTTTATTAACCATGACTTGGAAACAAATTTGAATTAAAGAGACCTCTTGTTGCATGGTCACCTTTGACTATGCTAAAATAATAGTATTTGCCAACCCTTCTAAAGGGTTCTTCAGGGTTAGCCACATTCCTCAAGTGACTTGTTTGTCATCTCTGTAACCGAGGTCATACTGGCACAGTCAAGGTCCATAACCACAGATAATAATTATAAATGGTTTTATCATCTTCTGCAAATAATATGCGTGTGTTCACTGGACTGTAGGTTTTTTCCAAACCTAATGCATTCTTTAGTGTTTCTCCTCTCTCTTACACTTTTTGAGACTTGAAAGGATGTGTAGTATGGTACTCGGAGGAAAAAAAAAACAAACCAAAACAACCAAACAATTTGTTTATTTTGATCAAGTTGGTTTTCAGTCATGGGAAACCTTATTGTTTAACAGCCATGTTGTTTTTATTTCTTAGTCCAATAAAACTGGTTCTGGAAGCACTCTGGATAGTCTTAGGCTTTTAAAGTTCTAGATTTATGTGTCAGGAGGTATAAGATGAAAAGAAAATTTTAGTTTTATAGTTTTGATTGGCATAACTCTTATTTGGTAATGTCTTTTGGTAATTATTTATTAAGTAGATGATTTGGATATAAGTGTGGATGTAATTGAGAAAATTAAAATTCAGCAAAGCATCTGGAATTTATATGTTGAATAAATAGTTTGGAAGGAGCAATGTTTAATTCAAATTAAAGTAAAAAAGAAAAAACAAAAAAGTGCCAAGTCAGAAAATGTTGTGTTGACTTAATCTGAGGAAGAAAATGCCCAACTCCATAGTTTTTTCTATTTCAGTTATCTGTAAAGTTGTGTAGAAACTTAAATGGTCTGATTAGATTCTAATGAAATAGATAAATTCCATACGACCTAACTGAAGGCATTTATGGTGTACATATGACCTAGACACCATATGCCTCTTTTTAAGCTGAAAGAAAAAGAGGTGTGCTTCAAGAATGCAATTTATCCAGTCTCTGTACTCATTTACATTAGGAAGGCAAAGTCCTCCCCCAGCATCTTTCATCAGCCCTAGCAGCAGTCTTGCTGCCACACAGATTTTCTTTCCCATCCAAATGGTGTCAACACAAATAAATACAAGTATGTCTTCCCTCCATATGGAGTGCTTGCCCCACAAAAATTCCATTATTCTGGAAATTTAACTTCACATTTTTGCTATAGGGGCCTTCCTTCTGCTTAATACTGCTATTAACAGTGATTCCCAGAGCCTCCTACATAGAACTCCTGCTCAGGGAATGCATTTCCTTTATCCACATCACATCTGCCACTTGCAACTGCATCAAAGTTAAAGATAAAACAATGATCACAGTTTGAGCTTTGTAAGAATAGCTCCATGGTTTTAATTAACAAGGAACCTGATTAGAGCAGATGGAAAGACATTTATGCAGCCCTTACTGAATCACTGCAGTTGTACACACACTTGTACACCAAACGTCTATAGGATCAGTCTAGACCAACCCTAGTAGGTGGTCATCTCTATTACTTAATTGTAAAAATATTTATTCCCTAGCATTTTTTTCTATTTCTATAAACTAGTGCCCTGATACAATTCACAGGCATGGTGTAGAGGATTGCAAGTGTGGATGAGGCTGTCATGGTTTGGGAAAACACTAGAATATAAAGATTTTCACCATGGCTTTCCACTGGTTCTCAGGGGTAGAGAATGGTTGCTGACCTATTTCTTTACTAGCAGATATGCAGCCTCAACCTCCTACTTGACAAATATATAAAAAGTACTCATTTTGCATGGTTTTATCAGCTACCAAATTCTGTATATTTTCATGGTCAATACCCATATCTAGGAACTATCTTTCCTTGGTATTCACTTTTTCACTGTGTAAGACATGGAACTAAGACGTGGAAGGCAGTTTTTTAGATTTTTACCTTGGAAGACGGGTATTTAAAATCTAGACAAAGTAACAGAGGACTTGGCAACTTTTTTTACTATTACATCATCATTGGAATTATTCTCAGAACCATTTAAAAAATAATTAGTTAGTGATTTCAAAATTATGGCAAGCAAAAGGGATAGTCACTTTTATCATGGTTTGTTAGCATTGGAAAAAAAAATCATTGCAAGGCACATTTTCTTGGAGATGAAATAAAATATCATTTATCTTAAGATAAAGGGCTTTTATGAATTATTTTAATGATTTAGGAACAGTCCTTAAGCAGCTAGGAAAGGTGTATCTTTATGCTGGAAAAAGGGAGTAGATACATGCCTAGCTGAGAAACAGAGTCATAAAAAAAACCAAAAAAAGTTTGTCAGGTGTATAGTGATATGGTTTTCTGATTGACAGTTGAAGTTAATTAATATGCTTCTAGGTCATTAGGAAACTTTGATTTGTTTGTAAAGTTTCACATGTTATACATCAAACATGAGAGAACAAACAATTTCTGGTATAGTATCACAAATCAATTGAATGCTGCTTAACAATTTTCATTTCATGCAAATCACCACGACTAGTAAATGATTTGTGTTAAGATAACCATCATTGTTTAATAAATAGACGCTTTAATTTCAAAATTCTTGTTGTTATGTATAAAGTTACCAGATGGCGTCTTAAAATACATCTAACTCTGTCGATCTGAGGTTTAAAAACCCCAAGTTTTAGGATGTTCGTGACATGTCACTTCTAACCTTAGACTGATTTCTCAAGTCGTTCAAGAGCTAACTGTTCTGGCAGACATATAAAAAGAAACAAACTAAAAAACATAAAGAAGTAAATTAATGGGACGAGGGCAAATTATATACTAACTGCAGAGAAGTAACTGAATATTATATTAAGCTACTAGCTTATTTTAGTCTATAAAATATATCAGGATAAATCTGGTTTAATTTGAAATTGATATAAATGCAAAATACTTTACAAGTTAATGATGCTGTTGATATTAATTTAACCTATGCCTTGGGGCAATTGCCCCAGTTTGAAATCAATACATCTGCATAATTTCAGATTTACGGCAACATTGATGAGATCTTTGCTTTGCTGTTCAACTTTATGAATAATATGAATACTATGAAGCGTGTAGCAATCAATATCCTGAAATATTTAAAGATCTGCATGATCACTAATACTGCAAATCTCCGGGATTGCAGAAAATGAAAGAAAATAAAAAGAAGGAATTTTGCACATTAGGACACCATGTCTCCATTACCAAAGTTATATTTCATCATGCAAACATCACAAATTACCAACAAATATAAGCAACTTCCTCTGCTTCTTGTGGTAAAGGGGACATTGTCACTCCTTTCACTCCTGCATTTAGAGAAATTAGACCCTGACTGCCACTTTCCTGACCATGAGAGTACTTTACCAACTTTCTGTGTAGTAGAATGAACTGATAGTTAAAAACAAGGACTAATGCTAATTAACATCAAAGAAAAAATGCAGGAAGAGAGACATACATGTTACAGTGATAAAGAAATTTTCAGTTCTGCTGCTCCTGTAAGAGACCCTCTTCTGTTTTGATTCTATTTTACATCCTATTTACCGTGCTTGGAACGCGGAAGTATGTGCATTTTGTAATTGAAATAGTCCCTACATTAAAAAAAAACCAAAACAAACAAAAAACCCAAAACAAAATAACATTTTGTGCCCTCAGAATCTCTTGCTGTCGCCTGTAGAAGCTTCATGTCTGTGCTAGCAGGACTTGTAGCAAGTTGCAATGAATAGTGTGGCCTGATGATAATGAGAGAGCTACAGCAAGCCTTTGTATGTCTCAATTTATATGCAAAATCTCTATAGTCTCTAGATTGCTGCTCAAAGACCCATTTGCAATAGTTCTCCTCAGCTGTAATTTTTCCTTAGAGATAGCACTAAATTATGGGATTTCTAAATTAGTGTTATAATCAGAAAAATAGGAGTAGAATACAAATTCCAAGGAAACCTTTAAAAATGTCATGACACCTTCATGCCAATACCAATATTAAATCCTTTATCCCAGCCAATTCCAATATGTGTAATTCATTCTGCTGAACTACTTCGAAACAAAAGATATTTTTAACCCAATATACAATATCCTGATAATGTTCTTAATTTTAAATACTATGTTTTATCTGTGATTTCAACATATTACCCTGAGTAAAGACATTTTGGAAACAGACAAGTGAGGAAAAAATGGGATTTATCAGCTTCATATGAAATCATTTAGGTAATTATTTAATTCAAAACAGTATATAAGTAGTACACCATAAGCTATACTGTGTTTTCAAAAGAGAAATTGAATTATATTTCCAGAATGACAAGGCAATAGGTTTTGACCAGGAAAGGTTGCTGAAAGCAGGACTGTTGAAAGCCAAAATACAAATAGACTAAACTGCAAGCAAACTCTGAATAGAGGAAAAAGTAACTGACTTCTAGGAAGATGTAGTATTAGTACAAATACCAAAGCACATTTAGCAAACTAAAAGCTAATTAACTTCACCAGTAAACATTATTCAAATTAAAACCATCTCAAAATATTGTTACTTCAATCAAAATAGTAATCTCTTCAAGAAATGGTCAAGGACAGATAAGAAGTATTTTATGCAATGAAAAAGTTTGAGATAATAACATATCAATGCATGAAACCTATATTTAACAATGCAGCTCTTCTCTGAATATGTTTCATGCATATGATATATTTAAATGATTGTGTGAATCTACTTGCCATGGTCTGCCATGTTTACAATACAACTTCATGGAATGCTTCTTTGACCCTGTTGTACATCATAACAACACTGACTTCAGAAGGCTAAAAATAACTCCTTTATTTTTGGGATGTCTCCATTTTTATACTATTCTACACAGACCAATTTGATTGGTGAAACAAAGACAAACCTCTTCAATCACATTGGTCAGACCAGAGGGACATCAAGAAGAAGTCCTTCCTAGGGAAAGAATATAAACAAAGTTACAGTTACAAAAACATGTCTCTGGTTTACAGAAAATTGTATGGGAAAAGAATTTCAGAAAACCAAAACATCTCAGACACAAACCAGGGCTACACTTCTTCAAAACTGATTTTAAAAGTTTTTTTTGGTTTTTTTTTAATTGTATCCAAGTTATGTATAGTACATATATGTACTCTATATGTAACATTTATCTTGAGAAACAGCTTTTCTTTGAAATATTGCAGAGTGGATTACTTATCATTATGTAGATGCATTTAACAAAGGAGTGTCATATTTTCTGTTGTTTATAATGTTAAACTTTATGTTTAAAGTGAATTTTTCCCATTTTCCAAATTTTAATCTCTGGGAGGAAGTTTTTTCTTCTTGTCTGAAAACCTTGGAATGTTTTGTAAGTTCTCTACATTCAAGAGGATCTTGAAACTTTAACAGGATAAACTTTGTGTGTTTTATTACCTTGTCTAATTAGGCTATCACACAGAAAAACCGTGGTGGCCAAGTTCAGTGGGACTGTCTACCTCTCAGAGACTGTGGTCATGAAAAGGCCAGTAACCAGAAAGAACTATATCTTTTGAAATATTTGGAATGAAGTTTCTGTACTTTAATGATAAAGGCTTCCCACTGCTTCCTCAAGCTGAGTCAGACCAAACACTGAGAGTGAGATGAGGAGCCTTCCTCTCCTCTGATCCCAAGGATTCCGTGCTGACACCAAGGACACGAGACACTGCAAGGCCTATGCCTGTTCTAAATGTTAGGAGGTACTTCTGGATTAAAGGAGGATGCAATTGAAGAAACTCCTTGTCCTCTCTTAGAAAAACTGGAAGATGACCAGCATAATGAGAAGAATGAAATAATAAGCTTCTTTTGACAGATTTTATTTAAGTACTTTTTTCCAGGCAATCACAATCTCTTTGTACTTCACGTATCTTAAAAATAATGTCTCCTTTCATATTTTTTCCTTGAAAATGATGAAATTCATGCCTAATGTCTAACATTTATAACTGAATAAAAATTTCACTTTTCTTCCAGTAATTTTGGTTTTCATCTATAAAATCATTAGATTTTACAGCAGTTTCAAAAGCATGTGGGTAATGTCTGTTTTCTACTTATAGTACGATTAGCACTACATATCTTAACTAGTCATTAAATAAGCAGCATCATTCTTGAGTAACTAGAGTATGAAAGCTCTTTTAGGAAAAAATCCACTATGTGAGCCCTCTAGACATTCTGGTAATTGTGCCACCATTTTCAACTGTATACCTTGGAAACTGTTGACTCACATGATTTAAAATCCTCTAAAATGACCTGAGGCCACAGTGTGATTTCGACACAGAAAACAGATAACTAAAAAGAATAATATCAGAAGGAGCTGATATGAGCATATAGATATATGGATTTACTTCACAAATTAAGGGGGTTTTATTGCTCTTCTTATAGAGGTTATTTTTTCAGAAAAAAATTCTAGATGGTTCATGTTCAAAAGGAAAACTTGTGTTGTGAAGCATGTCTTATATATTCCACATACTAGATACATACTTGTTAAGGGTAGGGAGATATTTAAACAAACACACTATTTATTAAACTGGAAGCAATCAGGATCCCCTGAATTAGAGAATTTTGATGTGTAGAAAATTGAAAAGGGTATTAATTGTATTGTCATGAATACTATGTAATTATCTATAGGTCGTTCAAATGGATCCAGGATTAGTTAGGACTAAAACATATAGAATAGATCCATTATAGATCAGAAATGGATGACATTTAGGAAAGACTTTCACCAGGAACTGAGGTGATGTCTTCTGACTTCTTGAATTCAACACATGGATTGATATGTACCTTGACATCTGTTTCTAAACCCTTGTAAAGAAATTACCCTTTATTTATTTCAATGCTGTGGTGAAAAAGGCCACTTCAGTGTTGTGTGATACTCTGACATGTACAAATTGAGAATAGTTGTGTTGTAAACAATAACTGACATTTCTGGACTCTGTTGATACTTGGAATTTGAGTTTTGGCTATGAGCCAAAAGACTGCAATGCTGAAAACAGCACTGATTTTTGAAGAGCAAGCAAGAATATTTGATCTTGCAGTCAAACTCTTGAGGTGTTCTGGGGATTGTTTTCCTTTTATACAACCATGATCAGACTGAACTCAGTAAAGACTGAAGTAGAAAGTGGTGCAGAGAGATCAATGTACTTTTCCAAGGAAAGATACTATATTAATTTGACTTTGCATAACCTAAAGTACACTTGACCCATCTATTATCAGGAACAAACTATGTCTGAGACATTTTTTCTTATCTTTACAGTTTAAATAAATTTCTAAATACAATCCCTGTAAACATATACAGAGAAATATAGAAAGCAATAAGTTTTATTTCTTTATTCAGCCATAATAGTTTTCATCACCAAGCACAGTAAGTCCTTATTCATCTGGATATCTAATCACACATTTAAGCTTTTTGTTTTTAAACACAACTAAATAACTTAACAGTTTTAATACCTAAATAGTCCCATAAATTGTAATTTTGTTGAAAATTACTTATATCAGCAATGTGGCAATGCAATGAAACATCTGCTAAGGAAAATTTGTAATTCCTAATTTTATTAAATCACTTTGTTTCCAAATATCTTTGATTTCACAGAAAAAAAAAAAAGCAAGTTTTAAACAAATAAGAATTTTTATTCTTTACTCTTAATCTACTTTTTGACATTACAGAACTAATTTACCAGTTACCAGTGAAGCTTTCTCAACTCTATTAAAAATGTTCCTCAAAACTGTGAAAGAGGGAGGATCACAGTATAAATTTGACATGCTAATCTAAAATTTATCTCCAGTTTGTAGAACTGATTAATGTAGGTATTGTTGCCTTTTTAAAACAGCACTGTTGACTATAATAGTAGTCAACTTTACCATAACTGTAGACTTTGTACTTAAATCCTCTTCTAAATATAACATAGCAAAGCAGAAATACACAGATTCATTCCAGTTGAGATTATACATTTTTACTGATGTCTCAGCATATTCCCAGTATCTTTTTGCAAAAAAGTTGCTAATGTAAGAGAAGGCAGAGCATTACATTAAAGAAGTGAGAGACTTAAAATGGAATAAACTACTGAGAAAAAAAAGACACCCAAAATTATAATCAAAAGTTTCAGATTATATATACATACAGATTATTATAATGAGAGTTAATAACCAGTTTTTCTTAATATAAACTATATGTAGAGGAAAGAAAACATGTTATAATTAAGCCTTGTTTGATTTTCCTTGAAATAAGGTAGATACTCCAGAAATCACATCAACACTGTAGTCCTGTCTATGTAGTGTTGTATGTCTTTTAGTAAATATTTGATTAATTGATAAAGAAAAAATGGTTTTTAAGATTTCCAGATGCTATCCCTAGATAGCAAACTTATTACAGCAAAACTTATTACAGCAGAATGTTGGACTGAGCATTCAGGGTGCTGAGACACAAATAAGAAGTCTGGACATCTGTAAACTTCCTTGTTCCTGACTCAATTTTTTTTTCCTTGTTTTTATTTGGCCTATACACTAATTCAGACAAGATCTGATAACCAAGTCAATGTTAATTGCAAAAGTGCTTCAATTGTTATGAATGTGTCTGATGAAAATAATTTTTCTCCCCAAATGAAAATACATCTTTCTAAACTTGTTGAGAAAAAATGAAAAACAAGATTTTTCTCCTCATTTTTCTTTATTTTGCAGGGGAGAAAGGAGGAAAAACCTGTAATATTGATCAGTTTGGTAGTGTCTGTCCAACAAAAAATGGAAAATAAACCTGAAAATAAGGGGTATTTGTCTGTCAATTGAACTGGAAATTTTTTTCTCCTTATACATTAATGTAGAACTCTATATCACATGATTGAGCATGTCAGATATAGACCAGAGGATAGATTTCTGCGTATTCCCTAACATTTCACACTGTGTTAACAGCCTACTTGTATAACATATATTTCTTTGACGCTGTTTAGCTCTTCTAACACACCAATCTGTCACTCTTTAAAGAAGTTTTGCAAAGATCTCTGTAAGATATATGATCTTTCAGTGAGTTAGCACCACAGCGAACACTTCATAAGCTCTGTCAAACAGTGATTTGTGCGGTACTGCAGCAGGCTTTTCCTAGAACATTTTTCTTTTTCTCAATAAAAGCAGAGTATTGAAAGTATTTAAAAGTAGAAGCTGACAGGGCATTGTTCAAGCCATTTTTCAATACAGAAATACCAGTAAGTTCAGAGACATGACTGTCACAGCTGTTTCAGTATTAACCTGTCATGTAGAGACAGCCAGAGAAATGGTGGCCTACACAGATGTTTAATGTGAAGTTAATGCAAAACCTTGAGTTATTTTAATGATAATCCTTTCTCTCCTCTCAAATTATGACCACTTTTACTCAATCCAGTTACAAATTAGTCAAGAGAGGAATGACCCACAGAAGGTAACATGAGGGGATAGGAATAAAAGCAGTTCTTATTCTAGCTGCCAATATGAAGGCTGTCTATGTTAATTCTAGCTTTTATTAGTTACAAAAGGAAGCTTTGAAGAAAGAAAGTTTATATGTTCATGTCATATGAATTACTCGGCATTTGCTCTCCATCATTACATCTATAAAATAAGATTAAATGCCTTTTACTGCTTATGTCTCAAACCAGTTATTTTAAAACAGGAAAAGCAAAGCGAGTTGTTTGATCTCTGATCCTACAAGACTCAGATGAGAAATTGCAAATAGCACTTTTTGATATTAAAATGTCGGGGGAAAAAAAAAATGATGCCCATAATAGTTCATAGCCCAGAATCAATAGTGTCCTGAATAATTCACATTGATATGTTATTTACTTTTTCACTATTAAAAAGAAAAAAAAGTGTTGATTAGCCACTTTTCCTTGAGACCCACAAAGGACAGCTTGTAGAAATCAGTGCCCACTATGTCAAGTGGTATTTGCTTATGGAAGAATGTTGGTACATCAATCAGCTTGAAAGTTCTTTCTTTCTTCAGACATTTGAAAACATCTCTGCATAACAAAATCATGTTTCATCAAACAATACACTACTTTCACTCTCCCATGCTTCAGAGTTCTGAAAATGTTTTTCCAAATGTGCCAGGGAACTTGGGAACTTGCCTCCAGCATAAGGCAAAGCACACAAATTTTGAGACTCGAGATATGTTCTCTAAGAACTGCACAAGCCCATGCAATGAAGGTGATAATAGAATGCTGAACTCCAACACGAGGAAAAAATTCTTTACTGTGAGGGTGGTGAGACACTGGAACAGGTTACCCAGAGAAGTTATGGATGACCCAGTCTTGGCAGAGCTCAGATCCGGGTTGGATGGGGATTTGAGCAACCTGGTCTACTGGAAGGTGTCCCTCCCCATTTTAGGGGTGTTGGAACTCGATGATCTTTAAGGTCCAGCCAAATCAGTCTCTGGTTCTGTGATTCTAATGTTAATTCTTGCAACAGGAAAATTATAGCATAATGCTGAAATGAAATAACAATTAAAGTTGATTGCTTCTCGAGTGAAGGACATCTGGATATTCTTACTAAAAGTGAAAAGGAAATTTGGAATAGGTAGGAAAAGCAGATTTGAATTTTTTTGTGTTTGCAGTGTAAAGTACGTTTTCTTCCATGGGGAAAGATGACGTTTGAAAGGTACAATATTGTGGGTGCACATCTCAGCAGCGATTCATAAAAAGAAATTTTTGTAGAATATAAGTTATTCAATGGTTTTGTGCTTGGTCTTGATGAGTGGCCTGAGGCAGATGTTTATTCACATTGTTATCCATTAATTTGATCACACCATCTTTCTTGGTTAATGAATCACCATGTAAGTAATTTGGACAAGATCAGTAATGCTCTATTATTTCACCTTATGAAATGGAGTCAATAAGCCATTATGCATTTTAGCCCTGTGAAATTATCAGGGTAAGTACCATTAAAGGCAGAATAATGCAAATATCCTTGATCTAGTATTTTTAAATGTTCTCTCATCTGGACATTTTTAATGAAAAATTCATATTATACCTGGAATGAGCATTAACCAGAGAGACCTTTTCTAGTAAATAGGACTTCATTAGGTAGACTTCATCTGCTTCAGACCTTGAATGTATGACTGTGTTTAGAAAAATGATTCAGAGAATAGCACTTTATTATGCAAGGTTTTGGATATATTTCTGAGTTGTATCATAAACACTTAAAAATGGTCAAAATAAAGGAGTTTTAAAATTTTAACCATAAATTTTCTCTTGCTTAATGTATCAACACTGTTTTCAGCTATATTCTGAATGCACAATCTTGGATACAGTATGATGTAAGCAAAAGAGATTACACTTCCATCCTGATCTAGAGTGGAGATTTTATTTCAGTATTTTGATAAAAATATTTTGATAAACAGTAAAGCACGTATTTTAGAATGAAAAATGTTTAGCTCACAATTTTTAGCTCAATTTTTCTACCTTACCACAAATTTGCATTCTTCAGATTATGAATAAATATTAATGACAGATGTACAATGTAATGAAACATGTCTAACTGAATAAACTGTATGACAGCCATATATAGCCTGAAAGATATGCTGGTGCACCATGAAGCAGTCACAAAAATGCTTTAAATGGAAGCTTGGAGTAAGGGTTTTAAATTTCAGTTGATGTTCTGAGACCTTGACACATACAAGGATAAAGAGTTTGTGTCTTCTAAAAAGATAATTTGTTGTAAAAATAAGAACATTCAGAAAATTTATCTGGTATTCGCTCAACAAAGGCACTGCCAACCACCATGTATTGTACCTACTGAGCAATATTCTCAACCCACCAGCTGAGATGCACTATGAAATGTAAAAAAGACCTCTGAAGAGTTGGGTAATATCCTCATAACATCCCAGAAAGCTGATTATGACCCTTTGCCATCAAATACAATAAGGTCATTAATTCTATCAAGAAATGGTGTGTTGCAAAAACAACTCTGATACAGCCTTCGGAGAGAACAATGCTTTAATCTTCTAAAGGAAAATTCTAAACCATAAGACTTTTTAAATGAAAACTAAATTACAGAACTAAGGTCATCTTTCTTTTCTCTTTTTTTTTTTTTTTTTCTTTTTCTTCTAAACCAGAAGCATTTAGAACATAAGCACAGGAATATAGGTCTAAATTTGTTAACATGTCTCCTGTAACAAATGTTGTTACATGTTTTTCATACCAGCACTAATGGTGGAAGCCAGACCGAAATTTCACTGTAAGAGACAGCATGGCCTTTGAGTAAAAGAAGCAGGTAGTCAGTGAAGTGATCTGATTGCCCCATACATTTGGACTTCTAATGGGGCACTTCAGTGTCTCCTAATAGTAATTCTACACATAAACATATATGTAACAATAGATATATACAAAGTATATGGATTAGATATGACAAATTGAAATATTCTTACCTCTGAGATATATGCAGAAGGAAATGTTTGTTACTCTGCCAGGTCATGCAATAGCTCTGAACATTTCAGGTGCCACCTAGTGCCCAGTTCTCACATGTCAAAGTTCCCTTCAGGAGAAAACTGGTTTTCTTTGTGCCCTTTTATGCTACTGTCCAACAACATGTCTATGACATCCCATATCCACATTTTATGCTTTAAATTCCACTTTTAAACTCTGAATGATTCACAGGAGTAGAAATAACTCTCTCTTCCTTTTCTTTCTTTCTTTCTTTCTTTCTTTCTTTCTTTCTTTCTTTCTTTCTTTCTTTCTTTCTTTCTTTCTTTCTTTCTTTCTTTCTTTCTTTCTTTCTTTCTTTCTTTCTTTCTTTCTTTCTTTCTTTCTTTCTTTCTTTCTTTCTTTCTTTCTTTCTTTCCTTCCTTCCTTCCTTCCTTCCTTCCTTCCTTCCTTCCTTCCTTCCTTCCTTCCTTCCTTCCTTCCTTCCTTCCTTCCTTCCTTCCTTCCTTCCTTCTTTCTTTCTTTCTTTCTTTCTTTCTTTCTTTCTTTCTTTCTTTCTTTCTTTCTTTCTTTCTTTCTTTCTTAAAACAAGATAAAAAGTTCAACATACCCTGAGTTCTGTCTTTGTGTTAGGACAAAATTTGTGAAGAAGGTCTATAGCAGGGAAACCTTGGCTAATAAGTCAGACATGAAGCATGATAAATTAGAAATGTGTTTGTATCTCAGAATAGACACTAGTCAGTTCAGATTACTTTGGCCAACAGGAAGGTCAAAAAGAAGTTACATTCTTTTTAAGGCTAGCCAGTCTCTAATTTATAATAATTTAAAACATAAATTTTGGATTATCATTTGTAACAGCTGAAGAGTAAATGCACTAAACAGCAATACCTATCAGTGCTCACTGAAACTTTTACTTCTTCTTTTTCCCTTTGGAAGTCCCAGTACTTTTACATTAAATGTGCTATTTTATTCTGTTCTCTAATTTCAGAAACTGTAACATCTTGAATATAAAAACTATGCGTTTTCCTAGTATTTTTGTTATACCTTGGAACAAAAAAATGGAACCCTAATTTCACTAGGAAATGAGATATGCTGGAAAATCAAATATATAAAATTAATTACATTTATTTGACATATGTATGTATTATTTTTTGTAAAATTCATGTGGAGATGCTGCCTATATGATACCACACAACCTTTTTGTGCTATGACATCCTCCTTCAGTGACTAAACTGATTTTTTTCTAAATTTGTTAGCTTTTTACATACTTAGTTATTGTAAATTGTCCAGGTGAGAACAGCCAGTGAGTAACAATGCAACATTTCTATTACCTAGCATAAGGTAAAATGAGATGAAGCACTGAGGCTAAGGTGGAATGAAAAGAGGTAATACAGTGAGATAGTTGTTGCCATAATATTTCAGAAATTGAAAATGAAATTCTTTTATATAACTCTAAAAGACCTAGTAAGAAATATATATTGTGAAAAGATTATCAGTAAAGTATAAATTTTAGGATTATTTTTTACTTTAGATTGTCCTGGGGTCTGAAATAATCTTATCTTGGTAATTTCAACAGCCTCTTTCCAACTGCCTTCAGAATACAGCCATATTTAAAAAAACAGTACTCAGAAAACACTGCAGTCTAACTAGAACAGTCCCATCTTGACACATACATAGGCATATCTTTGCATGGCAGGCAGGGTGCAGCTGTCTGGACTTCATCCACCTGAGAATCTGAACAACCATCACAGTATGGTTGATAGAGTATCTCAGGCTTCAAATTATACTGATCTGGCTGAATCCTTTCATAACAGTGTGGATGCAGCAATCTGAGATACTAGTAACTCTACATCCAGGCCAAAACTTCAAGTTGTTTCCAGTGGTCTTCCTCAGTCCATGCACTACATGCATCTACCTTCCAGCCATACTCAGGATTTAATCAGTGCCCTCAGCAGCTGTGCAGGAATTTACTGCGGCTAAATCTCTGTTCAAGTGGAATTTAGTAAAGGCAAGTGAGTGTGGCTGGTGCTGTTCACTGTATAGCTTTGCTAACTATCTGGTATTTGCCTGCTTATCATTCCCTTCAGGTTGCACTTCAGAAGTGTGCCTGATGGGGAAATACCAGATTTACCCATATCTACTGAAGCATGTAGTCATCTTTCTGTAGCTTTCACTTGGTTCCAGGTTATGCTGCCCTGTGGTTAAACTAGTGACTGCCATTTTTTTTTTTTTTTTTTGCATGGTCCTTCAGCTCTAGTGCCTCTAGTGCTGTTCTGCATCTGCAGCTGATCTAAACAGATATCCTGAACATTGCATGTGAAGGGAATACATTGCAAACCCTGCACATTCTTCATGCTCACTGTCTAAATGTGACCTACAGTATTGTAATTATTCCTTGTTTCCCTCACGTATCCTGGAGTTTTTTGGGTTTTTTTTGTACTTCTTTCTGTTCCCTTGCTTGTAGAAGAATTATGTTAATGCAGTTCTAATTTAATGCTGAAACAAGCTTGTTCCTATTAAAATAGTATGTGAATTTATACTATAAATAGAAACATTCTTACTGGCAAGGAAGACAATTCCAGTGATTGTTTCAATGTACTTAGAAACAAAATCAAATTCAGTACAAAAAAATCTACATTGCAAATTCCCTCAAGACAGGGTCTTCTGTCATTTTTTAGCATGAAAATAATCTCAAAAGGAAGAAAAAAACAAAATTATGTCATTCATTAAAAAATAGAGAGGAAATGGCAATGTAATTAGCTGTATGATCTTTAGTGAACGGTTGAGACCCTCAGTGAGATTGCAGATCTGCAATCTACTATTGAATCTATTAATCAAGAAAGAGCAAATAGAAGAGGAAAAGAAAAAACATTATTTTCCTTTGGGGAAAAAACCCCAAAACTTCTCACACTTTCTCTTGCTTGAATATGTATAGTTAGGCAGCAGAATATGACAGTCTCTTGACTGATCCACAAAAAATGCAGAAATTAAAAGAAAAGCTTCAGAGATGTTCAGATAGCTAGACAAACAGTTTCTGTCACTGTTGTAAACAAAAGTGAATTTCAGAATAGTAGACTCTTTGTTCTGCACTTACATCTTAAGGTGACAGATTTTTTGGAATCAAGGGACAACCATTTTTGTTGTTAAACTTCTAGAAAGGAAAGGCCTGGATTTTGGGGGAGAGAATTTTTAAAATTCAATAACTGTTTTAATATATTTGTGCTGTTAATGATAGATTTTTCAAAGTATTCATTTATAAGATGTCTTCACTCTCTGAATCTTACATTTTTGTGCAGTTAAATTTGACATTTCGATATTAAGTTTCTCATTTTTTTTTCCTTCACTGCACTTATATTGCCTACTCCAAATTTTTCTTGTGGTTTCCTTCACTCTGTAATCTCAAGTGAAACCTGCATGTATATATATATTTCAATAAGTGTGTAGAAAGACAACAGCATTCCTATACTCATCAGTTAATCCTTCTAGTCTGTATTAGATCTGAATCTAGACCATGTTTACTCATATATTCAGAGCAATGTGAATTAAGACAGAATAGAAAACAAGCAAAATGTAAGATTTGAGAAAAAAGGCAAAATGAGTTAGAAGCTATGTATCTGAGTTACTTTTTTAGTTTATGAAACAATGGACAACTAAAATGGACTATTATAAGATCCAATATAGATGAATTTTGAACAAGGGAATTTCAGGCTACTTATTTTTACAAAGACATCACCTGTCCTAGTATTTGGGACCTTTAGAATGTGTAGCTCTCCCTACAGCCACACACATACCACACGCAGCACTTCTGAAATCAGCCTTGAGTCTTCAATAGCAAAGCATTCTTGCTTGTCAGTAAGTCAAAGTACATATGCACAGTTTTCCAAGGGATATCCAGCTACAGACATATTCTAATATTTCCAGTGCATCACATCCTGTCCCAAATGGCTACTGGAGTGGTCCCTAGAATAACATATTCATATTCATGTTTGTATGGCAGAGGTATTTCTGTTTGGAGTAGTAGGCACAAGTGAACAATCTAGGACTGGTGCCAGCAGTAATAGGGGGAGATATCCAAACAGGGAGTTTAGGGATACCATGGATATTTAATTTCAAAAGTACTGTATGAAACAAATATTAGCCTGTATTGGGATATTGCATATGTCTTTCAATAAGGGAGTACCTTGATGATGTATGTATTGACAGTATTTCTCACTTTATTTTGGGAAAAATGGGATCATAATGATTTGCAACAGCTGCAACAAAAGCTATGAATATGTATGGATCAACTCTTTAAGAAAGAAAAATTACTTATATTCCAAATTTTATATTAAAATAGTGTGTGAAGGACAGTAGTACTCATAGCTAAGCTTAATGGAATGCAGCGCTATGACAAATGCCTTTATTACTGGAACATGTGAAAATACTTGTTTTGTATATTTAGACATCAAATTATAAATTTCATGTTTAAACATTTTAGGGAGGATAGTGCAAATCTTGATTTCATAAATATCATAACAGAAAAAACCCCAAACATTCCCGACTTAAAATCTGAATAAAAAGCAAGTAAATTTGAAATTTTCATATCTGGTTCTGATTTGTTTCTCCCTGAATGAATGCTGACAGAGTCTAAATTTCTGCTAGCCTTCTTTTTTGGAAAAAGTTGTCAGAAATAAATTACATTTATTGTAATTTAATTTGAATATCTTATTAATTAGTATCTATAAGGGGCTAAATTTCTGTTAAAAGTCTTTAAAGGAGTGGGTCCACTCCTGCTAAGCAGAACTGTCCCAGATACATTTTACTCATAGCTTTTTAACAGAATTTACATTGGCATTAATAAGAAATAATTCATTAGAAAATAATTGAACAGCATTGAAGGATATTTTAAGCTTCATGTGTTAATGTTATGTAAAAAAAAAAAAAAAAAGAGGACAAATATGTTAATACATACCTTGTTTACAAAATTAAATCTAGGACAAAGAAAATTCCCGCTTGGAGAGAGATTGAAACAATTGGGGCAACTTGTTTTGAAAAGACGAGCAATAATAAAAAAAAACGAGAAAAGACGAGAAAAATAAAAAAAAAATGTGGGAAGGTATAACAAATTCAATTATGCTCATTTTCAGACTACATGGACAAGCAGAGGCTCACCAAACTAAAATATGGCAAATATAAAAGGAAATACTTTTCCACCCTTCATATCATTAGTGATTATCAAAATGTCACTGAAGTCAAGAATCTGTGCAGAGCTGAATAAAAATTACAATCTAGTTTGGCAATTCCTGTGTTCCCTGACAGATGACAATCTTAGGGTAACAATCCGTAGCTTTAAATGTCAGGGAGTTGGTAGTACAGTGTCACATTCAGTTTGAAAAGAGATACTACCTATCAAAGAAGACAAATGCGGTTAGTTCATAAATTATCTCCCTCTCATCCCCAAATAAGGCACTTGTAGATGTTCAAAATGAAAATACTCACAGAATAAATTAATATACTTAAAAGTGTATAATTTATTTTCCCTACTTTCTTATCTAGAATCAGGAACAAAATGGCTTGAAGGGTTAGTAGTAGTAACATACTCCCAGGCCACTTTCATAAAGTTAAAAAGTTAATGAAAAATGCCAAGAATTCCTTTTAGATGAGTCATATAGTATTGCAACTGGAAAATTAGTTTTATTTTAGAAGGAGGGTGATTTTTAATGAGTGCTTTAAAATATAATGTAATTTCACAAGAATAAATTGCCTTCTGTGGGTAATTCTTGGTGAGGCAGCAGTAAAAGTAAAGGAAGTAATTTTAGGTGGTGACATTGCTAATCTTTATATTTCTTATTTCAAAGGACAAGGAATCTTTGTATGACCTTTTTACAAAGCCCTAAGAGATACAGGCTTCTGAAAGACTTCATCATCTGGGAGAAGCTGGAAAGGAAAACACTGCGTGCAGGCAGAGTTTTCAAGTTAATATAATATGACTCAAATGATAACCAAAATCCACAGGATGATATTCTTACCTTCATTTTGACATGCTGTGACAACAAATAACAAATTGAATAGCCTTGAAAACTGTTAGAGGATTTAAAATAAATTCTTTTGCACAAATGTGCAGGAGTAGCTTCTTTGTAGAGCTTGCAAGCAGATTTGAGGGCAAGGGAGTGTTGTTTCAGCACAGAACACTTCAATAAAGCAGCGGTAAGAATATCAGTTCTTTAGGTGAGCTTTGAAGTGACCAAGGTGAGATAGGTTCCATTCCTACTTCTGTGTTGTGTCATTGTGCAAGGTAATGAAAGTCAAATCCAAACCCACAGTTAATTATGCAAGAGAAAGCAGGAAATAGCAGCAATGACATCGGCAACTAATACGCATATTTAACATACATCAAAACATGATTGGTAAATAAAATCTTGCAAGTTTACTCCATGTTAGCATATATTTTATATATAGTGTTTATGTATGCACGGATATATAGAGAATGTATTTATGATTATAGTGGATTCTGCCTTTTAATAACTGTTACATAGTTTTGTTTCCTGGCTGGTATCAGAAATCTAGTAGTATATCCTAATTCTTGGTAGTTCTGAGCATTCAATGTAATGAATTTGAGAATGTAATGAATGCTGGGAGACATACTGATTGTTTTAATAAGTGTTTATATATTTTTCTCTTTAATTGAAGCCTATAACAGCTTAGACATTTAAATATGTTGTGCACACACTCAAGAGCACATCAGAGCTACTGAAGAATGTTTTAGTCAAATGGAATTCAGGAAAAGAAATTGAAACAATACATACATAACCCTCTTTTCTTCCATCATTTTTCTTTTTAGATGAGGGAAATTTGGTATGAATCCAAATACCTGATTTGCCTCTTCCCCATTAGCATTAGGCTGATAAGTATACTTGGTACAAGCTTTGAAGAGCTCAGGATGAGTTTATGAAACATCTTTTGTTCACACTTGCACAAAATCTATGTTTTAATGTCCATTAACTAAAGGACTTTGGTAGTAAATGGCTGAAAATGTTGTAATCAAGCTACTTATGATGCTGAAACACCAGTCAAAAGTGTGAGTAACACACTGAAACACCAGTTGAAGTGTGAGTAACAGCTACTGAAACTGAACTCTAATTAATGGCCTCAGAGATCAGACTAAGAGCAGCCATGAGTCATTTTGGATTCTCAGTGGTTTAAAGCTCTGTATTATAGAAGAAGTTACCAGACCTGTGGTATTTCACATGATTCAATTAACTAATTCTTTGCTCAGAAATCAGTTACCCACAGTATATTATCCATTTTCTTCATTATCTAAGATCTATTAAATCATTAAACAGCTTCCTGATCATGCTCAGGTTTATGCTTGTCAAAATTTTCTCTCGTCTTGATTAATTTTATTTTTTCTTCCAAATTTTGTTCAGTTTGAATCTACTGTGCTTTCATATTTGTATTACAGTTTTGTTTATTGTTTTGCATTTGTATAACTTGAAAGTCAGAAATATATCAAGTTGCTTTGTTTCCTGTTTGTATGTAATGATTTCTTTTATATCAATTTAATAAAAAAATATGAATATATCAATAGCTGGAACTTAAGGAAAACCTCATGCTTGTTTTCATTTACCTTTGCATATGTGGGTATTTAGGCAAGTGTTAAATACACTAAGTCAGCAATGGATTTTCAGTGTTAAGAATTGCATAATATCCATAAAAACACACTATCTGTCCAAAGCTTCCTTAATTTGTGTTCTATATTCATAAGCAAAATGTAACATATATTTATAACAACACTTTAAGTATAAAAACATTTTAAGTCATAAATACTTATCTTTTCCAGAATTACAGAGCAGTTCCTGTGGCAATCCAGGAGTTCCACCAAAGGGTATTTTGTATGGTACAAGATTTGATGTTGGTGACAAAATCCGATACAGCTGTGTAAGTGGATATATTTTGGATGGACACCCACAGCTTACTTGCATAGCCAACTCTGTCACTACAGCATCGTGGGACTTCCCTGTTCCTATCTGTAGAGGTAAGGCAAATCCTACAGTAATACTCCTGAATATATACATTAGTATTAACAATTTTTAATCTCTGTATTAATAATTAAGTTTTACACTATGATTAAGGAACTCCTCTTTTGAATATTTTGATCTCTTGCTCACATATATGATGTATCTCAGCACACATACCTCCTAATTTTTAGGTCAACATTCTACTAAAATTATAGTTTTAACAGACATTTTATTTTAAAATGTATGTTATGTAATAAGAACTAGAAACCTAATAAAAAGTAGAATATAAATGCCTGTGCACAACATACTTGCAGCTATGAGAATGCAGATTTGAGATTTGTTAGTGACCTGTAAGTGACCAGTAAGACCTGGCTTTTTGTCTAGTGGCTATTGAGCAACTATTTGTCAACTTGGCTGTTGAGCAAACAGAAATATGAAACTGCCAAAACAATTGAGTTACAGGGTCTTACCTCATTGTCAGTCAGGTTTGATTATCTTAAGATTTCTATAGAGGATATCCCCCATATTCTAACAAATATTATAGGTCAAATCCTTTTCCCTTGCTCATATTAGACATATAGCTCTAGTAAGGAACCCTGTACTACGGGTAAATCTTCTTTTCTGAGAGAAATATTGTTAAAGATAAATAATGTTTTCACAGTAGCAAATGTAGGTTATGCTGATAAAATGAAGACACTATCACTGCTATACACAACCAAAGACAATATGTCAGGTAACCCTGAGATCAGTTTCTAGATTCCCAGGTTAATTTTACAGAATGCAACATTTATATTTGTCTAAAAACATTGATGAAGCATTGCAGAGGCTACAGAAACATTCCAGCTGAAATTACCATTCTAATAAATACAGATTGGTTAAAATGTGATTAACCAGCACTGCAAAAAATTAATTATGTATGAGAAAAGTGTGTCATTGGAAATACCATACTTTCATTTCCTATTCCTGGCTTAGAGCTATTTAATATATCTATCCATAGTCCTGAAAAAAATTACAAACTTATTTTTAATAATACTATTTTCCAGTAAAAATATTTATTGCTTGTGAATCTTCCACTCCCACTTCCCAGAAAAATGCTAGCTAATAATGAAGGAGATATAGAATCAAGGCATATATCCAAACTTTGTTTCTGGAGATGAGAATGCAAAGATGTGATGAGAATATGTTAACTTGTAAAAGATTTACATTTGTAACAAAATCGAAGTCTAATGGGCTCCATTGCTCAAATTCTCAATCTGTCAGTTTTTAAATGAATGGCATAAAAAATTGTATTCTTGAATGAGTTTTGCATTCCTCTTTTTGATACAACATTTTTCAGAAGATCTTTGGATATATTTTGGTTTTGCTCCAAGAAGAGATGAAAATATACTGTGTAAATTTGAACTAGTATGATAAACTCCCAAAGTAGCCCTGTGGTTAGACATTACTAGTTTGTAAGAAGACTACCACATGAGAATATGAAAACCATTTTTTTCAAACTCATAATTAGAGAGTAATAATTATCTGCATAGTATCATTTCTTAAGGCAAAAAAAAAAAAAACACGTTAACAAACTGGAAAGGATTCAGAAAAAGAAGAAACAAGTTCTGTTAGGTTTCAAAATTGTCATTTTGGCTAGAGACTGAAGGATTCAAACTTTTCCACGTATGTGAAAGAGGATTAACTGCAGAAACTCATGCAGAAGGAAAACTATTTTTTTTTTTTGAGACAATTCTTTAATCAATAGCAGTGAGGAATTTAAGGGGTAAAAGTTTGATGAACAAAAAACCCAAGGTACATATTTTAAAAAATATCCAAGGTACATGTTTTAACAGTGGTGGTTACAAATTACTGGAACATAATCTAAGAATGTGACAGATTCTTAATTTAAGTCTTAACAAAATGGCTTAAAGCCTTACTGCACAGATTGCTGTTAAGGTATTTTTGGGCCATGTCCAATAAAAGAAAAATACCCAATTATTTTCAAGAGTTCCTTCTATGAGTCGATATTTTATATCAGAAACATCTAACTTTACATATAAAATGGACCCTTATAATTCATTCAAATGAATCTCCAGTAATTTTGCCTAATAAAATCATCCAACATAGAATTCTGAAAAAGGTTGCTAAAGGTGATTACAGACTAATGAGCTTCTTATCTCTTTCTCACTGTTTGCCATGGAGACTCTTTGATTAAACGCTCATCCTTAAAGATTTTCTGTGATAAATGTCTTATTGTTCCCTAACAATGGTCATTACATCTAACACAGCAGATCCTGACACAAGCAAAAAATACCCTAAGAACAGTAGAAAAAATGTATTTTATTAAATATTAATTTTAGAGTTGTTTGTTTGCTTGTTTGTTTTCACATTTCAGAAAAAAATTTTGTCAGGCACACAGAAGTCAGCAGACTTAAGATCATAAATGTCTGTAGATCATTGGTGTGCAAGTATCATTCTCATCTGCCCCTTGTAATTCAAGTAACAATTTAAAAACAAGTAGCAAGTTACAAATTAAAAAAAAAAAAAAGTAAATTTGAGGAGGTTTTTTTTCTTTTAGATCATTCCTAAATAAATTAGATAATTTAGATTATTGCCTAAAAAGGCAATTCCATTGCTTTCACTTTAAATGAAGAGATGAGGAAGAGGTCATGCTTGTGCTTTAGTAACGTGATTATTATGGACTGAGATCTCAAAGTGGGGAATTTCATTGGAAACAACAGTGTTTTGTAATGTCACAAAGCATATACACAGGATACCCTACTAAATGCTTTAATTTTTAATTTGTTATATTATACCAATATTTGCATTTTTAAAGTTATATATTCTTGGACTAAATTTTATTCATGAAGGAAAGAGTTATTCCTCAAAGAGGTTCTTATTCCTTTACTTGTCTCCGTAAGATTTTATTAAAAAATCAGCAGACATATTTAATGATTACTGTATTTCATATCCTCTTTCTAGCTGAACATTGTCTGCGCAAGTTTTTCATCTGAGTGTTTTGGTATTCATTAAAATAGTGTTACTTTATTAGAAGTGAAAAAAAATACCCTAATTATAAGAAAGCTAAATTGTATTTATTTTTTGTGGTCAACTATGTGATGGAGTTACTTTCTATATGAGACAACATTTGAAATGTACTGACATCTGCCTTGGGGTGGATGACAAGCAATTTGAGAGTTTATGGGCTCAGATCAAAGAGCAGCTTAATAAAGGTGACACTGCCATGGGTGCTTACTACAGGCTGCCTGACCAGGTGGAGGAGGAGGATGCTTTCTCCAGGCAGCTTGAAGCAGCCTCAAAGTCACAGGGACAGGTTCTTAAGAGAGACTTTATATACCCTGCCATCTGCTGGAGGAGCGACACAGCAAAGCACAAATAGTCTAGGATGTTCCTTTGAAAGTATTGATGACAATTTCCTGTCACAGGTAGTAGAGGATCCCACAAGGAATAGTGAGCTGCTCAACCTCAACAGCATCTCCTCCTTGGAGATGTGAAGTTTGGGGCAGCCTTGGCTGCAGTGACCATGAAAATGTGGATCTATGGAGGAAGGAGGAAAGGAGGAAGCAGGGCAGCAAGTAAGACTACAACCATGGGCTTCAGGAGAGCTGATGCTTGCTGTTTCAAGGACATTCTTGGAAGAATCCCATGGAAACAGGCCCTGCAGGGAAGAGGGGTCCAAGAGAGTTGGTTGATACCCAAAGATGACTTCATCCAGAACCAATAATGATGCCTATCAATGAGCAAAAAGTCAGGCAAAGGGGGAGAGAGATGTCCATGGATGAACAAAGAACTCCTGTCATTACTCAAGCATAAACAGAAAATACACAGGAGTTAGATGCAGCATCAAGCCACACAGAGTGAACATAGAGAGGTTGTCAGAGTAAGCAGAAATGAGATCAGGAAGGCCAAGGCCCATACGCAATTAAACCTGGCCAAGGATGTCCAGGACAAGAAGGGCTTCTTAAAATACATCCATAACAGAAGAAAAATAAAAGGTTAATGTGGGTCCATTAGCAAATGGAGGATGACCCTGGTAGCAGGGGATGCAGAGAGGGCAGGGTTATCAAATGTCTTCTGTGCAGCAATCTTCACTGACATGATCAGCCCGCAGGGCTCTCTGACACAGACCAGGATAAAGGAGTCTTGGAAGGAAAAATCTCTCTTGGTGAAGGAAGTTCAGGTTAGACAACACCCAAGCAAACTTGATGTTCACAAGTCCATGGGCTCTGACAGGATGTGTCCATGAGAGAACTTCTGGACACCGTAGTGAGGTCACTCACAGTCGTCTTTGCAAGGTCATGGTGAGCAGAAGAGGTGTCTGGAGACTGGAAAAAAGCAAGTCTCACCCTGGTCTTCAAAAAGGGCAAGAAGGAGGACATGGGGAACTATTGGCCAGTCAGCCTGACTTCAGTCCCTGGAAAGGTGATGGAGCACCTCATTCTGAAGGTCATCTGTATCCATACAGATGACAAGAAGTATTAGATTACAAGTGTAAAGCATGGATTTGCTAAAGGTAAATCAGGCTTGACCAAACAGATTGCCTTCTACAGTGAAACAACTACCTGGATCAATGAGAGGAGAGCAGTGGATATTGTCTACCTTGGCTTCAGCAAGGCTTTCGACACTGTCTCTCACAAAATCCTCTTAGACAAAATCAGAAACTCTTGACTGGATGAGTGGACAGAGGTCAATTAAAATCTGGCTGAATAGTAGGTTTGTAATCAGTGGCATGGGGTCTAGTTGGAGATGTGTCACTAGCATGTCCTCCAAGGTTCCATACTGGGCCCAGTATTGTTTAACTTATTCATCAATGACTTGAATGAAAGAGCAGATGCCTCCTAAGCAATTCACTGATGACATAAATCTGGGAGGAGTGGCCAATACATGAGTGCTGTGAGACCTTCAGAAAGACCTTGACAGGCTGGAAACATGGACAGAGAAGAACTGTCTGAAATTCAACAAAGGCAGGTGCAGTCCCACACCTGGGGAAGAATAACCACATGGACCAGTACAGGCGGGAGGCTGATCTGGAAAGCAGCTCTGTGGAGAAAGACCTGGGGGTCCTGGTGGATGCAATCCTGGGCCATGTGCTCTAGCTGATCCCGCTTGAGCAGCAAGTTTGGACCAGATCACATTCTGTGTTGCCTTACCAACCTTACTGGTTCTGTTATTCTTTGAATTATACTGTGCACAATCCATGACTGGTTTTTAAATAAAGCTTTCTCCTCTGAAAATTAATTTTGATAAGGTTGTTTTTAATCATGAAATGTGACAGAACTTTAATTATACCACCTATTCCTGACCTAATGTTGCAGCTTTCAGTTTTCCCATAATGCAGTGAGCTAGAAAAAATTTACTGAGGGTAATAAATAATGCTACATTTATGTATATTATTTTCATTCTGTAAAGGTTATAAGAATTAGACACTTTCATAATCAAGTAAGTATTCTGATTTTTATGTTTTTTAAAAATTTCTTATTCCATGCTAAAATGAGTGTTTTAAGAATCTCCACTCTAAAATTAATATTTTTTTAGAATTCAGAAATTTCAAGTACAGAATACAGTTGTCTTTGTATTCCTAGATGTTCTAATAAAATATTTTCACTATTGCTTGTACATATAGGTACAAAATATTTATCAATATAAAGATTCTGGTTTTATTTTCAAGAAGATACTTTGTTTTTCTACTTGTCTAAATGAACATGTACTTCGATCAGAGAAGTGCATAACCCACTGACTAGCTTCATTTTTTCCACTGAAAAAATGCATTTCAGCTTTCTTTATTATTTATGTGGGAGGAAATTGAGTTATTTCTTGCATATGACAGGTAAAAGGCTGAAGAAGTTCATACTAAATTCCAAGTCTGGGAATTCTTTAATTCCCCTGCAATATATATGTATGTATGCGTGTATGTACTTATATGTTTCTTATTACCCATCTGTAAAATTTATTTCTTCCTCTTCAGTGGATTTATTCAAATGAACTGAAATGAGATACTTATAAGTTCTTATTTTTAAAAGTGATCTAACAGGTGTCAAAATTGAATCAGAATATGAAGCTCACTATTTAAATATTTTGCCATTTCCTCTATGCAGAACCCACTGGACTGAAAAATTTGTTAATTGCAAGTCACTGGTATAATTGTGTAAGTACACAGATACATGACTATAAATATTTCAACTTCATGAGATAAGTTTTAGGTCAGATACAACAGAGAGTAGCTTCAAATTAAATTAAATTGTCTTGTGGACCTTCCAATAGATTTTAATGATTGTATTTGTTTATATATGGCATAGAATAGTACGGAATTTTGACAAAAAAACCAAAAAAAACCAAAAAAAACCCCAAAAAACCAACAAAAACCAAAAAAACAAAACAACTACAATTAAACTTCACATAATTACCAAGAAATAATCATATAGGAGTGTAAGAACTTCAGATAGACATATTTAGTTGCAGATGGCTTTATGATTTTATAGAATTATGTCAAATAGAACCTAGTAACATAAGCAGTAAAACAAGATGACTGCCTTTGCATCTTTGTTATAAGCTGGTCTTTGTAGGCTGTGGAAAGAACAAAGCAGGATATAAAGTCAAAGTACCGCACTTTATGCCATGTAGTGCATTAACTACTGGAATTGACAATATACACAGAGGAAAACAGAGTGCACTAACTTAAAAGCAGGAATAAATTACATCTCACAGGGAATGAGCAGTTTTCTGCCTGAAGCTACTTCTTATATACAAATAGTTACTCTTGCTTATTCTTGGGAAAAGCCCCAGTATAGCTGTGGGAGTCTGGATAAGAAATATGTTGGATTATTTGAGAAAATTGAAAAGAAAACAAAAAAAAATTCTAGAAGTATGTATTTATATATAAGCAATTATATATGAGCAATTTTTCAGAGCTTGTTCCAAAGATCATTTTTGGGACATAACCAGTGGCTTAGAAAGACTAGCATTCTTATATTTGTCTACAAATGCCAATGCTACCTCCTAGAATTAAAGACATTAACTAAGATTCTTTGGGGGGAGGAAATGATGAAAAAGATCTACTATTTTATTGAAATAGTAGAAAAATGGTTGGGTGTTTTCAAGTACCATGCTGTGTGCTTTCAAGCAGGGCAGATAAGATCTGCAAAATAATACCCATAATTAGTTTTCAAATAATGAAATATACAGTACCTTTTGTTGCTTTAAATTTTTGCAATAAAAGAGCTTTCTGAGTTCTTTATTTTAGCCATCTTTAAAATGTGTATTTTTATACCAATAGAATCAAACTTTTCCATTTATGAAAAGCATTGAAATTGCACACTACTGTACCCTACCACTCTTGTATTTTCTCTTTATATTAGTGCCATTCTCAGGATAGTACCTGATACTCATTATCAGGGACATTTAACATAAATGCACAGTCTGCTTGTGTGAAAAAGAAACCCTGAGCCTGAAGAATAGCAAATCCCCAAGTGAATTTTAATGTGCGACCAGAATAATGGATTTCTTATCACTGTAAATAGTGGTAAAACTTTGCTGAATTATGTGAAGCTATTTTAAGTCATTATTGATGTATTGTAAATCAGAAAATTGGTACAGAAATAGAAAGGTTTACCATATTAGAATTACCATATATTCCTAATATTAATGCTAAAATATACTAGTTTTACTGTATTAATAATAAAAACAATATTACCATTACTGATATATATATAGTGTTTGTTAAATGCATTCCTAGCTCACTGAAAACATACCAGAAGTAATAATGATATAACACTGTATATGCTCCTTAAGCAGGCAACATTATTCACAAGTGTTCCAATTGGGTTTAATACAATCAATTCATGTTTGAACCTATGCTTCTCAATTTATGATAACAGTGGTCAAATAATGAAGTTCTTAGGATGGATGGATGAATTGTTCCCATGTGAAAATTTATGGCATGCAAAGATGTACTACTGTAGTAGTAAGGATACTTGGAAAAAAAAAATCACAAATTTTCAGAAAGCAATCTAACTATGGAAACTTTCCTAACAGAAAATAATTCATTTTTATTAGCTTCATTTTATAATTAAGATTTACATTTTCAAAGCTTTGAATATCTTTAAATGTCTTTCTTTCTTGTGCTTTCTTTAAAAATATATACCTTCACATCAGAATATTAATCAGAACATCAGAGTCATACTTCCATTTGGTTTACATAGTTTGGCTTTGCACATCTTTTTGTGATTTTGGTAATTCCTATCAGTAGTGAAGGGAGTTCTCCTAAGATCCATTAGAAACTTATATTAGCAGTGGACTAACCCTCAGGTGTTGTGATATAGTCCAGAATGAAAAGGTATATGCATCAAAGTAATTTAAATTCATCAGTGTGGTAACCATGTTAATTTGAAAAACAGGCCTCTTACACTGCATCTCCGAACAGTATACAGGAGACTGGGGAAAGAAGCAGAAATTAACTCTTTTTAAACAAATTAAATTCTGTTTAAAGAATAAAGAAAGTGTCTCTAATTATTTCAGGAAAAGAACTTTTGGAAAAAGTTGTAGTTCACACCAAAGTAAGGAAAAGACAGACATAGCAACGCCTTATCTTGCCACTTTTCACAGGAAAAGTGCCAATAGAAGATCGAATTTAATTACGAAAGATTGTTATAACAATTGATAAAGGTAATGAAGAGGAAAAAAGAAAGACTAGTTTTTAAAGTCAAGAAATCTAACTCAATACTGAACATATTAAAACTTCTTGAATACCAAAATCTTAAATCCCACCATTTTAAAGCTGGGAATTAGGACTTCTTACACAAGTGGGTAGAAGTTGATCGGGTGGTTTATGAAAAGCTTGAAACACTGCATTAAAACATCCCCTGTTTTCTTAAAAGTTTTCTTAATGAAGGACAAAGGACATAAATGTTGTGCTAATTGTTAATGTTAACATATGCTATTGAAATTATGTGGTGAAACTTTCACTGAGGACAACATAACAATGAGAATTATACCTGAAACTGAAAGGGGTGAAGATTACTCTGAGCAATCAAGACAAGTGAATGGGAAGAAGGAACCTAGAAAAGTAAAATATTGGTGTAGCATTATGTTGATCATCAAAGCAGAATACTAGAATTGTCAGCTATAACAAAGACTCAGTCTTTCACATCTGATTTAAAACTAATTTCTTTATTTGCTAGAAACACAATAAAGACTCTTCTAAGAGGAGGGGTGTTAAATTTATAACTAGTTTAATCCCAGTTTGAGCTAGTAAATGCTTTTGCAAGATAATTGTTTCCTTTCACCTTCCTTCTGTTCTTCTAAGGTTCATTTTCTATATGCCATTCTTGGATAAATCCTTTGTAGTTATCAATTAGCAGAAATAATATTTGTAAAATAATTTGAGATACTTTGAAAGTAATTACTGGTAAATCCCAGGTTCATTAACTCAATTTACTAAGCTGCCTAATCTAAAACCTTTGGCTGCCATAGGCTTCTAAACAGACTAGTATATTTTCCTAATATTTTTGAAATTATGGTTTGATAACCTTTCAATATCTTTCAGTTTCTGCCTAAAATGAGAATTTACCTGGATATAAAAGGAAATTGTGAAAATATTGTTCAGTATTTTGGTATCACTTTGCAAATTCTGATTTATAACTCAGTTGTAATTACATCTGGAAGGCAGAAGTCATAGCAAATTAGTTTTCTGGGGAGTATTTAAAGCCCTTCAACTATTTTCTCAAGAGAAACACTACTGATTGCCAGTAGTGTTTTTTGCAGGTGAAAGATTTCATTACTAAAATTCTAGCATGACATTTTAGCATTCTTCAAAATTACGTCTGTCTAAGACTGCATCTTTCTCAGCCTAAAGATTGATTCACCTATGGAACATGAATCTTCTTAAGCATTAATTAATCTTCTTGTTCTCATATTTAGTGGAAGTGTTGATTGTTTACTTAAGTATTAAGACATCACTTTTGATGTCTTGTGGGATGGTTTTCAAAACTATAGCTTGTTTTTAAGTTCCAATATTTACAATTGTGCACTCATGAAGAAGTCTGATGATGATTCTGTTGTATTACTAAAATAAATTTGGAATTCCACAGATTTTATTCATCTTTTCATTCAGCTCTGCAAATTCAGAGGCTACAACCAATTTGCCTTAAACTATCTTGGCTCTGGAAGGGCATTTAAATGTAATACAATTGTAGCAGTTTTGCTACATGTGTATGCAAGATTCCATCAGCAAAGATTTAATTACTCACAGAACTACCTGTAATGAACATATAGGTAAACAGTTTGTTTTGTTAATTTATTCATCTTGTACCATGGCCTTCTGAGTTTTGTTCAGGATGAAACCTTTGATGGTAGATCTGTACAAGTGCAGCACATAACATTTCTTTTGCATTTCTGTCAGTCAATGGAGGTGACCTTATCTCAGGGGCACAAAACAGTTCATGGGTAAAAGCTCTCTTTGCACTACATCATCAAGTTAATTCTGGGGTTTTTTAAGGCAAAATGAGGGGAGGTCAAAAACTTTAATTGTGAGAATTTAGGATCACTAGCTGCTTCATCAATTTAACCTTCCTAATCCAAATACTCTTAACATTGGCTGGTATTTTACAGTTGAGAGAAAGAAGCTTCCTGGTGTGCAGTTACACATCAATTCTCTCCATATCACAGTTCCCTCTTGTCTTTCATTTTGAAGATTTGATATCATATCACAACATTATATAATTCACATAATCACAGAATCATCAAGGTTGGAAGAGCCCTTCAAGATTATCTAGCCCAGCCATCAACTAAGCGCCACCATAACCATCCCTAAACCATATCCCCAGGTGCACATCCAGATGCCTCTTGAACACTTCCTGAGATGGTGACTCCATCACCTCCCTGGGAAATTTGTTCAAATGCCTACCCACTTTTTCAGTGAAGTTTTTTTCCTGATATCCTATCTGAGCCTCCTCTGGCAAGACTTGAGGCCATTTCCTCTTGAGACATGACATTTCATACTTTTTTCGGATACAATTCTAAGCATGTGTGTTTAAATTTTTTGTATACATCTTAGAACCTGTAAAAACTGTGTAACTAATAGCAGAAAAAAAAATCTTTGTTTTTGACACCTGCTAGTTCTCAGTTTTGTCTTCTTTAGAGAATCATGAGGAAAATGAATCTTTTTCAGTATCAATACTTACATAATCAGGTTGAAAAGAAATAACTCTAAACTCAGGTCCATGGGAAACAGACAGTTTGACCCACATTTAAGTCAGGTAGCATGGACAGGGGTCATAAACAAAGCATGCAGAATGATGGGCACATGGGTGACATCAGAAATGATAAGGCAAGGTGGAAGCATACCTGCCTCAGGTCAGCCTGGGACACAAGCAGGAGCCACAGAAGAGCAACATTGTTGGAGAAACAACAGAGATAGTAGGACAGCTCACATGACTGGAGTGAGACAAAGGATGTATGCAAACTTCTCAGAAGACAAAGATGCAGAATGGGCTGGTCGAGGGTTTGTGGATCAGGATCAGAGAACAAGAGAACAAGAGAACTAGAACAATCAAGGAACTCATATTGTAAGTCTATTACACACCAGTGGAAAAGGGTGAGGAAAGGTGTGTTCTTTAAAGAGCTCAAGGAAGTGTCTAATTCACACACTTTAGTTCTCACACACTTTAACCTTCCTGTTACTTGTTGAAAAGGCAATAGGGCAGGATGAAAACTAAAGATTTCAGAAGATCTTAAAGAATCCGTACCTGCGTTGCACTGCAAGATTTATTCCCAGTAGGTTATTGTCCAGATAGCTTTTTAAAAACCTTCCCATTTTCCAAAGGCAGTTGTTTTCTACATATTGTATTTAATATTAGAAGGAACTTTTATCATTTACTCCACATGTATTTTTCCTGCTAAAATTGAATGCTATCTAATGCTATCTTACTTCAAAAATCATGAGACCACTAGTAATGTTTTCTAATTTCCTTTTGATTTTTTTTAAAATTTATCTATGCTTTCTTTTGAAGTATTGGGCCATGATTAGCAAAAACTAGCTAAGAATTTTTGTGCTTCATGGATCACAGCTCATAGTTACAGCATACTCTTGATGTGTCCAGTTATTCACCCAGTCAATCTGTGAGGGTTATTTTAATTCTTGTCCCACTTTGTAAATAATGTTCTGTTTTTTAATTAACATTTTTTAATGAAAAATATTTTGCTTTAGTTTTCTTGTTGATTGATTGGTTGGTTGGGTGTGGGTTTTTTTTGTTTTTTTTTTTTTTTTTTTTTTTTTTTTGTTTTTTTTTTTTGGGGGGGGAGTGGGGAGAGGTTTGTTCTTTTTTTCCAAAACATTAGTTGTTGAATTCCAGGTAGATAGGAAAGACTTTTATCCTTCTGTATTGTCCGTGGAATAAAGCACTTTTGGTAAAGCACAAATTAAAGGGCTTCAGTCGACAAATTTGGCCAAAGTCCCAGAATAATATGGTGTTTATTTACTGCAATCTATAAATCTCTAGGCTGACCAAAAGTGTGGTGCCAAATTCCAATTTTCTAACTATCTGAAGTAAAAAAGCAAAGTACATGCATCTATGGGAAAAATTCTGAGTTTAATTTCATTTAATACAAATACTGAAAAAAGGCATATTTGGAGATTCAGTCCTCCTGCATCTTTGAGCATCAAGTGAAAATGCTGAGGTAGTGGTTACTTCATGTCAAACTGAAAGAATGATGACAATTATTTTCTACATTTGTTTATCTGAACATGACTTAAAAGCAGAGGTTTATTAGTAACAATAATGATTGCAACTTCATGAGCAAAAATTCGGGAATTTTATTTTAATAGGAGATGAAAGCTCAAAGGGTTTCTGTCATTTATTCAAGTCATGTGGATATTATCCATACACCAAGGATCTATAAAGTGTTCAGTTTCCACTAGGAACACCAAAGACTGAAGTCAAGTTTTATAATCATTAACAAACACTAGGCTTCCATCACCTGAGTAAGTCAAATTAAAATGACTGATACTCACTGAACTAGGGTTTATCACCTATAAATGGTGCAGCAAATAGATTAAGAGCACTCCTTCACTGAAGGGAGAAAGAGGAAGAATGGACAGCACAATAATCGATAGCCAGCTCTCTGAATTCTCAAAGTACAATAATGACAGTTTTTCTCTTTCCTAATTCCCTGACAGGGAAGTCAGTTCTTTTCAGATAACATGCAATTATGCATTACTCATAGTATAAGATTAATAACTCCAGGGTTCTGTCATCTTCCTTGTTTAATAGCAAAGCTGCATTTTAAATACAGCTAAGTCAGCAAAGTGACTTGCCAACCATTTGCACTTTCTAAATGTTCTAGGCAGCCACAGTAGGTCCAGTTATTCTTTATGTCTCTGTGCATGGTGACTCCATTATCCTCTTTTGCAGGTAACTGTAAACTGCTCAAGTACGCTTGAATTGTACAAAAAAAAGAAGAATATATAACAGCTATATGTGCATCTGTAGAAAAATCCCTACTATTTAAAGAGACCTCTTAAGAGAGACTTTGATCTCCCATTTTGCAAATTTATGACTTGCTTTATGGGTCTGTAAACTCTTGCCTTAAATTAAAGGCAACCTCATATGTCTCACACTCAGGCACAGGTTGATGGCCCTTTTGGAAACTATTTTTCATGTTATTACAAGTTTAATATTTGATCATATGTTTTGTTGTGGGGCTTTTTTGTTTGTTTGTTTGGTTGGTTGGTTTTTTAATAAATAGAAATGTACTCAACTATAATAAGAAAATAAAATATAGACTCAACATATGGTAAACATGTTCATGGTTCCTTTCACTTATTTTTCCTTCTGACAATCATATATCAGTAGAATAAGGCCCTCTCCTTTTGATCCTGTTTCATCTGGAGCTGTCTGGAAGAGTGGCTGGATATTCCAGTCATGTATAGTTGACACAGTAAGGCGTGTTTCATCTCACTTTCTAACAGCCTTATAATTATCAGATGAAAGATATAATAAATTAGATATTTTCATTAAATATGTGAGACACAACCTGATTACTATAATTCTGTTCTTTTTACTTCTGTAGGTACCAATTAAAAGACATTTCCTTCTCTGTGCTAAGGATAATTCTCTTAAATTTAAACCAAAAAAAGTCCCTCACAAATTCCTTTACTGATGCAGCTGTTTGCACATGATATAGTCAGTTAATTAGCAAAATAGAGAAAACTACCAGCCATCTTAATGATTTTTACATTATCTTTCTCCACTTCATTCCCAATAGTGACACACTACTCTGTCCAAAAAACCAGGTGTTTCTTTTCACATACATAGTAATTTCCCACGGTTATTTTAAGAACTGTAGTTATCGGAGACCAGAGTACACTCCATGCTTCTTGGACTGAATTTCAAATATTTCAGGATGACAATTTGACCATTCACTTTGTGTAAGACTAAAGAAACTTCATCTAAGACCGAGATCTTCTACATTCTGAAAAGTTTATTATAGTTTTCAATAGCTTTTCTATGGTGAACTTATTCATTCATAATTTCCTAAAAGTACAGGTGCTTAAGACATTTGTAAGCAAGTTATTCCTATTTGTCAGTGTCATGGGTTAACACAGTTTGGTTTTAGTTAAAGAGGAATACAGCCCTGTAAGGATCTGTTAATTTCCTGTGGAAAGGACAGGCACCTGTCAGAGGCCAATTTTTGAATAATGACATATTGTTTAACCACTGAGGAAGCTGGATGGGTCTTTGTGAATACACATATACAGTAGTGAGTGGGGCCGGGAACTTTGCCTTCTGGCCAGAGGAGCCAGCATCCCAGGGCCGCTCCGTGGAGCCACCCAGGCCAGCTGACCCGCTGCTCCTCCCTGTGGGTGGGAGCCGGCCCTGGCCTGGCCGTGCCAGTGGGGAGGCTACAGCTTAACATCTGGCTAATTTTAAAGCCTACCCCGAGCTGGCTGAGCTGGGTGAGATGTCCACCAGGCCCCCTGATACGGGCCGGTTGAGTTGGGCCTGCCCCGATGGTCACCGAGGCTGGGGGCGGGACAGGAGGCATCCACCAGCCAGGCCGATCTGAGATTCCTCGGGGTGAAGTTCTCTTCCCCCCATCTCCATGGCTTTTGAAAATCCTAGAGGCTGCTGCCCAGCAGAGATGTGGCCATCTGCAGGCCCAGGTGAGAATGTTAACTCTTTCCTGGTATAGATGAAACTTTTAAAACTCTAATCCTCCTTTTGAGTAAAAAGAAAAGGACAGAGTGAAACATAGAGAAGACATGGCATGAGACAGAAGTCATATGAAGAGACAGTGAAAGACTAATTGGGAGAAAGGATTGAGTAGTTGTCATTTTAGGCTGGACTTCTCTTATGAGCTATGGTAATGAACTGTAATATATTGGTATTCCTTTTAAACCATGGGAAAAATATGCATTTTGGGGAGATGATCATTCAGATTTATGGTTTTGATAAAAGGTATCTGTGATAGACTGAGTGGATATTGATTTAGTTGTTGTGGTTCTGTGATCCCATGATGTGTTTGAACAGAGAGGGATGAGTTAAGAAGCCCTCTGCACCAGTAAAGAAATGAGAAGACATGTCTGTTCCCTGCCTTTGCAGGGAATCCTTTGCCTTTGGAGTTGCTTATCTTTGAAAATGACACCCCAGTATGCATGAGTCCATGACCCATAAGCAGTTTGGGAATCTGCTAATGGGAGGGGCTTCACAGTCCGCAGAGAGTTTTTTTCCGGGTGGGTGCAGATTTGTGACATGGGAGCCATCAGAGGACTGTTTGTCTTGTGGCGATGTTACCATGGGAGTTCTAAGAGAGACTCCTCTCCCCAAAGAACTGAAGAAAGATTGCTTTTTTACATGGTGAAACTGACTGAAAATCACAAGTTTTGTCTCTTTATGTTGTTTGTGGGAAAGTGAACACTTGGGGGGAGGAGGAGGAGGTGTTTTGAAAGTTTCATTTTGATTTTCATTTTCTTCTTTTAGTGTGTGTTAATAAATGTGTCTTTATATCTTTAAGTTTGGGCCTGCTTCACTTCTCCTGATCCTATCTCACAGAGAGAAGAAAGAGAGTAAACACTCAAACCACTGGACTAAATTTGGTAAACAGAATTTGACAAATGTAAAACCATTACATGAATCGGTGTTTCTGCCCAGTATCAAAAAACCCAGCAAAGTCAATAAGAAATTTTCCCTGCACCCCTAGTTATTTGTATTTGGAAATTGAACTACTATATTACATTTAAACAATGTAGTGGGCAAGTGTATGAATTTAATTTCCACAAAGTTTAATTATGCAAGTAGTTTCCTTGGACAGATATTGAGTTTAGTATCTGTTCTAGTGGCATTAAAAAGTTAAAAAGAACCTAAGGAAATAGGTTTCATATATCTTAGAGTCTATGAATCATAGCAGCAATGTACTTTTTAACCAAACCTTTTCTACATTTTTGTGAGGTTTTTTGGATATTTTAAAAGAAAGTGATATTAAAAACCTTGAACACTCAATGAAGTTTTTTTCTCTCATTTCTAAAACAAGAAAAAATATCATTAGTTTAGTGATGTTTGATGAATTTACATTGTAAAAATATATGAATGGACTTCTAGATTATAACTGCCATATTTTGAAGCATTTGCTAAAGCACATGATTTTTTTCAGGGGGTTTGTAGGTTTCCATATTAGTCAGTTTATCTACTGACTATGCGACTTACTAAGTTATGTTTAGCTGGTCTTTCAGTGTTCTGTTAATGTCAAAAACAGCATTAGCATGTTCCAAACATGATACTTGACTTTTTCTTCTGAATTGTGACTCTCCTTAAAGCAACCATATAGCTATGTAATGGAATTTTCATGTTCTTGCCATGCCAAGCTTCCTGCTGATTGCCTTTAGTTTTGACTCTTAATTCTTTCTCCATCATTATTTATCAAACATATTTTAAATAGTACATGAGCTACCAGGACATTATTTTAAAAGCTGCAGTTACATATCAGTTAAAAACAGGAACAGGTAAAATTTCCATGTAACAGAGAGGCACTGAGAGGGTAAGGAGAGATTATTCAGAATATAATTTTATTTGCCTCAGTACATTGACACAGTGTTTGGAGCAGAGATTTATCCTTCTGACCTATCCTGGAAGAAATTTCTATCAGTACCTAGGTGTGGAGGTGGGCGGAGCCCCAGTAACCTTGCCTTGGAGGCAGCCCTTGCTGAGCAGTTAAGAAGAAACTAGGGGGTATCTCAGAGGAGATACCTCTCTGGGGTGGCTCAGGTCTCCTTGGGGGTCCAGAGCTACGGACCCCCCTTCACCAGCTGGGGATATTACCTAGGTATCATAAAGCCTTGCTGTCTGCGCTTGTCTACCACCTCCCTCGGAAGCTTATTCCAAGGCTTGAAAACTGCTCACATGAAGAAATTTTTCTTAATAGCCAATCTAAACCTCCTCTGGTGCAACTTGAGACAATTTCCTCTTGTCTTATCTCTTGTTACCTGGGAGAAGAGACCAACAGCCACCTCTCTACAACTTCGTTTAAGGCAACTGTAGAGATGTTGTCTTCCTTGAGCCTCCTTTTCTCCAGACTAAACACTCCCAGCTCTCTCAGCTGCTCCTCATCAGACTTGTGCTTCAGTCCCTTCATCAGCCCTTCTCTGGACACACTTCAGCCCCTCAATGTCTTTACTGTAGTGAGAGGCCCAGAACTTAACACAGGATTCAAGGTGTGGCCTCACCAGAGCTGAGTGCAGAGGTACAATCACTGCCCTGGTCCTGCTAACCACATAATCACTGATAAAGGCCAGAATGTCACTGACCTTCTTGGCCACCCGGACTCACTGCTAGATCATATCCAACCCTCAAGTCATTTTCCACCAGGAACCTTTACAGCCACTTCCCCAAGTTCCAGTGAAATAAATGGTGATGGTATGAAGCAAAAAATAACAGAGGGAGTGGGCAAGATGAAGGGATTCAAAGGATTATGCTACAACAGAGATACTGTGGTACCGGGAAGGGTAATATATATGCTATTTTGGTAAATAAAGACTTTATCTAGGAAGCCCACTACCTGACTTTCCTTTTAGTACAAATCTATATTAATTTTGTATGTGGGATCCATAGTCCCTTTTTTCATCCTACCTTTTATAGAACTCCTAAAATGATTCTGGAAAAATGTACGTAAATCCAGGGTGATGTGCATCTGCACACAAATCTGTCTTTCAGAAGTGTAGTTTTCAAGCACTCATTCTATCAAATTTCTGCCTCTCAATTCTGAAGGTATCCACAAGGAATCCAAGGAATTGCTTTAATTATCATAAGCTAATGTTGCTTTACAAACATTTCTTCAATAGCGGTAATCTAATTCTTAAGATTACAGATATAATTTCTAAGTTTGGTCAGTGAGGGAAATTATTTTACAGTTTTTCCAGGCTCTGTTTACTGGAAAAGCTACAGGGTTATCTGGTTTTTCAGTATCTTCTTCAGTCTCTGATAGCACATTGTTGTTTACATGCCTTCTTTCTCCATTATGAATACTACCTCAGCTCACCAACTAGAACCTTAGATAAATTGCTTGACCAAAGGTTCATATGGGCATAGAGGAGCCAGAAATACGTGTCACGTATCATGAATTGCTAAGTCGGACACTGCATGTTAATTCTGTTTGTTTTGTGCTGTTGCATATAGCCTTACAACCATTCTAATTTCAAGTACCTTTGGATTATATTTGTTTGCCTCATGTCTACCCTGCTATTTGTAAGACTACCTACCATTTTGAACAAGGATGTTATAATGATCTTGCTATTAGCCAAATAATTTCCTCTCAGACATAAATTCCAATGCTGCATATTATCCGCTTTGTGCCAGCACTCTGGAAATGGTTTACAGACAATAGTGATTTTGTAGCCCTCTAGTCCAAGAATAAATTAATGTGTAATCTGCACAATGTCAGCACAGGAGCTGGCAAGCTTAGTAGATTCTGCTGCATTTCAGCCGTTTTCTGGCTAGGATAGTACATAGAAGGTCCAATTAAGAGATTTTCTAAATGTGTACAAATAATTACACTAACAGCTCCCTTCTCCATCATCCCCTGTATTTCACTCTTCCAATCTTTCTAAAGATCCAGCTTCTTTCTTAATTTTTGTACAACCATTTGCTTAACAGTCTGAAAGATCTATGGTCCAAATCAAGAAGCTGCTAGCAAAGAGCTTTGCCATCAACAATTAGATACGCTTGAAGAATAGCTTGAAATTTATAAGCAACTCTAGCATGCTAAGAGAGCACATTTATTTCTGGACGCTGATCAGATATCTCTGTTTGGTAAAAGCTTTCAGTTTGTGGATAAATATTACACACATTTATAAAAGGATATGTAAAAAGTGAAGATATAAACATAAGCACTAAGATCCTACAAACAAAAAAAACTTCATTAAGTTAATGATGTCTTCTATTTATTTAGGGAGTTCTGAAGATAAACTGTTCATGTCTAATTATAAAATTTGTCATAGCTACCTCCAGAGATTTCAGGTTGTTAAACTACCATTTCATTTTTGTATCAAAATCTAAAGCAAACCCAATAGCAAATGAAGATAAATGAACTGATTAAGTCCCAGACACTTCTAGCAGGTATGAAAACAGTCAACACATAATTTACAAGGTCTCATAACAGCCCCTGTCCAGAGGCTGCAAACCTTGGTAAAATTTATTTTGTAACTACAGATTAGAAACTCTGAAAACAATTGACAGTATTTAATGTAAACAAGTATTTGACAAGCAAAGTAGGCCTATACAAACTGAAGCCTTATGCAGAATCTGAAAATAAGGAGCCTTAATAAAGACTATTTTGCAGAGCTGGCTAATGAGGACAAGTATGAAAGTTCATCTAAGAGTAAGACTGATGCATAGGATACCCCAAAGAGAGAAAGAAAGAAACTCAGGACAGCCCTGTATCAAGGCATAGGCCCCAGACATCTATTTGTAAGTGCCTGGAGAGGTGGTGTGTGCTGTGTTTCAGACTCAAATCCACTGACAGCGATTTTAGGTTCAGTGTGTATGATGCACTGTTTCGCACACAGGAAGCAAATCTAAAATTTTGTACATGCATATGTGTATATGCAGATTATTTCTTCTACTAAATATTCAGACAGCTGAAGGTGGGTATTCTCATTGAGGTTCTAATAAAAAAAAAAAAAAAAAAAAAAAAAAAAAAAAAAAAAAAGCTGCAGTGTTTGCATAGATTGTCTTGATACCAAATGTGTCAGATAGCTGGATGCAATTCAGCTTGAATAGATTTAGGAGGTTTTTTACAGGGTCACTTGGAACGTTTTATATTCTATTGCTTCTTAAAAATTGGATTGCTTTCTATCTATATTACTTAATTTCTTATTTTTTTATATGCTCAAATATATATTTTAAGTATTTAAAATGTGAAACAGTAGAGTTGGTGTAAGTCAACCAAAAACATTATCTTGTCCTTCTTTGTAGGGTACTTTCATGTTTTATTGCTCTTCTTTTCATGAAATTTATCCTGTGTCTTTCTTTGACAATATACATGTGGTATTAAGTGAAGATCTACACTTGAAAAATAAAACAAGTTGTTGCTAAACAATTAGGAAGCATTATGTGATCACCAGTTCCCTAGAGGATTCTACCCAGCACACTGGCAGGGTTTCCATGGAAACAAGAACATTATTAAAGACTCCAAAAAGTCCTGTCTTTCTCTGATTTGTCCCCTTTCTTCTTTTTTAGGTAGTTTGTGTTGTGCATAAGCATTTCATTTCAAATCGAGAAATAAATGAAAGGATTTAATCCCCTCATTAAATGGAATGTATTCCTCTCTATAATAAGCTCTGAAATTCTCTGGATCTTGAGCTGCTGTCCTAATTTTAGGCAGTTTTACATTAAGAGGATATGACTATTCATTTACTGAGAGTGAATGAGAAATGTGACCTAGACTGCTATTTTTTTGTCATGCTTATTTTTTCTAGTAGCTTTAAGAAAAAAGAAAAAAAAAAGAAAAGAAGAATGTGGTATGTGACTTACATCAGCCTACTAACTTGCTTCCTCCATATCCGAATTTCCATAGTTCTTAAAGAATACCAACACTCAGAGTGTGGGGTTTCTTTCTTGGACTGAAATATTTGCATTTGAACATTTCTGCTGGATTCTGAACTGTGTATGCAATTGAGATGTTAGTTGACAACTGCAGAGAAATCATACTTGCAAAAATACAATGTTTAGTGGAGAAAACATTTTAATGAAAGATTCATTCAACAGGACAGGAGTAAATACATTGTTGAATCTGTCTTTGTAATGGAAATGAAACTGTGTTATCTTACTAATAGAAGTATCATGTTTTGTTCCGGGATCTTTGAAAATAGAGCTTAAGACTAATTTGGGTTTTTTTTTTCATTTCTCAAATGTCCCTTTCCTCTCATGATAATTCATTTTCACATTATATGACTAATTCACATTAAAACCATATAACATTTTTAATTCATTTTATGGCAGTTCTCAAAAATTTTAGTATTTAGGAATACTGTTAGATGACCAAAGAGTTAAACAGCCTCTAGTACTGTCAACTGAAGTGAAGTTACAAAGCAGAATGGTGTTTTGCTGGATTTGGAATAGACAGGATGAGAGGGATTCCTCCAAGCATCTTCAATATACAAGTCCATGTGTCTACAGTTCTATTTTTTTAAGGCCACAATAGAGGATAAAACACTTTTGGTCCATCTTATGCTCTCTGCTAAAAGAAATCATAGATTTGTAATATCATGTAAGTTGGAAGGGACCTCAAGAGGCCTTCTGTCCACAGCAAGGTCAACTACAGTAATTTGCGTGGGTTCATGTCTACTTTCCGTATCTTCCAAGATGGAGATACTATCTCTAGAGACTGTCTCTGGGGCCCTGTTCCAGTGTCTGACTTCAGTCATGGAAAATTTATTTTTCCTAACGTTGAATCTGAATTTTGCATGTTTCAGCTTATGTTCATTCTCTCTTGTCCTTTTGTTATTTACCTTTTAGAAGAAACTGGCTCCATGTTCTCAGTACCTTCCCATTAGGTAGTTGAAGACAACAGTAAGGTGCCCCATAATTTTGTTCTCCAACCTGAACATATTCATTTTTTTCAGCTTCTCCTCTAGTCATATGCTCCAGCTCCCAAATCACTGTGGCAACCTTCAGCTTGACTCAGTCCAGTATGCCTTTGTCTTTCCTGTTATGGTGGGCTGACCTTGGCTGCATGCCAGGTGCTCCCCAAGCTGCTCTATCACTCTCCCTTCTCAGCTGGGAAGGTGAGAGAAAATCTAACAAAAAGCTTATGGATCCAGATAAGAACAGGGAGAAATCACTCAGGATTACTGTCACTGTCAAAACAGACTCAACTTGGCAAAATTAATTTAGCACCAATGAAATCTGAGTAGGATAATGAGAAATACAATCAAATATTAAAACACTTTCCCCTCACCTATCCCTTCTTCCTGGGCCCAAGTTTACCCATGATTTTCTCTACCTCTTCTACCAAAATAGTGCAGAGATGACACAGAATGGGGGTTGACACGACTTCATCACATGTTGTCTCTGCCATTCCTTCCTCCTCATGGGCTGGGCTGCTCAGACTTCCTCTGCTCCAGAGTGAGAGGAAGTCTCCCTCCCAAAAGAGAGAGTCCTCAAAAAACTTCTCCAGACTGAGTCATTCACACAGTCTAGTTTTTCATGAACTGCTCCACCACAGGTCTCTTCCATGGGGTGCAGTTCTTCAGGAACAGACTACTCCAGTGCGGGGTATCCCATGGGGTCACAAGTCCAAACAGCAAATCTGCTCCAGTGTGGTCTTCTCTCTCTGTGGAGCCAGAGGTTCTGCCAGGAGCCTACTTCAGTACAGGGTTTCCATGTGGCTAAGTCTCCTTCAGGTGCATCTACCTGCTCCAGTACGAGGTTCTCCAGAGGCTGCAGGTAAATATCTGCTCCATCGTGGACCTCCATGAGATCCAGCCTGCCCGATCATGGTCTTCACCCCAGATTGCAGGGGAGGTCTGCTATCGTGTCTGAAACGCTTTTTCCTCCTTTTTCATTGATCTTGGTGTGTGCAAGGTCATTTCCTCACACTCTCATACCTCTCCCCAGCTAAAATGGCAATTTTTATGCCTTACTTGAATACGTTATCCCAAAGGTGCTACCACTATCACTGATGGGCTCATCCTTGACCAGCTGTGGGTCTGCCTTGGACCCAGCAGGCATTGGCTCTATCAGATACAGAGAAGCTTCCAGGAGCTTCTTACAGATGCCACCCCTGTAGCCCACCTTGTTCCAAAACCTTGTCATTCAGACCCTTTACACTCATACTGGACATTTCATATGATGTACTGTAAAAGGGTCTATTTCTCATAAATGATTATGAAACAGCCTAAGGTGACTAGCTCAAATACAAAAGTCTAGTGTGTACGTATATGAAAAGTTAGGTGAGATTTCCAGTTCCATATGTTAAGTGGATCTTGCTAATGCAAAGTGAAAGAAATTGCTGGAAAAACCTATCTTGAAGTACTAGACTATGAATAAGAAGAAGCATGAGAGAAGATAAGATACAGCAGGCAAGAAGATTCTGAGAAATGGAACAGGCAATTATGAAACTGTTAATAGAAAAAAAATCACCACAGTTCAAAGATGAGACAGAAGATAATAAGTAAGAAAAATAAAGTGATTACAGGGTATTGTTAAAGGATCAAATGAGAAGGTCAAAACTGGGGGAATGGAGAGGGTGCACAAAGGGATATAAATATATACAATTGGAAACAAAATTTTCCAGGGCAACAATAAGTTGTGTGTTTCCTTGAATGCATATGAATTTGTTTTGAGGAAAAAAAAAAACCCCAAACTTTTGAATATGAACTGGTCTGTATTTTCTCTTTTTTCTTTCCTTGTCAAACAACTTATGATCGTATTTAGAGGCTGCTGTTCTTCATTTATCAAAAACCACTGTACTGTGTTCTGCCAAAAATGGTACATTTCCCTTTGCTAAACTGAGATAAAGAGTTTTACTGTGTCGGGAAGGTATACATGAACATTATCTTGACCACAAATTAAAAGACTGAATGGCAAGTAATCTAATTGTATCAAACAGGCAAGGAAAAAAAATCATTATAACATAGCTTCTTCTCAAAAAGAAATTAAAAAAAAGGAAAATTCAAAAAGATAAACTTCATAAATCTGCTGAATTTTTAATAAATATTATATGTTTGCTAAAATATTTGACAAGTCATACATTTTTCATATGTGTACTTCAAATGATATTCATAAAGATATAAGTACTGAGTATATTATTTATACATATTAAAAAAACCACTAAATAAAGTTAAAAATTAATAAAGTACATAAATATATATTTATATAAACACTATAATGAAGTGACCTGCTATATGCACCTCTGATCTTGTGTTACTATTTTTGAGGTAATTTACTTTAGTCATATTTTTGAAATTGTATACCACAGGCTGAGAACTGTACTTTTGATTTTCAACAAGTTTTAATATTTTAAAAGTATAACTTTCTGATATTAATTTTTAATAATTTCTGCAGAAGTACAGGGAATTGTTGCATTAGAAAGTAGAATAGGAAGTAAATAGAATATGGCTTCAAAAATAGTAATAATTTTTGTGGGCTCTCAGTACCTAGAAGGAGACTACTAAAAGAAAGCTAGGGAGAGACTTTCCACAAGGGAGTATAGTGGTAGGACAATAGGGGATGGCATTAAGCTGAAGGAAGGTAGGCTTAGATGAGATATTAGGAAGAAATTCTTTACTGTGAGGGTGGTGAGACACTGCAACGGGTTGCCCAGGGAAGTTGTGGATGTCCCATCCCTGGAAGTGTACAAGCCCACTTTGGATGGAGCCCTGAGTAACCTAGTCTAGTGGAAGGTGTCCTTGCTCATGGCAGGGCAATTGGAACTAGATTATCTTCAGGATCTCTTAAAACTAAACCACTCTATGATTCTTGGATTGGTCCTCATTTAGCTGAGGTTATTGTAGATGCAGAGAAATAAAGAGATGCAGAGAAATATAGAGATATACAGAGAAATTATTGTAGATGCATAGAAACAATTCTGGTTTAGAATACATGAAAAAAGTAATTAATAGAGTCACAAGTATCAAGGTTTTTTCAACATTTAAAATATAAAGTAAGAAAATTACTTAGCTAACTTCAGACTCTTATCTAGCCCTTCAAAAACAAGCAAAGAAAAAAAAAAAGGTGAAAATCTTTATTTTCTGTGGTGGTCAGCTGTAACAAAAATATTGGCTTTTTAGTGCTTTCCCTTCTGTGAATTTTCATTGTCTAATAGTATGATCGTATTTGCTCTCCAGTGTGTGAATTCTGCAATGGAATTAGTAATTTACATCTATCTAGTTGCCTATTTTAATAAAAATTTTAGCAGTGTTTTTCAGAACGTGTCACTACTGCTAAATTTGCTAAAAGTTCAGCTATAGATTCAAGAGGTGCTGGAGAAGGAAGAAGACAAACTGAAATTCTTAATGATTGTATAGTCAATTCAGCATCAAGTGTCAACAGTGAAGTTCGGGGCTTCTTTTGCATTTTGCTATACAAGTAATCATATGAACTGTGTTCTCCTAAGCATAATGTTTAATTTATATGACAATAATTTATGCTGTTGTTGAATTATTTAACTTACAGGTAGTCTATGCTATAATGTAAGGAATGTGTTTTTCTTTGATTCTAACTGTTACACTGTCATCATGATGAAAATAGCACGTTATGCATTTCATTACTGTATTATTACATTGTGTGCTTTGAGAATTGTCACTTGATGCAAATCCTTTGGCAGCCAATTAATTGTATGAGGTTCCTCAGCCAATTTGTATTTTCTTGTTGATTTTCTTTGCTGTTCCTTCACTGAAGGTGCCCAGACACATAAATGGTATTTGCACTGTATCAGCATATTAAAAGCCAACTCATTTTAGAATTAATCTTTTAAAATTCTTTTGATAAAAATTTAGTCTGCTGAACTCAGGTTTTTTCCTCACGTATCTCTAAATGCCTTCCTTTACTGAGTAAAAATATTGCTTTAGTAAATCCTGTGTAATGCCATTGGTCCAGATGGAATTGCAAATCTATCCATCCGTACACATACCATCGCATCATCTTCATAAACGATGTGATCTACCAAGTATTGGATGAGAAGTGTTACAACTGAATGTATATAAATATGTCCACATGCATTATCAAGGTGTTGGGTCCTGAAAACATATCCTTGACAGCCATTCTCATATAATGGGCAGGACAGTAGTTAGTAGTTACTGGTGCTTATCCTACCTTGCAAGTTTTTTACATGGATGTCTTCTGTGAGCAGCTACAAACATCCTTGTCTCTTTGGTGAATTCCTCACATACTTCTCAAAGCCCCTTGTGTATTCTGTCTCTCTGTGGCAATAAAATATTGCAAAATTCTTAAGTACTACTGGTTATGCTGTTACATTGACTACACAGTGCATTTATTCCAGAGCATTTATTCTGGGGGTCAAGGTAAGCAAATATTAATTATATCTTGATTATTGCACTTTAACTTATGCACATAGTAGGCCTCAGCTCAAGCTACAGGAGTCAGAGTATGAAGTTGGATATTTTGAGATAAGACGTTCATACTGATTCCCTTTTGATTTTTATTTCATCTAGGAACTTTGACAGCATGATTCCATTGTAATAGGATATTTCATTTTCAACATGCTACCAATAAATATTTATCACAAATAATATCAGGATACTGACTTTAATTGCCTTTGTCAGGAAAGCAGTTTGACAGCAACCATATGTATTCAGGTTTTTTTAATAACCTGGAAAGATTTTAAACTTAGTAAGATAAAGTGTACTTCACAAGAATTTATAAACCAAAATACTTCAATGTCATGTATTTTGAAGGTGTCCCTGCTAGTGGTAGAGGGGTTGCAACTAGATGATGATTAAGTCCCCTTCCAACTAAAGCAAGTACTTGATCCTAGATCCAGCTGGAGGACTAATAGGGGAATAAAGGAAGAATATGGCAATAAAGAGAACCTTTTTCAGAATTCAGAATTCTGATTTCACCATGGTGGTCTACTACGAGGTCTGTCATCAGGGACCTCAGAGTTTTAACTGTGAGATTGCTGCCTCTCTAAATACCTGCTCCTCAACTCAGCTCTGTTTCATTTTGGGAAGTGTCTGTAACAGTTGTAGTCATACAGAGTGCTGTGACTCTTAATGTCAACAAACATATTGCAACATCCTTATTTGAAAACAGCACTGGAAAGAAGTGGTGGGGTTTTGTTTGTTTGGTTTTTTTTTGGTTTTGTTTTTGTTTTTTTTATTTATTTATGATTAGCTCAGTCCTGCTATCATTGCTTTTTTCACAAGGTCATTATTACAAGTTTTGGCATGTGTTTAAGTCCTGGCAATTGAATCTTTGTAATTTTCAATATCTGAGAACAAGCTAATGAAAATAAGAGATGAACATTTGGACCATGATTCCAATCGCTTTTTAAATCTGAAATAGGACACCAACCTGAGATTTTAAGTTGACTATTAGACATTCACTGTGATTTTCCAGGAAAAAAATCTATAATGACTTCTGGTACACATCTTTAATGATTTGGATTTCTATCATAAACCAGAATGGCCCCAAAGATGCCATGACTGCCTGTTGACTCAGTTATGTGTGAAATAAGAAGGAGGTATATTGTAGGCCTCAGTGGCTCTAAAGGCAACTGTTTTAAAATAACAGTTTTGTATAACTTTTTTGATAAATGTTGAAGGGACAAAAAGCACAGATATTAAAAAACGTAGATGTGGATATATTCACTGTGAAATTTGCCATGGGGGGATAGGAAAAACGTATTTGCCAGAGCTTAAACTTTTAAGTAGAAGATCTGAGGAAAGAGATGTCTCAGGGTAAAGCTTTTACCTTACTCACGCTGATGTATACTCTGATCACCAGTCCAGAGTGGATGTTGGTTACATCCACAGAAGTCAATGCTCATTCCAGCCACTCTCAATGCTGGTGTTCATGCAGTTGCTGGGCTTCAACACACAGCAGTTTCACTGTGGGCACTTTGCTTCTATGTGATTTCATATGGCTGTATTTCCAGCAGATCTCTACAGACAAGTGTCTGTAGGAAATCAGATCAGTTCACAATGACCCATGTTATCCATCTTTCAACTATGTTCTGGTACTGTTCTGACAGTTGTTGATCTGTGGCTAGTGTCAAGACTCGTGACATTCAGTTTGTGTTTACAGTATCCTGGTTTCCATGGTTTTCCATCAGCACTGTACTCAAGTCTTGACCTAGGAGAGGGCATAATATTCCCAGAATCACAGAAACAGACAGTATCTGAGGCTGAAAGGCACCTCTGAATATTATCTAGTTCAAGTCCCCCCACTGAGAGCAAGGCCACCTGGAGTGGGGGGATCAGAGCCATGTCCAGTCAAGTTTTGAGTATCTGCAGGATAGAGACCCCACAGCCTCCCTGAACAGCCTGTTTGAATGTTCAATCAACCTTACAGTGGGGAAAACAAAAAACAAACAAACAAACAAAAGTTCGAACTGTATTACTTCTATTTCAATTTGTTCCAAATTTTCTCATTATTTCTCTTAGTACCATTGAGAAGAATCTGTCTCCATTTTCTTCACTTCCGTGTCAAGTATTTACAAGCACCAATGATTCCCGTTGTACCTTCTCTACCCCAGGCTGAACATGCACTCTTTTCAGATTCCCTGGTATGTCTGCAGCTCCAGTCCCTGAATAATTTGTGACTCTTTGTGGGACTCTGTCCACGTCTCTCATACTGAAGAGCCATCACTGGACACAGTACTCTGGGAGTGAGGGAATTGGTGTCTGCCTGGACTTTATACTGCTTCTTGCATTTCACCATCCTTCATGCATTTCACCTCCCAGCTCTTCAGTCATTTTTCAACACACATCACAGACTCGTCATCTACCCCATACTTTATCAGTTTGTCTATGAGAGTGTTACTGGCTTGAGTGAAGAAGATATATTCAACTTCTACTTGAAAAACTTTGTTCATCACTCAAGAACACTGAATCTCCTATTTCTAAATGCTTCTGTGGTGTAAAAATCTTTTCCTTCCAGTTCTGATTTTAGTTTTCCAAATTTGAACGTTTCTGTGAACTTTTCAAATGCACGCAGACTTAATTTAAGTTTGATAAATTTTGGCAAATAAGGTAACAGAGCTGCTAAAGCAGTCATAAATTGGCTGAGAAAACGTCTTCAGGAGAGGTTAAGTCCTGCTTCTCTCCTCTGGTGAAGCATTAGTCACAGTTCACATTCAGGAAAGTCTCTGCATAATTAAGCAACTACAGAAATCTTGACTCTGAAATCTTGAAAAAATTTTGTCATCATTTAGGCATTTTGTGATACAATAAAGCCCAAATTCTTTTAGAAATGTAGCATTACAGAAGTAAAGAGATCACAAATATGTCACAGAAATTGTGCTTCTTATTTTGCACAGTGCTTGGTAAGAATACACCCTGTTGTTTAGAGGTTTTATAAAAAATAAGCATATGGAATTGCACATTTTAAGAAGAAATTTTGATGAACATTTGCATTTTTCTTCAGCTCATAAAAGTAAATTATTTTAAGCTGCATGCCCCTTGTCATCTGGTTGTCATTAGGCCAGAAGGTTCAAAAAACTAGACAATGAATGTTATGATAGCCTCTTATGCCTCTAAAATCCTATACTGAATGTAATATAGAAAATTAGTGTAAGATCTGCTTGATGGTTTAGACACTGAAGTGGTCTTAATCGAACATTTTTAAAGTGAAGATCCAAATAACTGAAGAGGTATGCATTGAAATCCATTCTCCATTGAATGGTGCAAAACTTAAAACAGTGAACCTGTTCTGAGAAAAAAAATATACAAGTTTTAATCAGGTCAAGAGAGTTGACAACAAAACAAAGGTAGTATTATTTTTCCCCCTGATCTTTCTCTAGATGTTTGACTAGATTCTGTGCAGGAAAATTTAAAAAATAGCAAGTGAATTCAAACAACACAAGTTCTTCACTCTTTTTGTTTTTCAATTTGCTTGGATTTTTTTCCCTTTTCTACCTCTAAGCTATCATAGGAGAACTATATTGAATGATTGGAGAACTTATTTGGGGACCACAAGAGGTTACCAAATCGAACACACCTCTCAAGTCTGACTTTAAAGGCAGTTATATTTTCTCTGGGCCTTATGCAATTCACTTTTGAGAATTTCCAAGGCTGTAAGTTCCACAGCCTCTCCAGGCAAACATAAGCTCCCAGGACATAATCTGCATCACCATGGTCTTCTTCATCAGCTACAGGGGAACTTCTGCACCCGTAGCCTATAGTGCCTTCTTCTTCACTGGACTTGGTGTCTTCAGATTTGCATCTCTCATTTGTCCTACACCCCTCTCTCTCTCTCTCTCTCTCCTCTCTCTGTCCCTACCTCTTTCTGCTGCTGCACAGCATTTTTCCCTCTTCTTAAATATGTTACCACAGAGGCACCACCAATATTGCTAATGGCTCAGCTTTAGTCAGTGGTGGAGCTCCATCTTGGAGCATCCTGGAACAGGCTCCATGGGGGCAGCCCCTGACATCTACAGAGGCCACTCCTGCATCCCCCAATACCAAAACCTTGTCACACTAACCCAGTACAATCTTCATTTGTGCAAGCTTTTTCTTGTTAGCTTTCACATCCAGCCTGCTACGCTCTTCTCCTCAGAAGGTCTTTCAAACTAAGAGGTGTAAGCTGATCCCTAAGGAAGTGCTAACTCTTCCTCTCCACAGGCAGTGTCTGTCAGATGACACTGGGTGCTATGGGTGGGATTCAGACCTCCTCCTGACTCTACCACCACTGTTTTTCACAGAACAGAAACAAACTTCTCTTATGCAGTAAAATATCCACAGATAAATAAAACAAGTGCCACTTTAAATACTTAGTTATTCTTTGGGAGTGAGTAGATGTGTGGTGGTTTGTTGCCAGCTGGGTTAAAACACAATATTGTCATTATTTTATGCAATTCCGTAAACGTTTGTTTTTAATAGAACAGTGTCTCCATTGCAATAATTTAATCATAATTTCTTTGTGGTTCAGAGGCAAAACTGCAAAACCAGGTATAAAAATCAGCCACTGCCAGGTTCATACTTTGATGTATTTTCTCTCTTGAGAAATAAAAAAAACCACAGCAAAATCCACAAGATCCCTAGTAATTTCCAAAATCTCAAGTATTATGTTATTTATCATCTTTCACATTTTCATGCTTGGTTTAAAGACAAGACAAATTTTAAAGACAAAATTACATTTATAAATCATGGTAAAAACCATTCTTCCTTGTAGGTATTAAAAATAATGAGAAAGAAAAAATAATTAAATTTCAAGTTGATGAATTGATATATTTACTTCTAGGTATTTTTTTCCCTTTTCTTTGTTGAAGCAATCAATTTAAGTAATTTCTGCTTTCCTCTGTATTCCATCTTTAATGAATTTACTCTTATGCCTTCTGCCCCTCAGCAACTCAAACAGTAAATATCAGGCTTGAGAACCATGAAATCTAAATGTTTAGAGTAAGTAGAGCTTCTAAGCTTTACTGTTTCACAAAGCAATAGGAAAGAGTTTGGTCATCAAGAAATCTTCACATATTTTTCTGTTGTGCTTATATTCACACACGGCCTGTCCAAATATTTTAATTGAAATTACCTTAGTTTATAAGCAATAAAAGCACCAATCCTTTCCCAAAGTTCATTTTTATGTGAGAAAAAGATGCATCTTTTTTTTTTTTATTTATTGAACGACAGAAGTAAAGACATGATTAACTGATACATAAACTGGTTATTTTTGTTAAAAAAATCTTGTGAGTTAATTTCAATTACAAATCATCATTTCAAATGTACTAAAACAGAAAATTAAAAAAAATCATCTACATACATTTTTTTACCACACGTATAGGTAAGAGTTCAGGAGGCTTCATCTCTTGTGATTTGGTTTTGTTTTGGTGGGTGGGGTTTTTTTTGTTTTGTTTTGTGTTGGGTTTTTTGTTTATTTGTTTGTTTGTTTGTGGGGGTTTTGGTTGGTTGGGGGTTGTTTGCTTGTTTGTTTATTTTTGCCGTTCTTTTTAAGACAAAGCATTGGCTTTATTGGTCCAGATTTTACTTGTGTTTAAATGTTTCCTTCCTTCTATATAGAATAAAGAACAACAAATGAGACCTCTGTGCACCATTTACAATTACTTTTCCTGTCCAGGAAGAGTACAGGAGAGTCCAACTTGCCTAAGTCACATCCACAACATGACATTTTCCTTGGAGAAACAAAGGGCAACTCTGAGGATATCAGTGAACATTAATTTATTGCTAGGCAACATAAAAAGTTACTGATTCATGATTTGCGGGGAAAAAAAGAAAAAAAAAAATCTTAAAACACTTAGAGAACAGATTTCCTCTGCCGTCACCTGGGCTCGATCTCTCCCTTCCCCTCCCTCCTGCCCCACCTCACCTTCAGCCGGCCAGCGGCGAGGGGACAGCGCCCACGCTTGCGCTTTGTCCCTCATGTTTCGCTGTGTCCTCACCTCCTGGTGTCCTCCGGCGATGCCCTTTGTGCCCGCCTGGCCCCGCCGTGCCTCCCCTGCTGCCCTCAGTGCCCGCCTGGCCCCGCTGTGCCTTTCCTGCTGCCCTCAGTGCCCGCCTGGCCCCGCTGTGCCTTTCCTGCTGCCCTCAGTGCCCCCCTGGCCCCGCTGAGCCTCCCCTGCTGCCCTCAGTGCCCGTCCCGCCCCGCTGAGCCTCGGCGCGGCCAGGCCGCCATGCTGGTCGGGCTGTGCCAGGCCGGGCCGCTTTCCTCACGGGTCACCCCTTATTGCGCAATTCAGGCCTCCAGGCAGGCACAGGCTGTGTGTGTATTGTGGTGTTTTCCCCTGGCATAGTAATTTTTTTGGTTCTATCTCAAAGGTGGTAGGTGGGAAGGCAATTTATTCCGTTTAACTTAATGTTCAAGCACCATTTAAGCTCCTCACCTCCTTAGCTACAGATGCATTATTTGATTTTTTAATTTTTTTTGCTGGCTGTCAAATCTGTGTAAATTTTACTGATGTACAGCACAAAAGTGCAAAGTGAGAGATTTGAGGATGTAAATCATGGCAATTTATTGTCATCACTGGGTTTATTTGGAATTTAAAATATATGAGTTTTACAAATCAATACAGAAAAAAAGACTATCATTTGTCCTCAAGAACAGTTTTATGTCCCTCTACTCAAATGCTGGATGAACTTTATGTTAAGTCAAAGATGAAAAATCTTCTTCAAAGCTATCCTGAAAGATTTTCAGTTCATGGATATTTTGCAATCTTTATATTTCAGTTACTGAAATCTCTAAGGTTATTCTTGTACATAAATTATGAGGAAAAGCTGAAATTTTTTCATTGCTATAGATTTGTAGAAAAAGTCAACATATAAGTGTTTCTCAGATATATATTTCTATATCTATCTTGCATTATATTTGCAGTTTTTAGAATGTATCAGAATATTATATAAAATAAATAATATATGCATTATAGTACAGAGTCTGTTCTTTATACTATACAGACCCATCCATTTATTGTCTGACTCTAAACATTATGTTATTGAGACTAAATTGAAGCACTAGTTTTTATTTAGCAGAGCAAGATCTTGCTAACCTAATAAGAAGATCTTTGACCCAGGTCCACCGGGTTTTTGTGGTTGGTTACCAAAGCTTGAAAGTTTATTGAGGAACAGAGGATCAGGCAGAATACACACAGAACAGACTGAGGAGGGATTTTCTTGCACTCTTTTTGATGAAGTGGGGTGACCAGAAACAGCTCTCAAGTGTCTGTGTGCAAGCAAATGTGGCATGGGAAGCCCAAGAATGGCAGCTTCACACGTGATCAGAGATCAATGACATTATAATCACAGAGCCATAGCAAAACAGTTGGCACTGCTGGAGTTCTGCAGTAGACATACACAGACTCTCCAAGAAAAGTGGGCAGGAAACAAAAGGAGTAAGTGTTTGTGCAAATGAGGAAGCAGAGGGAACTGGCATTGCCTATGGAGCTTCCCAGTGATATTTTTGTGCTTGTTACTGTGCTCATTTGCGAGTTTCATTATCAGACTATCATACTACAGACTTTAAAACTGAGTTTAAATTTTAAGGTGTTTTTCACTTCACCCCGTCTATTGTGCTGATTGTAGCACAGCCAATAAAGAAACAGAATAAGAAACTAAATCGAGCAGGGGAGTGGGGGGGGTTAATGAAGACAGTATAGGATGTGCAGAAAAATTAACTGTTTATTTCATTTTAAATATCTAAATAGATAAGATGATGTGATACATTGTGTATCAGATTAAAGCTTGATCTACCATACAAACTCATTGAATTCTCAATGAAGTCCACAAATTTGCATGTTCTATAAACCACTGATGACATTGCCTGTCTTTGATCATCTATTTTATTGAAATTTACAGTTCAATATTTATGTAACATTATTGTGAATATCACTCAAAACTACAAGAATAAACAGAAAATTAAATAAGACAGAACTAGAGGAATATATTTTCAAAATTTATTAGGAAAAATGAACAGTGAATGGAAAACCAGGAAAAAAAAAGATTAAATTGCATTAAATCATATTTCACTGGAGAGTATTTGAACATGTACAGATTTCACTTTTTTTTTTTTTTAATGGACATTTACTCATAATATTTTAAAAGGAAAAAACAAAGTCAGAGAAAAACTGCAGGTATCTATGAACATAAATAGAAATAATCTATGCCCACAAAAAGAAAAACAAAAAACAACCCCCCAAAACATTACTTTCATAATCATCACTCATCATAGTATCAGTGATTCTCCCTCTGCACAAGAGCCCTTATGCATATTCAAACAGAGATCTTAATTTGAATTCATAATACCTTGAAAAGCTTTTTAATGCCAAGTCCCCTCTTGCATATCACTTTGAAAGATCTTCCTCTTTCAGCATATGGTTAAGATCAGAGAAATATGTTACAAAAAATGACATCTTGGCTGTAAGTGTATTTTTGCATTTATGCCTTCATATCACATTTACAAGATTGTTATTGGATAAAATTTACCAGTACATGACCAAATCAATTTAATTTGAAAGTATGGAGTATGAATTTTAAAAGTAGATTTTTAAAAAAACATCAGTATTATCTATGTATTTGTAATTGAACAATGTCAGATTCTATCAAGTCTTAACTGAAGTATTATCTTCTTATAATCTCTGTGAATGTTTTTCTTCATATTTGATAACTGGAAATTAAAAGGATATGGATTCACACAATTCTTTCAAGGCATTTAGGTGCCTAACCACTACTAAAAGCTACTGTAGTGTGTATTGGGTGTGGGAACGTGGCACATACACATACAACCTAACCTACATCCTTAAACCCTCTTGATAACCGACAAGCAGATAAATACCTTCTCATTAACTACTGCCTTCCATCCTTTCACAGACATATTATTTTCCCATTTCATGGACTTCATCCACCACTCCAGATGTTCAAAAATAGGCCGTGATTTGGGATCCATTTATCAGGATGGGTGTCTAAGACAGGAGAAGCAGCACACTTGATTGGGCAACAACACCAGCCAGACCCAGGTCACTGCCACACTGTCCTTGCTCCTCACAAAATTCACTCTTCACTGGTTCATGTTATTCCTGCTGTTTCACTCACTGCAACATAAAACTTGCACCACAGATTATTTTTCCTCAAGATTAAATGTCCTTGAGGCACACACTGGGCTTTCCTATCCTGCTGCTTTAGCCACCAAGTGTACTGTAGTCCTTGAGCAAAAAACAATCCCATGAACGGGCTTGTCTTTTCCCATCGGAAAAAGAGGTTAGGCACTTTAATGTCTTCGAGGACTCCTGCCTTGATAGTTTGTTAGAGGTTATTCAGAAAGTTACAGAAAGGCATGGAAAGAGATTATTGTGGATCTGTACCAAAACCACAGCAAAGCTTATCTTTCCTCTCTTCCTTGTTCACATCTCTTTATTGGGCTTGTTGCACATTGGTGAATATCAGCCACTGTCACTCTTCCTAAATGTTCCCACACCAGATATTCTTTTATTTGCAACATTTCATAGCTGACATCTAAGAAAACATGCTGCTTCAATTGTGATAGAAATAGGGGTGCTAAAAGCAGGTTGCACAAGATATAATTACTACGTTCTCTTTTATTTGTCAGAGTCTTGTGCATTATGAAGTTAGTGGTAGAACTGCTGCCAAGAGTGTTTGTCAATTTACTTGAAGATCAAATCTTTTTTTTTTACACTGTCTTCATAACTTAAGGCACCAAACATTTGCATGGGCGTAATGCTTTTCAATCTTCTCACAGATGGGAGCTTTTACCTATGGGGATCTGATTGCAAGACTTGGACCAAGCAAATGATATTTTAGGTGGAGGAAAATAAGATCACAAGTGCAGTAATTCTGTTATTTATTGTTCTAATGCTTGCAATACACTAAGATGATATCCAGTGTACTCTTGGTTACATATGCAGCACTTAAATATAAATGATAATAATTGTATTTGTAGCAAATTTGCTACATGAATCAGAATAAAAACCATGATGATTTGTTTGGGCCATTTTGCTGATGGTAGCAATATCACACTTTGGAAACATTTCTAAACAGCCGTGGCTCAGAATAAAGGGCACACACTCATTGACATTGTTTATATTTCTAAACACTGCCACACTAATTTTTTAAGTTTTGGTATATTATAGCAACATTGTTACTAAACAGTTTGTTATATTTCTAGGAACTAAGATATGTTTCTCTGTAATTCATTTGTAAAAAGCAAAACCTGAGTTCTCTAATACAGTAGGCAAGTTTGCTACTATAAACTAGCAATTTAAAATTGGTTTTCTGAATGTTTGTAAAGCATGAAAACATTATTATTATTTATATATATTTTTTATTTCTTTCACGGTATAGGACCAGAACCTGTGATGTGAAACCTGTAAGGTTTCTCAGTTTTATTATGTTTAGTGGATTCAGAGTTCTCTTGGCTAATAGTAAGAATAAATTTAAGGGTGGTTTTTTTGTTTTTTTTTTTTAACCTGGCCATGGCATAATTTAGCAGAATTTTTAAGAGACAAAACCTGGTATTTTAAACTCTAAAACTGCTGTAATAAAGAGTAATGATTTTTTTTCTTTCTGTTAGAAATGAGCCATTATGTATGTCAGAAGTCTTTAAACTTTTTGTTCTGTGATCCTATACTGCTTAAAGTTGCTTTTTTTCCTACCCTTATCATTAATTTTTCATCATTATTGACTGGGTTTTCAGACTCTGAGGCAGATTTATTCATGCTAGCACTCTAATTGAGCAGAAACGAGAATTGCTTTTCAAATATGCTTCAAACATTTGGGTAATAAACTGAATAAGTACTGCAATACGGTATTTCCGTTCAAGTTATTTGAAAGATATTTCCATTTTTGAAAGAAGAAGCACTAAATTTCCAAATAATTTTCTTAGTACACAGAAGTAGTTTTAACATAAGATCCTCAATTTTTTTGAGTTATTTGGCATATAAATGCTATTAATAGAGACGATACAGAACATCAGTCATTTGAGAATTGCTTCATCATAGAATAAGGTCTTTTAGAACTGATTTTGTGAATATCCAATGTTTACCTGGTATATTCAGCATAAGATCACATGCTAAAAAATAGAGCAATTTTGGTTTCAGAATCACCATCAAAAAATAAAAAATTGTGATAATTGGTCAAATAGTTTCACAGTTATTCATATGACATGAAAAATGTATGCCTGTGGTAAAACTGTAACTATTTGATCTATTAAAACTTATTACTCTGATGTAAACATCTTAATTGTGAAAACATCTTACATTAAGAAATCACTCATGAATGGCTTTGGTTTGAAAACTGATCACCTGTTTGAAAATGAGAAAATGATTTTTCAAGAATAAACCTAATGACTAGATACTCACTAAAATAAAATATGACAATACAATTGTGGGTAAGATGGGTAATGGACAATACAAAAATGGGTAAGATTCTCATGCTTCTTTTCTCAGTATAATGTGACTGCTGCACATCACGTCTCAGACTGTTTATGACAGGGAATAAACTTGATTTATGATAATATTTTCAGTTAAAGCAAAAGAGGAAATTGACATTTTTTACATGCTATTGTAAAGTGACTGAAACAATGCTAATCCAGATTTATAATTAATAAAGAGTATATTATAAAAATATGTGCTGGCGCAAGTATAATAATCCCTAAGTAATTGTAACTTGAAGGAATTACTTTTTTAACACCTTAATTTTGGAGCAGCAATCCAAGTCAAGCATATTAAAAAGTCTTAAGCAATTATTCACCTAAACAGTAATGAATTTCTATTCTTAGCAAGAAAGTATACATTTTTAAGGGGTGATTTAATTTTTTTTTTTTTATAGCTGAGGATGCTTGTGGAGGAACTATGAGAGGATCAAGTGGAATCATCTCGAGCCCCAACTTTCCTAATGAATATCATAATAATGCGGATTGCACATGGACAATTGTGGCAGAGCCTGGTGATACTATCTCACTCATATTTACAGATTTCCAAATGGAAGAAAAATATGATTATTTGGAAATAGAAGGTTCTGAACCACCTACAATAGGGTAAGTCACAAAATGCAATTTTAATGAGATGAAAAAACAGTGAAATGTGAAAATACTTATTGTTATTTTTCCTTTTGTGAATATGTAATCTTGTTAAAAAAGACCCTCACAGTAATAATTGTGATGATGGCATAAATGTTGATATTCCCATTGCAGCTGTAAAATGTTTTTAAAATATATTCTGAAGAGGTAGCATTAAGCTGAAGTGCACTGTAGACTTAATTGCCTCATTGTCTATGTGTCTAACCATTTAAACATTATTGTATTGAAAGTGTATATATTTAGAAACAGAATGGAATGGACTGTTGTACTGGTAAGGATTGGTGAAGCCTTCAGAGAGTTTCATAATGTCAGAAAATTAATGGCATGGAGGCTTTCAGCACAGAGCTAGGGTGACTTAGCATTGACCACACCTGTTGGTCATGGGTTGTCTCTTGAGTAGTTTCTGTACAGAGAACTGTATGCATGGCCTCAAAATAATGTGAGTATGGTTGGTGATACACTTATCTAGAAATATCCATCCTGATTTGTAAGATAAAACACCCTGAGCTGAGTAGTCACAGTACTTTTTGGCTCTGGTTTTACTCCAAATACAGCACCTTTAAGGGGAGTTTATGATTGGTTTTTTTGTTGACCTAGCAGTAGTAACAATATTTTTGCTACTCTGACTTCTGCAATTCTTAATCTCAGTGTAGATGTGTTATGTAGATGTTGTAACACAAGTACAAGAAACAAAATAGTAAATAACCTCTTTCAGGATCAAATTCAGTTAAATAGGAAAAATAAATTATACATTCTGTGGCTTTCTGGTCTGGTAGCTTTATGGTAACACAGCATCACAGTACTCAAGAAAGATGTCAATATGACAAATCCTCATGTTTGTTTTATTGGTTTAAATATGCTGTTGATTCACAGAAAAGAAGTTGTATACAAACCCATAAATCACAGTTATGGTCTCCAGTAAAATCTTGATCTCTTAACTGGCTCATAAAGCTTTATGTAGGGTCTGTATGACAGACAGAGGCTTGTGAACAACAGGTGATACAAGTGCTTGGCTAGATATATTAAGGTCAGTAGTCTCTTGTTTTCTTCATACCAGTGTAAACCCCCTCCAAATGTAACACAGACCAAATAAAATGGTTCTGATTGTGTAATAAGGAAAGATCTAAAATTAGATAATTATATTGTTTTAAAAGCATCAGATTAGGTTTCTATAAGTGTTGCTTATAAGTAACGTATTTTTACTGCTTCAGGGTGTAATAAAAATCTATACTCCAAGTTTAAGCTTTAGCAAATAGTGTTTTATAATTTGAGTTAATTTATACTGCCACCTACATAGTTAATTACCTGTATTAGAATATTACTTAATTGCCGTTGAGTTTTTCAAGCTCCTAAACTGAAATCTTTTGAACTAGCTGTCAGCTAAAATAAATTTTAAATAATAATTTATAATAATTAGTGAGGTAGCACCAATGACATACAGACATTATGAATCACTTGATTAGCTAAATGTGCATTTGATTTTTCTTGAATGTGTTTTATTTATTCATTTATGAGCTTCAAACAATGATTTCATTTTTATGTTCTACAAATACAAGGCTGTATTCAAATTATATAATAGGATTACTTTATATATGAAAAGTCCCATTATCTGTTTACAAAACATAAAAATTTACAATGCTAATTTAATAATTGCCCATGTAGAGAAGCAGACTGAGAGCATATTCTTTTTTTAGCTTGTCATTTATATTCAGTAAATTGGACTGATGTGTTCAATTATGGAAAAGTATCCCCCATATGTTGGGAAAAATAGTGTTGGAAAGCTTATTTAACAACAATTTGTTAATTAGATTTAGAGTGGTAATACTGTATATGCCCTCAGACTATAACTAATCTAAAACTAAACCCAAGTTCTTTCTTTTAATCTGAAAAAAAAAATTGAGCTACTTTTAAAAATTATGAATAACTGACTGGTTGATCTGGATAATAAGTATTATTATAAATTAATTTCTTAGAAGCTTTGGTGCTTTATATGACTATTGCACCTATTGATTTAAAAAAAAATCTTCAGTTTTTTCTTCTGCACATCTGCTGTGTAAAAGAAAATATCCCTACTTTTTGTTTCTAACTGAAATAAAGAGCCAGATAATGCATCAAGTAGATAGGCTGGGGTTATCCATGAGGCAAGACTTGAAATTCTTTATGAAGTGCTAACTTTCTGTAGTTTTCTAGTCAGTTGTTACAATATTTCAGATATGCCAGTCTTTTCTCTCAAGAAAATTTTGATAGGCCATTTTCATTTAATAGCTATAAAAAACTGTCTAGATGTCCTTCAGGGTTCTTGTTGTCTTGTTGCTTATTCTAACATTTGCCAACTAGAGTTGAATTATACCATTTCTTAAATTTTGGAAATGAAACCAAAGGAAAATTATTTGTTTGAGAAAATGATCTCCCTCATTTTTTTCAACAAAGCAAAAAACTGAAAATAAATAAGATTGAGAGAAATGTTTCTTTTGGTCTACCAAAAAACCAGGCCATGCCAAACCAATGCACAAGTTGACAGCTGTTTTTCCTCCATATTTGGAGAACTTGGTTGTTAATTAGAATTTCCTGACTCTCAATCCCATTTTGATAGTGATATGAGAGAACAAAATGATAAGCAGAACCTGTAAGAAATATTAGTGAAGAATATACTAACTAGTGGTAAGTAAAGTGAGGATGAGCAGGCAGATAGCATCTGTTATGGAAAAGAGTATTATCTGGGGTTGAGGTTTTTTTGTGAGGAAAATCCGTGTGTACTGGTTTGAAAGCAAAACCGGTGAGAGAGTCCAAGTCAGAAATACAATTTAATAGGAGGGGGAAAAAAAAAAAAAAGAGTAAGATAAAATAAAATAAATGCAATAGTACAAAAGACCACTGGCAGAGTCAGAATACAACCTGACACGCTGTTAGTTAGCGTGGTGGTAGCAGTCCAGATGAAGTGGTCTTGTTGAAGCAGTGATCCTGTAGAAAGGTCTGGTAGCTCTTGTCCTCTGGGAATTCAGTGGGTAAGGGCTCCTGTACTGTCCAAAATCCCAGGTTACATCCAAGTGGGAATGCTTGGCTCCTCCCCCTGGGTGGAGCATCTCACAATGGGCTGATATCGTTCCTCCAGTCATGCAGTGGGTCCTTGATTGCCCATTGAACAGAGAGAGCTCTCGAGGGAGTTACCTGTGAGTCATGCAGCAAGGCATTGATGGCCCATTAACAGAAGAGAGCCCGGAGAGAGGGGGCAAGGGAAACACTGCCCCACCATGGTTTCAACAGTTCATGAAGATGAGGATAGAATGCACACTTTGGGCACATCTTACATTGTAACCTAGGACACCATTGTAGATATGTACATGGTCAATTTTATTGCCAGTTTGGTTACAATAAAAATTAGCCTTTAGGAGGCATTTAAAAATTAATTGTACTGTTATGACAGCTTTCAACAGACAAATGCAATAATAAAACAGATTCTCAATCAGATCTTTTTAATAAAGTGGTTATTTTATTTATCCAGTGCCTGAACAGATTAGATTTATTTTCAGTCAACATACTTGGTTAAATAATGCACATACCAATGGCTACAGAGGAAAAGTTCTGCCTGATGTAAGTGTGGCAGCACAGGGATAGAAAATCATACCTCAATAGTACAAGTACCAATAAAAATAATATGTTGAAGGAAAAAAAGCAAAACAGACAAGACAAGAAGCAGAAGTTCTCATAAGAAGAGATTAAAATAGGGGAAAAAAAATTCTACTTCGTGCTCAACATTTATTTTCTTGAAAAATCACTTTGAATTAGAAAGTGACAAGAATAACAGTATCTTTTTTAGTAATGAAGACTGTTGACACGGATTTAGATAATTATTACTGTTTTCTCACTAACACAAAGATTTTAAATCTGTGTTTAATGCTCAGAGGAAAGTCTCAGGAAGATAATGTTTATGAATAATATGATTTTAATAAGTACACTAAAAGACCCAGATGAGAAAGTTTGTAATCTGACAACAGTTGAATTTAAGTTTAAAGAATAGTAGCAAAATTGATACTGCTTATCATAGGAAAAAATTATTTTGGAAGAATATGGTTGTAGCCAAATAGGTAGAAAATTTTGTTCAATAAATAGGACAAAGAAAGTGTAGTCATAAAAACTTCCTGTAATTATCAGAGTATTTGTTTACTGATAGTGGATAGAACTAGTTTTTAGTGGATTTAATTGCAAAAAAACCCCAAAAAACAACAAAAAGAGAAAAAAGTCACTGCAAAAAGCAAAAAGCAGCCAAGTTTTGGAGTGCCTAAATCCTTAAAACAGGGAACAGAAAGTAACAGAGATAATGCTTTACTGTGGAACAGAGAGAACAGAAAATCAGGAATGGAAGGAATACCAATGCTAAAAATATTATCTGCTTTGAGCCTTTGATAATCCGTCCATTGTATGTTATCATTTTTATCTTTTTCTGAGGGACTGAGAGCAAAAATGAAGTTCTTTGCTTTCTTGGAAACAAAAGCTTTCCATAGAAACCAGGTATTTGTGTCCTTTACTGTTTGCTTCTCTGATTTAATTTTTTTGCTTGGTGACTCATCATTTCACCTGTGGCATTTCCATGAGGTCATTTGGGTCCCTCCAAGAGGCACAATGCATTCTGTAATGTGTAGGGTTCAGGCACAATGATAGTGTGTAGGAGGGGAATTTGTTACAGTGACTGTAGAGGTTAATGACATGTTTTTCATTGTTCTATTGTGTGATTCTATCTGGCAGTCATCATCTGAAAAGGGCTTTGAAACTGGCTTTACATCTGGTACTCTCAAAATTCTTACTGAAGCATGAGAAATCTAAGAGAGGAATAAGATATCAAATCATATGTTTAACAGCAGAGGCAGAGGTTTCTCTTATGTTATTTTGTACTATTTGTTCTTGTATGTTTCTGAAGAAATAGAAGGCCCATACATAGTGAGTCCTGTTTTGATGGGGTTTTCTGCATTAATTTCTCGGGTTTTAGTTCAAAGTGCAGTCACAAACGTGCCTCAAACTTGTTGCAGGCAGAATAGACATATATAAACATGAGTCACGTTATGAAAATCTGTCACTTTAAGGGTAGAGACCTTGAAGTCTATGCTTATAAGAGTTACTTTGTGGTGTTTAGATTTAGTGCTTAGTAAAAGGAGAATGTGACTTCAAGAATTGTCATATCCATGGAAATACAAATCAACCAAAGGTGCAAATCCGGTTTAATCCTGGAATTCAATATGTTGTGTATGTGTTCACATAACCAGGTTGTAAGGAAACACAAGACAGAATGACAAAACCTTATTATAAGCAGGATAGTTCAGCATGGAAGGGAGCTCAGGAGCTGACTTGTCCAATCTACTGCTGAAAGCAGACTCGGCTCTCAGGTGAGACAAGGTTGCTCAGGCCTTTATGCAAACATGGAGTCTAAACAACCTATGTGGACAGCCTTCTTAATTTCCTGACTGTCTTCATGGAAGGAAAATCTTTTTTTTTGTAATTTAGAAATCATTGTTTTCAGTCAGAATCAACACACAAGAATTTATTGTTACCAATTATCTGTTTGAGGTCCAAACATCTCCTGCACTCTTTCTTCTTATGGATAGACAGTGGTATGACCTTTCTCATGAGCAGGTTGGCTGATACGGCCAATCCTAGCTCATGAGTTGAAGATCTTCCTTCCTCAGGCTCAAGTTGACCCATTCATCTTACAGGGACATGTACGTGACCAGAGATACCATTTCTCCTGTCTTCCTCTGGATTACTAAATGCTGAAGCTTATCAGGCACATGTGATTTATAACTGTATAATGGAGTCAAGCCTCAGCGAGAAAACTATCTGTTAAATTCCAGCATGTACTTGCATGAGACAGGGAGTCAGATGCAGGCAAAGAATCTCCTTGGCTCATTGTGGTACAAATTAACACTTCACATGACCACTGTGATGCTGCTTTTGAAAAAGAAAAAAAAAATAAAAAATCTTCCCACTTCTCTTTCTGACTCATCCCCTACCTTGTGTTGGCTCAGGCATTTACCCAGTCACAAATGAACTGCACCAGGAAGTGATATGAGTAAACACCAAGCGTTTTTTCTTCCTGTGTTAGTGAGCAGGAAACACAAGAGCTGAAGAGAACAGCAAGGCACATAGGGAGGGGAGTATTGTTTCTTCAAGGAATGGAACAACTTCATTGTCAAAATAAAGCCTAATCTGATGTCTTCTCAGGTACTTGTATGTTGAATAACAGTACCCATGCAAAGATCTACTTTTTCCCCTTTTACAGTCGGTGCAGAAACTTCACAATTATTTGATTTCCTTTATATCTTTTACACTGTATCCTTAATGCATTCTTGTGATGGTATGAAATATTTTATTTTGATTAATGTACACAATGTCAGGAAGACAATATTTGGTTATTGCTGTTGAAAAAGGTGGTTAAAAGCACTTCTTTTGAGGAAACTTTTCTGAAGCTGTTCCTAATTTCTTACTTTTCCCATGTTCAGGAGTACTGCAAAAGGAAACATTTGTAAGCCCTTTCTGAAGTTGCATGTTTTCATTATTCTTTTTAATATGCATGAAGTTATTCTCATCTGGAGTCAAACAGATATTCACCAGCAGTTATCAAATGAGCAGTTATATATTGGATGGGCTTTTTATGTATATTCTTCTCAACAGAGATAGGATTATATTATTTCATAAAGTATTACCAACGTTCAGAAACAAATTGAAACCAGTTCCCTTGAATAATTATATGCAAGAACAGTACTCTGGTTTTCCCACATCCCTCTTAGACAAAGATTTGTCTAATTCTGTAAATCTACTGCTTTTGTGCTTCTATGGGTCACTTTAATCTTCCTTTGATGAAACAGCTCAGAGTGCTTCCAGTGTGGCATATTTGTAACTCTGTTTTGTAGAAACCAGGTAAATAATAGTCTAGACCTGGGGGATTTTACTAATAAATACTTAAAAAGTGTAACAAAAAGAAACAAAAGTAGCAAAGAAAATCAGAAGTCTCTTACAGCAGATTTGGGGAATAAAATAGAGGTAGGAAGACGGCTTGATGATTTAACGGGTAGCACTTTCAGTATGCTTGCTCCAGCAGAATACTGCATTTGTTTTGATGTGGTCATTCTCTATAGTCTCAGGATGACAATTGTTGGAGTAGTAAGGGAGATGTTGCTCTTGTCGTGACTGAAACATCAGAGAGTGAATTGGTAAGTAAGTTTTATGCTGCGTGAGCTGTATTGTGGGGGAAAGTGTATTAGGATAGCATAAATCTCAAAACAAGGCAGGGAAAAATATCACAACCAACCCAAACTCCAAAGAACAACTAAACTACAAAATATAATTGTTTTATTTGTCATTCCAGAGTAATTAAAATTTCACATTTTCTTCTCTTATGTTCTGAATCCATTTTTACTTTATTCAGCAAAGTAAGTGGTATGTTTTGGGAGAACAGTGACCCCTAAAGAGGTAATCCCAAATCATTCTAATTTCTAGATTCTGAATTAAAAATTTTAGTGTGTTTTGTACATTGTACATTTGTACATTGAGTAAACTACATGCATTCATAATTCCATCTTTTAGTCTCAGGCTACAACAGCTAAAAATATAATGTTTTGAATACATGAATGAAATCCTTTGCATTCATTAATAAATTCTGACAAGATAAAACATTATTTATAAGGGTCCTACAGGTTAATCATAACTTCACAAACAGATGCTTCTTTTTGTGATTGTCCATCTGTTTTGTGTGTGAATATGCTATTAGGATGTTTACGGAGAAAATTCACTTGTAAAATGAACCAATGACTAAAACAAACAATTAATCCTTTTAATCAGCTAATGCAATTGCGTTGTATTAAGGATCAACACAGTGTCAAACTAGTGTCAGAACAATTTTTTATAATTACGTGCCATCCAATATGTAGGTGACAGGTGACAATCCACAACTTCCTGGCCATGACCTAACAGTCAGTAAAAAATGAAAATAAACCAGTCATGAACATTTATTGTATGTTTATTTCTTCTGCATACAGTAGATCATGCAAAATTTTGCTGTTAGGGTGATCATGCATTGGTTGTCCAGGGAGGTGGTGGAATCACTATCCCAGCTGGTGTTTAAGAGATGTCTGTTGTGCCACTGGGTGATATAATTTAATGGTTTAGGGGTTAGAGTGGTAGTGCTGGGTAGATGGTTGGACTTGATGACCTTAAAGATTTCCCAACCTTGATCATTCTCTGATTAAGTGACTTCGCCTGATATTACCTAATGTTTAATCCTAATGAATGATAAGATGTAAACCATACTTTCAGTGGCAGCTTTATTTGGTTGTTTTGTGAGGCTTTTTCATAGCCAACTACTTTTCTATCCTCTACTAAAAAGCTTATTAGTGAAGGTATATCTTAAGTGAACTCCATTCTTCTTTCTTTGCTGACTTTTTAGATATTTCTGTAAGAGTCCAGAAGTTGTTGGCAGCTTCATATCTCTCCATCAGCCTTTTTGGTATCCAGACTAGTGTCTTTGAATCTGCAGAAAAATTACCTATTGCCATAGTACATACTCTTTCTTCCTGAAGCATATAACACAGGTTTTGACACCTTTCATGTGGATATATTGCGCTGCTGCAGAAATTCTTTTCCCCATTATTTTTTATGCCTGAGGACAAACTTAAACCATCATCGCTATTTTCTGCTCAAGAATGTGCTGTCCTGAATGTCCTAAGGCAAGTTAAGGGTAAGGTGAAGGACTGTTTGAATAAAGCTTATTTTCTATTTAGTAACTGACACTATGCCTTTCAAGGAAAAGAATCAAAACAATTCTGAGCTGAAACTTCCAACTTTTTAACTAAATTTTCATTTCTGTATAAGTTACAGAATGTGAGATTTGATCCCAAAATGCATGCATCTTTGCTTGTATGTGTTTTGGTTATTTTTGAGGTGTATATTTTCAAGAGAGTTAATTATAAAAGGGAAATTCTGTAATAAGGTGGAATTAAGGAAGTGCTACAGTGTTGAATGCAATTTAAAGCAGAGTTCAGCTCCTGTGGGAGAGAAATGAGAGATGATTATGACAGAAGCAATGGCTAACAGTCCTTAGAGTATTATGTTTTCATTTCACTTTGAATTACAATGAATCTACTTGCAAGACCTTCCACCAACTGTTAATGGATTTAAACTAGGTAGCTGAAAATTAAGTTTATAATGAAAATTTCACTATGAACCTACAGCTTTGCTAGATGTGCTGGAAATTATTTTTATTACTGTACTCTGTGCATCAGGCATATATAGACATAAATTGGAGAGTTACAGAAATGTTGCCATTCCATCTGGTTTTGGTGATTTTGAACAGAGGTTCCCCAAAACTGTGAAGTAAGGCAGCACATTTTATTATTCTGTTCTATAAGGATTCCGTAGAAATAAAGCTTAAATTGTTAAACTTGTAATTTCAAGTGTGTGTTGCTGTTTAAGAGTGATGCAACTTGATTTAAATAAAAGTCTTATCTATTTAATGTGACTTCTCTTCTTAGTTTGTGCAAAGCTTGCTACTGATGCAGGAGAAGGGTAAAAATGAACCCATGGTTTCAATAGCCTAGTTCAGTTTACACAGTGGAGTTCAGACTACTTCACAACGTCCTGTATTCCTGGTCTCTGATTTTCCTTTGGGTTCACCCGGAAACATGGGACATAGATTTAAACTTTAGTGGCTTAGAATTCGTGGCAGGAATATGTGTTTTGATGCTCAGATTGAAAACCATTTGATACAGCCAACTGGGTCATTCAAGAGAATATATATACGTGTTTTCCAATTAAAAAATTCTAGGGACAAACACTGTGAACTAAAGTTTGACAAACACTGTGAACTAAACCTGAGAGAAATCAAAGTTCAGAGTGAGATGCCATTGGGGAGAACAGTATTCAGCCAACTAAATAATTGGGGTTTTTGATACTGTATCAAATATACAAAAAGGAAGGTACTTTATAAAATATCAGATATATTTGTCTGCATATATTTTTGTTGAGCTAAGCAAAAAAAAAATATATATATATTCTTTGGTATATTTTAATATCTATCTGAATTTAAAAAAACTGGAAAATACTAGTGCTGCCAACATTGAATGTTGAAGTAGAAAAACAAGGCATTCGTTCTTTGTATTATGAAAAACTGAAAAATAGAGACATACAAAAGACTATTTAACGAAAAGGAAGATTTAATTTATCTGGAAAATGTTGAAAGAGGAGAATGGCATTATATAGGCATACTAAGATGTTTCTTTTTTATGCAAAAATAAAGTATTTGTCTAAAAATATGAAGGATTAAGGCAGTTTGAATGGAATTTTATTACTGTTTATGGGTAAATAGACATCAGTACTAAGGAGAAGGACATCAGGTATTAAAAAACACCCAAACAACTTCAAAAAAAAGAAGGGGTTAATATAATCCGCAGGAGATCTGGCAGTAAGTGGAAGTGAATATATCAAGTACATAATAACAGGCTATCCTATTTCAAAAGAAAGATATAAATCATAGTAAGAGACCTTTAAAGCTCCTGGTGCAGTCATAAAGATATACAGAGCAGAAAGAAATTTTGCAAAAAGTGAGAAAAGAACCACATGACTAATGAATAAAGGCATAAAATACTAAGAAGCTTTGAGAATACAGTAAGAAAGGCTATCACAGTTGCTGAATTACAATTACCAAAGGATATAAAAGACAATGATGGAGAGAGCTTGTAACTACATTACAAGGAAAGAGAAAACAAGAAAAATTAGTTCCTTGGTGAAAAAAAATAACAGAGGGCAAAGGAAAAGGACACCTGGGAAATTGTAATAGAGACAGTTAGCTCTGAACTATGTAAAAATAATAGAGTAAGTGATGAAAAATTACTGAATAAAAATAATTAATTATTTTTACTAACATTTTTTTTATGACAAACTAGCAGAAAAAAGATTCAGTGTTGTCTGTAAATATGTGGTGTACTTAATGGGGAAAAGGCACACAAAGAATAGTTACTGGTTAGTCTCTAAGTCATGTTGTGTTGCATCTTAAATGGATTAGATCTAGGCATGGTAATGTTAAATATTTTTGCCATATCTCAGTGGAAGAAGAATTACATATAAATATCAATAATGGCAATCTGGAGAGTTACAGGCTTTTTAAAGGACAGCAATACGCTTCAAAATAATGCTGATAAGTCAAAGTGAACTTGAACATGTGAAATTTGCTTTAGAGAAGTACAAAGTGCTGCAGGCTAAATAAAGAAGGCATAGGAGTAAATATCAAATAAGGAATAAATACCCAGTCAGAGAACTAATACTGATTAAATACATCAAGAAAACACAAAACAAATAAATATTCATAAGAAAAAAATATTGAACAGTGTGTCCTTATGTGCACATGGTTTTGTATGTGCAAAATAAATTGTTTTTATAGTATATGACCTGCATTTCTACAGGCACACAACTTTCATAGGTTGCAGATAGGGTTAATAAAGATGCTGAAAAAAATTATGCATTGATGTTCATTTACAAATGTAAATGATATTTGATATTTATACAGCCTTTAAAAGTACATTAACAGTTAACACAAATCTTTTAATATTTCCCAATGAGGTATTTCTTAAAGTATCTTGATAAAATAAAATAAAAAAATTGAAGCAATATTAAATCGTCGGGTGGTGGTGTAGCTCAGTAAGCCCAACATTGGTTTGGTGTATCACGCTAGGATGGGTATTAAGGCTTGAGACTAAATACTGGCACAGTTGTGGAGCCTAAGCTTGCTTTCACCTGGCCATGTCTTATTAACTTTCTAATAATTACATTTTTGTAAGTCTATACTTTAAAGTTCAGTCTTAATTTATAGCATGTGAATAGTGACCTACTATCTTTTATCAGTTATCAGATCTGACTATTTTCAAACTTTTCGACTCATCTTTTTCCTGAGGGTTGCTCCAATAACATTATCTCATTACCACTAATATCAGTAAAGGCATCATATAAAAAAAAAATAGATAACAGACTCTGATACAAGATATTTTAAAAATTATATTTTTACTGCATAATTTAGAATATGTCGCTTTCCAGTCAAATGTCATGAACAAAGGTTTCTTTTGGCAACTTCAATTTTTGCAGTAGTACTTTATTTATGTGGTAAAGTAAATAAAAATCATTGTATGGGATGCTTACTTAAAATTTGCTCCAGTCTGGAAAATCTTCATAATCAGCTGTCTGTTCAACTAGGGTACCAGAATTTCCTAGAGTAGTAAGATATTTCATTCTAAAACCACTGAATATTGGTAAATTTTATAAACTTTATTTTTGTTCTCTAGCAAAGCTTTCGTATATATTAGTTAAGATATTAAGCACTTCCATTCATTTTATTAAAAATAAATATTATAATAAATATTTTGTGTTCCCTGTCAAAGCCAACATTATTAAGCAGGTCTAGTTGGTTCATTTTTTTGTGGCAGAGGGAGAGGCAAGGATGTGTGGATTAAGAACAAGTTATATTTGCTTATAGGACAATGAAAATATTACTTTTACTTTCTAAGGAACAAACATTTATTTAAAACATTTTTTATGTCTCTTTCAGCTGTAAATTGAAGACTTTTGAATCCAAGGAGTTATTCAAATAACACAGATTGATATAGCAAAATCAATTTGAAGTGTTTCCAGTTATCGATCACCTTTTGTTTTTTAATAATATTAATTACCCTGAATTAAAAAGTAGACTATGGGATTTTATAGTGTTGTGGAGAATCTTATACATTCTTCTTATTTAATAATTTCTTGTTGTATCATATTTTTAGACACTTTTTGCTCTTAAATCTTCAGTGCCACCTCTGTTAATGGAGTGTGATGTCTTTTTTTTGAAAAGTTAAATGTTCATTTTGGATACACGGTGTCAAATTATGGAGAGCTGAAAATGCTATGTCATGGCTTGTTCACTGGCTGATTTACTGGAAACAGCAGGTGGCTAGCAGTCAGTCCCATGCAGTATCCCAAAGTGTATTCTCATCTCTGAGAGCAGCATTTAGTTTTCAAAAAATTATGGTCTCATTTTCCATAAGATTTGACACAAATGTTGCATTTAAAAATTCTTTGTATAATATTTCTTTTTCTAAAAGATATTAAACACACTGAAAAACTATGTTGTCATGGTCTGGTCTGGTGGTAGAGGTGCCACGATGTTCCTCGTCAGAAGCATCTTTAAAAAGACACCCTATGTGACACAGGCACAGGCACTCTCAGGCATTAAGTGTTTTGCTCTTTTGTGAGGCTACCTGAGCAGCAGATCCACCCTTGCCACTTTGGGTGATGCAGGAATAAGGCAGCGAGACAGGGTCTTCTCGCCTTTGAAAGTCTTCTTTATTCCAGGAGATCCAAAGGGGAAGAACCAAATGGTTCAGGGGGACAGGGATTATATAGGGTAGCCAGGAGTTGGGGTTTTTCAACTTGGCCAGTGGGGAAAGGGATTGGGAAAAGGGCCAGTCAGGAAGAGGATCCAAAAAGAACCAGTCAACAGGGGTAAAAACCAGGAACTGAGGAACTAACCAATAAGAAGTAACAGATTAACGTAACATTGCAAAGGTTCATGGTTTTGACACACTTTGGTCACCATGAGCTAAAAAGGAGTCTCTTAGGGAGACTTCCCAGGGGTAGACCACTGCAACCTGAACCAGCCTAGAGGCTGCACACTCCATGGGAGAGTAGCATTCTCTGTGGATGGAAGGAGGGCCACTGCACTATGTCCTTGTGTTTTCTGGGTATCTTAGCATATGTAAACTCAATAATAAATAGTATATCAATAGTAAAGTTTGGTGAATCCTTTTCAACATGATCTCTTGTAAATCAGTAGACTTTGGTCCAGACTTTCTTTACATACACATCAGCTCATGTTTATCTGCAGGGTTCAGTTCAGTGTCATACTAGCCTAGGTCTAGAATTGGAAGCAGTACAGCTCTAACAATAGGCATCCTTGCTCAGTGTAAATATTACTGCTTTTGAGTGCATGAATATATTTGAATGTTTTTTCAGTTTGAAACACAGGAGAGTTTTATCTCTGGCAAGTTAGTTATCCCCATTGTGTGCTCTCCAGTGGTTCAAACTGTAAAGCAGATGTGTGACGTCTACAACTCAGATTTAATGAGGTAGTTAGTGCTGACTTGAATATCTCAGAGGTGTTGCTCTTGATTGTCTAGATATGCCAGTAATCTACAGAATATACACAGAATAGAAGAGGTCTTTGGTTCTTAGTAAAGAACAGAAAAGGGAATTTCAGTTACCAGTCTCAGGGTCAGTAATTGTTTTTGAATAAGAGAAGCAACTTTTCTAATTTTTAAGATTCAATATGTGTTTCACAGATACAGGGTTTAGTGCCAGAAAGAACTAGTGGATAATCTAGTGCCCCCTCCTGTAAATTAGAGGCTTGTGCATTTCATTTGCTTTTCTGTTCTAATTTAAAAAAAAATAAAATGACCGGTCTTCTCTTAAAAGTCCAAAGTAATTAAAATAAGTGATTAAAATGCCCAATTCTACTTTTTTTTTTTTTTAATATCTGTTCTGATACCATTGTTGCAGAAATAAGGGAAAAATACACTTTATATGTGCTTATCACTTCAACTGCTAGTATTTTCATGTCTTTGTCAAGTCAGAGAAAGATTTTCAGTGTTCTTTACACTACTTTTCTGAGGACAGCTTGCCTCCCCATTGTCTTCACACAAGCTGCAGGGGAAACATCTCCAACACCCAGGGCACCAGCTCTCTCTCCTTCAGTGCTTTGGTGTCTGCAGAGCTGTTTTGCTCACATATTCTCACTCCTTTCTTCCAACGGCAGTTGTGCAGCAGTTTTTCCCTCTTCTAAATATGTTATCCCAGAGGTGTTACCACTGTTGCCAGTGGGCTCGTCCTTGGCTCTCAGTAGATCCATCATGTAGCCAACTGGCATGTGTTCCACTGGATGCAGGGCAAGCTCCTAACACTCTCACAGAAGCCACTCCTTCTACCAAAATCTTGCCACTCAAACCCGATACAATCCTCCAACTTTAACAGTTTCTGTTACAGGAGCCTCCTTTGACAAAATCCCCAAAGGGAAACAACTGAGATTACTAAATCTCACATATTCATATAAATAGAAACAGACCATGTGTTCTTAATGGTTCACTTTGGAGGTTTTTTTATTAGGAACCATCAAACTAGGAATTAGAGTCTAAAATCTTGTAAAGTGTAAAAGTGATTTCTCTCAAAATGAGGTGTTCTGCATGCCTGCTGATACTACTCGCCCAATTCCCTTCTCCCTTTTTAATTCTTATCTAATAGGGCTAAATGTGAGCTATCATGTCCTTCATTGCTCAGGTAATTTCAAAGCTTTGGTCCTTAGTTTTAAAGGCATTTTGTTGCTTATGTCTGTGAAGTAAAAGTAATGGAGGTGTATGATATCCACATTTAACTTTATCACATCATCTTAAGCATTCTGTTTACAAAAAAAGTGAGAAATCTTTCCCTAAATACAGTCAGAGAACATTCAAATATGAATGTTAAAAATACAGTAAAGAGAAGTATGATCAAGTACAGAAAATAACAGTAAATTCATAGTATTGTTTAAAGTACATAAATTGTCATAGAAAGCAGTTTTAATATTAGATCAGTTTAATTGGGAGATTTGAAATCTATTTCTATCTAGGAGTAAGAGGAGCAAGGCAGGGGCAACTTGGAGCCAAGGGGGACTCTACATAGGCCACATTTCCTGTTCACTCAGCTGTGATATGCAGTCCTCCAGAGGCTGAACACAGGGACTTAGAGTCAATTTACAGCTTCCAATGTGGTAAGTGATAAACCAGGTCCAGGATCTGTCCAGGAGCCCAGTCAAACAGAGATGACCAAGGACAGAACTGGAGCAGTCTTAGGCTGAGCTGGAATGGGGTTCCTGCATCCAAGGCAGGGGCTTAACAGAATCCCCAGACAGACCAAGTCAAGGTCAAGAGGGTGACCTTACAGCCTAGGCAGCTTCTGATTTTTTCTTAGATTTTTATGGTGGAGAACAAAATATCGTCTATGTGTTGGAAATTTAAAATTTATTATTATTATTATTATCATCATCATCATCATCATCACCGTAATCATCATTATATAAAGAATAATAGTTTCTTGGTATTTGTCAAACATTTTGAAATGAAAGTTGTATAAAATTATTGAGTAAGAAATTTTTAATTTTACAGATATGTTGAGGAAGGGGGAAAGTCACTACAGATAAATGTATTAAAAATATAAATGTTCAATGTGATAAATCCAGTAGAATTAGAAGTAGACTCAATTTTGGATATATAGAAGAAAGTTCTTGCACAATATTTAACTGGCAGATTAAAATATTAATCCACTTCCATAGAAGGTGGAAGCTAAGGTGAATGGTTCTGTGAGTAATCTGCATGAATTCCTTGACTATAATTATATTTGAATTATGCAGTAAAATGAGCCTTTCCTGGCAGATTTCAGTATCTATCTTGATACATTTTCAAAGGGAAGAAGCGGGAAGAAGTGAAGTCTCAGAATAAGATCACCTGTAGTTTGAATTAAAATGTTTAATGTTTATCCTCTTACTTTGTATTGATGAGTTGTTCTTTAAAGGCATTTCAGGACTGTCTTGTTATCACCCTTAAGGATGAATAACATGACTGACTCAGACTTAAAATGACAGCATTTCAAATTTTTATTCTAATGTTAAGGAACAACTCTTTAAAGATATATTTGCATTTTGATGTAATATCTAAATATGAGCAACTAGAGTGGTAGATACTCAGGAAAACTCAGAGTCTAGAAGTACTTTTTCTTATAAGACCCATGGGGTTCTTAATTTTGGTGCAGAGTGGGAGTAATTTGACTTATATTTTAAACTTTATCTCCATCCAGAGCTGCATGCCAATTTCCCTTCATGAACTACAGAAAATACAATTAGAGTCTTTTACCAGTTTCAAATAGAGTCTTTTACCAGTTTGACCACTGCATACCTATATGAGGTTTTCCTTTTAACTACTTTAGTTACATGAAATACTAAGGATTATGGGAAGAATTTAAATGAGAATTATCTTCATGGATAAGTACTCTTCACTTCCTATTTTTAGTGCCTCCAAGTTTCTTTAGTGTGCATCTGGCCATACTGATAGCAACTGATAAATCAGTAAATATGACTTTTGCCTTATTACTAGGGACTGGCCACAGGCCTAAGGCCTTGTATGGCCATGTATTGATCTGATAGCTGGATTCTCTAAGGACTCTTCTGAAGTGTCTTGACCTGAGTTGTTTTATCTTTTCTGTGTGTACTGGTCAAGTGACTATATGACTATCACGTACACCAAAGGTTTGACAACCCTAAGCTGTTGCTGTGCAACACATGTTGAGCCTCTATGATAACTAAGTCTTGAAAAGGCTGGGAAGCAATGAGAAAAAACAAAGATTCTGTTTAGGAAGCATCAGATAGCCCAAAGATGACTCAAGACTGAGGAAAGAGAGTTGTATCATGATGATCTCAGGAATGGAATCATTGAGTCGTGTGGGTTGGAAGGACCCTAAAGATGATGTAGTTCCAACTTCTCTGCTGTGGGCAGGGACACTGTCCACTAGACCAGGTTACTTGCAGCCTCATCCAGCCTGGCCGTGAGCACTCCCAGGGATGGGGATCCATAGTTTCTGGTAACATGGTCCAGAGCCTCACCATTCTTACAGTAAAAAATTTCTTCCTAATATCATATCTAAACCCACACTCTTTTAGTTTAATGCTACTTTCCTTGTCCTATCACTACATGACCTTGTCAAAATTCCTTTAAAGCTTTCTTGTAGGCTCCCCTCAGGTACTGAAAGGTCACAGTTAAGTCACCTGGGAGTCTTTCCTTCTCCAATCTGAGAAATACCAATTCTCTCAGCCATTCCTCATCCCTCTAATCATTTTCCTGGACACTCTCTGTACTCCAACAGATATATGTCCTTCTTGTTCTGGGCACACCAGAGCTGGATGCAGTATTCCTGGTGGGGCCTCATCAGAGTACACTCGAGGGGCAGAATGACTCGTAATAATTTTTTTTTTCCCTTCTATTATGGAAAGAATGAAGTGCTGATCTGAGGATGCAGAGGGACACTGAAAATTTAAACATACCACCTGAGAAAAGAAATAGATATTAAAAAGAAATAGATATGAGAAAAGAAATAGATATTAGAAAAATTTGAACATAACATGAGAAAAGAAATAGATATTAGAAAATAGATATTCTTTAAATAAAAAAGTTACTGGTAGTATTACTGAGATTTTTCAATATTTACACTGTCTAAATTAAAGCATTAATTGGACTAATAATAATTTTGACATGGGACTATTCTTTTCCATGCCAACAAGATTTTGTGTGCAACAAATACTATTGCAGAACATCAAATTGTAGGGCAAGTGTAATATTTTTGAGCTTTTAGTTTGGTTCATTTATTGACACTTGCCAGAAGAACAAGCTTCCTTCCCCTATTCAGGCAATATTTGTAAGCATAACAATTTGTTATATAGAATTGAAAAGAAAACAGCCGGTTCAGAAACTGAATACGGTGACTTTTTAGGAGAGGCAGATTATATAAGTGTCTCACAGGTAATGGTCCCAGTTATTCAGTTCGACTGTTACCCAAAGGAGTATTGGTCACATACCAGTTGTATCCAGTTTAGTTTTATTTGGATTAGCTGTGAAAGTAGGAGGAAGAAATGTGCAGGATTCCACAGAAAACACTCAGATAATCACTTTCATCTTTGTACCGGTCCAGGGTCCTCCACTCTCCAGCCAAGGCCTTCAGATTCGGAATTCTTGAAAGAGACAGTTTGATCTAGCATGTGAAGGAAAAAAAAAAAAATCCAAGGACAATTCTTGGTATCCACCTTATCATAGCTTCTGAGCCAGCAGGATCAGTGCCTTTGTGGGAGGCCTAAAAGTGCACAGCCTGCACCAGGTGGGCCTGCATCTTCTCTGTGGTGCATCCAGACTCATCTGCCTCTGCTCTTTGTTGACTGCCCTGAGCTTGGTCTCACCAGTTACACCAAGGAGCTGCTTGTGCAACTTGCCATAGCTTGTGTGGTAGAAAGACCCATGTATTAACCACCATGTGCAGCCTAGGTGAAGTTAATATGTATTTATATTGTTTCTATGATTTTCTCAAGGAAACTGAGTTTTAAGTCCAAGGTCTCTTTGTACATAAGGTATTTGCATCACATTTATGAAAAATGACTCCTTCTAAGACCCTGACAAACTATATGAAAATCAGCAGCTTGTACTAGGCCTGCAGGCAATCAGAACACACCACTGTCCATAATGTTACTTACTTATGTCACAAAGACAAGATTATGTGTATCATGAGATAACAGTTGTGTGTTTAGAAGGCTCCTTTGCTCATATTTTATTATTCTGTCAAGTCAAGAGGTTAATTAGAAAACTTTGACATAGGAACATCTGGCTTTGTAGGGTGCAATCAACTTCTGCATTTAAAAAGTATTTCTTAATCTTGGCACTTTTCAACATTTCATACCCACAGTATTATAAACTTCCATTAATCATCCCTTGGACCTTTATTCAGTCCTTAATGATCATACGCAAGCTTCTCATGGAGTTGCTTTATATGACAGTAATTCTACTCTAAAACTGAGCTTTTTCCAGCATTGCAAAGGCAAGACAAAACTTTCATATATTTCAACACTGACATTTTTGAAACAAAGACCTTTTTTTGGTTCTTTCAGACATCATAATGGACTTGACAAAAAGAGTCAAAGGGTGAATTATTTTTATCCATCTAGATGAATAACTCTAAAATTAATCAATAGATTATTAAAGTGCTTTACAGAACAAGTAATTTTTTTAAAGGTTAAATAATATAGAAGTTAATTCCTCCTTTTCCCAAACAGTTGCTTATTTAAGTTTTCACTCTTTTTTTTTAAGTCAGAAATAAGTGATTGCAGTGAAGTTTCAACCTAAACCCTTAGTTTAGTTCTATATAGCTCATGAGTCTAAATTTGAAGAGTGGTAATTTACTGTTCTAAAAATAAAAACCTGCTTTTTCTCATTCATTTGGCTGCAGTTCTGAGATATGGAAACAACAATTAATATAATATTAAACTTGTGAGTGTCCTCATTCTCAGATATATAGAATGCTCAGTCCTGCTATAAATATTACAGGTACTGATTGTGAGCATTAGGTCTTTTACTACCTTCGTAACCACTTAAAACTTGGGTCATATATTACCTTCAAAATTCTAGTAGAGTGTTAGATTTTAGACTCTTCTTTTGGTCATTTTTCCTTACTTTTCTAATGAATATTTACCACTGAGAAGGAGCTTGCTTTAGGAAGAGACTTTTTCTTCTTTCCTCTTTGAAGACTGAATTATGACCATTTAATTTCTCATTGGAATGATGTGTTCCATCGTTCCTTATGATTGGACATTGGACTATGGCAATGCAGAAGAATAATTCAATCTTTCTTTTGTTTTCTTTATTTATATGCTTATTTTATTTCTAAGTTAATATTTTTCCTCGTGTTATTTTTGTTTTCATCATTTTGAAGTCTCATCTGGGAAACTGTTTATTTTGATATTGTATTTACCTTTCAAATTAGTTCCTTTTTTGAAGCCAGTCTACCTCACAAGATAGACAATTCCTTAATCATGCAAGGAATTAATGACTTGAGTGAACTGACTGCACACACAAGGGCAGCCTTGATGCAACCCACCAGCAGTTTGAGTTTCACATATACAATTACGTGAAAAACTCAACTTATATTAAAGTTCTATAGCTTCCATCACAGAGATGTCTCATTTAGTCTTTTTCTGAAATACAGATATACCAATATTGTATATGTTAGTACTGCATAAATATAAGCGACAATTAAAATTCTAGGGAAACCACGGTTCTTAAATTACTTATTTTATGTTGGAAATACTTCACAAAAGCAAAATTTACAGGCAGTTTTCCATTTTGTTGACCTTTGTTGTTATCCAAAAATAACTGAAAATGCCCACTAACATTCAATATTTATGTGATATCTTAAAAAAAATTAAATCCTGAATTACCAGTTTAGACAGCAATAGATTTTGTAAGAAACATGAGAAGTTGGTGGAGCTTTTTTTGATTTTTGACAATATAGGTCAGAGCAATGTCCTTGCTCTGAAATTATTTAATATAATTTGGATAGAACATTTCCAGGAAAAAAGGGGCCAGTAACCAAAGCTGTCATGCAACAGACACTCACATCTATAATGAATGCCATTATGACCCATTAAACTCACCAGTGAAATTGGAAACATAAAAAAATATTGATATGCCTAGTCTTACAATACTTACTCTTTTAGTGCTTGACCAAAGCATTAAGTTAAGTTAGTGTCTGAACTTCAATGTGAACATCATACAAACTGAGTTGATGTAACTGGAAGGATATGTTAACTTAATCATTAAATCCTTCAGGATCTTTCAAATCAAGTAATATATTAAATATTGGCATCGGTTTTACTTTTCTAGTGTGCACCTGGTTGTTTCTAAGCAGATCTGGATTTATTAAATGAGAGACTTGAGTTTTAATCTTGTGCTCTTAAATCTGAACTTTGGGGTGGATTCTTTGCAAAAGATGTTTATTATGAAGCTTGCTATATGAGGTGTTGCTTTATGGGATCAAGGCAGTCATGAAGAACAAAGGAAAGGATCCCAGAAATCTTTGCTAATGAGTATATGTTGTATACAAATACAGGAAACACAATAGGCTGTAAGTGGTTGCTACTTCAAATTTGTTTAATAAAAGTACTGCCTGATTTAAGCATAATTTAACCAGACCAGACAGATCATTGATCAGGTACTGTTCTATGGGGTATATCCTTCCTCTCATTTCAAGGGACAGGTGGCTACTTTCTTTTTTAGTGTATTATGCTGTGTAAGTATTAAGCCTTAGCAGCACATATATGAACATGCATAGGCCTTATCAAAATGTGTGATTATTTGCCCTTTTTTAAATCAAAGCTTTTTATACAGCAGTTTTATTTCAAGATGCAAATAATACCAATAAGAAAGAACCCACACAGCTGCTGTTTGCATAAAAAAACCCCAAAAACCCCCAAAAAACAAAAAACAAACAAACAAAAACAAACAAAAAAAACCCCACCAAAAAACTTAGGATTTTTGTAGTGCATATATATGAGTAATGAGATCTGTGTATGAACGTAGTGATGCTTAGATGTAAGTCTTGATTAGCCTAAGGCTTTGGTAGAATTAGAATGGGTTTCAGCACTGTTTATAGGTGTGGTATCAACCTCATTTTTTTATTAATTAATCCTATTTCTGTGAATCTGGCACATGAGGAAATGTAGAAACTATATGCTTAATTAAGAGCTTTCGGGAAAACTTTGCTCTACATTTTTAAAAAAAGCAAAACTTTTTTCTCTTTGGCATATTTTTGGATATATTGAAGGCCTAAATTAAGGCCTGCATTACATCATAATAATCAGTATATTGACAATTATGACTATCAGTGACAATATGTTTGTCATATTATAATACAGTAAGAACTGTAGTTTTAGAAGACTTTTAGAAATCAAAGCTAGTCTGGTACATGAACAAGACAGAAATGTTTAAATTATATAATCTTTGTCAAGATTATAGCTATCTGACTGTACATTTCAAATGTTAATGTATATTGTTCCTTTTCTGGAAGAAATAGAGGATGTGCACTATGCTATTAAAAAAAGAAAAACACACCAACCCTAAATTCCACTTTGTAAAATAAGGTGGGAATTATGTGTTTAAATTTTGAGAGCAAATATTGCCTAATAATTGACTTCACTAGATCAGAATTAGCCTAAAACAGGTGATTTTTTTTTTTTAATTACTACATAAATAGTGTATAAAGGAAGGGAATGGAGGCATGTTTTAATGAAGGGCAAGAATGAAATTTTGATTCTTGAAATGTTAGTCCCTTATTCTATAAACTGTGGTTTACACACAAATTAAGTGCACGGATGGGAATATCACTGGTGTGTATCTACATGCACAGTCTTCCAGTTCTACTAATCCCTTGTTTAGCAACAAAGGTGCATTGTTTCAGTAAGGACTTCTTTTTTCAAATACATTTTGCAGTAGATAACAGTCAGTGCTGTCAACTACACATAGTGGTGAGATACTTTAAATCTCTGGTTCACAGCCAAGATTCTCCATGAACATTTCTAAGAGTTCATGAAAGACAGCTGCAGAAGGGAAGCCTACTTTCTGTTAGCTGAAATTTACTATGCAGGATTCTGTGCAGCTTGAGAGGGAGCTACATGTTTTGAATTATAAAAGAACATGAGACAGCTGTGTTTCCTTTATGAAAGATATGGTGTTTTACTTTGAATTTTAGGAAAATATTGTAGATGATGCAGCATAACTATGCTTGGAATAGTAGCTCACACAGAAGTAGGTTAGGCTGCCAAGGTATTATTGTAATGGTGGACAGCTTTATAATTTGCTGAGAAGATAAATTGACATGAGAAAAGGGACAGTTGTAACAACAGAATTAATTTTGTCAGTTTTCAAATCTACTTTCTGGGAAGAATCCCATAGAACCCATGAACTGTAAAAATTGGATTGTAGGAACTGTGAATTTAATTGGAGGTCGGCGTAGATGTAAGAATAGATGTATTAATAAATACTTGATTTGATAGGTAAACTAGATTTTTAGCTATTTTAGAAACAAAATTAGTCTTTTACTGTGAACATATTTAAATGTCTAGGGTGATATTTTCTCATGCCTTGGACAATAAACTTGCAATTTATTTTTCACATGGTTTTGTGATTATTGAAGAGAAACCTTCTTATAGGCAGAATATATGTAGGTCAAAATACATATTAGGAAATGTGTTTTACAGCCTTATTTTATTTCAATTGTTTAGTGAGACCTCTTCCAGTAATAGGTTTATTCTAAAATATGCAAGCAGTGAAAGGTTGTTGCCTCTATTTCTATATTGCCTAACAACTATTTATAGAGTGAGAATTTAAATAAAAGAACTATTTTCTCTTGCATTGTTAGGTAATATTATTATAGAGAGAAATAGCTGTACCAAAAAGGATACCCTAACCTCTACCTTCCAAAAAACAAGCCTGAAATTAAACTATACTTCTTACATCTGTAACAAGAAATTTGCAGCAACTAAAACCACTTTATGGCTGTTAGAAAGTGTGCTTCATTCTAAAATTCACAATGAAAGTGCAGAAATATTTGATGTTTTCTAATTGAAAGGTGTAGGCTTCTGCCTCTTACACTGTACATATTCTAGTGCAGTTCTGACTTTAATTGGTACAGAACAATTAATTCACCACATCCTGTTGCAATCCAATAGTGCTATTTTTTGTTTGGTTGGTTGTTTGTTTTTTTTTTTTAACTTCATCATCTGGATTTCTTGGATCTAGAATTTGAAGTGAATTTCATAAGCTTAAAAAACTTAGATTCTATGTGTCGTTGAACTGAAATGAATACTGTGAGCTAATGTTTTTTCGCAGTATAAAAACATTCTTTTGCAAGTATGTGAAGGAGTTTTAATAGCTTGTGGTGTCAGTCAACCCTTTTGTCATTTATATCAGTGCCTGAGGGAACAAGGGTGCTAGTACAGTCCCAGAAATTTGGAAAGTTGCCTTGAACATGTTTTGTTTTGAGGTAGAGTGGGTGGGGAAATATGAAAAGAACTCTAAACTGTTATTACCTCTAAACTGTTCTTATTTCAAAAGTCTTCCTCACAGAATAGTACCTATACAAACTTATTAGTTATTTATTTAGGTAAGGTTTGGGGGGTTATTCCACTGTAAAATATCCCTTCAGTATTAATTGATTTATCATTAATAGAGTTTTTCTCAAAATAAAATAGGAATCCTTGATGTCTGAACATAAAATGTCTAGACCTGTTGGCTAGTATTTTATTTTAACTACAGGAAGAGTTCAGTTTATAACTAAATGGAAGAGCTTAGGAAAATTTGTTGACATTCTGAAGATGTGACATATCTTTCTGGTTTTAGTGAGAAATATATATTGAATTACTGGCTTGATGGAAGAATTTTCTATCTAAACTTTATTCAACTTCTTTATAAACATGATATCTCATTAGAAATAAAAGAACCAAAGAAAAACCCCACAAAACCCCCCAAACAAAAAAGAACTTAAATTCAGACTTTCCTAATGAACCAGTCAAGATGAAGGATACTATAATTGGAGCAATATCCTTATGCTAAAAAGCAAACAGAAATCCAAAACAATTAAAAATCCAGGTAATTTTTTATGTTGGGTCTAATGGCTCATAGTTAATTTTTTTCATAGAAGCGCATAAGGTGCTATAGTTTGGATTTGTGACTAAACCAGAGTTGATAGCACAACAGGGTACTGGCTACTTCTGAGCCATGCTTGCACAGCATCAAGGCTTTCTTTCCCCCCTCCCCTGTTCCCTTAGTGAGTAGATCAGGTGTAGGCAGGATACTGGGAAAGGAAGAAAACTAAACAGACCCAAATTGACCAAAAGGAAATTTCATACCATATAACTTCATGGTCAGCAATAAAAAAAAATAGAGGGACTGAGAGACAAATGCAAATAATTGGAGACCATTTTAATTGATCTATTTGTAGAATATGATGAATCATTGATTTTGTATCACTTCTTTTTTTCTCAACTCTTCACTTATTAAACTGTCTTTTGAAGAGTCTTGCTTTTGCTCTTCCTGTTCTCTCCGCTTGCTATTGTTTGGGGCAGGCAGGGAGGGAGTGAGCAGCTGTGTGGTGCTTGACTGCTAGCTGGGGTCAATCCGCTAGAATTCCCTACTCTTCTTGTACATCTAATAACTAATTTTCAAATTCACACAAGTGATGGAATATTTCTTTTATCTTTATACCATGAATATAGAAAATTACTTACTCTTGAAAAGTAGATGTCTGCTTTATCATTTTAGATAGTGGTTTGCATAACTTAAGCTCTCTTCCTGCATATCTTGAATGTGAAGGTCAGCAGGTACAAACCATTCCCTGGTACCCAGAGCAATGTTCTGTCTAGCTCATTATCTGACCTGTGTAGACACAAATTTTTTCTATCCTGAGTGCCATGTACTTCCATCTTTACAGTGCTGTGCCTGACCAATAACATGGTTGTGTAGTTTCTGGCTTAGGACTGATTTGTATCCCATCACTTGGTCGGGCATAGTGTACAATTTTGTCTGTTCATGCTTGTTAAAATGCTACTAACCAATAAATAAAATAAAATGTCCCACAGAGGGCATGTCAATGAATGCTAGTTTGAATATAAAAGTTTTCCCAATATAATGAAATATTTTATTTTTTTTTTATTTATTTGTTTTAATTCAGGCTCTCTGGAATGAATATACCTCCTCCAGTTATAAGCAACAAAAACTGGCTCAGACTACATTTTGTAACAGACAGCAATCACCGATACCGTGGATTTAGTGCCCACTACCAAGGTACGTTTAAAGAAATAAATTTTAATTGTGGCTGTATTTGTTAGAAAAAATAGTGCCTGTAGTTGTAGGAATGGGAAGGGCCACTTAAAAAAACCCTCAAAAAACCCAAAAAAACCCTCATAAAAATATAAGGGGTTTTTTTTTCAACCTGCTATATCAAATTACAATCTGTTGAATATGGGAATATGGGAAGTGTATTATCTAGTGTATCTAAATTCAGTTACCAAAATATATTACAGGAGATACCTGCTTTACTTTAACCTGTGCAAGCACTTAGCTTTTAAAATGGTCCTAATATTCTGAAAATACTGTGAAACAGTAACAGAGAGAATGTCTTTATCATTAAATTATGGGATTGACTCTATAGTTTATAAGTCATCTTTGTAAAGCAGTGAGTAAGTTTCTGTTTACTAAAGTAGTATTTAAACACTATTAATTTTTACTACGTTTTGGAATGCTTTGCATTATTAAAGGTTTAATTAACCAGAAAGATTCTTACCCGCTGTTTTTATGAACAAGCATTTATTTTGAATAAGAGTGAAAGCATCTGAAACATAATTTTGGGAATGTCACTGTTTGAAACAAGGTCATTCTAATGATGGCATGATAATGAAAACTAAATGTCAGTAGTGCATTGTAATACTGTAAATAATATTTTTCAATATCCACAGTGTATCAATGGATCTTCAGGGAACAGTAACCCTTTTTGTGTTTTTTCCATTTATCTGATGAAAAAATGAATCGTGGCATTCCTATCAAAATCTAGTTCAGGAATTTCTTTTACAGTTTCCTATAGAAAATCTAGCATAGGAAGAGATTAGTTACATAAAGTTTTGCAGGATCTGAAAAAAATAAGTCAGGTAAAAATTGCAAAATGCAAAAATTGCAATTAACAAAAGCCTATGACTAATGTTTTAAATTTGATCTTTGATAATAGCAAATTTAACACCTCTGTGTGATTGCTTCAGATAGCATATTCTATATAAGAACAGAAAAAAATGATTACTACTTTCAGCAGGTATTGTATATCTTTATTTGGACTTCCTGAGTTCATAGATGTTCGGGAATGTGTATTCTGAATGAATTTATATGAAAGAAGCTTTCTTAATGTAGCTTCAAGGCTCCTATACTGGTTTATGAAAACCACTGACTCATTTCTTGCATGATGTGTTTCATGCCACATATGATAAACCATACTCTTTACTAAGAAGTTGCTAGCTTATGGGACTGTAAAAAGATAGAAAGTAGGAATTCTCTCTAATAAATCTACCCCACAACTGAGAAACCATGTGATAACTATTTTGGTGTTTTAAGTGAAATGTTTTAGATTGTTGAGCTGTTTCTTTTGAACTAGTGAGAAAAGAACAAACCATGTTTCATGGTAAACATACATGCATTCCTGCCAAAAAAATGTGAGGTAATAGCTAATGAAAGAGAACAGGCTTATATTCACTTTTAAAAATGTGTTTTGTCCAAGACCCATAAAATGTGTGAGTTGGTAGGTGTGGGAGATTTGAATGTGCTGCGTGTCTTCTGTTTCTCCTTACTGCCTAAGAATGTAGTGATTAAATAATGGTGTTTTTACTATTTTGGTTTGCTCATTTAATTTTTACTGGTGTATATGTAAAAGTGGACTAAATAGTGAGTTGTCAAATGCTGCAGCAGCCCACCATATATAAAATGAAGAAAATGTCTTTTGCAACTCTAAAATAAATGTAGGCAGTAAAAAAATTCAGCATGTAAAGGAATTAAATGTGCGTACTCAAGCCTATATGATCAATAAAAAATAACCTTGATAGTGGAAAATAGAAAAGCGCATGGTCAGATAATAGGGGATGTGTAGTTTCTGGTAGGTTAATGGCAGACTAAAGGAGAGAGTGTGAGGAAATAAAATAGATATCACAGAATCATAGAATGGTTTAGGTTGGAAGGGACCTAAAAGATCATCTAGTTCCAACTCCTGTGCCATGAGCAGGGAAACTTCCACTAGACCAGGTTGCTCAAACTCTGCCATGAATACTTCTAGGGATGGGATATATTAAAAAAACCTTCCTACATTTAGAAAGTAAACATCAAATGTATAGCACAAAATACTTCAGTTTTTTGAGAAATGTAACCTTAAATTTTTCAGTTAGAGATAACTTCAAGCCTTTTCGTAATGACAATTTTCAAACTTTATTTCACTTATTTTTGACATGAGTTTTCTGAAAACCAGATAACTAATAAAATTTTTGAAAGCATTGCAAAAAGCCATGTAGTACAAGTGCTTGTTTTTATTTTCAAGAGTTTATTTCTGCATTACTTTTGAGAGGGAATCTGTTAATCCTTTCAATAGCTTGTTTTATCAGAGTGCTACACAGTAGTAACTGTGTTAAAACCTCAATCCTTCCCCTGCTTAGTTGATGTAGATTGACTCTGATTTCTTTCTGAGTTCCCTTCCTGAAACATAATATTTGCTACATAGTACTACTATAACCAGAATTACTGATTTTTTTAGCACTTCTTCTAGGTTAATTTTCTTTAGCCTATTGTTACATATTTTTAAGGACCTGGACTTCAAATTCTGAACTTCAGAACACTGCATAATTTTAGTTTGTCACTGCGTGGCACTGCAGTACCCTTTTCAGCTAATCACTGCCTTGGTTTACTGATTTTGTTTGCACTAGTGCACATTTTGTTAGTGTATTCGGGTCATGGTTTAACCCTAAGTAGCAATGAAGCCCTCTGACCACTGCTCACTCATTCCATCCTCAGAGTACAACAGGGCAGAAAATAGGAAGAATAAGAGTTAAAATTTCATGTTTGAAATGAAGATGTGGAAAACCACTCATCAACTACTGTCCTGGACGAAATGGCCTTACTATAAAACCTTCAATGACTGTTTTGGGTTTGAAAAACAAAGACTTATAGTAAAGAAATTACAAAAAACACCCTTACTCTCCTCTTTTGAAAGCTTCACTTCATTACAAACATTTCCTATTCCTCTGTTCCACCACAGATTACTCTTTGTCTCTAGTGATGTGACAGCCAGTGCAGGAGATTCAGGTCAAAGTGTAGGAGTTAATTTCTGCTGTTCCTCAATTCTCACTCTTTTCTTCTGCCATTTCTTCCCTCTTACTCATTTCTTTTGTCTTGATGTGCATTGACCATGGGCCATTTTCTCTTAGGAGAAGAACCTGCTCCAGTGTGGGTTATCCATGGACTGCAATCCCTTTGAGGGTATTACTAGCTGTAGAATAGAGCATGCATGCTCTGACCTTGTTCTTTTTCCTCAGTGTTTATTGCTTTATCTTAAATACACCTTCATAGAAATGTCACAAATTCTACTGATGAACTCAGTTGTGTCCTGTGGTGGTCCGTTGTGGAGCCAGATGTGGCCAGTTGTGACTGGCATGGGACAGCTCAGTGCCTGTTGAAAGAAGAGGTGATGTGTTCATCCTATGCCCCTCTACTACCAAATTCCTGGCATTTATACTAAATATAGTCTTATTCCCTTCTATTCTCTTAAGTTTATGAAAACTGTTCTTTAACTGTTTTCTTTTTCATAAGGCAGCCTCACATGGCTGAGCTTCAGTGTAATACCTAAAGCTTTTGTGGCCTGGACATTTGAAAAGAAGACTAAAATTCATGCACTACTAAGTCAAAATATAGTTGCCTATGGAAAAAAAACAAAACAAAACAAAAACAAAACCAAAATAATAATAAAAAAAACCAGAAAAAACCCCAAGCAAACAAACAAACAAAACAAAACAAAACAAAAAAAAAAAAAAAAAAACCACCAAAAAAACCCACAGCAACAACAACAAAAAAAGGAAAACCTAGAGTATTACATAATTTTTTGTAAACATACTTTTAATATCATTAAACGTATTTTCCTAATTTTCTCCTTAAGACCTTGAAAACAGGCATGGGCCTTTAAGGCCTTTAAAGTTTTTTTAAATTGACTTATGCAGAAAAAATGAAATTTGATGAGGTACATGAATCTGTGGGAAGCTCTCAGCTTCATTGAAGTACACAGTCATGTGAGTTATGTGTATTACTTTCTTTTAATAGGCAATTTTATTCATTAAAGGTATTCATTTATACAATATTGAAGACATTGGTAAACAATAACCAATGTGATTAGAAGAGAAATTTCAGTAAAAAAATTCAATTAGAGGAGAATCAAAATGTTTCCTTACCTAGGTTGTGGTGTCATAACCCACTTATTCTTGCTTGTCTGGTCGTCTGTGTTTCAGCACTTTTTTATGTTCAATAAGAGTTCCTTGCCTTGATGCTTTCTCTTCTTGTTGCTTTGTTAAAACTCCCTTTGAGTCAGAAACTGTTGGCTGAAGTAGAACAAAAGCTTCTTTGGATCTTCTTGAAGCAGCTGCTTCCCTGTTTCTTGGCACTGGTAATCCTCTTTTGCTGTTTCTAAAATTAGTCATGCTTTTTTACTCCTTCTGTTTGTGGTTCCTTTCGGTTGCTGCTTTCTTTTGGTTACTTTTCGCTCTCCATCATTTATGTATGAATCCATAATATTATCTAAGCGGACAGAAGGGATTAAGTTAGCTTCACAGCATCTGGTCTTACTGACTGGCATACACAAACTTCAATCTTCTTTATATCAAGCATATCCAGATTCAGAAAAGGCTTTCAGAAAAAAAAAAATCTTAATTTTCTGATAGTTAAACATTACTTTAAGCATCTATAACTTTGCTATCTTTTTAGATCCAGCATCCTTTTCCTCTCACTCTCTTCATCCTCCCTTAAATCTCTGGAAGGTTTCAACAGTAGCCCTACAATTGTTAATCATTTCACTTGTGAAACTGATTGTTTCTTTCCCTTGTTTGTTTACTTCTGTTTAAGCCATGTGAAAACTCATGCTTCCACTTTGAGCTAAATAGTATCAACTTTGTAAATTGAGTGCACAAACACATTTGCCATCCATTAAGAATCTTTGCTTATAGGAAAATACAAATGAAGCTATGAAATATATTCATGAGCATTTCAGAACAGAATACAATTTAGTTGTCCTGCTCATATTTAAAAGCATGCAAATGGTTACTTCTCCTTTGTATTTGACAGCCAGCTATGGGGAGCTGAGGTTGGATAAATGTGAGCACCTTGAATGTGGGATGAAATATGATGAAAAAGATGTTGAAAAGTTTCTTCTTGCTCTGCTTGATTTTCTATTGTTATTTCTATTGTTCTATTTCTTTCTGTCATTTTGTTTATGAGTAGAAATGTATCTTCATTCATAAATTATTTATGGAGTTAGCTTTTCTTCATTTTTTTTCTTGGTTTTGCTTTTAGAAAGAATGTAAAGCAATTGCCAATCAGGTAACGAACAATAGTACTAAGCTGCCTTACAACATCATAGCTAGAGTTGCCAGAAGGGGAAAACTATCTTTATCACTTTTTTCACAACATCAGGCAATTTAATCAGATTTTGTCATTCATTTCTTATCTCAAAAGCTATTGCAACAAACAGTACACTGTACTACTGCTGAAAGACTAGCAGCTGTAACAGAGACATAGGTGAGATTTTTGTTTAGACACCTGTAGGTGTTTAGACACCTCCATTAAAGCTGGAGAGCTGTGAAGCATTGTACCAGTATATATGTGCACTGATGCATCACTGAAATGACCCAAGATACCCAATGTATTTCTGTGGCAGTGGCAGAAGTGCAGAAGTTCTTTGGGCAGACAAACCAAGGTGTTACCAAGATGTATATTTTAAAGTTATAAAATTATGTATGGGTAACTCAGCCTTCCCTATACCTTGCTGATCCGGCCAGTGTGGGTTGCAGAGTGATTCAGCTGACCACGTGGTAGATATTGGGTAGAGGTGTTCTAGAGTAGAACAGACATCTGCATGATGCTGGAAAGCTAGAACTTACAGGAGATCTCACGGTGTGTTTAGCACGTCAGACACCTAAACACGAAGCAGACATTTGTTCCCAGCGAGACAGTGGAGAGAGTCAGAAAAGAGGTAAAACTCATGGATTGAGATACAGCCAATTTAACATGACAGAAATGGATGGGAAAGTAGTAATAATGACAAAATAATATACAAAACTAGTGATGCATAAAGCAACTCACCACCTGCCAAGCAATTTCCTTCCAGTCCCTGAGCAGCAGTTGCCACCTCGCATACAAGTTGCCTCATCCCCTGTTCAGCATTATGTCATATGGTATGGAATATTCCTTTGGCCAGCTGGGGTCAACTGTCCCAGCTGTGTTCTTTTTCAGCTTCTTTTGCACTCTCAGCCTCCTTGCTGGCAAAGCAGCATGAGAAACTGAAAATTCCTTGACTCATGGTCTCTAAACTAGTTTAGCTCTGCTAAACTAACTAAAACATCAGTATGCTATTCTCATTCTAAATCCAAAACATGACACTATGACAGCAACTAGAAAGAAAATTCACTTTATCCTAGCAAGAACCAGGACACTATGCCATTCTGGCATTGAAACTGGAAGACGGGAGGAAAAAACAGCATAACAAACCTGTTACATCCTGTCCTGGATGTGTGCCTTAAAATGAATTAAAACACTATATTCCGCTGACTACAATGACTAGATTTGCGTTTATTCTAATAGTTTGTATGCCTAGTGCAAGTATAGACACACTGTTGTAGGTTTTTAATCTCAGTTTACATTTACTAATCACTTACTGAAATGTTTTTTTAGTACCAGAACATTCAAGGGCTTAAGATTCCCTAGGAGAAGGAAAGGTACTGCATCACTTGAGTCGCATTTGTAGAGGTCTGCTATTTTGACAAGGGCTGTATCTTCTGCTTAGGCCAGGTTGCTGCTTTCACTGATAATATATTTGACAGATGGACAGATGACATATATTTACCTTTTTTTTTTTTTTTTTCAAGACAGATTCTTAGTTAACAGAATTGTGAATTTGTGACTTTTAAGACCTTGAACTTCTTTTGTCAAAACAGCACAGATGGCTACCTGATTTTGCAATGGATGGACAAGAAAGGAAACTTCTCTTCATAGACTGAAATTACCAGAGCTTCTCAGAAATTTGGGGTTCTTTTATTTTTCTTTTTTTTTACCTCCAGGCATAAAAAGAGCTTAAATTGCATACATTGTCTTATAAATAAATGTTTTAGTGGATTTTCATACTCCCAGGTCTTTCAGCTCCACTTCATCTCATACTGAGATATACTTTCTGAACAGATTATTTTTCAACTTTGCACCTTTGAGATATCTTTTATTCACAATTATACACCCACACAATTACAGTGCACAGAATGACATTGACTTTGTTATAGTCAAGTTGTAGAGGAGAAAAAATGTTGCATTTTTGTTGACCATCTCCAAATTTAAATACTTACTTTTAGAATTCCCTCAATGATAGGTTTTAATAACACCACTATTGGTTACACTTCTGATATTGTGTAGGGATCCAGAGACATCTAATTTAAAAATATTATTTCAATTTTTTTTTTACTTCTAGTAAGATCATATTTCATTTAAAAAAGTTAATAGAACTAACATTAAATATTAAGACATGCTAGTCCATGCTAATGCTTAATTTGATAGATTATAATTTACTTCTGAAACAAGCGTTAAATGATGCAATAAAAAGTTGTCCTTTCCATTTTTAATGATTTAACGGATGCATTTTCTTAATTTCATATCTGCCATAAAGAAAAACCTCTGATATTTTAGGGGTATTCAAAAAATTTAATATCTTTTTGTTTCATTTACTATTCTTCATACACCCCTTTATTATTTAAAAAAGAGTAAATGATAACACTTTATGTACTAGTGACTGTAAGTAATTCTAACTCCTCTGCAAAAGACAAGAAATAAAGTACTTAATTGCTCTTTATTTTAATTTAGGTAATGCTTAGAAAGCATTTTCTTTCCTTGGGTCATTTTGTTTGAAAGCTCAGGAATTTATAAATTGAAATGAAATAGAAGATTTCAAACAAATAGAAAAAAATAGGCAAATGTTATATTGAAACTATAAAATCCATAGGTAATATGAAAAATCCTGGTTTCTGGAAGAGAAAAGAATTATTTAAACCTCAGTGTGGTTTTAGTGATCCTATTTATATATATACGCATCTATATAAATATATATATACATGCATGCACAAATATATGTGTATATATATATCTATACCAATATATGAAAAAAATTTAAAATGTATATAATATTACAATTTTACCTATATTAATGTATATCTGTATATATATATTTAATACATCTATTAAAATATTTTATCTAAGGAAATCCACTAAAATTCAAGGAAAATTAACTAGGAAAATAAATTTTTGATGGCAGTTGAAAACTTCTATTAATAGTACATAAACTATAGAGTGTATAGGATCTTCAGAATACTTCATTTTGATTAGGTCAAAACATTATTACATTAACCTATACATCTGTATGCTTCATAGCCACCAAACAGCGTAATTTATTATACTGATGATCTGTTTATGTCAGGCTGATAAAAGAACTGAAAGAAAAACCTAGAAGAAAACACTTGGTTATATTCAGAATATTTAGTGGTGAGATTAAATGTTGGAATTCTGACATTTTTGACGTGCAAATGTTCTCATAATATGTTTGGGCTTTTTATTAAATTATTTATATTTTTCAGCTGTGAAAATTATTTATTATTAATTATTATTAATAATTGAATGCAATAAGCCATTCAAGTTGGTTTATTAATAGTTTTGACCATTATAAAGTTGACTGTACATTAAAGAAAACAAACCTAATACAGTCTAACTTTAGAATGTAGATTTAAAATGCTAAAATTAATAGCGTCACTGACATCAGATGCATTGGATTTATTTCTGCTGGAAGACATACTTCTATTTCCTTTTCATCTTCTTCTCTCACTCAGCATTTTCAACATTTTTTTTTAGTTCTAGGAGGTAATTTTACATTTTGGAGGGGTGATTTTCTACCATTATGGGTGACACACACAAGGGAAGAAACAATTTTGATAAGAAAACAACAAGCAGATGAAGAGAACTAGACAATGAAGTAACTGAATACGGGTTTTTTTGTCTACCCTCACACTCAAATCTTCCCATGTAGTTTCTAATTAAATGACATAAACTATTATGCAGAAATATCTTTTATTTCTGTCTCTCTTTCTTCTCGTTAGCCTGAACTGGGTATGTTTGTTATTTAGGTACTGAGAGCACTTCACCTTGATTTCAGTTGTTGTTCTGGCCTCTGCATTTCCGAAGAATATAGCAAAGTTGAAGAAAGTTCAGAGAAAGCAAAGATATCAAACTTATAAGTTTCTGATGGAAAAATTATGCATCTACATTGGACCCTGCAGCTTGGAAAATTAATATATCTGTAGAGGAGAGGAGATATACAGACCATAAAGTTATGAATCATGGGGATATTGGAAATATTTATTAGATCTCTTTTGGATGCCAGAATTGAGGCACATGCTTCACAGTCACTTACACAAAATTACCGGAAAGTTACCAGTGGGATAGGGCATCACGTCTTTTCAGCCCTAATCCAGGGCAGCTGGAAGCTAGGTAACAGTTACTATTCCATTTTTCACAAAGCTGGCAGAATTGCTTAGATAATGCTGGTTTAGATTTTAGTACTGCCTTGGTACACTATGATATATAAAAATATTTGTGAAGAGAATCCTTGACTTGAAAGACATATAGTCAAATTAAATCAGGCTGACTCAAATTCAAAAGGGAAGAGGTCTATTGATTTTGTGAAAGTAAAATGAACTTCTGCTTTTTTTCTATTTTTCTTCACCTGAGACTACTTTTACTTTTCTTCTCAGTTAGTAGTAAACTTGGGATTAAAAGCCATACCTTTTAATTCCTAGTATATATGTCTAGTGTATAAGTGTAACAGGCAGATAATGTGCACAGCTTTTTAATTGGAGATATACGAAGAAAGGATTCTTCATTTGTATACAGCATCACGTTGGGTAGTTTGGCTTTTCATGAAAGTATATATAAGGCTTACATGTTTAATATTTCTCCCTAGAAAGTTCTCAAACCCATTAGTGATAAAAATATAGTTTGGAAAGAAATTTCAATTATAATAAATTGACATTCTGTTTGTTGAAGCCATTTGAGAACACTCTTTTTGACATTTAGAGCAAACCAATCAGTAGTAGTTAAGCCAAGAATCATTCAAATAACTAATGACCCTAGTGGGAAATTATAACCTTAAAGAAATTGAAAGACTCATAGAATGGACATCATAGAATCATGGAATCATAGAATGGTTTGGGGTTGAAGGGACCTTAAAGCTAATCCTTTTCCAAACCCCTGACATGGGCAGGGACACCTTTCACTTGATCAGGTTGCTCAGAGCCCTATCCAGCTTGGCTTTGTAATATCGGAAGAGACCACAGTGGAGTCATCGGGCCCAACTCCCTGCCCAAACAGAATCCTCCTAGAACACGTTGGAGAGGATTGTGTCCAGATGGTTCTTGAGTAGAGTGCGTAACTAATATTTAAGTATCCCATGGTCTGTACAGAGGCAAAATGTCTCTTTGTACTCAACTTTATACTCACTTTTTCTAGAATTAATGTGATTTATTTTTTTTTGTTGTTTATTTGTTGTTTGGTTTTTTATTTATTATTTTCTGGGGGACAAAGTTACTGCTGAAAACTCTCATTCACTGCTATCTAACAACTTTTTCTTACATGTGAAAGAAGTTGCTTTGGAACTGTGTGAAATCTCACAGAAAATCTTGCCTCTGTAGAGATGGCCATACTATTTAATTTAGGTAAATATCAAGCAATGACTGTAAAACTGCTGACAGTTCTGAAAGTGGCCTTTCAAATTCAACCATTCTGATGAAATCTGAAATGTTCAGATATGGTGAGCAACCAGCCATCTCAAAATGTGACATTTTTGTGGTCTATCAGTCAAGAAGTGTAAGAAGTATCTAAAAACTGCTGCCGTTTCTGAAAAATCACAGAATTGTTGGGGCTGGAAGGGACCTCTGAAGATCATCCTTCTGCCAAAGCACAGTCACTTAGAGCAGGTTACACAGGCACATGTCCCAGTGGGCTTTGCATGTCTCCAGAGAGGGACACTCCACGACCTCCTTGGGCAGCCTGTCCCAGTGTTCTTCCACCTCCAACATAAAGGTCTTCCTCATGTTAATGTGAAACTTCTTGTGTTTATGGCCATTGGGCTTTGTGCCATCACTGGGCACCACCAAAAAGAGTCTGACACTGTCTTCTTGATACCTGCCATTGAGGTGTTTATATGTATTGATGAGATTCCCTCTCAGTCTTCTCTAAACTAAACAGTTCCAGCTCTTGCAGTTTCTCCTCATAAGAGAATGCTCCAGACCACTCATCATCTTTTTTGCCTTCCACTGCACCTTCTTCAGTAGCTCCTTGTCTTTCTTGTACTGAGAAGCCCAGAACTAGACACAGCACTCCAGATGTAGCTGCATTAGGGCCAAGTAGAGGGGGAGGATCGCCTCTCTCAATCTGCTGATCACACTCTTCCTGTTGAATGGCAGCACAGCCTTTACCTGTATCAGTCACTCCCCCCAGTTTCATATCATCAGCAAACTTGCTGAGGATACATTCAGTCCCTTCATCCAGGTCACTGAAAAGCAAGTTGAAGAAGACTGGACCCAGTATTGATCCCTGGGAATCATCACTGAGTACAGACCTCCAACTGGGTTCTACTCTGCTGATCCGAACCCTCTGAGATCTGCCATTCAGCCTGTTCTTGATCCATCTCACTGCCCATTCATCTAACACACATTTCCTGAGTTTACCTGCTAGGATGTTATGTAAGATAGTGTCAAATTACCATGATTTTAGATGTGCCAATATATGTTTTCCTGTAGAAGTTGTCTTTGTAAGCATTTCTCTGTGCAACATGGAAGTGAGGAAAGATACCAGCAGTAACCGATCTTTTATGGATATTAGGAGCAATTTTGGCTATTGAACAAGAACACTATCATTTTTATCATTGTATTGCAGTGCAAAATTGCCTGAAATGCTCGCTAAGGTAATATATATGTAATTCTTCTTAAAATGATTTTGAAATTTTTGTGTGTAAGCATTTACCTTAGGACATCTTGAAATTGTTGTCTAAAGGATCGCCGGGGTCCTCTCACAGGGAAGATTTTCCTCAGGCAAAGCTCTTGTTTTGCACTGGATGCCACTTCATAGCTTAAAAGTTTGCTTACTGCCCACTTGATGCTGACAGCACAGAATGTTCTGCAGGAATAGCTTTATCTCTGTAAACACTAAGTGGATTTTGAATCAGTTTTTATACTGAAGAAACTTTTTCCTTGCCAGAGAATTGTTTTCATCTCACTTAGGGCCTGACCTTTCTTTAAAAGTATGATTTTTTAGTCTGTCCTGACCTTTTAGATAAAACCGAAATGTAAAAGATGGTACAGTTTCATTTATAAATCATTCAACTTTACTTTGCTTTATAATCAAGATTTTTTCTGATTAGAGATTAACTTTATTTGTTCTGAATGAGAAATAAAGGAAAAAATAACACTTCTTGTTAAATTTATTGTATTGCTTTGTTGATAAGCATTGTATTTTTCACAGTGGATAAGAGACAAGCACAGGCTAACAGCTCCCTGAAGGCTGGAGAGCTCAGGGATCAGGTTTCAGGCCAGCAGTGCAGGGCTTTTCAGCCAATGTTGGTCCATCCCCCTGTCCCCAGCCAGGGAGTAGGGCAGGGTGCATCTGGAGGCTGACCAAACTCTGGGTGTTGGGCATCTCCATGGAAAAGAGGACAGGCCAAGGCCAGGCAGGGACATTAACCCCATGGCTAGGTAGAGCAAGAATAGGGAAAGAGGGGGACAAGCACTTCTTTGGCATCACTGGGGCAGGGACTCATGGCTTCAGCCTTGGGGCCCTGGACATACAAGCATGGGTGGGGAGAGGCCCCGGGAAGGCTGGCCACTCCAGCTCTCAGAGTCCTGACATAGAAAAATACATAGAGGGTACATAGAAAAATAGTGTATGCTTGGTATACAGAATTTCAGACCAAAAGTTAGTTGTGTTGTAATGCTCTTACGTAATATTATGTTAGCCAGAGAATCCTGTTATAGCCAAAGGGAACACAGCTTATTGTTATTCTAATTGATATTTTAATGATCTGATTGAATTATCAAATATAGAAAAGCATCAATGATAATAATACACTTACAAAAGTTAAGAACTGCCTTTCTACTCTCCCCTCTATTTCTTTTGTCTTATTTTTACCCTTACCTCTGTGTCCCTGGGTGGGGATTACAATGAACTGAGAACATCCAAAGATCTGTTTGGAGGAGTTTGACACTCCTGGACATGAAGAAGTGAGCTTCTGTTGCAGTAATAAGCAGATGGGACTCAGTTTATTCATCCAGAAAAGCCAAATCTTTATTGCATAGTTCATATTTTGCTAAGAGTCTCAGAAGGCACCCTGTTAGATCTAATTGGTTAACATCCACTGACACTCAGTTGATTGGGGTAAATGGCATTTTGTATACCCACCAAATCTCTTTATTTTTTGGTTAGTTTACATATTTTCTTCACTGATGCTCATGGGACAGATTTCTTGTTTTTGCAGATGCAAATGGTTTTGTTACCAGAATGGATCGTTGTGCTATTTGACTTTAATTCTTATGATTTTTTTTTCACATGGGAAGTTACAAGCTAACTGCTAGCTGCCTTTAGCTGAAGTAACAGGCCTAAGCCCTGATATCAGAAGGCCTTTCTTTTATAAGCTTTTTACTTTTGAGCAACAAGCTTCTTCTTCAGTCTCAGAGTTCAATTATTCATTTTTTGTATATTTTCTTAACATAGTCTGCTTCTTTCTCATTGTTCTTTACTAAAATTTCAAAATTGCACATTAGCCTCCCTCAGTCTCTCTCACATCTTGCTTGCTGTGCAAGACCTATGTAACTTTATCAGATCATTATGGTATGAAGTATTATCAGAGCACATTCCTGAAATACTGTCAGTTCAAGAAATATTCACTTGATACCTATGAATTATCAAAAAATAGTGAAAACAAGCTCAGGCCAAGGCAAGCCTACATGACGTCAACATAAATTATGTGGCCTTGTATTACTAATGGCAAAATTGTTCTTACTAGGCTGCAGTATCTGTTAATTTTGTATGACATATGTAAAGTAAGCAATAAAAAGTGTTAAGATTTGTATTCAAGATACCTTTTCTGCAACCTTGTCTTTACTATTTGCCAAATAAATGAACAAACTTTCTAAGAACTTTACATCATTTCTAACAAGTACTAATCTGTTTAAAAACATATAATAATTAAAAATATATTAAATATATTAGCTATTAAAATAATCTTCACTGTAATGAAGATAACTGTATTGGGTAATTTATTATCTTAAATTAGTTTAGCAATCTTTAGTAATAAGTTTAAGTCAAATAGCTTCTTGATGCCTAATACTGATTTAGAATAGAAAATTTGGGCATTTAGCCTGCTTAGGGCTAATATTAATTAGACACTCAAAAGCAATGGAACAAAATTTTGCTATCAAGAATAAGTGAAAGAAATTATTGCTGGGTTTAAGATTCATTATTTTCCCACAAATCTGAACTTCATTGAAAATATTAAAAAAAAAAAAAGATTGTCAAAGTAATATCAATTTTTACTTTGAGCTTTAGCAAGTATTGTTCTGTCTGGAACTGTATATTTGATTTATAAATGGAACTTTGCTTGCTTATAACACTGAACAGATATTAGGCAACTAACATTAATATTGAAAGGAAAGTGAGAATTTAATTTTGTTGAAAAGAAATGAGAGCACTACAATACGATGGCATATCCAAGGTGACACAAGAAGTCGGAATCTTTAAATTTTGAATTTATCTTTTAGTTAAATTGTTGGTATATACATTTTAATGTACATAGTTTGTATAGTAATTATTTTTTTCAAATTTGCTTATTTGATGTTATCTTATCCTTAAAAAAGAGAAATAACATTCTTGTACTATGATTCACAAAATCAAATTAGCAGGAAAATAGATATGTAAGACAATAGTCTCAAGGCTTTTTACTTGACAAATACAATAAAGCTACTCTTTTTAAGGCCAATAGATGCGAATACTTTCCATTCCCGGCGTTATATTGTTCATTTCAGAGATTCCTATAATATTGTTGAGAGTCCTGAAGAATTTTTAAGTTGTATTGTTTGGGGGTTTTTTGCATGATTATGTTTGATTACACAGATCTATGTTACATGGATGCATAAGTCTTTGAAAAAGAAAGCAAAGTATGACTGTATGAAAATAATTATTTTGTATTTCAAATCACTGCTTTCTCATTTAGTAACATTTGTATTAAGTTTTGTTTTTCTTTTCTTTTTCTTAAAAGTAACAGGCCTTTCAAAAAGTACTTTCTCACTTTAAGTGAACCAACTGAAAGAACATTATCTATATGTGGGCTTATGTTGGTCATTTTCGTATTTTTTCCATAAAACAAACATATATTGCTGCAATAAAATCTATTATTTGGACAGATATATATGTAAAAAAAAATAGCAGTTGTCTATGCCCTGATTTTAGTAGAAAGGAAATAAATCATGTTAGAGATGTTTGGCATTTTGTCTGAATTTTCAGATTTCCAAATATAATCAGTTTGATAACATTAAGATGCATTAATTTGCCATATTTTCAGTATATACTTAAAAAATGTAAGGTGATCTTAAATTCACTGAGAGAAGCATATGGAAGATCATCAAGACATGCATTTGTGTATGCTGAAATATGACATATTTCCTGCATCACTGAAAATTTCTTGTTGATGCTTAATTGTCACTTTCAGACTGTTTTGGTGTATGTCTTACTGTAGCAATTGATTAAATACTACAACTTTACCTAAAATGATAGAGAAAAAGAGAAGAAAGAGATAACAATAAAGAGGTTGAAAAAAGAGCAGAAAAAAACAAGCTTAAAAATAATCCTAAGAGAATGCAGTAATGCAAAAAGGTAAATTCTAGTACCAAAAGGAAATAAAAATAAAATTTTGAGTCAAGTCTCACAAATGTGAACAACATGAAAACAAAAGGACCAAAAGGACTTTTTTAAACTTCTGACTAGATAGCTTTTGGATTTTTTGCTATTTGTATAAGTCCAGGTATCACTGCCTGTTTGAACTGAAGTCTAGAAATTTGTTTTGAACCCTGTCTTTTTTAGTCACGTATTTCTTTACAACCACAGTTTTATTGTATTTCTTTAAAACCACAGTTTTATTTATTTTCTGAATAGCTGGGAGCTGAAAAAAGATTTTGTCAGAAGAATATTTTATGGCAGCCATTAATCCTTATTTTATGTTCTAAAATCTATGTTTCTGTATCTGTTTCCTTTATTTTCTATCCGATATTGATTGTAAGAACAGGTAAAGATATTAGAAATTTATGAAGAATAAAATAAGTGATTTTTTAAAATATTGTGTCTGGAATGACATATGTTAAAAGAGTCAAATAAGCTGCTATATCTACACAAATTTGAAAATTCCTTTAACAGATCCAGAATATATTCTTCTAATTAGGTTTCTAAATTTATTGGAAAAATTTTGCAAGCATCAGATATTTAATGACAGAGAACATCAAAGAGAATAGTTAATTAAGATAGGGAAAAAAAATCTTCTTAATAGGATGCATCGGTCACTCCAAAATTAGTTAAGTGTAGGAAGGTTTTAAGTAAGGAAACTAAATAAGCCTTGGCTAAAAGTCCTCGAGCATCTGAAAGAAGAATGAAAATGGAATATAGTTATTAGTCTTTTTTAAATTGCTCTTTGTAATTGTAATTCACTCTTTTTTCTTTAATGAGGTATGAATTTTTTTTTTTTTTTTTTGGTTAAGACTGTTTACACTTCTTTCTCAATTACCCATTGCAAAATGATAGACTGGTCTCTTGCTAATAAGATACACAGGAAAAATCCCATGCTGACCTCATGTCAGTCACCTCATTAACACTTTACAGTAGTCTGAGTCCCATTTAGGGTCATCTGCATTAAGGACCTTTAGCCTTTTTTGGAAAGTCTGTGCTGGATCATATGTGTCACAAGAACTAATAAAGTCCTGTACCTTTATTCATTCTGAATAAATAAGATAGTGAATATTCTGATTTGTTTTCACATTTTGAACTCAACATGGTTTTAGGAAATTAATTCTAATGAATTAGAATAGCTGTTGGACGGTTGCCTTAGATCCCATTTGGACTTATGAACAATTAGCATGATTTTAACTGTTCTTTAACCATTGAAGTTAAAATAATTAAATTTAGAAAATAATCGTAAATGGGCCAAACTTTCTACCTAGAGTCCAGTAACAAGTGGAGCACTACAAGTGTCTGTTCTGGTACAAGTTCTCTTCAGCTTGTTTATCAATGAGTCTCAATCAGTGACAGAGAGCAGTCTCACTGGATTTGCAGATGACACCAAAATGTCAGTCATTATAGTCAAGGACCAACAGTCAGTACAGACGAGACAGGGTTGCCACAGGGACACAGATAAGCTGGAGGAATGAGCCAACAGGAATCCTATGAAACTCAACAAAGGTCAGTGTAAAGTCCTTTAGCGGGGTAAAGACCCCTGTCAACAGGAGTGTCTGATAGCAAAGAGCTCTGCTGGATAGACCCTGTGTGTTGTGGCAGACAGCAAGCTGAGCATGACAGCAGTGTGCCCTGGGAAGAAAGAAGGCCAACAGCATCCTGAGTTATATTAATAAGAATGTGGTCAGTCGATTAAAAAGGAAAGATTTTTGTTCTTGTCTCAACACTTCTGTGACCATAGCTGGAGTAGTGCCTCGAGATTTGGGCTTCGTGACAGGGAAGATGAGTTTTTCCACTGAAGCAAGTTCAGTAGAGGGTCACCAAGATGGTCGGGGGCTGGAGCACTTATCCTGTGAGGGAAGGCTGAGAAACCTGAGTTTTTTCAACCTGGAGAAGAGGGGACAACTTACAGGAAAGCTTTCCAAAGTCAGAGTCCTCTAAAAGGAAAAATAGAATGATCATTTTCAACAAGTGTTTTCTCTCTGTTAGATACCATTTTCTGCCTTATTTTTGTTTCTGGAGAATGCTTCTCAGAGTGGGCAAAGGTATTTATTATCTCCTTGGATTATTCCCTCAGGAATTACTCATAAAAAAATTAGTCCATTAGATTAATTGTTACTTGAACTTCCACTATGAATTTATCTGGGGTAAATTTCCTTTGGTATCATGTTTACAACAGGAATCCTGTGTATACTTGTAGCATATTGCATATGCAAAGTGTGTGCATCTAGCACAGATTCATAATCTATTTTTGGAGCTTTGTTTCAGGCAAATGTCAAAGGCTCTTGCCTCTTTTCTTTACTAAAAATGATCCTGGAATCAAGAACAACTTCCACTCCTATATAAATAGAAAGGCTTATGGGTCTCCCATATGTTTGCATTATCCTAAGTTTTAACAGTTGCAACACTTTTGAGTGGTGTCTTGCTAAGACTAGTTTTCTGAACTGAATTTCTCTGTAGATCATCAGCTTGATCTTTTTTCACTTCTACATAACTACAAGTTTTAAAGTGTAAATACTGTTTCAAATCTTTCCTTGTATAGACAGGCTGATTTGACACGTGAAAGGTCCTCAGTTTTACTGACTTTCATCTGTTCTCCTTCCACAGACACTTGCTTAGAGAAATGCTAGTCCAGTCTAGTAGGTCTCAGACTGTTTTAGTGTGGGTTGGTCAGATTCTCTTTCTTTGTGAACCCATTCCCTAAACAGCAATTATATTTTCTTAACCCCATGCCCTTACATGTTCCTCATATGATTCATCCTGGCAGTTCCTTCAAGGTTCACAACTTCTCAGTGTCTGATTGTGAATTCCAAGTGTTGCTCTGCCTCAGAATTGACTTCAGTTGGCTGCAAAATTTTGGTTTAAGCTCTTCCCAAAAAGCAGAGATCAGTCTTCATTTTCTCTTTTTTGTGCCATTTGTCATTAAAAGTTTTTCTTTCCTTTTTTCCTTTTTTTTTTTTTAACTCGAGTATTAAAGTAAAATAATATAGGTGTATTTCTTTATCACATAGAAAAATACAATTTGTAAAATAATCTCTTTGACAAACTGAAATGTCAGATGTGATTGCAGAAGACTGAAGTGGAGACTGTGTTAAAATGCCCATACAACAAAGGTATTTCAATTGGTCTAAGACTGTTTTAATAAAATAAAACCACCCAAATTCATACTTTTGCAGGTTACAAATAATATTTATGGAAACATTGATGGATCTATTCTGTGCAGTAGCTGATACTTACAAGATTGTTTATACATAACATTAATTTTCTCTCAAAATCCTCCATGTAAATCAAGCCATATTTAACTTTACTGATCATCTGCATGAGTTCTTCAGTGTAAATGGATGTGGAAGCCTAACAACTTAGCTGTTCTGTTTTCAAATTTCCTGTGTATCAAAGCAGTATTTTTCAGTGTGTAACTCTTGTAGTTTTAATAAGTTTATTTTTTATTGCTTTCTTTCTTTTGATATGAACTTTCCTTTAAGTTGTTCTCATTTAGAGTGCTGTGCCTATTTAAATAAATAGGATAGACCAAGACCATTTGATGGAGATTTTGAATATAGTTTTGCTTTGACCTTGATATTAGAAGCAGGTGGATGCCTGTTCTTGTACATTTGCATGCATGATAAAGGTATGTTCACATAAGTTTTGTTTTAATAGCAGTGGTTATGTAACATACATTAAGTTTTCTTTGTTTTAAACAACATTTTTCTGTTTCAAAATATCTCTTGGCCACGCATTTGTATTTTCTGTGTTTTAAACTTGATACAAATCTGTCAAAATTGTATACTGAATCGTAAGTAGTCTAGACTTTTGATATTATGAATATTGTGACAATTTTTTTCTTTTATTATGAAATAAAGAATAAAACATGTTGGGATCTATTTTAGTTACCTATGCCACTGCCATCATAGGACAGCAAGTAGTTTTTGGTTTGGTCTCTGGCACATAAACCTGGAGTCTTACATGGTACTTCTAAGGTGTTTTAGTTTTGCAGGGGAAACCACCACTATGATTTAAGAAGTGATGCACTACAAAACAGATGTTAAGACATTTAGTGTCAGATAGCAAAAATAGCATGTACGCACATCAGGTTTATTTGTTGTCTTTATAAAGCTAACATATCTTTTGTCTTAGTATTTTTAATGGTATGATAAACCATTTTTAGCCTAAAATTTCCACAGTAAACAAAAGAGACTCTATTAGCAAGACTGATTATTTTTGATAGGAGAATCTCTTCCATTATTTTTTGTAGAACATTTGAGAATTCTGTCAAGAGATCTGATAGACCTTGTGCCTTAAATATACTATATAACGCTTAGTTCCTCTGGGAATCTTATTTACATTTTCTAGTGGACAGATTTTTCTAAAAGTATGAAAACTCTTGTTGTGTTCCATCCTGACATCACCCACTACATTTAAAAGACAAGTCTCAAAGTATGAGAGGAGAGCTCAGAACCAAAAAGAGAAGTGTGGAATATTATTGTTTGAATGATTTTCCAAGGGCCCCAATCATTACGATGGAATAAAAAAAGCCATATTTTAAAGATACTAGCAAAACATAGTACAGTTCATGCTACACCAGCATTGTTTATACTATTTTTTATGGTGAATTTTGTTATGCATTGCCCAGTCATTTATTTGTTCCAGTCAAGATGGAGTTTCTACTGTGTTAAGATGTTCTAAATTCTCACAGGTGAGAGACTTGGCTTCCAAACATTTGCAACCAAATATGGGGGATGGGGAAGGATGAAAATATTAATAAAATATTGAAAAATTTGCTATGTATTTTAAGTACTAGAGAACTTAGAAGTGCTAACAATGTTATCACAAGCAGGGGATGGACAATTTTTTTAGCTTATCAAATATTTTGTTTGTGAGGGTTTTTAGTAAAATCTGGTCTATTATAGAAATCAGAGAACAAAAAGTGAATTACATATGAAGCCTTTATACAACCTTAAGTATAATAATGCTGACAAGTTTTGTTTAAATGTGTGCCTCTTATTATCCATCTACACTTGGCCTTGTGTCACGTCTAAATGGGCTTTTAGAGCCCTGCAAGCTTTGATGAAAAGAATGAGCATATCTGGCAGCCTTATTAGCTGCTGGAGTATAGCAGCTTTTTCTGCTACTCAGGTTACTATATAATGCTGCCATTTCACTCCTTGATAGGATGGTTACCTCTTCTCTAAGTGTGGGGGCCCTGTTAATCATATAGCTGTATATTTTGCTGTAGCCATACTGATTTCAGGACTGAATGTGCAGGGGTGGAAATTATGTGTTGTCATTATGACTGGAAAAAAAGTTTAAGTTTTGAGGACATTTAAAACTTATCATGTATTATCACTATTATTACAAAATGTTCACTAGCATTAAACAATGTTCTGATTACTTCAATTTTTTGAATAAAGCCTATTGACTTTCCTCTTTTTCATGTCAGTTGTCTTTACTGTGTTAAACAGAGGGAAATTTAATCTTTTAGATTGATCAAGAAAACACAATTCAAAAGAAAAAGTTAGCATCCAGTACTACTGTGTGTCCCACAGGTTCTTCTACTTTCATCAAAACTGCCTCCACTGGTGAGTTAGAGGAGCATATTGCAGCCACTACTGGTGCCATTACTGTTGCTAGCACATCTGCTGATGTTGCTGTATCCAGTGCAGTGACCACCTGTAGACAATCTGCTGAAGAACAACGAGTACAAGCTATGAATATAAGAAAATCAGTTCTGGAGTCAGCCACTTACAAGGAAACACTCTCTCTTCATCCAGCAAATTTACAAAGCACAAGAAGACGACCAAGAAATGCTGAACAGATAGAAAGAACTAAAGAACTTGCAGTTGTTACTCATAGAGGTATTGGATATTATTTTACTTGTGCCCATGTAGTTATGAAATAATATTGTATCAATTAAAAATGAAAGTTCTGGTATCCGTTTAGGAAATGTAATTAAGCCAAATGGGAAAGGGATTAAGTACGTCTAAATTTGAGTTCTAGTAGGGCAGTCAGATGGAAAAATGGAATCAGTCATTATATTGCCTTGGTTATTTAAATAGGTTTGATTTATAAAAAGACAAAGTGTACATATAAGGAATTTTCTTTTGATGATTTTCTTTTATAGCTTGCATCATTATATTTCACAATAAGGCCTAGTGTAAGACATCTGATGAAAAGTTTAGAGAATTGAGATTAGAACATTAATCTATTCTGCATATGTGATTAGAGATAATTAACCATAGCATTAAAAATGTACTTTATAAATAGCTGCTGTTCTAAACTTGTAGGTGATGCAGTTGAATTCATCTCCCATCTGTTTAAATCTTCAGCAAAATTTTGGTTTTTAAAACATCTGTACATATTCATCCTAACAAACACAAAATCAATGATCAAAGCAATATTTAGAACACTAGGAAATTCAGCAAATATTAAAGTGTTAAAGCTAAAGATCTTATATATAAAGATATATATTCAGATTATCTAATCAGCATGCTGAAGTATTAATAATGAACACCACTTGAAGTATAAAACTAGCACTATTTGCTGTGTTAAAAATTAAGTGTCTATATCTGAAACATGAAGCTAACAAAAAGTAATGCTGGAATGTCTTAATTTAACTATCAGATATTCAGAAAAAAATTGCATGTGATATGCTTTTAAACATGCACAATTTCAGAAAAGGATCAGCATAATTTTGCAGGCTAAGGTCGCTGAATACTATTTATTTTACATATTGAATTTTTATTATGTGCTTCATGTTAATCAATTGTACATTTATAAATACACATATATTGATGAGAAGCACCTTTTATAGCCCAAACAAGTTGTAGAGGTCTCATTATATGATTGATACTTTGTAAAGACAGCTTTATTTTGAATCTGTTGTCTTATTGGATAGTCATCTAGTGTAAGTTTTTGTAGCTTTATTTACTAATACCTTTTGAAACAGGAAAGCTGCAGTTCTCCAGAATTTTAAAATATATAATTAAATCGAATAAATGAAGAACAAACATTGTCTTTGGTTTGCATATATAATAGAAATTATTAAATAGATGTTTATGTTTCATTTGTGTTAATTTCAATGGGAATCAAAAGTATTTTCTGGTATTGACTGATATAAATTAATCAACAGTTTGGTTTATACTGTTGTGTGGCTGTGCACTCACTTCAGAATGTCTTTGGTCAAGTTAAAAAAAAAAAAAAAACAGGCTTATTTTCAGTTATGAGGGAGCATATGAGGATCTGTAATAGTATCTTCTAATTTAAAAATGTTACAATGTACTACTTTGGCAGTTAAATACAGCAGTAACTGTGATACACATATAGTTTTTTTCCCATTTCCTCTTTGGAATCATTACACTGCAGTGTCCTCTCCACTGTTTTCTCAGTGTTCCTTTCTTCTCTGACCTATTCTTTAATACAAGGTACAGGTACATCATGTACTTCTAAATTATTTTATTAAAATAAAGTGCTAGACATTAGATTATAAAAAAGGAGAATAACTTAGGCACCAAGATACTGCTAAAATAATGTTATTATGTTAATTTTTCCCATATTAAACTGGTACTACAGGCACTGTAAGGTATGACAGCCCACACAATGGGTTCACCCACAAGTGAAATCAGACTTTTATATACCTTGGTGGAGAAGAAAGGCCACACCTAGTTCTGTGTGCATTTTATTCCCTCATGCAACACTGAAAGTCTTGATTTTGCTAGCATTCATTATACAAAAGCTTTAATTTTTTTTACTGTGTCTGTTGCAGAACAGAATATGTGTGCATACTATTAAAGGGATATTCCTATACTGAGTAAAAATTTACCGTTTTTACTCAGCAAACACCAATATTTGATAACAGCCATTCAAACATATTAAATGACCTTCAATAAATAATCTATATTTTTTTCCATTAAATAGTCCCTTCTAAAACGACACAGACATATTCTGAAGGAATTTTTGTGATAGTTGTTAATTGACTTGAAGGAATTTTTATTACAGAGGGATGTTCCAGAGGTATTTGTATAGAATTTCTGCAGGTTATTACTGAAGTATTTTATCCTCTCTTTGACAATGTGTTATGCACAGAAGTTTAAAAACTCTGCATAATAAATAACTATGAAATTATATAGGACCTACTTAAGAATTTTATTTGAATTTCTTTTTAAGAAAATATTTCTCTATTTAATAGCTATTGAAAATTAGTTTTTACTGTGGAAATGCATTTTTTTGCTATGCTCTAGATTGTGATTTAAGAATTACACTCCCAAATTATGCAAATTAATTCATAATTGAGAAGACAAAGTTTAATATACTAAATATAATTACTAAAGCTTATTATATGTATGTGCAAATATCTAAAATTGTAAAAATAATATTTTACGTATAGACCTAATTGTAGCTTTTTTTGAGAATATTGCTAGTAAGACCCAAATAGTGCAGTTTTGTAGTACATTGGTATAGATGCAAAATCATAACTGCAGAAAAAGAGTAGTACTGTTGTCTCCCTTCCATGGGATTGTCCTGTGAACAAGATGTTTCACAATGAGTAGACAATAACAATACTGTTTTGTTTTGTAAACATTTTTTTGACGTTTATGCGTGAATGAGATGTATAGAGAGAACTAGAGGTTTATATATACCCAAAATTCAACTCCTAGGTGGAAGTTACTGTACTATATAAACTACCTGGACCTCAACAATAATTTAAATTGTGTAAAAGGCTGACTGATTAATGTCTTCTCTAAGCTTATTGGCTGGAAAAAGGAACCTTAGGCACATTTGGTGAAATACTTTCCTTAAAGGTAGGGAAATGCAAGTATTGTTTTATAAGGCAGTAGTGAAATCTCTTGAGGAATATTGCACATGATTTTTTACGGTTTCTTCATCAACAAGAATTCAGACTGAATCAGATAAATAAAGGTACTATAATGGTGTTACATTTTCCTAATCATCCCACCTTACAAAATAAAATTTAAGACAGGATGAAAGCATAAATTTTGGAGTGAATGTCAGTATGTAGAGAACTTAAATAAGGACAAGTTAGTATATAGTATGTAAATATTTTTATGAGGGAGATGAGCAAGAAGAGTTCTCATTCTTGGAACAATTAAACCTTGTAGAAGGAGGGAGTAGATGAAGCCATGAGAAGCTTACTTACAAGATACACCTTGACATGCTAATGAGAAATATATTTAGATGGGATAGCTGGTAGTGAAAAACATCGTCTTTTGGGTCCTTGGTCCTAATGAAACCAAGTGGTTAAATTCAGGAAAGTTTATCTCCTCAATTCAGAAGGAGGGGAAAAAAGGAGATCCCTAACTTCTTTCATTCAGTTAAACCTGGGAACTTTAAATGCTGAGATTTCAGTAGAAATTCTTTTTGATACTACAATCACAGCTTCTGGTATGATCTGTATTTTTCAGATGTGAAATCAAGAAAATAATTAAACATGATAGAAACATGACAGAAACATAGTATTTCCAAGTGGGGTTTTTTTTTTTGGTGGTGGTTTTTTTTTTCTGTTTCAATATTTAAGTATTGTTGACTTTCATCGTGACTCAAGTTACTTGTGATTCAAAGTAAGAGGATAGTCTAACAATTTTTGTTTTCTACTATTTTTGTTTCATACAGTGAATTCAATGTTTAGTAATTCTTTTAGTCCTGTTGAATTGTTATGTGGTTTATATCAACTTATATCAATATACTTTACTTATTAAGACTTTAAAATTTTTATTTGTGTATATGCATACATCATGAGAGATATTTTAGAACATTTTCTTGTGAGGGCTTATATATCATACTTTTATTGTCTAAAGATATGTAAAGACACATATGGCCAAAGATTAAAAGGCATCTGTACAGTGTGCTTAATAGTATGACTTAAATTTTGGTCAGCCCTGAAGTGCTCAGGCAGTTGTATTGGTTTTTGTTGGTCCCTTCCAACTTTCCTATTGCGTCTATTCTATTCTATTCTATTCTATTCTATTCTATTCTATTCTATTCTATTCTATTCTATTCTATTCTACTCTAGTCTCACCGTTCATTTTACTGTGGAAGTACACGTTCATCATAATTAAATGCCCCTGAGAAACAAATGAGTACCAGAGGCGAACAATGAAAAAGATCACTAGTACAGTTTGTGAGTCATAAATTAAATTTAGAAAAAATAAACAATCTGAAAAAGAGATACAGTAGTTGGAGGGAAAAAATTGCTTAGCAGACTCAGGCTCAAATATTGCCAGGAAGTCTTAATGGATGACTCTAGTCATCACCTAGCAGTTCACAAGTGTCTCAGTGCTTTCCTTAGGAAAATAATTTCAAGAGAACTCTGGATTCCAAAAAATTTATGACTCCAAATTTCTCTTATAAAGAGTAGAAATGTCACTAAGCAGTTGCAAATTTTTAACCATATATTCTTAGTTTGAGGAGATATATGTTTTGATAATTTTACTTAACTATTTTTCTACAAAATTTTATTAATTCTACAGATATGTCCATTCTCTATCTTTCTCTATGTTTTTTATGACTTTCTTGTAAGCTGTTATAATTTCTCTGTCCTTTCCCTTTCTTCTATAAGAGTCCTTGCTTCATACTTTTTGGTATCTGGCTTTATGTCACGCCTTAGTAATGGCCAGGAAAAAATGAATCAGAGAAAAAAATCTTGCTACTGGGTGTTCCCTATTAAACCAGCATTTCTTTTTTCTCCTGCCTTACAGGAGAATTGATGATTGTAGAAGGCAATAAGATTTTAAGATTTGTTACAGGAAATTAAATCATATGGTAATGAAACTTTTGAAAACAAAAAGATTTTAAGAGAAAATTATTTATCATGGAGTTTTTTTGAAAATTATGATAAAAGTAATAGATCTTTTTTTGAGATTATTCAATATAAAACTTCTAACAATTTGTTAGAAAATATGTGTTACGTATCCTATTTTCTTGAGGTTTACTTAGAAGCAGGAAGAAGAAAGGAGGAGTAAAGATGGAGGGGTTTCTTGAAGAACTGTTGAATATTTTTAAGTCTAGTAGGGAATGAATGTGCATATGTCCTTAGGGTTGGTTTGTTTTTGTTTTTGTTTGTTTGTTTGTTTGCTTTTGTTATTGAAACCCAGAACTACAAAGATGGGTGTCTGAAGAAAGTAAATGTATTTGGCAGTAAGATTTCTAAGATTATTTGTATATAAGATTTGCATATAAGAAGTTCTCTTAGAAAATTTTAAAAGATTAAAGAAATAAGCATAACATAAATGTATTCTAGCACTCATACATCTAATCACTGAATTCCATTTGTTTAATAATTTTGGAAATACCCATTTAGTATGTACAACAAATCACATAGATATGTTCTCTTTGGTGGAGGAACTCTATAATGGATGGTTTGTTAATGTGACAAAAATTATTAGACAAAAGTGATAATATTAGACAAATAGTGATAATAGACAAAAAGTGTCTATTAGACAAAAAGTGATAATAATGTCCTAAACTTCTTGATATCTTCCCACTTGGAAGGAGGAAAGGAGATAATTTTTCATCCAACAGTCAAGTCTGGAGTGACTAGAAGGAAGAAAGGGAAAAAGAAAATCAATCATACTGATTTTAATAAATGAGTTATGTTAATGTTTTAATTGAATTATTGCCTTTTATATTTCCCTACCAATTTTCTTCTCAGAACTTGTTTTTCCTAGTCATGATTTTTTGCAGTTCCCACCGATCTTAATTGTTTTTCATTACACTCTCAATGTTTACTTTTATAATTGATTTTTTTCTGATGTGTTGTGTCATTACTTTCCCTTGATATTTCAGGTTTTCTTCTTTTGATCACAAATTGTTGGCATAAATCAGATGTCTTCTAGTTAGAATTTTTTAAAAAGTATTGATATTATAATTTAATATTAAAATGCGCATAATGTGTACATCCTTCTTTAAAATATTTTTTTTCAAATTAGAGACATTTGATTTATGTATAATATAGGATAAAGTAGGAAAATTGAAATTTTGATCATTTAAAATTAATAATACAATGCAATAATTCAGTGTAGTAAAGCAGCAGTTGCAAGAATTTGAAATACAAATCTTCTATAAAATTTGATTTGACCAGGGTACTTTAGAGTTTGGGGAGGGGGGAAGTGGAATTGATGGAGGGGAGTGTAGTAAATAAAAAACTAAGATTATGTAAAAAGTGAAAAATTTATTAGTATGAAAAGTGTGTGTTTCACCACTTTGTAGTCTGATCATCTTCTGTATGGCTCTTCATATTTAAGAAATTGTTAACCTATGCAGTTCTTGCTGTACTACAAAAACTGATGAAAATCCATGTGTAATGCTGACTTTAAAGCTGCAGAAAGGTTCTAGAGCATAGTGTTATGTTAGTTGTTGTGTTGTGGTTGCAGTGAAATTTATTTGGGAAATCAATAGGTTTAGAGATTTTTTAGCGGCGATCTCTATGGCACTTGGATATTTAACACTTGCATTGTTAGAATTTGTAAATTCTGGACAATTAGTTGTATCACATACATAGTGAATATGGTGTAAATGCAAAAAAAAAATGAAAAAGCTAATTGACCTTTATGTGAGTAGTGAGTAGTGAGTTCAATGCATTTAGATAGAGGATGTACTTCTAGAGGAAATACAATGAATTAGGCATATATCAAAGATGAACTGGATAATGTATTTTAAATATCTGCACAGGTGCAGCCAATGCTGGAAGTTCAGAGTATAATATATTTGTGTTTCTGTCACTAGAAATTGTGTTGTTGTGAGTAAAATCTGCCATCACCACTTATTTAAAATTTTAAATAATCAGTGAATTACTGGTTCTGCACAAGTCAAAATCAGTTCTACAATGTATTCCAAACAAATTCTTTTACGCCACTTCAGAAAGCATTTGAAGATTAAATTCCTCTTTATTGCTCAGATAACTTGTTTTTCCTATACTTTTGCATCGGTAATTTAAGTAGGGCTTAAAGATTGTATATACAATCTTGAAATAATGGTTTTGATGTTATCATATTGTTCTCCATGTCTGTTAGCTGAGTGATAGTGAATATAAAGTCAGAGTATTTCTGGAGAAGGGAAGGACTGTTTCCATTGTTCTGTATAGTTACTTGAAGTAATGCAACCTGAGTGCCTGCTTTGCACAGAACAGTAGTGTTTTAGTCCTCGGCATTTTAAATGCTGTTTATATTTGGTTTGAAAATTTACAAAATATAGAAAGGAGAAGCTGGATACTTCTGTTACATAAATGCTGTGTATAACCAAAACAAAGACGTGAATTTGTGAGTTGACAGTGTTTTAGATAAATAGCCTTCACATGGCTGTCTACCCTGATGCTTCTGTATTGTAGAAGCAAATTTTCCTTCTTGAATTTTTTTTCTCATTTGGCCCTCAGGACATACTTTTTTCACGAAGCTAGAACTGTGTCAACTGAACAATCTTCATTCAAAGTGAATTTTTTTTCTAGTGCTTGAGAGCTTGCTGTACTTTAAGTTGTTATTCAAATTTGATATCAATTTTTTTTATGATATCTATGCTTTAAACTTCTTTACTTGAGGCCATTTTTTAATGCAGTGCCTATCCTGAAGTAAAAAATGCCGGAATTGTTGGACTTAGTCCCCTCTTACAAGAGTTTGTATGTAGCATGTCTGCCTATATTGCATACATGCAAATAAGAATTTGCATAAATATGCATAATTACACAGCCTTTTTATTAAAGGAAAAAAAAAAGACAAAATTTTAATTTTATATGTTCCTAAAATTTTGCCTGTAAGTGTTAGAATCTTCATTTTCTTACATGAGAGACCATTGTGGTAAAATCGTCAAGAAAATAATTCTGAACACATTTCACTTTAAATTGGCCGCTTGAAAAGTGTACGTGTCTGTGGTGTGTATACTGACTGAATATTAGCTCACACATCTGTAATGCAGAAGTTCTTACCTGGACTTCCCTTCTTAATAAAGCATTCAGTTCCATTTTCCTTTGCAGAAAATGTTGGGGCTTCTAACCTTAGAAAAAGTTACAGGGAAAAAGTGAGAGGGAGAGAAAGGTGGAGATGTTCAATCTGAAGAAGTGAAGGCTTTGTGGAGAGTTTGGAGCACCTTCAATTACCTGAAGACAACTTACATGAGAGCTGTAGAGGGGCTTTTTGCATGGGCATGTAGTGATAGGACATAGGGGGATGTCTTTAAGGTCAAGGAGGGTAGGTTTAGATTCGATATTAAGAAGTTCTTTACCATGAGGGTGGTGAGGTACTTGAATAGGTACTTTGGCACTAGATGATCCTTAGGTCCCTTCCAACCCAAACCATTCTATAATTCTATAATAATAATTCTGTGTTTGTATTAAAGTGACTTGAACTAGGGAAAAAGTATGAGCTGTGTTGAGCAGAAATCCCAAGGTGGATGCCTATTTTTCAGTGTTTTGACATAATCTCTGGTTTGGTTTCACAGAATTCTGATGCTACTCTTTATGCTTCATCTAATCATGTGATCGAAAATAGATTCAGGTTTGTCAGAGATTTATTCACGTAGGAGATGTGCACCAGTGTTCCTTCTCCTCTATAACTAAACAATACGAATAAACAAACCTGCTGTCTTTATCTATAAATTTAAAACCAACCAACTAACCAACCAACCTAGAAGCCATATGTAGGTAAAATAGTATTAAAAGAAAAAATAAGCCTCTCCTTGCATTATAACACTGGAAGGACGGTTATGTCATATAGGGTTTTATAAATTTAGGTTACTGTTAGAGTATACTTTTGTCTTATCACTGTCTTTCTATTTGTATGTCTCCACAGGAGTATCCTACTTCGTTGGTGTAATCTATTTTCTTGGCCCTTGGCTGTTCAAATATATGAGAATATACTAATCTGACAATATTTAAATATTTGTACTATTGTTACATCTGAACATTTTTTTCTTAAGAGAAATGGGCATATAAACTCATCTCATGCAAAAATAGGTATCTTAAAATCAGATTAACTGATCTCTTAAGGTGTCTGTTTTGTGGATGGGCTTAGATGTGTACAACTACACAGTTTTCTGTCATGAATCCATGCGCTGACACTTCTGAAAAGTGAAGTCCACTTTCAGTACTTACTGTCATGTGTTTGACATGCAAAATAATCCTTATTTTGCCAAGTATAAAACAATCTATTTATTGGGTCGGAGATTTTTTTTGTGATGGTGGGATTATTTTTATGTATGTTCATGCATTTGCAGCCCCACACATAGTTTAGTGTTGGCATTTTTGCCATATAAATTTCTATAACTACTCCTTCACGGTGTTTTCAGAAGCTACTGTTCAGTAAATCAACATACAAACCCCAGTTAAGAGTAAAATTCTTCTTCTGTAAAGGTGCTTTAGAGAACTGGAATTGCTTGCTTTCCCTAATAATCTTGGCAAAGTGATGCAAATGATTATAAAAATCTTTGGCTGATTTCACTGTGGTCACCAAGACACTATTTTAACTATTTTCAGTTCCACCTTATATCTTGTGAACTCTTGTGTACATAAACTAGGAATATGCCATTTACGTGTTTCAAAATGAGTAGAAACAAATGGAAAAAAAAATTACAGGACAGTCTTCCTTTTTTAGTGTGTTGTTTTGATGACTTCTGAAAATAAAGGGCAAATATGTCTCTAGTGAGAACATTTAAACCCATTCCAGCACCTGAAATCGTATATTCAAGACTACTCTCATCTTGCTTAGGTGCTGAAAAAATAACTAAATCTATCTTCTGATTCATGAGGAGTTATTTTAGACTGATCATCAAAGAAAGCCAAAACAGCGTTAGAACTATAGCCCAACATTCCTTGGTACATAGAAATAACATTTTAGAAAGCTCAGACAATGACAAGGGAGCATTAGTGTTACTGCAGTATTTCTTTGCTGTGTAAAGGTAGAGTTCTTGGGTCTCGGATGTCCACTGAGGATATAATTGCTTATGGACTTCATTTAATTTGGAGAGAAGGGCCTTCTCCTATTAAGAGTAAAAAACCGCCAAAATCTAGTACTTCATTGTAATATATATATTTATTTCTGCAAATAATATATTTCCCAGAACCATTATCAATGTTTACACATTATATTATAATAACACACAAGTAAATTTATATTTTGCCTTTTGAGATAATAGTGTTTCTGTATTTATAAGAAAATATATCTTCATTCAGAAGGGTAAAAATATTTATTAACACATCCTTTTATCCTATCACATAATTTATCCAATGAATTGTCTTTCTTAGTAGTATGCTCTTTCTTCTGAATCTGGTTCTGCTCTCGTGGTTAGTAATGATACTTCTATTTCTAAAAAATATCAATAATATATTGCTACTGTAGTATTTATACCTAATATAAAGGTTCTTTTAATATCCATTGATTTTCTGTAAGAATTAATGGGTATGAAAAAATATTTGATGAGGTACAGTGTATCTACTTATGTTAAGTTCTCCTAGGTGTAGCTCCTTTAATCTATGATGTCTTCATCATGAGTACTTGCTTGTAGCCAAGATAAAACTTCTATATAGTTTTTGAAAAATATATTGTGGCTGTAGTGGCTATAAAGCCACTTAAGAATATTGTTCCTAAAGTCAACTTATACTTTAAAATTAAAAATTTTTAAGCAGGCCCCTTTTTAATATATAATTCACTGTTCACAGGCCAAGCGTATTAGGGACGAGGCACTTAGTTTAATGACTGACAAGGAAAGTTTCTTGTAGAGTGTTTGCTTAGTCTTGCTTACCTTTTTTATATATGTTAAGTTTTGGGTTTATTCTCTTTTTATTAGATGTTTTCTTTCAAAGATATGTTGAGGCCACAAGGTTTGCCTGGATTAACTGCCTAAATCATAAAGCCAGCCCACAGGAAGGACTTTTACAGAAACAGATGAGCTGTGGGCTTAGGGTAGAGGTGGGAGACAGCTACCTTCCATATCACATTTTGCAAATAACAATTTTCAAGCTAGAAAGAAGGTCAGCTACAGAACCAACAGCAGAACAGCAGACTGTATTTTGTTTTCTACATTCAAATACCATTTTTCTTCTTTTTTTTTTTTTCTCAGCACAGAAGAAACAGCTATTTTAGAGCAAACATATTTATAATTCTTTTCATTTCCAAGTTCCATAAACGTGTGACAATGTTTTACACAATTATGTGGTGCATGGAAATAAAAAGTTTTAGCCATTTTTTTTATTAGTTATGTAGTAGAAAAATTAAATTGCAAGTACCATTTCTTTCCTCTGTCAGGTACACAAATTGGTCTCAATATTTATTTTTGTAAAATGTTTCACCAAAGGTACAAAATCAGAACTTGTGAGGTAGCCAGTACTCTAATTTGAATATACTTCCATGATAAATTTGTCAAATGAAATATTTTAGATTGTATTGCCTGATACATGTTTTTGTTTTTGTTTTTTTTTTTAACTAGTGAAAAAGGCCATAGATTTTAAATCTAGAGGATTTAAATTGTTTCCAGGGAAAGACAACAGCAACAAGTTTTCTATCTGTGAGTGCACTCCTTTTTTGTTACTTTTTTCTAGTGCAAGAGTGAAGTTTGTGGTGTGTTGTTTGTGTGTAATTATTTATGTATTCTGATAATAGAACTGGTTTCTCCAGTCTGCATGGTGAGTTTTTAAGTATGGTTCTACTCTAAAGACAGCCTTTCTATAAATCTGGCATTGTAGAAGGACATGTTATTTTGTCAGTAATATTGCAATAAATTTACAGTTATTTGCAAGGAAACAAATGTTCAGCCTCCTAGGTATCAGCTGTAAATTTGCTGTGAGGAGATTAGTTTTTTTAATTGAACATTAGTGGTAGCATCAAATGTACAAACTAAAGCATAGCCTCACTTACAAGTGCACAACCACATATGAGATCACTTCTTAAATTTTTAAAAATTCATTAAGTTTGACTTTTTAACTGGTTAACTAGGTATAGTTATTTTTTAAAAAAAATGTGGAAATGCTTGGTGTCTTCAATTTTAGCTAGAAATTAGAAACTGAAAGTGCTTGACATCTCAGTGGACCAAGTCCTGATTAAATCGTGAGGAGTCAGGCAACTTTCTAGCACAAATTAAATAGGTATGTCTCTAAATATATTAAAAGGATACTTTTGGAAAATAATGTGCCATTTTTATAGATGCCTTTTTGGAATAGAACCACATTTGAAATATCTAGAAGAAAATGAAATGAACTAAATTTTTAGCGTATGTTGGATTATACTACATTTCATTATTCTTCACAGGACTGAAAGGACTTGCTTTTGAAGCTCTCTAGGTTGGACATGTTTGCACTAATTATTTGTTTAAAGTATTGGTGATGGATTCAGTTTCCAGAACTTAGCAGGACACGTTAGCATACATTTTAATCTTTGTTATTAGATACTAAACTGTCAAGGTATTAGATATGATCTCTTTTTTTTTAGACAAAGATGTCTCCAAGCAGCACGACATTTTAGCATTCACCAAGTCAGAAAAATAAAGCAAAAACCACTTCTGTTCAATTTTTGTAATGTCATGTATTGCCATGTACAATTTCTCTGTAAACTGCATCACCTAAATAGTTCTGTAAGACTTTTCTGGTTTGCTTGAAAACTTTGTAAAAGATATGTAAAAACAAATATTCTTTTTATACCTATTGGGTGAATGGAAAACAGACTGATTATGCAGAAGAAGTAACAGTAAGATAATTGCAGTAGTGTTTATAAAGTACATCACTGAGGCCTCTGACAGCCCATCTGTGATTCTATAGTTACATATAATAATACAATAATAATACAATGGATGATAAAAGAGATTCTTTATTTTGCAGTAATCATTACATTTTTTACTACATAAACTTTAAAGGAATTCCATAGTTTTAATGAAGTAGCAGATACTCATGATATCCAAAGCTGATTGTTATGAAATTAATGATGAAATTTACCAACCTATTTTTGAAGGTCTTTAGATAATTTCATATGTTATGATGTTCTACATGAAGCTGGAAACTTCTCTTTTTTGTTATTGATTATGCAGAATAGATTACATATATAAGTCAATAATAAGTGAAGGTGAAAACCTTGGTGACTTGTACCTTTAGTGATTATAATCTTGCCATAAATAGATAACTAAGGTTTTATATTGTAATCTAGCATTTGCTTCTCTAATTACTTTGGTAGCTGAGAATGTTGAAGAGATAGTATTTCATAAGAGCTTACGTATTTGGCTGTTGATGATATAATATTTTCAGTGTGGCCTCAGCTAGGTCTAGTGTCATTGCATTACAATGACAGATGTTTTCTTTAAGAGAAACAATGAACAACATTCAAGTGTTAGTGAAAATAAGGATAATTGAATATCTATTTCACATTATGCCTTTTATTAGTAATGTGTTTAGAAATTTTTGTCTAGCACTCTCATCTGTACGTCCTTTCATTATTTTACTTTTGTTTTGTTTTGTTTTTGTATCCATTGTACAACATTCTCTACTAATGCCCAGGTGATTTGCACAGAGTAAAGCCAGAAGATATTTGATATGATGATACACTTTGAAACAAGTATGCATCAGCTTAATTTTAGAAGTGTTGACACTACCAAATTAATTAATTGGCTGATCTAATTCAATCTGGATTAGAACGGTGGAGTTTCCTGATACCAGTTTCATGACCAGACCATGAATGAATGCTTTCCCTAGATACATTTAATTTACTACAGGAAGCCCTTTAATTGCTTATTGTGCATAAGCATCTGGGGTGTAAAACAAAAATATATAGACAGATGTCTGTGGAATTACATAGGACTGTAGACTGAAAAGTCAGACATTATGTCTATAAAAGTAACATCAATACAAAAATCCTAAACTGTGAAATTACACTTTACTAGGTATTTAACAGAAACCAGAACGGGTTTAAGATTGTGTAAATGTATTTTGGAATTGGGATCAAATCAGAAATCAATATCTACCTGTAACACTTTCCTCTGTATTTTTACTGCAGTATATGTGTTAATTTTTTAAAATTTAATTTATTACATTGATTTTCTTTAAGCCTTTCTATTTTTGTTTATGACTATTGATAATTCCATATATTATTTTTTAAAATTATATTCTGTTGAGTATTCCTAGGAATGAAACTTTATACAGAAGGTGTTGAAAACGAATAGGATTTTCAAACTTTAATTTCTGTTAGAAATCAAAGTGTGTAATACTTCTTCTGTCTTGCAATCCAGTAGAATATTCTTTTTATACTAATATTTGCTCTATTACCTGTGTATGGGGAAAAATAATGTACAAAAATAAAATAATTATTTGAAATATTAAAACATAAACTATAATAAATAGAAATAATATTGTTTAAACACTATTTTTATTTTTACAGTAAAAATTTCTTCTGTGTGCATTGATATACAATGCATGGCTAAATGGCACCATTATAATTTCTATAATATGATTATCAGACATTATGAATACATTTTTAACTATAGTTTTAACATATATTTAATATCAGAAAATTTTGAATGTCTTCTATATATATGCAGACTACTTTTGTTGATTCTGAGTTTCCCGTGTCTCAGAATGAAGCACTAGTTGTCTCAAAGACAGAGTTAATTCTAAATGCTTATCCAACCAGATGGCATTGTTAAATGCAGTCTATGGAATTGTAGTTGTCAGAAAAATATATATATTTCAACACTACCATGAAGATAGGTTTCTGTAGCTAGTATGCTTTCATCACATGTACATCTATTGGAGGAGGAACAGACTGAAATCTGAAACCAGGAGGAAGACTCCTCCTGGCCCAAAAGTCCCCTGAACACAGAAATCCATATGAACAGAGATTGCCTTGGTGTATTTTTAGAGCAACCTTTAACATGTTACAGGTGTCTTGGGACAGAGAAGAGTAAATACTGTGGTTCCAGCTGACAAGCACTGATGGGTTTTTTGAGCAGTGTGCTATGTTGAGATGTTTTCTGTTTACGCCTGTACAACATTTGCATTTGGCCTTTGGCTTCCTCAGGGGTACCAAACCAATTCGTTGCTTTCTGTGGATGTAAAAAGACAAATTTCAAGGCAGAGAAATCCCCAAGGATTCTGAATTATATTCCTCTTCATTAAAAGCTGAAAGTTAATGAACACCCTTTAAAAGTATAGTTAGAATCTACTTTTTTTTTTTTTTTTTTAATCCAGTAGTGTAGTTACCCTAATTTAATGCAAGCCTTTTCCTTAAAGCGAAGTAAAATTCTAATACTGCAAATCCATTGGTCTAGTTCATCAGTAATAAAGAAGAAAAAAGGTTAACATGTTTTTCTGCTTGATACAAATTACTTGGCCTCATGTCAATTTTTTTAAAAAATACTTTTCTGTCAAGCCATGAATTTATCAAGTAATAGCAGACTAACATCCTTTGCTAATTTTCTGGTTTTGTGAATAGGTGGCTGAGTATGCTGAGATATAGTTAGATTGTTACATACAAATTTCTGGAAAAATGCGGACAATGGTTCAGAGGAAGTTTCTCTCTGAAGATCCATTTTAGTTTATTGTAAGATAAATGTATGCAAATCAAACTGGCATTTTGAGTTTACCTTCAGATCACCATATTTTGGGTATATATAAATTTTCAATACTGGTTAAGGACAATTCTCTCAGCAGGAGCATATGCGTTCAAGTTTTATTACAATTCAAGGTGAAAAGGTCAGCTCTAATTTGAGATGACATTTATTGGTGTATATTCAGAATAAAATCTTACAGCCCTAAACCTGATAAACATTCCTTTAAATGTTAATGTTTCTAAAAAAATAATAATAATATTTCCATATGAATTCAGTAATATTGCAAACAAACAAAATAGCTGATTAATACATCTGATAAAAGATTTGTGTTATTTTTTGGAAAAAAAAATCAGAAAATAGATGATTTGTTTATTGCAGGATAAACAAACATATTGAAACTAGAGTTTGTATGGATGATCATGATTTTGTAGAAAATCTGTTTCAAAAGACCTAAAATGAAAAGAAATATTCTTGTATTTGTTAATTGCTTACCTCTGTATTTTCTAAAAATGTTATGTCGTTTTTTTTGTTTGTTTATTTTTGTTGTTTTGGTTTTGTTTTTTCCAGTAAATGAGGGAGGTATTAAACAGGCGTCCAATTTGTGTCCAGATCCTGGAGAACCAGAAAATGGAAAACGGATAGGCTCAGATTTTAGGTAAAATATAAATTCTACCAATTTATCATTTCTCTAACACTGAACTTGGAAAATGAATATATTGAAAATGTATTATTGTTGCTGAGTACTTTTTCAAAACTGACCTTCTTAGTAAAAAGTGCATTAGAATTCTATATAAAACTATGTAATGCAATATATCATGTACTTAGTATGCAAAAAGATAAAATACCTACCTAGGAGAGATCATATATCTCTGAAAATCTGACAAAAATAGGATTGAAGGTAAGTTTACATTACTTCCTCATGTAAATACTGTGTTAGATTTATAAATATTGAGTATACGTATTATACTGGAGGCTTTTGCAAAGGATAGAGCAAAGCTGCATGTAACACAAGAAGAACAATAAAACCTTAGAGAAGAAATTTCAGATCTTACAGAAATATTAATTCACTCTAATAAATTACAGTCCCTGCAGTATATTTTTCAGGCACCCAGAAGTCTGATACATGCAGATGTATTTCGCTAGTAGGCCTCACATTGGCCTAGTACTCTTAATTCAGAAAATATTTTTTTATTATTCATTTTTATGTATCCTCCTCTATTCATAGCTATCTTTCAAATTCCTTATCTTGTAAGGATAAGATAAGGCTTTCACTACTCTTTCAAATTCTATGCTGTTTTCTCAGTGACTTGAGTGACTCGACTCTTAATTCCAGTTTCACCAGTGTTTGATGAGTAGAGACATACATAATGAATTTTTTAGGATGTTTTGCATTAATTTTAATCTCTTTTCTGAGGGTTTTTTTCCTTTTCAATTGTTGAACAGTTATTTAAAAGGGTTAACATGCATATTATTTTGTATTTGACATATAGAGACACTTTAGACTGTATAAAAAAAAACTAAAGCTACATTTTTGTTTCACATCATATGCTAATTTTGTATTATGTCTACGAAATATAAAAGACCTTAAATGATGGAAGAAAAAAGACAAAAAGAAGTAGAAGGATGATAATTTTAAAAGTAACTAGTTTTATTACATTCAAGTTTGTTTTCTATATATTTTGTATTGTACATATCACATAGCAAAATTCTAAGCTATGGAAGATATCTCAGTCTGGATGTACAAAGATTTTACAAAATTATGATACTTCCTTCTTTTACATAACTTCTTGTACTTTTTTGTGTGTGTGTTTTGTCTTTTCTCCCAGTAATCAAACAGAACACAGGGTTGAAAATTATATCCTTAGTAAATCTGCTAGCTAGAAAACAGTTATTACAGTTTCTCAATTTGTCATAATAGTCTCCCTATTTCTCTAGTTTTGAGGAAAGCAAAAGTTGACTGCGCATCTGAGAAAGCTCTATAACTAATTTTATAAAAATGTAATTTCTAATGTTAGCTTGCAAAAAAAAAGATATTTTCAGAGAAATAAGCTGCATTTAACTGTCATGCATTCTAGAATCATTACTTTGACTGGTGTTTTGTATTTTAACTTCAAAAATATGGTTTGAGAGCAACAGCATTTGACAGACAACCTGCCAGTTCTTTCCTAGTGTTATTTCTGCAAGTGATCATGAAAAGACCTACTTACAAAGATTATTCTAGTTGAACCTATGTGAGGGCAGTACCTCAAAAAAGATATGATGATCATGCCCTTATGTCTTTCTTTTTAGACCAAAATGTTAGGATTTCAGCTAGTATTCTTTTTCATTGTACACTGGGGTGGTGTATCAGGCTTTCCTATTTTAAATGCATTTATGAGAAAATGTAAGGAGAAGGCATTCAAATTGCTGAACAATAATATAAAAGATAGACAAGTACCAGAGTCAATATATTTTCCAATGTTTCTTTTCCCTAATTTCTCACTAATCTTGGTGACATTTTTTCTCTTAAAAAAAGAAAAAAAATCCAAATTATCTGTTTGGATTTATACTTGTAAAAAGCAGCACTGGTGCCCATTAGTAAAACGTGTTCATTTAGCTCAAATTGAATACTTCATACAGTGATAAAGGTCTTACAGGGAACAAAAGCAGACTAAAAATATTCAGCAGTGTTAATAAAATTCCTTTTTAAGTTAACCTAGTTTCAATTCTTGCCATTACGATAATGGTTGTTCAATTGCTTCATAAGCTTCCAAAGTAAGAATGTTGCAATTATTATTATGTTACATTCAGTTAAAAACATCTAGTACTGTGGAAAATCTTCTCCAGGCTGGCTTATACCTGGTAGATGGAAAAATAGCACACTTGCACCTTTTCCTTCTTGAAGTCACTCTCTCTTTAATGAAGGAAATAACTTTACTTTAAGCTTGCCTCTTTTTTTCCTTTCTTAAAAGAAAGTGACAATTCCAATTACAATGCATTCATTTGAAAACAGTATTTTGGAGAAAGGTTTAGTTCTGTCTCTACTAAGATCAATCAAAATTTGATTTCTGTACAATTTAATAAATTTTAGAGAAGAGCATGCTCTTGTCACATCTCCTTAGCTTTCTTCAGATTTGAAGGTGTGGGTTTGGAAGCATTGTATTTCGGTTTTACCTCTGTTCTGATTACAAACACTACCTTCTCTCAGCACATTCATTTCCTCTTACATGGTTCTTACACAGATTTACAAAATCTGTAATTCAATCTCTAAGACAAATCGGAGCGTTCCATGACATTATTTGGGGCCTGTAATTCCATGTTCACCCTTTTGGATATTTTTTTAATGTGAAAATTCCCCATAGCTGTATTTTGGATTATTAAAGGCATTGTTTCTGATGCTAGATGCCTATTTGAGCATAAAAGGTTTTGCATGTTGAAATAAAGTCAAGAAGACTTACTTACAGCTGCCAGCTTTTCCTGTACTGAGGAAAACATTCTACTTCATAAAGAAAACTTCCCTTCCCTAGGAGTTTCTTAAAATTTTAGACACACTAGTGATTATTTGGATGGAATTTGCAATTTTACTTTACTTGTCATCCACTAAAATAAACATCTTTTCCATGTGTCCAGTTTTAGAATCAATGCCACTATGTAAAAACATAAGAGGTAATAAATAAAAAGTTTTCTCGTAGTCTTGTTTCTGTTTTTCCTTATTTCTAGTGGAATAAACATATCCAGACTGAATTATCCTTGAACGGGTTTATTATGAGGCAACCATGTTCTTCCACCACGATCTCAAAGTTCTGTCTTCATAATATGAATGAATGAGCCCGTCTCTACCCTCTACCTCTGTAGTGTGATCCCACTAGGATTTAAAGATGAGATTCTGATCAAACCTGTATTGTGACAAAGCAGTGAATACTGTTGGACAAAAATGCTGACGTAGTCTTAAAAATACATATTCTACTGACAGAAGGAAGAATATGAAGTTTATCATAAGGACAGTTTATTTTACCAACAGATTGACTTACAGTATAAATAATGATAATATCTACTTTCATTTTATATTATAAATTAATTTATAGTTATTTTCTTTGGAAGAATGAAGTTCAGCATTAATTAATTGACTAGATTGACCAGAAGTTTCACATTTGATTTTCCTTAAATCTTCTCTGTCTCACCTATCCTTCTCAGCAGATATGCAAGGTGAGCTTCTAGGCTCAGAAACTTGAAGCCAAACATCCTGAAAAATTAACAAAACTTGGTTTGCAGCATGAGATATAAGGTTAGGTTATAGGGGATCTCTGCACCTATCAGTTTTTAACAGTTAAGTGGTTCCTTTGTCAAGGACAAGTGTCTGACAGCACAAGCTTTGTGAGAAAAGAAGACTTTTTTTTTAAAAAGGATGAATTACCGATGACCTCCATAGCGTCAGGAAATCCTCTGAAACTGGAATTTAGTCATCAGTTTAGTTTTTTCAGCACACAGTAAGGATTTTTCTTGATCAAAAGTTTGGAAGATTTAGATATTCTAACATTATATCATGGAATCCTAGCATTTTGCAGTAATGTTTCCAAGTAAGGTATAAGCTGGTCTTTGAAAATGATTCTATGGATTTTTTTAACTTAAGAGGGATGCTGTGCCTTAACTCAGTTCTCACACTGTGACTCAAAGACAACAGTAGAACCTATCCGTAGCATGCACATAAAAAAATATGGATCAGTAGTGTGTAGTAAGTTGCTAGGTTAAAAAAAAAAATCACTGTTCATAATCTTGATGGCTTATGTCTTTAGTTTCTTTTACTGCAGGTGGAAGAAATAATATGTGTGCTGAAATACTGATTGTGTCTTTATGCTAGCATTAAAATATATGATATTGCTAAATTTACAGTTTAATAGAGATGGACTTTAAGAACTGATAAGTTATTTCTGGCTGTACATTTTCTTCTACGGCTAAAAAGGATGTCCTCTCTCAAAATTGCTCAGTTGCAAGCGTGAACCGAATAAGTTAACACATCAGAAAGATGGTTTTGATTCCTTGCATAAGTGATTATTTTTCAACAATCATTTTTTAAAAATATATCAAATAATTGAGGAAAAGAACATAAAATGAGGTCGTTTGCTACACAAATGCCAACCATGAAAAGAATGTTATTCAGTATAAACTTCATATGACGTTCAAAATTTTATACTTCTTCTTTCTCATCCTTTAGAGGTTCTGTAGTTCATTTTGGACTCCTTACTGCTTTTAGTTTCTGTTGCTTAAAGAGGAATCCCAAATTTGAGGTAAATGATGAAAACTTTAAAAACAGATTTGTATTTTTTTTTTCAAATTTGTATAGTAAGTTCCTTATTTCATATTTATTCATACATTTTCCCTAATAAAATATATATCCAAAGTTTGGGTTTTTTTATGAAAATGCAAACCTAATGGCAATCATCTTTTGTCTGACTAGAAACAAAAATTTGCAGATAAAGTTACTGAGAGACACTCAGGTCAAGCATTCATTTTTGGAGTTATGAACTGCCTTAGCACATTATGTTATATATGCAAAAGCTTTGCATTAATTCAGGACATATTAAGCAGTTTATGTGAGTCATAGTAATATTGATTGGAAGGGTTCTTCAGAGGGCATCCTGTCTGTCCTCTTGCCAAAAGCGGGACTAGTCAGATCAGCTGTGCTTTGTTTAGCCAAGCCTGAAAACTCCCAAGATTAAAGATTTCACAAGAGTTTGAGTATGCTGTTCCAGTTCTGCCCTCCTTTATTTCTTGTAAAGTAAAATCTGAATCTTCATAACTGTCACTTGTATATTATCTGGCACATTTAGAAAAGTTTGGCTTCATTATCTTTGCAATGGCTCCTGAAATCATTATGGTCTGCTATTAGATAGTACTTCAGCTTTCTCTTTGTAGGACTAATTAATCCTAACTGCCTTAACTTTTTAGTGTAGGTTATGTGCTTTAAGCCTCTGACTAATCTCCAGTCTTGAGTTTTTACCAATCCCTCTCTTGAAGTGGGAGGCAAAACATTGGGCTTAATATTGCAGCTACGACTTTACCGAGTAACAATTTCGCTTGATCTGCTGCCACCACTTCTAGTATTAAGTATATATTTCTTTTATTCAGGATGAGAACATGTTACTGATCAATAGTGCAGAACATTGTATCTCTGCTTCTTGAGTTTAGTGAGGTTTCTGTTTGCCCAGAGCTGGACTTTGTCAGGCTTCTGGATTGAAAGTCTGCTCTTCAGTCTGTCAGCTACTTTTCTGACTTTAGTTTGATCCATAAATATATGGATCCACAAATTCTGTCTCTTCATCAAGGCTGAAGATGAAAATATTACACAGCATCACACCCTATGTTGATTTCCTAATGCTCAGGTTATTACTGTCCACCAGCTGAATATGAAGCGACTGATTATTCCTACTCTTTAAGCACAGCTGCCAAGCCAATTTTGAATATATATCTTTTCAGTGCATATTTTGTCAGCTCTCAAAACACACTGCTGTAAAAGGTGCTCTCAGAAATGTTTCTGATGTTGAGCACTGTTAGACTGAGCACTGCTACATCTACCACTGGGCCATGTAGCCAGTCATTTTGTCGTAGAAGACAATCAAGTTGATCAAATATAATTCAGCTTTGAAAAATTTGTGTACGTGCTCTTGATTTCTAGTTCATGCTTTACTAGAGCACATGTTCTTTCCTGAGATCAGTGTAAGATTCCTAGCATCTCCTTGCCCTTTTTAAAAGTGCATGTATTGTTAGCCTTTCTACAATCAGTCAGAACATTTCATCATAGTTTTTCATAGATGATACCCACCTTGCATCGACTCAGTCAGATTTTTTAGCAGCCTTTGATGAAAGCTCTCTGGCTGCCTGCCCTTGAATACAGCTGTCTCCTTTTACCTGTTGTTTCCCAGTATTGGCTGTCCCTCTTCACAAATCATATTGTACGTACAGATACCTAGGAGCTCATCTGCTGTAGAAATTGATGCGGAAAAGTCATTTAGTGCTTCTGCCTTCTCCGTATTGCATTTCAGCAACATAAGATGCTTCATCCATTTACAAATGAACCCACATTTTGTATGAACTTGTTTTTTGTGACTAATATACCCAAAGACTTTTTCTTGCTTACCAGTGTGCCTTACAAGCCTTAGCTTTATCTAGGGTCTCATTCCAAAAGTCTAATTTAGTTACCCAGGGACTACTAAATTAGTAGATCCAGTTCAGAAAGTTCATTAATCATAAATGATCACAAGATGCACTATAAATGCTTCCTGTATTCTAAACATTTTCTCTGAGCATTAACTTTTCATGGCTTTCAGTGTTAGCATACTGATTTAAATGGCCATAGTCACATTGTCATTGTCACAAATTTTTTTATGACTATATTCTGCTTGTGAAATCTTTTTGAGATTTTCATACTATCCTTGAGACTTTTCTTTTCTTTTCTTTTCTTGGTGATGTATATCTATATGGTATACAACAATGAAAAACTTCATAGCTATATCATGCTTGAGTTCTCTTGACATTTGCAAAGCAGAAATAGTCTACTCACACTTCTAGGGGGCTTCATCTGGTAAGCAGTTCAGCTCAAATGTAAGTCCAGAGATCAAACCTCCTTACCAAATCATCACACTATTTTTGGTCATTTGTTCCCACAATCTGTTTTCAGAGTATTCTGCCAGTTTTCTCTAAACTAATACCTGCCCACAGTTCAGAGGTTCTCCTAAAACCAGCTTCCACGGCCTGATTTTCTCACTCCACAATTTTTAGTTTGCTAACATACCAGAAGGCTGAGATCAGATCTCTCACATGTCCTCCTACAGTACCTCCGGATATGTAATAGATGTCATTAATTTTATCCTATCAAGGATCTCTCTTTGTCCTATAACATAATCCTTCCATCATCTGAGATTCTGTCAAAGAAAGTAAAAATAAAAATAAAAATAAAAATAATAAAAATAAAAACTTTAAACCTTACTGAAATTGTTGCTATGTCACCACACCACACAAACCCTCAACAAAACCGTGGCCTATTTCTTTTTATTTTATTTTATTTTATTCTGTCTTAGAGCTAATAATTATTTCCTGGTAATTTGCATGTCCTTTTTGAATCTTCATCATATTCACCTCATGTGCCTCATACACCCTCCAATGGAGGGAAATGACACTTTACCCTTTTGTACTCAAGTTATCAAACTTTTTTTAGAGAAAAATTAATTTCTAACTGAATTCTTCTAGGTCACAGATTAAAGATATTGGAAAAAGAATATCATCATCAGAAACAAAAATAATCTCTCCTTTTATCGCTGTATGGGCCATTCATTTAAGAGTTCTCCATGATACTTGTGGCTACCTTCCAACTCAAAATATTCTATGATTCTCTGATTCTCTGATACTAGAAAATTTAGAAAGAATTGAAAGGATTTCCATTTTTAAGAGTGTATAGATAGATAATGACAGCAAAATATTAAAAAACTGTAATCTTTACTATGCTTTTGGGTTCCTGAAAGACTCATTTTCTAAACATTTTCTTGACAAGTTCTCTATTATTGTCTTTTTTTAGTTCATCTTCCATAGGAACTTATCTACTCTTTCATTCTCTTTCTTAGACTGGTGCTTTACCGTTTGCTTATCTATTTGCCCGTAGTAGGTCACACTCACACAACATATATATCACAGATTTTGTAAATGATCCAGTTTCACTCTGTTTATGAGTCCAGTCATATGCTTATAGTCATATACTATTAAATATCAGTTTAATATCAAAACTGATTTGGACAAGTAAAGTGGACTTCATAATGTGATTGTTATTTATATTTTTGTAAGTGATAGAAATAATCATCATATTTGTACAGTCTTCATAATCATTCAGACCTCTGGGATTTTTTCCTGTTACAGTTTTTTTACCAGGAGTTAAATTTTATTTGTAAATGGTGTACTTTCTGCTTGGCATTTCCTCTTTAAATCAGTCCATGGCTAGTTAAAGCAAATACATTTTCATGCTATTTTTCTTCAAGTGTTCCTTTTTTTCCCTAATAATAAAGATGCTCAGATTTTCTCAATATGACTTTCCAAAGGAGATAATTATGAAAATCTAATCTTGAGAAAGATATTCTTGTCTTCCCAATTGCTACCTTTTGAACTTTCCTAACCATATAGTCCCTGTAGCAGTTATGCATATTTTTTGACATCAGTTATAAATCATCTTTGTGTTCCACTATTTTGAAATATCCTCGAACTCTGTGATCTGCCTGGTGTCTCTTTGTCCTCAGTTGCCTATGAAATACTTTTATCCTTACATTGCAAGGGCCTTTACATTAAGTAAACAAAATTTTACTTTTTTTTTTTATCAGTTTTTCACATTTATATCTCCTTTTTTTTGGTGGATTCTGCAGCTATTCTTTATCCTATTCTTTTACAAACATTCTTACTCAAGCAGGAACTGATTTAGAATAATTTATAGAGCTGTTACCCACTATCAAATCCTTCTTTTCTGAGATTTCTGTTCAGGTGACTGTATCATCTTTCATGTCCTCACTTTCTTAGTACCTATGTCTCTGTAAAGCCCAGGTACTTCCCAGATTTCCTCAGCTATTTTGTGCTGACATCATTCCTTTTCAAATATCTAACCTTTCTAACTCCCTTAAGTAAATTCTTGTTCTGATAAGTATCAATCTTCTTTAGTAGCTTTTTTCATCATAGATGCATTTGAACAGATTACCTAACAAAAATTATTCTCTGGAGTGTGTGCTCAGCCTTTTCATTTTTCTCTTTGCCTTTGTGAACTGAAGAATTGCATCACTAAAATGGCCATCTATAAGGAAAGAAAAACAGGCCTCATTCTTTGCAAGCCAAACCATTCACAGAAAAATTAATTTTAGTATGTCTTTTGGCAAAAATGAATGTCATACCTTGTGGGATCAAACCCAGATTTGAAGATTCCAGCCAAGTAAATATTGACACTTAGCTCAGAGAGATTTCTGAACAATTTTTTTTACCAGTATGTATTGTATCAAAGACAGGAAAATATCGTGCATCTGAGGAGGGTCAGGTAACTACATGGCTTATAATGTTATACAGGAAGGCTGCTATAACAAACTCTTGTGGAGTTACTGCACATTTAATCTTAAAATACCCCCAGAACTGCATTCACAGTGTAGCAAAGATCTTGTAAGTCATGTGTGTATATAGAACATTTTACACTTTGCAGCTGTGACAGACAAGCCTGTAAAATACTGATGTCAGAGAAAGGCCTAATGTATTGGCTATTTTCAGCTGTAATCAAGATTTGAAACCATAATTATATTAAAGGAAAATATTATCTCAAGAATATACATTTATGTATTGATTTATTTAAGTTTTCAAAACTGAATCCCCCTTTTCCCTCTTCCTTCCCACCCTAATCCTCCTCTCAGAATAACTTAACAAGCAACAACCAAAAAAAAATTCAAAAAACCAACCAACCAACCAAAAAATAACCTAACCAACCAAACAAAAACCAAAACAAACAACCAAAAAATCATTTCAGGACTTATTTCTTGTTTTGTCCTATTTCCAGCTATTTCCAGCACCAGATGTCAGCTTCAAAGGAAAAAGTCCAAAACCTTTTCAAGCCCGCATTACAACTCCGTAAACAATCACAGCTAAACACCTAGAAATACGTTTTTAGAAATCTTTTATTTTCTTCTATTAATTTGAGAGACATGTCAGTTAAATGAGCAAATCCTTATATTCACCTTGTAAGTTCCATTATCTATCTGCTGCAAGCTTAATTAAAATCTTAACCTACTAATCAAAATATAAAACAATGCTATAACTAGTATTTTTACAATAATTCAAATTAGTATAAGATACTCTTATTAATAATATACTACTTTTAAATACAAGAAACATTATTAATATCTAGCCCTTTTCTCTGGTGTTGTGTTCCTGCTTCCGTTGCCCCCAGTTCAAAATTCAAAAGCACCAGATTTTCTCAAGAAGAATCAGGGGTGAGAGATAGTCACAGCATATTATTTATATCCTGAGGTCTTCACTGGGAGAAATAAAATGTTTATAATGGGGATTTCTTTTGCAGTCTTGTCATTGACCTTTTGACTTTTCTTTTTAGGTGATTCCCTTATATTGCTTTCACATTCTTTCCTAGCTTCAATTAACATAAATAACTACTTTTAGTTACACTAAATTTCTAGGTTTGTCAAATTTTTTCTTTATGGAGGTCTGAAGTTAGGTCAGAAAATAGTCACTTGACCTCCAAATGACTGTTAAAAGAGGCAAACCATCTCCAGCCAAAGTAGGCCCAGAGAGGGCTGAACATTGTGCACTATCAGGCTAGTACATAGCCTTCAGCCATTTACTATTGAGAGCAGAAATTTATGGATTACATGCTTGTATTGTTTGTCAAGACAGTCATATCTAAAGGAATGGAAAAAATGGACTGCTATCTATTTGTTAAAAAAAATGCTTCTTTTTATGTCATTGTTTGATTTTAGCTTGGGAGCAACAGTACAGTTCTCCTGCGATGAAGATTATGTGCTACAAGGTTCCAAAAGTATCACCTGTCAGAGGATAGCTGAAGTTTTTGCTGCGTGGAGTGATCATAGACCTGTGTGTAAAGGTAAACAGAAATTCTTACTCTCACAGTGATTATTCCGTTTGGCATCTATCCATTGTTTAATAGCCAATCCTATTAAATTTTTTGTGAGTACCTGAAATTTTAATCCTAGTGTACCCACTTTCTTAGTAAAAAAGGATCCACCTATGCTGTTTTGTTTAACATGAACTTTGTATTTCAGTATGCTTGTTTAACTAGGCTGCTTACATTATGAATATTGCTTCATAAGGAGCTGACAAAAACCTATCACACACTAAATATTAGGACTTATCAAGATGGATATAAAAATTGCAGTGATTTAATATAAAATCAGTAGTTAATTTAACTTTTTTATTACACATTTCATAAATTTTATAAAGATAAGAAATTCTTGAATTTATAATTGGTAAGTAGTAAAAAAGTAAATCTACAGCTGGTTTTGACCTTGAGCAAATGGATAAAGGGCAAAAAAAAAAAATCAGTAAAAGAAGAAAAACACAAAGGAATTTTGCTAAAAATATTTGATCTAATACAATGGCAAATAGTAGGATGAATACCTGAATCAAGGAATGAAAGTATTAGTGTGTGCAAATACTCAAAAATTGTCCTAACTACGACAGGTTTTCTTCTGGATTTCACACTTAAAGTACTGAAAGTAAGTGTCTGTTAGGAATATTTCAAATCAGTGTAAATAATAGACATTGAGGGTCAAAGATTTCGTTCCACTATACAATGACATGGTTCCTTTGAGACCTTCACTATGTGGCTACACCAAGAAAAGGCAGCAAACAGAGCTCATAACTCTTCTGCAGCATATGGGCAAAGGAGCTGGGCTTTACATCCCAACTCTTCCCCAAGGGATGGACTCACATGTTCAGATGGAAGAGCAAATTGTCTAGAACGCTCACTGTTTTCCTCCTCCTGACTTACTTCCCACATATAGATAAAAGCTGCAAGGAGTCATACAATTTCTTGTTAAATATATAGACAAAAAACCATGCTTGGCGTTAGTCTCACTCATGACGCTAATGTCTTCAGCCACTGATCCTGAGTGAAGAGCCTTCCTCTCACCTGTCTACCCTCTACTTCTTTCCAGGTGTCCAGTGTGACTTTGAGCACACTCATCACCAGAGTATTGTTTCTCTGAGAGTGTTGCAAAAGTGACATTCTCTCTAGAGGCTAAAGTGAGGGAAAGAACAAGCCTTCATCCAGCAACAGCTGAATCTTCCTGTGTTCAGTATTGGTCCAATAAACATGCTTTGTGAAAGTGCAGTGCAACTCTAGGATTATTTCCCATATCTAAATGTCAATTTTTAAAATCTAATTATGCAAGATGGTCTGTCAGAATATACTGGAAGAAATAGTTCTTTTCCTTTTCCAGTTTATGTGGTGTCATAATAATCACTGGAGAAATAAATTAGGCTTGTGTTTACTTGAGGTTACTTGTCAGTTTTACATCTTCATACTGGAAAAGTTAACCAGTAGAGCATTCAGCAAAGATCTGAATATCAAGGAAAGAGCAATAAAAGTGTTATTGACTTCAACAGACCAGGAATTTAGCACCTTAAAAGTGTGATTTGAAAGCACAAAGGACACAGTTTATATCCTTTGTATTGTTTGTGACAGAGATGCAAGCTATGTAATTAAGAATATTTTTTACCTGACATGCTATTGTAAATAACCATATGGACTTTGATTTGAAAATAAATACCCTTTGTAATCTTTAGAAATAGATAACATCGTTTTGTGTTAGTGTAACTTTTACAAGCTTCCTTTAAACTTTTCAGTGCTTTGGCCATTGCTTCAATGGGTTGTACGGGGATTATAGTTGAAAAAAATGCTGACATGCCATACGCCAACACATATGCACAAAAAAAGTACATATGCACAGTGATAAAAGTGATCTTTTTTTCCTGCTATTTAAATTTGTCTTTCAAGACATTAATGAAGGTGGCATAAGTTAGTCCTTCAAGAATTTAAAAAATAAATAGGGCAGTTTCTGTTACTATAGTTACTGTTTTTCCTCCAAATACTTTCAACTTTAAGATTATAAGCTTAGACACAAGAGAAGGTCTATTTTATTTTGTCAGAATATTTAAACTTGAATGTTCTCTTCTAAGAGGTGGTTCTGTTTTTGTTCAATGGTATTTTAATTCATATCTTGATTAGCGTAAGTTAGAGCTCGGTTTATGAATCTACTACATGTATTTTCTGTGTGAATTAAAAGGCAAACTTTATTTTTGCAGTCAAAACTTGTGGATCCAATCTTCAGGGGCCTGGAGGCACTTTCTCATCACCCAATTTTCCATTTCAGTATGACAGCAATGCTCAATGTGTGTGGGTCATCACGGCTATCAATACTAATAAGGTAAGATTAATATTCTGGCTCTCTTTAAAAAAAGAAAAACAAACACAGAACAAACCAACCCCTCCCCCCAGCTCCACCCTCCCCAACCTTAACCAACCAAACAAAAGCACACATAGACCATACGATTTTTCACTAATATGATTTATCTCTACAATCCAGGATTTGTATTAGGTGCATTTCAGATATTTTTAAGAAATGTCTGATGCCAGATGAGTATAGATAGATGTTAAAACCTCTTGTTTCCCCTAAGATTGTTTTACTTTTTGTATTCCCAGAATTCCCAGAAGCAACTATCCAATGGTATGAGGCAATTTCATGGACCCACTAGTATTGTGTTATAAGCAGAAAAACTACTTTGTGTATAAGAATCTTTATATCATGTTTGGCCTTTGTGTGAGAAATCACTGAAGTTCTTGAATTTACTTTCTCTTCATGAGGAACTGTTCTGAAGATGTTTATTCCCTTGTCTGAACCACTGTATTAAAATCCCATGTACTTTATACCTACACTTTAAAGCACAAGTACTGAGAATTCTGATAATGTCAGATGAGTCAAAGTAGAACAATAAAGCTAAGTTATGATGCCGGTTGTCTTTAATTTCAAGAACTAGACACCTGGCAACAATGGCTATATTCTATTTTCAGGTGTATCATTTTGTGTGAACTGAGTGTAATGGACTTGTTTAGAGGTAATAAAACATAAATTAGCTGTGCAGCTCAGGAATGTTTTATAAACGACTATTATCATCTGTGTTTGCTGGTACAGGGGTATATTCTACTTCTAAATTCTGTTTTATATTGCCATCTGCATCACACTCCATTAACTGATCAGACAGGCCTATAAGGCCCTCTTCTTTGCACCTGAATTCATCGGAAGACTAAATGAAAACCTGACGATTTTCAAGATTTCAAAAACCATTTAGCTACACTGGTGTATTTCTCACTTTAATTTTACAAAGTCCTGTGTAGAAGCCATCCCTATGTTCCACTTTTGTAGAAGACAAAAGGGTACTTATAAAACTGATTAGAATTTGATAATGAAAATTAAAAATGTGTTTAGCGGGGAGGTTGTTTGTTTGATCCTTATTCCAAGGACTGCTAATCAAATTTACCCAATTTATAGGTCATGAAAAAAGTGTCAAGAATCCTTGAGAAATGATTCAGTCTCTGTTCCACAGATGGGTAAAAAGTTCAAAAACAATATTTAAGATCCATTTCTTATCCCAAAGATTTTTCATATTTTTATTTCTTTAATTAAAAACCATTTGTGAGCAAGATGAAATCTGTATACACATCTAGAATTTCTGAAAGTTTTGTGAAATGTGCCAGCTGGGAAAATTTAGTATCATGCTATTTGAGGAAATGAAACATAGCTACTACATTTTGAACAAGTTCTCTAAATGGCCTGAAGATATCTTGTGAGCAGTTGAATGAATTTAAGACCCATAAGGCCAATATATTGCATAAAATGGTTTCCTTTCTTAAATGCACCAGGGGCATGTCTACATAACAAAAAAAGCCAAATAAGATTTTAGACATCCTACCATTGGTAGAAGTAAACCCTTGAGCTCACAAACTGGTACATATTTACTGGCAAGTCACAAGTGACTGCGGGTTTAAGATATTAATGACTTGGGGATTGTTAAGGATTAAACTCCACTGGTGGTATTCATGTCTTAATGTTGCTTTCCTCCTCCCTCCATGCCAATTCACAAGATGGTGACACAGTATTAGCTTCAAAACCTCAGAACTTCGGTTTTACCAAGATATTTTTATGGGAATACTCAAAAACATTATTCCTGTGTATTATTTTCCTTACAAATGTCCAGTTTCTGCATTTAAAGAACTGCAGAAAATTAATTGAACAAATGCTTTGTATCTGGTTGTCAGTGTGGTTGACAGAGTTACAGGATGATTGAGGTTGGAACAAACCTCTGGAAATTCTGCAGTTGAACTCCACTGCTCAAGCAGAGCCACCTCGAGACAGCTGCCCAGACAGTCTCGAGTATCTCAGAAGATGGTGTCTCCATAACCTCTCTGGGCAATCAGAGCTAATGCTCACTCACCCCACAGGGAAAAACTGTTTTCTGACATTCAGAAAGAACCTCCTTTGTTTTATTCTGTGCCCATTGCTTCCAGTCCCGGGCGCCACTGGAAAGTTTGTTCCTTCTTTAATCCTCGCATCAGGAATTTATAGACATTGAGGTTCAGTGATCCTCTTCTTCTTTAGGGTAAGCAGGCCTAGCTGTCTCAACCTTATATGAAAGAAGTTCCAATCTCTTAATCTTCTTAGTGCCCCTTCACTGCGCTCTCTCCAGTAGCTGCCTATTTTGCTTGTAGTGGGCAGGTGAAATTATTTTCCTTTCTCACAAAACACTTGAAAGAAGAAGGTATTCCATATATAAAAGTTCCAATTCTACTGAAAAAAAAAGTTGGCATTCTCTTTAGTCAGAGATCATGCCTGCTATAGTTCAAATAAAATGTGCTTAACTGTGTTATTGTACACTGTTTTTTTTTTTTTTTTCTTGAAACTGTAAATACTGCAAAATAGCATGTGATTATATGAAAACTATATTCAGGTCCTAGTACCTGAATGATAGCACCATATAAGAATACATACAGTTTTAATATTTGGAGATGAATCAGAACTCATAGGTTTAACCTCTGCTGGTTCAGTAAAATACTTCAGTATATGCATGCTTCAGTTTGATTTGATTAGTACATGAGTTTTGACTTTATTTACAAAGCAAAGTTTCAGTAGCAGGGATGGCTGTAGGGGTGACTTCTCTAGGAAGAGATCAGAAGTTGCCCCCATATCAGATGGAGACAGTTCTAACTGGCTCCAAGATAGACCCACTATAGGACACAGCTGAGCAAATCCAGCAAGCTGGTGGCACCTCTGGGATAACTTTTTTGAGCAATTGAAAACCATTTTTAAGGGCAAAAAAAAGCTGTACAACTGCAGCTGAAGGAGATGAATGAGAATACCTAAGAGAAATAACCCCAGGAGACACTATGGGCAGAGCAGAAGGAGTGGAAGAAGGTGCTCCATGTGCTGGAGCAGGGATTCCCCCAGAGTCTCTGGAGAGTGCCATTGATGCAGGTTGTCCCTTACAGCTCATAGAGGTCAATGGTAGAGCAGAGATCCACCTGTGGTCTGTGCAGGACATGCCTGAAGAGGTGGGTGTGCCTGAAGGAAGCTGTGACCACGTGGAGAGCCCAAGGGGAAGGAGGCTTCTGGCAGGATCTGTGAACCCATGGGAGGGGCATACTGAAACAGATTTTGAAGAACTGTAGCCTGTGGGAGAGACCTGTGTGGGAGAAGGGTGTGAATAACTATTTCCTGTGGGAGGACTCTAACTCTGGAGCAGGGAAAGAGCATGAGGAGGAAGGAGCAGCACAGATGAAGTGTTACAAACTGACTGCAGCCCCCACTTCATGTTCCTCTTTGCCACTTTGGGAGAGAGGAGGGGGCAGAAGAGTCAGGAACAAAAAAGTGAATTTGAGCCCATGAAGAAAGGGGTTGGGATGATGGTGGGTTTAGTTTTGTTCTTATTTGTCACTTTCCTACTCTATTTTTAATTGTTAGTAAATAAAACTAATTTTCCCTAGACTGAGTTTGTTTTGCCTATGACAGTAATTAGTGAGCATTCTCCTTGTCCTTGATCCACGGGCTTTTTCATCCAGTTGTCTCATTCTGTGCTGCTGAGGGGTAGTGATGGAGCAACTTGGTGAGCATCTGCCAGCTAGCCAAAGTTAAATTACTGCACCTTGCATATTTATCTGCATTCTCAAATATTTAAATACTCTGAAGATATAGTGTGAAAACAATAATTAAGAACAGGTCACTTATTTAAAATTAAATAGGCACTTTAAGATAAGGCCATAACCATGAATACCTGTTTGGTGGTGGTGTATTAGTATTTATACCGGTAATAAGAATGCAAAGAAGTAATTTTACGTTAAGCAAGTAATTGTATTTCAAAGTATAAGTTGGACACTGGTTCCGAATGTCTCTAATATACCACTGAAATTACTATACTCTTAGTTAGATTCATCATGGGCAGATTGTAGTGCTAGGAGCTATATTATAATAGCTTCAGCACTACCCAGAATATATTGTTCTTTGCATGGTATTGATTGGAATAATTATAACTCTTTGATATTGCAATGAAATGCAGATACACGGGAATTATGGAGTTTTTAAACTAAGGAATAGATAAAAGGTTTACAATGTTATCTGGAACAACATTCAGATATGCTTATAGTTTTCAGAAAAGCACTGATTAGAAGAACATTAACTTGTTGAGGTTAAAAGAAAGTGAGATCTTTTTACAAGTTAGATCAACTTCTTTTGATGATGTATTGAGGAACTTGCATGAATAAAGTCTTTGCTTATATAATCAGTGGTTTAATGTGTTTAGTTTTGATTCATGCTAATATTGCCTTACTGTTCTGAACATAATACTGGTGGGCTTGTATGACTGCTAGAAGACATAATAATTGGGAGAAATAACGGGCAAAACAAGTATTAAACCATGTTATGAAGTAGAATGATAGTGGAAAATTTGTATCATAATTGTATATGTAGTGAAATAAATGTAGTGAAGGGTCCAGGGGTGGATTTTTTGTAATTTGTCCTTTTGTTCTGTGTTGTGATAATGAAATTGTTGTTGATGTAGAAAACTTTTTTTTCCTTCTATTTAGTTTAGTTGGGCGTTTTTTGTTACTTTGAGTGAAGCTTGTACTTTGAATGTGGATTTTAATGATGGTTTGTGCTGTGAAGTCAAAAACCTCGTTGATATATAAATGAAGATTTGTCTTTTTTTTTTATAATGATGACAATAAATAATGTGATGGTATTCATTATAACATGACAATACTTAAAATATTCTACTCCACAGCTGTGAGAACTGCTATGACTTAGCCATCCTGGTACTTCAGAGCTGCTACTTGTTGCATCGTTTCCAACAAAATAGCTCAAAAACTGAGAATCTTTTAAGGGAGACTCAATAGATGAAAGACCGTAAAAGGGTCTTTAACTCTAATGTAAATAACTTTATCCTGGGCTGAATCTAGGTAATTTTCTCCCTAACTGATTTCAGAAATAAGTTTGATAACAGCACCATATAGATGAAAAAAATGTTTACCCAGTCAGTTATCTGCCTTCTTAGTTTTGTACTGCATTCTAGTTAGTCTCTTGCCTCATACAGTTAATCAGACATACTTTTCATCCACAAGCCTTGTTGACAGTGGAGTAGGGCCATAACTAAAAACCTCAAACATAGCCAGAGATGAAAGTGAGTTTACTACTGAAAAGTAGAATAAAAATTGTTTCTGAAAGGAAAGTCATGTGTATGGAGTCAAAAATAAAGTCGTTGATGAAGGTGCACTGACACATCTGATCCTGTTTTCTGGAGCTGATCTGTTTAAGGGAAAACAACTAATTTTTTCAATATTTAATATTATGATTAGACTAATTATAATCTATGATATACAGCTCTGACTAGTAATTCAGTGGAGAAAGAAATATAGGCAATTGATACATAACCTTGCAACAGGGAAATATCTATGGCTCACTGTATGGTATCACACCAACATATTCTTTAAACCTTCTTAATGCCTTGTACCTTGCTTTGTTGCCCTCTTAGGAGGGGTGGTTGAAATTCTCTATGAGGATCAGTACCTATGCATGTAAGGCTTCCCCAACAGTATATGATGGAGAAAATTCACGGACAGTTTTCCCACTTCTGGGTTGTCTTAAAATGGTTTCTATATAGTGTTTTGTATACACCAATGAAGTGATTGTTGCTACTTTTATCCATGGCTAGTCTGGAATCAACAAAAGCTTTGTTGATCAAAAATAACAAAGCTGTAGTTACAGGGGTCTACCTGAAAGAACGTTCAAGAAAAAAATACCTTTATGTGGAACTCTGAAGAAGTAACAAAATTTAAACCTCTTTACTTATCCCCAATTGTGAAGCCCATATTATTAATCCTTGGGTCCCTTGAAAAAGTTCTTGTGAATATATGAACAGAAATAGGAACACAAATTTCCAGTTTGGACTTCATTACATCTCTCACATCTGATAAGGGAAATGATACCTGAATATCTTGTGGGATATTGCATAAAGTCATCACTAAGGTTCTGGACCATGCTATGCATTGCCAGTAATTTATTCTGACATTAGGTAATGGGGTAATTTTATATTTACATTTTGAGTAGCAAATTTCTGTATTTTCAAGATTTAATTTCTATCTCCTCCCCAGGGCATTTTTTGTACATCTTTTCTCCTAAAAAATTGAAACCTATTTTCCCTTAATTGTTTTAAACAAAACAAAACAAAACAACAACAAAAAAGGAAGGTCTACAAAATGGTGGATTTAAAATTTAATGTCAGGTTAAAATACCAGTGAAATCTGAATTAGGGCTAAAGTTAACCAGAGTTCAAGTCTTATGAATTATACTTGCTGATTTTTTCTAATCAATGGTGACAGAAACACTGTGGAAAATGTCAGTGCTAGAATGACAGACTTTCTGACAGATCTCAACCACATTCACACCACATATCATTCAACACCAAGCATCAAGAAGGAGAAAAAAAGGCAAAAGGGCTGCTTTAAAAAAAAATCAAGCTGGTTTTTTTCAGATTTGTAAGAAGAAATTAAATGTGTGAGCTAACTGCTAAATTTAGATGGATCAGAAAACTAGGTCCTGGTTTTGTTAGTTTTATATGACAGGAATTAAAAAAAAATTACCTGCATATTATCTTTTGTTTGTCACAACCATATTCTAAATCTTATCTTGAGTGTATTTCAATCATAAAATTCTCCTTGCTGCTTGCATAAATACATTATTTAAAATGTGTTCTTTGGAATATAGGTTTTTGAAAGTTTGATAGAGTTCACATTCTTATCCTTTTATCTATTGAATTTTGAAATAATTTTGAAATCAAGAATGACATGGTTGAGAGCTGGGAGATAGCTGAGTTTTGGTTTTGGCTTTAGGGGTTTTTTCATTATTATTTTTGCTAAGTTTTTTTAGTTTTTGGAGGTTTTTTGTTCATTTGGCTTGTTGGATTTTTATGTGGATGTCAATTTTCTGTTAGGAAATCTATAATCTGAATTTTGTTGAAATGGCAGAGCTTACTGAAAATTTATAACGTGTTTCTGACTGCTGTAGTCCTTTAATTTCTAAGAAACTTTAAATAATTCAAAGTATCTGTGAAACTCCTCACATGACATTTTCTGAAAGTCTGGAGAATTATACTGGGAATAACTTTCAACTATTACTGAAATAATATTAAATATGGTTGTAATTTAATCACTTGGTATTAAAATAGTCTTTGTTTTTAATACGATTTTACATTAAATTCTTCCCTTCCTCCTAATTCATGTCATTAGGTTGCTGTTTTCTTCCTGCAAAAAAAATTTGAATCCTTCATTTTCTGAGGTTTTTTGCTTTTAGGCCAAGCCAAAAACAAATAAAACAATATTCAGCAAGTGCTGAGTAGTTATGTTTAATTTTCCACAGCTGCGTTATTTTGTTAACCATGTCAAAACTGTCAGTAGAACATTTCCTAAGCTTGCTGTTAAGCCTAAACCCAGTTGTCATCCATATTTAATCAGGTTAACAGTATAAATCCCAAGCAGGCAGGGTGCTTCAGCATGAATTCAACAACTCATTTCATGAAGTTTCTTTTGGTCAGGCCTGTTGGAAAAAAATGCAAATGCCTCAAACTTGGCTTTTCCTAAGCCTAGTATGAAGCTGTACTCTGGGTGTTACAGTCAGTGAAATGATTAAAAAGTATAAGCATACTTAAGCTCACTCTAAACTATATATTTTACACATAATTGTATTCTTCATCCATGCAGATTAAAAAGCCTGCTCTTGTATTTATCAAAAGTCAATAACATATTTTTATCTTATATAAAACTAGAAAGTGTAAATATATTTCTATTCTGTACAGAACACAATAAATGTCTTTGTGTTATCTACACTATTCTTCCATATTGTTCATGTACATTTTGATCCAGTTAAAATATCTGAGTCACGTGTCTACTACAGTTTAAAAAATCTTAGAAATACATGTGGGTAGAGGGGATCCACATATATATATCCACATACTCTTTGCAGAATAACAGTATAGTAGGAAATCCAGCTATTCCTATGACAGGAAGTTAATAGGTTTGGCTGTGAGGGAACAGACTCAATTGTTGAATAAGAGAATTTGGAGTCAGGAGGTATATGCAGTTGTAGAGGGATAAATGACTTGTCATTCCATCCTGAAATTTTGGTATAGGTCTTCATTATGAAAGGAAGACAGGCTCATTATCTTAATTATTTTTTTATTGCCATGTCTGTGCCTATAGGAGTGATATTTCACACTGAAAATATGAGCGACCCATAGGAGATGGGTGAGATTGTACTTATTGCAATAGCTACAACAAAAACAATTATTTCTCTTTGAGCCTTTAGCAATATTGGATTCTAGCTGTTGCCTGTATTTACTATACCTGGAGCTATTAGCTCCACCTTTCAATTAAACTTCATGTAAAATTAAATGTCAAATTTGAATTTTAGTTCTGTTTGATTTTCTCTGCGTTCCTAAATTGGGTCTTAGTTTTGTCTCTCACCAATTCTGAATGCAAACATTTTTCTTACTTTTACTTATTGTGAATACCCACACCCAAGCTAGAACTTCTAAAAAGATATATGTATATGACTAAGAGACTTTGATAGCAAATTTCCAGTGCTTGCAATTTGAGCATTTGAGATGTTTCAGTCTTTTTTTGTTTGATGAATTTTTGGCACAGAGACTTGTCACTTTTCTCCATGGTTGAGTTCACTTGGTTGCTCTTGCAAGTGATCTTTACAGGAAATTGTCCTGCTCAATATATACCTTTTTTGTGATACTAGACTGTGAAGTAGAGCTGATAGTAGTTTGTTTGTTTGTATCTCTGTTTTCTTTAAAAGGACTCCTTCAAAGGCTTGTGGTACCATTCTGTCTTGGCAGATAATCTTGGCTGCCAGATGCCCCCCAGGCTGATCTGTAATGTTCCCTCCTCACCAGGACAGGGGCAGAAAATAAGAAAAAGCTCACAGATGAAGATAAGGATAGGGAGATCACTCACTAGTTACTCTCATGTGCAAAGCAGACTCAACTTGGAGAAATTAATAAAATTAACTGCCAATTAGATCAGAATAGAATAGTTAAAATAAGAACAAATCTAACTCAGCACCTTCCCCTCACCCTGCAGTACCTCTGCTCCCAAAATCTTACCTTGTAAACCCAATGCACATTCAGAATGCAAACTGAAGGTTTGCACTGAGACTTAAGTAAGAGTATGATTCCCACGTTTCCACCCCTTTCAGGATGTGTGGCTGCCCATCAGGTTAGGCTGGCATTAGTTAGTGACCTCTCTGCTTTCTTTTGGAACAGATGGCTTACCCTCTGGGGGAATAAAAAGGGCAGATTTCTATGCTGGGTGCAAGGATATCCTTTCTGAGTAACTACTGAAAGGAAGAACCAAAGCAGGGGCAAGTTAATTTGAAGTCCTCAGTCCCCTCCTATGATTATTTTGCTATTTGAGAATAATAATTTTTTTTTTCCTTTTTGTAAACTCTGACACTGAGCTTAGTTTTGTGAGGGAAAAATGAGTGTGATTTTTTCATTGTGGTTTTATAAATTAGTTGATATTTTTTCCTGTTTACACCTATTACTATCTCTTTATAATTGTTCTGGTCAGTCATACTTCCTTTCAGGCTATCTAGACCATCTTCATCTCCATATCTGTGAAATTGAAAAACAAACAAATAAAAAATTACGCAATTCTGCAAAGCAGCTTTCCAGCTGGGTGGCCCCTACTATGTACTGGTATGTGGGGTAGTTCCTGCCTGGAAACTTGACTTTGCACTTCCCTTTATTGAACTTTGTGAGGTTCTTAATGGTCCATTTTTCCAGCCTGTTGATGCCCCTCTTCATGGCAGTATGACCCTCTGGCCTATTAGCCACTAACCTCTTCTCACTGTTGTAGCAAACTTGTTGAGAGTACAGTCTGCCCCATCATCCAGATAACGTATAAAGATGTAAAGGAAGACTTGTCCCAGTATTGACCCCTGTGATACAGCATGAATTACTAGCCCTTAACCAGATTTTGTGTGACTGATAACCAAGTTTTGGCCCAGACTTTTATCCACCTGTTTTCAATCCACCTGGCTGTCTGCTGAGCCCACACATCAACAGCTTGTCTGTTAATATCTTGACAATGCCAAAGGCCTACCTGAAGCACAGGTAGACAATATCCACTGCTTTTCTCTTGGCCACCAGGCGAGAAATTTAATTATAGAAGTCTATCAGAGTTTGTCAAGCATGACTTCCCCTTGGTAAAGCCATGCTGAATACTCCTCATGATTTTCTTGTCCTTAATTTTCCAGGATTAGCTGCTCCATGGTAGCAGTAATATTATATAGAATTCTATCTAGTATAAATAATTTAAATAAAATCATAGTTAAGTCTTATAATAAATTACTAATTGAATATATTTTCCTTCTGAAACTATTCTTCTATATTCAAATGCATGATAACACAATTATTTTGATGGAGGGACTTGTGATTCTATGGAAAATTATGGTGATAAAGCTGATCAATCAGACAGCGGCATTTCCTTAGCTTGTACCATTAGATACAAATGCCCATCATTTACTTACTGCCAAGTATTCAGACATTCTCAGCACAAAAGCAATTAACCATCCTGAGGGCATATGAGGACACTCAGATACAAACAGGATGTGTTTTCTTTGCCTCGCCTAATTTCACTTCTACAAGTGACAAAGGCAACCGGACATCATTAGGAGTTTTTAGGTAGTTTTTTCCTTGCTAGAGTAAACAGTGAATAATGGAGGAAATAAGTATCTTGTGAATATTTTTCAGCGAGGTGGATTTCTAGCTGTTGCTAGTATGTTAGGATCATTCATACCATGAGTTTTTCTGCAGAAATAGATATTTCATAGACCAGTAACCAATATCCTGGCACTAGAGAGGTGCCCAGAATGTTCAAGTTCTAACATTTCTTCTCTTGCCATCTTCTAGGTACAAATGCTATTCCTACACCATGTTAAACTTAGTTACTAATGAGCTGTTTCCTTCAATATCTAGATCAAATTTTATCTTCTTTTGTAGTAGCTTAATAAAAATAAGTGAAATTAATTTTAAGTACAACTACTAATAATTTGCAAATATTAAGATACTTAATGTGAGAAAAAAATGTAAAATCCAATCTGAAATAATTGCCTAGAGGTTAATATTCTGTCCCCAAGATAAAAGTTATCTAACAGTTTTTATTGTTTGGAACATGATAAACAGAAACTTCAGTAAAAGAAAATGTGTTTCCTTAATGATTTATTTGAACTCATTCATTTCCCTTTGTGGAAATATTGAAAGTACTGTAGAATGATGTATTTCTCTGAATAATCAATCTCAGAAACTCTTATTTTGAATGCAAGTCAGCAAAATATGTCATACTTCTGTGCAAACAGAAAGCTATAACATGATAAATAAAAATATAATCTCTTTATGCTGTTAATTTAATGTATTTGTTCTCAGGACAAGGTAGGACTGTCCATTTGTTTTTAACTACTGTTCCTCCAAAGTAAAGGATTCTAAATTATGTAATATAATAATGTAATAAATTTATGTGATTTAAATGCTTTTCAATTGTTGTCAGCATAGACATTCACGTATAAATACCTAATCTCACTTTCTAGACAAGAGTAATAGGCAATTCTAAACTGGTTGATCTAGTGTGAATGATCTACAGTTTGATGAAACAGATTACACTTTAGGCAGGTTTTTTCACTTTTTTTTGAAGAAGCCTACATCAAATATAGTTGTTTGCACTGTATATGGCTACACTTAAATATGATGAATCCTATTTCCAAGAAGGAGACTCAATAATAAAGTGACCATCTATTCCAATGGGTGAGAATTTATCCCCTGTAATAATAATGAGAATTTATCTTCTAGCTTTGATTTCTCTAATGTTCTGTGAATGTCCAAATTTTCTTCTGCCTTTTTGCCCCCTTCACTTTTCTCATCCTGTCCAATACTCAAAGATTTAATTAAATTTGAAGGGACACAGGTGTTCTATGATTTAGGCTGTTTCATTTTGGATTATATTTTGTTCATATAATATGTAACTGCAAAAGAACCAATTAAACTATTGTTATGTTACACAACAGTTCTTAGATATGCTACATTCTTGGAAGGATAATGTAATTCATATTTATTCCTTAATATTATCTAATACATAAGTCATTTAAGCTGTATCTTAGCTTAGTATATAACTACTCTTGTAAGGAGAAAAGATTCATTACACCTTTAGAAATGTCATCATTATTTTACTGGTAGAATGTCCCATTTTATGAAGTGAAAATGCTACTAATATGTCTGAAAATTTTTATGTTACATTGCATTGGAAGACTCAGGATAACAGATGCACATGTAGAAGTACGTGCAGCTTTGTATCTTTATTCTTCCCCTTCAGAAGCAGTTCTGAGGAACATATACTTGCCTCTGTTACGCACCATTCTGCTTTGTATGTTTAAAATTTTTTAAAAGTTGAGTATTTCACCTGGAACTCTACTTTCCTTGAAAAATCTTCAGGGAGCTAATTTCATCAGAAACTAGATATACGTATTGAACAACTGTCAGGAAAATGTGTTGTCTGGAACATATCCTTCTGAGCATGCTCTCTCTGAAAATCTGTAGGATGTTCTCGAGGTAGTCATTGGCTGTTCAATAAAACCTTTTCCCATTTTACTTCTGAGCTGGTGTTTTGCCCAAGGAGTGGGTTATAAAAGATAGATTCCAAGGCACAGAAGGAAGGTACACCTACTGAAATTTGTTAGAAATTAGATCTCTGCTCCCAATGATTCCTTTGAAAAAGTTCTTACAAAATAATTGGAGACCAAAGTACATAATTATAACTTTCAGAAAATTATTTTTCAAATAGGACTTTTTTTTCCCTATGGATAATACTTATTAGTGTTACTGCCTCTTATTACTATTTGTGTCTGGGTTTGTAACTTCAATTTAAATCAGGCATTCAAACTTCTTCTTTGGTTTTGTGTTTATACATAGGAAGAGCAGCCCAGGATATAGAGAGACTGTTGCCTTCTGTTTAGCTACTTTTTAATTATTTTTTTTTTAGGGAATAAAGGGTACACAAGTCAGCATATTTTATTTTGAATAATTTGTTTGGTGTTTGGTTGTTTTGTTTTGTTTTATATAGTGTGTATATAGAGGAAGAGAAAACGCAAGATTCCTTTTTCCTCATAGTAGTGTATATGGATGTATTTAATAATACCCTCTGGAACAAACCCCAAAATATTATTAGCCTGTATCAGAACAATCATAGCAGTCTGATACCTGCTGGATTTATCATAAAAAGCTACTATAAAGGCACAAAACTTTTAGGAACTACTGAGTATCTCTTTATAAAAAATAAAAGATAGTAATTATTATACTGCCTAATTTAGAGATATTCTTCTCAGTTCTGAATCCATACAGATACATATCTGATATCATTAGTTGACTCATTATGTGCAAAATGATAGCTCAAGACTGGTGGCAAACTGAGATGGAATCTTTGAAATTTCTTATTCTGTCTTCCAAAACCAACTTTTAGTAGTATAATCCTTTTATCAAGAATCTTACAGCTCAGGCATATCATTGATGAAATATTTTTGTTCATAATATTGTTCCCTGATGTTACACCTTGTCATTTGAAAATAATTTTGATCCCTCATTTTTTCTATTCAGCTTTGAAAGAGACTGTGGGACAGTGGATAAATGCAATAAATACATAAATATATTATAGAATGATCAGTGTTTGTATATGGAAAAAAACAAAAACAAAAACAAAGCATGGATCTTATTTCATTTATATTAATACTCTAATCTTTCTCTGAGAAACTGGAAAAATAGACTTTACTGGAATGTATAGATCAAGAAAAATGCTTTCCCCTTCACTTCTGATTGCTATGCATCTACTAACCAGATCAATAGCACACTTTAGTAATGCTAATCTGATTTAAAAATATGCAGAATATAGCAATAAATCATCACAGTTTTCGCTGAACTGTTTATTGTTATGAACAACAGACTAAAAAGTAGAATTACTCTAAGATTTTACTCTAATATTAAACTGCCTCAAGGATGCCACCCAATTTTGGTTTGCCATTTATAGATTTTTTTAAGAAAAATGAATAAAGGCCCTGTTAGATAACTGGTAAAAGCAGAATTTTTGGAAGTCCATTAAAAAGTTTTACGTTATTTACTCATCTTACCCAAATTTCAGTTTTATTTTGAAAGGTTCCATCACAATCAACCTTAAAGGCTGATATCAAAAAACCTTTTCAGTATTCTAAAGGGAATAGTCAATAAATAAGCACTGCAAGTCTGACTGACTTTGGGTGTGATCAAACTAAAACTGATTTTGTAAAACAAGGACTCTGAAAACATAGCCTTACGACTACTTCTCTTCTTGCTTGTTGGCATATTTGGAAGGATTTGAAGTACATTTTGTATTGTACGTTGTGCATGTACTTTGCATGTCAAAGGATGAATTTCCAAGAGGTATACAGGGTTAACTTTTACAGTAGGAATATATAAAGGCTTGTACAGTACATGTATAGTAAATTAATTTCCTGTTGGATATTGACAGCTCTGCTGTTTCTACATGTTATTTTTTCTCAATTGTGCAAATTCCCTTAAAACTAAATGTCTTCAATAACAGCTGACAAGCACATTTGTAAAATAGATGACAAGTTTACCAGTTCCAAAGTTTGTGCTGTAAATCATGTAAGGTTATGTTAAATCTAAGTTGTGTATTAACTGTTGCATACAGCTTGTTTACCTTTTAACGACCTGGAGTTATGAAATACTTCATTGATACTATAGAATGTTTGCAGTAGCCATCAGCAACTGGCTTTAACCCTCTTCCAGCAGGGGTATGCATGGTAAACAAAATGGTTTACTGTTTTAAGGAAAAATATTTTATTTTTTACTATACATAAAATATGCTTCTATTTGGTGATTGGTGTTTCTGATTTTGATTTCTTAGTGTCAATTTTGCACAAAGATGAAGCATTTTCTAATTTTCAGTTGAATCAGAAACTTCTGAGAAATCCTGGTAATAGACTCACAAGAATAAGATTATCAAACATTAATATCTCAAATTACTTATAGCCAGTTGCTAACACATTTTTAATATATTCTAACATTTTTCAAGTTGTTAATGATATAGTTGCTTCTTATAGTCTTAAAAAATGTGACTGTTTACAGAATATGATGCAAGACAAATGTAGAATAATCTGTGCTCATGTGGCTTTATAGAGCTACAGTTTTCTATGTCATACCTATCCCATTATCACAGTTTTAGGTGAATTACAGAGAGAGTGAGACAAAAATCTTCTAATTAAACATCCTTTTCTGAAAAATATTACTGGAGAAAAAACAAATTATAAACTTTTTAAATGTACATCTCTTTTGATTATTTTTTTTAAAATCTCTATCACAGAAAAGAGTATCAGGTTGAGGAAAAGTGAGAGATTATATCAGAGCAGCCAGATTACAACAGAATCATCAATAATTTGGAGATTTACTAAACACAAGTGGAAAGGTTGAAGCTGAAGCTTATGCTTCGAACAAAAAAAAATCAATTTTGATTATTTTCTCATGTTCCACAAGGTTCCTTAATGAGACAGATATTTTTCAGGGAGTTCTCCTAATTTTTTATTTGTGAGCATTGTTAAAAAAGAATGATAAAGATCTTACTTTTCTGCAGTGAAATAAAGAAAACCATTTTTTGTCATTCCTAATTAAAAACAAAACAAAACAAAACAAAAAACAAACCTTGGAACTTATACTTTCCTTAACCTCTTTCTTCTCCTTTGATGATATACACATCACATGGGATGATGTTGATTGTGCTGAAGAAAATCTGTTTTAGCTTTCTGACATAACTTATGAAGACAAGTTATTCAATTACAGAGAGACAGATACCTTGTATCAATTTTATAGTACTCAACTAATATAAAATATCTAGAAGAGTATTAATTTAAAAAAAATATTAGCATTGCACTAACCAAAAAAAAATCTGATAATGAGATTAGGTTTCTTCATGTGTTTAATGGAAAAAAGGATTAAGATTTCTGATCATGAATTAGTTATACAATATTTATACTATCTTCCTTTTCTTCTTATTATGCATATAGTGTTGATGGTTTTGCTGCAATATTATTTTAAAATGTGTTTTACTGCTAATAAGTGAAATATACTTTCAAGTTGAATTCAGTACTAACATTATTTGTCGATGTTTTATTGTGGAGTCTTCTGATGTAACTGCACATCTAGTTGAACAGAATTTAAAAGTGGACCAAAAATAACCACTTTTTTGTTTGATTGGTTTGGAGGTTTTTTGATTTTGGTTGGTTGGCTTTTTAAGTACTGAGTGAAATATGTATCAGCCTTAAATGTAGTTATGGATTTCAGTTTAAATTCCTATGTCTAGTGTTACAAATTTTGTGGCTAGAACAGCACAAAATATCCAGAAAATTTTTTTAAACTAATAAGAGTAAGAAAATTTATGTGTTGTTTTCTCCTCTTTACTCAATTAGAGCAAATTAGCTGCTTGCCTACACAATTTTCCATGTCCTTTCCATCTGAGCCCTCTTAACTCTCTGCACTTGACTTCAGTCCCTGGGGTATGGCACATATACATGTACACATACGTGTTTATGTATATGTGTTTATGGCTGTTCTTCAGTGTACTTATACCACCACTTATACCTGTAAAAGAAAGACTTTCTCCTCCCTTTGGTATAAATTTCAATCCTTGGAACATACCTCAGTTTTCCAACTTGCCTGTACTGGCTTTTGCTCATAGAAACATGTCCTTCAACTACCAGAACCCCAGTGTAACAAAGGAATATGAGCTTTCAAGGACATGATAAAAATCCATCAAAATGGCGTGCACATCTTTAAACACAAATGCTCTCAGTTCTCAGTTATAACTATAATAAAAGATGATTAATCACAGTATTAAAATTCTTACATATAAGATTCTGTCATTCTTATCCATATGAAATTTTGAGGAACTAAAGACAGTTACCATGATTTATACATGGGTGGGAACAATGTCCTTCCCTTCCCTTCCCTTCCCTTCCCTTCCCTTCCCTTCCCTTCCCCTTCCCCTTCCCCTTCCCCTTCCCCTTCCCCTTCCCCTTCCCCTTCCCCTTCCCCTTCCCCTTCCCCTTTCCTCCTTTTCCTTTCTTCCTCTTCCTCTTCCTCTTCCTCTTCCTCTTCCTCTTCCTCTTCCTCTTCCTCTTCCTCTTCCTCTTCCTCTTCCTCTTCCTCTTCCTCTTCCCTTTTTTTCTTTTCCTTTTCCTTTTTTTCTTTTCCTTTTTTCTTTTCCTTTTTTCCTTTATTATTTTCTTAAAATGGTGCTGAGATTTTTATCTTTCGGCAAGAATATGCATAGAGCAATTTAATTTGCAGAATATTAAAAATTACCGTGGTTCTGATAGTTGTATTTTACTCAGCTCCGTGAATTAAGAAAATTACTTTTACCTTTGATGCCTCTTTATCATGCTTGAGTCAAATTATAGATATCTGGAGTAAATTATATTCTTCACCTTCACTGCATTTACTCAGTGATGTACAGTTATTTAGTTGGTATTTGAAGAAAGTGGTACTGCACAAAATGCAATTAGTTATCTTGCTCTTTGAGTATATATTAATCAAAATATAATGTGATTACCCACAACTGGAGTAAACATGTAATAACTACATAAATAAGTGAAATCATGGTGCTTTGAGGAGGTCAGCAGTGATGATACCTAAAAGTTATTATCATTCACATTTCGTGAACCAAAACTCTGGGGTTAATTACACTAATTTATTGTGAAGTATGCTAAATTTACATGCAATTACTAATTGGAGGATTGCTTTTATTTACACTGCTGAAAAGCTTAATTTACAGACTCAGGTCTCAGGTTCATTTATTTATTTCTAAAATATATTTACTTTTTTATTTTGTAGGTTATTCAGATAAATTTTGAAGAATTTGATCTAGAGATTGGCTATGACACACTGACAATTGGTGATGGAGGAGAAGTGGGTGATCCTAAAACTGTACTTCAAGTGTAAGTCTTTTGCATTTACAGTTTGTGTACTTTGGAGAATGTCATTAATGTATTTTGATGAGGCTAAATAATTACTAGATTCAGGTAAATCTGAACAGAAACTAACTGAGCTTCTAAAATTACTAAAGGTGACAGTTTTAATGTATTGCTATATGTTTACTATTCTGAAGTTAGAAAGAGATGATCTAGACATCACAAAAAGATGAGCTCAAATCAAAGTTTGAAAGGCATGGTGTGGACATTTATGGGTAGACATGTAAATTTTAGGAACAATTGTACTCCCTTTATGTGTTCTCAATTTAAAAGTGTATAACTGAAAATAGATATATGGACAACTTGTGAACAGATTTTACAGTCTCCTAGCAAGGTTGCCTGACAAAAGATGAACTATAGCATCTTGACCTTAATTTGTTTATTAACTATTACAGATAACTCAGAAGAGCAAGTTAACATAGTGGAGAATATTACTACAAAGAAAGGCTGAATAGAGTGTTACCTAAACCACATGCAAACCAGCACTGAGTATTGAACAGAGTTTTATCATTCATAGACATTTTTCTAGAATGTGTGAGCCCAGATATATAAATATGTAATATTCTTAACAATCATTGATTAACTTCAAAATCCATATTTATCAAATACTTAGCTTGTAGCAATTACACTAAAAATTGTCTCAAGAAGACAAATTCAGAATTTTATTAGTTTGTAAATTTTTCCAAGGAGTGTTATAAGTCAGTGATTCTGTTTGTTCCACAGTCACTTGAAAATATGCAGATGACTGTAATTACGCCTTATAATTCATTGTTTTATGTAACTCTGGTTCTATTCTGAATAAATCAGTATCATGTAGGAGAAATGAATGTCTTTTAAAGTACACTGCATTTACTTTTTCAAATCTGAGTCAATTTTATTTAAAAAAAGAAAAAGTGATCTAATGCTTAAACACCATAATTTGCCCATAAGGGATTATCTGCTACTTAGAAAATATTTTTAAAGGCAAAATAATATTTAGCTGACCTTTCAGCAAATACCTGATGTAATAATTATTTCAAATGAGTTAACAATTGAAACACAGATAAGAATCTGATATAAGTATAGTACAAAATATATTTAATCATGAAACAAAAGAATAACAAAATTAGGATTCCTTAGAATGGTATTCCCTGCAATATATTTATTGGAAATGTATTAAAACAATTTTACATATTGTAGTTTTCCATTATTCGCCATAAGAATGATATCAAGAATTAGTTTCGTTTTTGTAAACTAAACCCAGGTTTGCCTCTTTTTCTGTCCTAATTTTACCTAATTAATATTAGCACTTGCAAAAATTTGAACAGAACATACATTTTTTTCTAAGATTTACACATTTTTTTTAATGAATTCTCCTTTAGATTTATCCTCTAGAGGGTAGATTATCTGACCTTCTATTTTTAATTGGTTTTGTAATCAATCTGTCCTTTCTCTTTTGTTCTATTTTGTTTAATATCTTTATCAATGATCTGGACAAGGGGTTTGAGTGCACCCTGAGTGACTTTGCAGATGACACCAAGCTGGACAGGAGTGTTGATCTGCTGAGGGGTAAAGAGCTGAAGCTCATGGGTCTGTAGTTACCTGGATCTTCTTTTCAGGAGCGGTTTTCCTCCTTCCTGTAACCACGTGACTGCCATGACTTTTCAAGTGATGGAGAGTTACCTGGCAACAACATCAGCTAGTTTCCTTATGATCCTGGGATGCATGTCTTTAGGCTCCATAGAGTTGTGCTTTTCAGTTTCATCAAGCGGTCTTGAACCTGCTCTTTGCTTACAGTGCGGGTGACCTCTCTCCCCCAAATCCCATGTAGAGGATCGAGGACTTGAGAGAAATGGGAAGCCTGGCAGCCAGTGAAGACTGAGGCAAAGAACTCACTGAAGTACCTCAGCCTTCTCCATATCTGTTGTCCCCTCTCACTTCTTGAGGGGAAACACTCTCTTTGGATTTCTTTTTTTCTGACTAATGTCAGAAGGATTGGACATTGTTCCAATGCCAAGTACTGGAAGGGACCTGCCCAGGGTGGTGTTGGATTCAGCATCCCCAGAGGTGTTCAGATGTGTAGATGTCACGTTTAAGGACATGGTTTAGTGTTGGACTCGGCACTATTGGTTCAGCTGTTGTCCTTGATGATCTTTAGGTCTTTTCCAACCTAAATATCTGATTCTATAATTATTATCCATGAAAAGACCAGCATTTGGCCAGGTATTTATGGTGCAATTGCTTTAGGATAATGCAGTCTCTTAGTGGACTGTAGATGAGTTAATTGCTACCACTAATAAATTTGAGACATGCGGAAGTACTCTAATTTCTACTTTTTAAGCAGTTCTAATCATTCAAAAAATATTGCTGATAATGCTAGAATTCAGTTTCAGCTATTAAATTCGTAAACTATATGGAATATTCTCTCATGTGGAAAAAACCTTTATTAAGTGCCAATTCATAAGTTCTTATTAAAGTTGAATTAAATTATTGTTAGTGAATTACAGTAATGCATTAAGGCAAAGTACAATAATATTTTAACTTTGAGTAATGTGGTAGAACAATCTGCCCAGATTGTATTTCATTGAAGATGTTAGCATTTCATAAAAGTATTTCTGATGTACCTTAGGTTGTGGAGAAATTATGGAATTACACTATTAAAATTGTCACAAATATAAAGAGTAATTTGTAAAATCAAAAATGTTAATTAGAATTCTAAAGTGTTACCATACAATAAGAGAATCTGTTCTGTAAATAACTAGGTAAATAGTTTTAAAGAATTATTACTATGAAGATCCTGGAAAAGCAAAAAAATACCCTATCAATTTATGGGGTTTTAATATTAAGTAACATTATGCAATAAGCTACAAGTATATTATTTTGTTTGTAGAATCATTATTCTGCATTCAGAAGTAGCAATGTTGAAGTTATAAGCATTAAAATGCATAAAAATTACATGGAAGATGGAAGATAATTGAGTACTGTAAAAACCCTGTAAATATTTTCTCTTGTGAGCCATGCAGACTTTGTCTAAGATATGATGCATAGCAAATAAATCAGCTGTTGTATCATTTAATTTCTGGATTTTAAATTTTAAAATAATTATGTTTCCCCTGGAAAATTGCTAAAGAACACTGGTTTAAATATGTCTGGTTTACACGTTAATAATGTGAAAACATTTATCTTCCAACTCATCGGAGTTAATCAGGAAACCTATCCAAGTGTTTAATCTGCTAGTTTTACTGGGCACTTCTTGATAGGAAGGTTCAGAAGAAAAACTGAAGTTAAGTGGCATTTCAATAGAATTATGCTTCCTAAATTGGTAATTGCAGTCCTGATTATTCCTATTCTGCTGATGTTAATCACAGAAGTAGCTAAACTCCAAAGCCTTTTCAGTATTTGCCGTTAAGTTTCCCTGGGTGCCTGTAATTCGGAGTCTGTATATCCATGCACCCAGCAACGTGACAGTCTGCTCCAGCCTGGTGATCCTGGCACCCAAATGAACTTAAACCTGATTACTATAATATTTTTAGTCTCTTTGAAAATATTACTAATATGAAGGCACTCTTAGTGCTTTCCTATGGAACTAATATGCAAGGTGGAGCAGTGTTAGTGTTATTATTAAGGGATAGAGGGGAAGAAGGGAAAAAAATAGTAGGTTCTCCTCCGTATATCAGTCACAGCACTTTTTCAGGATGTTTGGAAGTTCATTTTCAGCAGCTTGGTCTAACAATTGCTGAAGGTGACTTTAATGTAATATCCATCTAGGAACTGGTTCCTGTAACATGCCTTTTGAAAATCCAGCGTACAAATCGTGAAATGCATCAGTCCGATCTCATATTACAGGTTGTCTTCAGCAAATGGAGAGTGTTACAATCTTCTGAATATTCTCAAACCTAGTCTTCAGTGTATTCTTTCAGGGGGAGAATATATGTCACTAGTATGTGGGAGGAGTAGTTCTGGAGTTGTAGAGGAAGAAGTGGAAAACACCCTGCTGAGTGTTGTAACTGTTAAGCTGTTTAATAAAAAGGGAGACATCATAATCACATACTTCCATTTCTACTGCTGTCAGTGTTCACTATTCAGCTCTTAAAAGGGAACATGTACTTCCAGGAGAGGAATCTAGGTACTGAATCCAGGATAGAGGAAACTAATAAACCCCCAGGACAGAAAGAATAATTCTCAACTGAAGACTCAGATTATTTTCTTAAAGAGCTTCCTTCATATAATAATGGGGTTTTTTTCTGGATCTTATTGCTCTGTGGCCTATTCCTAAATGTTTTACAGGGATTCCTAAGGACTTAAAAAATAAAGCAACAAGTTATTTTTGTGTTCCCTTGATTTATTTTTTTAAATGTATTTTCACTTTTTTATTCCTCCTGTACTATTTAATTGGAAAATATTTCTTGTTAAAATAAGGGATTAAAAAAAGTATTTATAATTAATTTCAGAAAATTGAAATGCTGAACATTTTATGGATGTTTATCATAGAAATTATCCCGTCTGACACAACAGAGAGATTAATATTCTCAATGCCCTCAATATTCAAGCTACATACTGTCAGTCACCAGCAACAATTACAGAACTCTGTTCGCCATTACATCAGTGTTGTTTCTCAGAAACATCCTGTTAATCTACTAATTTGGCAAAGACTGAACTCACTGAAGACACTTTCCCTTAGTGCAGGAATGAGCAGTTAATATGATATTTTGGCCAGGCATTTACTTGTTCAGTTCTGGCAAGAGTCTTTCTAGTAGCTCCATCTGTGAACACAGATGTGGGAAACAGACATGTTTTTTCCCACAGCAGACTATTTAATACGGAAGGAAGCTAAAAAAGACCAGAGGGAAGAACTAAAATTAACTGTAAAATACATTTAGAATAGTCCATTTTAAGTTTTCGCTAGCTTTAAAGAATGGTTAGAACTTCAAAACATGAATAGTTTTCACTGCTATACAGTATTGTGCTTGTGATTCACTTTACAAAAACGAAAAATATCTGGAAACTTTGCAGCATTTTATTTTAGATAATAAACTATAAACAAATCTGAGACAAATTTTTGGGAAGAAAATGCAATATAACATAAAACTGCAGCTTTCACTACATTTCTTTATTGTTATCACACTCTTCTTTCAGTAAATAGAATCAACAATTGGAATTGCATTGGTTTGCAAATTTTTTGCAAACAATATTAAAATTTAAAAAAAGAGTAAAAGAAAAGAAAATCAAGTTTAGTTCTTTCTATTAATCAGCACCTGTAACGGTAGAAGGTTTTAAAGTTGTGGCATTTGTTAGTTTTCTTAATAAAGGAATAGACAACAGCTGAGTCTTGTCAGGCTGTTCTTCCTTTCTTGTAGAAGAAGTGATGAGAGGAGGTGAGAGAGAGCAGGGAACACGCGGACCTTCACAATAATGTTGCTACTTAAAAATAAGAGCTTTCTTTTAAAGATGTAACGCATGTATTTCAAAATGAGTAGTTACATACCAGAAAAATCAAAGAATCACTGTAATGCCTCATTATGGGCTTTTAGTGCCATTGATATGCCTTCATGTACCTGAGTAATGGACACTGGATTGTCAGATCAGGTTAAGGACTTGGGAAATTCCATGTCTTTCAGGAGCAGCAGCTGAAAGTGAGATAAAATATTTCAATACAACATACACTGTAGTTGCATGTGTTTATAGACTACTACCAGATTTCCAGTCATTGGAAATGTGAGAGTTGTCTTGGCTGGCCAGCCAGTAAATAACTAATTTAATGTGAGCTGAATACAATGAATATAAAAGAAAACATTAAAAAAAAGCTTGATAATTGTTTAGATTTCTTACAAGAAGAAAAACAAATCTCCTTACTTAATGCTAATGGCTTTACAGAATTTTTCTTCTATCTATAGGTTAACCGGGAGCTTTGTACCAGACTTAATTGTGAGCATGAGCAATCAGATGTGGTTGCATCTTCAAACGGATGAAAGTGTGGGCTCAATTGGTTTCAAGGTTAACTACAAAGGTAATGATACATCACTGGAAGAAAATGTAATGGTGTACCAAAAATTAGGCCAATATTATGAATTTTTTTTCTTTCATGTTAGTGGATGCATTCTATTTCCAGTTCTGTCCATTTTAAAAAATACAGGAAAATATAACCTGAATTGTAAAAAAAAAAAAAAAAAGTTCTCTTAAAGGTCTTATGTTACATGAAACTGCGCACTTTTTGTTTGATGTGTTGCTACAGTGATTGAGTTTTGGCATATAACTTTACTCTTATTTTCTGTTATTTAATATTGGCAGCTATTAAAATGAAATAATTCTGTGATTATTTAAAGATGAATGAGTAAAAAAATAACACTTCCTACATTCTTTTGAAAGTTAATGCCTATCATAACATTAAAAAAAAAATTGCAAATGAACAACCTGAATTACTTCTAAGTTTTGAGCCAAGACAAAGAAAAACCTAATAATGATGTTGTTTATGGTCTTAAAGTGCATAATGCACTATATAAACCATCAAATAGTTGCTATTTGATACTTCTGGAAGAACATACAGTTTTTATAGAGCATGAACAAAAAAAGCTAAAGTACAACGTATATATACATATATATGCATTTCTGTATTACTACAGTTATTATTACTAGTTGTATTTGTTATTTTTCCATTACTTTTAACATAGATATATGTCTTCCAAACAAGAACTTTTTTTAATTGCATGGTTTCTGTCTAGCACCAAAACCAGATAATAGAAAGTATGGTTATTCATCAGAAAATGAGAGAGGAGAGGTAAAAGTTAAACCAGAGACTGTGTGTATTAGAAATGGAGCTGATGTTGCTGAGAATTGGCAGATGGAGTGAGAATGAGCATATTGCAAATAAACTTGCACAATGTGACTTGCTGGGGTTGTTTTCTGTCCATAACTTTCCTGTAGTGTAAAGTAAATCTCCATAGTGGTACTTGTGCACTTTTAATATTCAGATCTATCAGACTAAGATGGGAAGATCTTAGTACTTTGCTGCATGGTAATCATTAAGACCTAGGATTTCCACATTCAGGCTGTTGAAAAGGGAAAGAGAATGATTAGTATAAACAAGTTTAATAATTTGTTAAAACGGCAATACTAGAACCGTATTTGAGTGGAAAAGGATGAGTTTTAGATCTGAACTCTAATTTGAAGAACTCAAGTTGTCGATTCTTTTATTTACATGATTCTTTCCTGATCAAATTAATTTTACTTGCAACAATTTTAGTTTGCAGAAGGCAGGGGATTATTGTCTATTCTTATATGCTATGTCTTCTTTTATTCGTGAGTTACATTTATTCTTAGAAGCTATAGTTCTGCAAGAATAAAATTAATTGAATATGAATAGGTAGAAGGGTACAGAAAGGGTGAACATTCACAACAGCATCTCCAAATAATCAACTTTGTGATTGTATGCCGAGATATTGAATCTATTTCTCGCTTGCCCTACAATGGTACTTCACGTTAGTTCAGTAAATAGCACTTGAATGCAGCAAGCACTCAATGGACAGGTGCTCTGTGGTAGTGGTTGTGTGGGGGGGATTGACTTTTTTCTCCTTTTGTTTTGGTCTGAGGTTTTTTTGTGGGATTCCCCACCACCACCTCACCACCAATCCAGAGTATGGGATAATTTTTTTTATCTAAGTTGCCTTCACTTTGATCCCTAAGAGGATGTGTTCATTAGACTTATCAGAAATTGGGCAATGGTCGTAAAATAAAATGAAAAGGGTATCAAGGGCAAGTCAGGTTTTAAGGGATTGCTATTTCTATTGTTTTTAAAACTGTTAAGTCTAGTAATGATGGTAGCTGTTGAAAACAGATAAATGGGTAGTATTTTGGATTAGCAGCTGTTCTGCCATTTAAGTTTTGAAATTTATGAATTGGAAGTTGAGAGAAAGTCCAATGAGGTAAACTGAGTATTTGCAATAGAACAATCCAGAGCTGTGACATAACACTGAATTATTTACTAGAATCAAAAAAATTGCAAAGAATTTTCCCTTAGAAAATTCTCTTAATGCTTAAGAGAAGGATGATTTCTAGAAGTCAGGGTCAAAGGAAATTTCAGTTTAAGTTATTTCATGAATTCTTTAGAATGTATGCCTAACTTGCTTGTTCATCTCTTGACTAGATCAAGTGTATTACTTTAACTTGACCTTTTCCACCTCACGAATTCCACTATCCACTTAGACACCTAGCTAAGGCTGATAGTGCATTTATCTATACATGTATTTATTATATGTTTAAGTCTTGTAAATTTCTGCTTACATGAAAGATACATGTAAGGTACATTTGATCCAGCAGTTTGATTTTTGAACTGAATCTTCTTCTGATCACTCCCACTACCCTTGTTTTAGTTTTCATCACAGAGCAATCCTGAAAGGTATACATTACACTTGTTTGAGGTAATTCATAAGATGCAATTGAATAGAACAAGGAATAGCATTCCTTCAGTGCTCCAGCTGCTAATGGGCATTTCTCAGGATCTTACTTTTTTCAAAGTAAAGACACTAAAACACAATGAAATGCATATAGATAATACAGGTACTGTGTATTTTATTGTTTCACTTTACAGATCTGCTCATGTTGGAGTTAATTACTTGATATTGTACTTGATAACAGTACTGACTAACACTACAATAATTTAGTACTAAAAGGTTTTGATGCCTAAAGATCTGCTTCTGCGTTTCTTAAACTCAACTAAGTAGAGGTAGTGGAGATATCCATGCCTCATACCATCAAAATTCATAAAGACATTCTTAAATCTAAGTGACATTTGGGTCTGATTCTGGCAGGCATTTTTAAGAGTGTTCCAATTCCTACATGGAATATGAGGAACAAAAGATTATGGGATGTCATCATCCAGTGCCCTTTCCCCATTGTCCCCCAAAATGGTACACTTGCTTACAGTGCAAGATAGAAGGACACCTCCTTTCTGACTGGAATAGAACTGAATATGCCACATCATTTTTATTGATAGAAATAGACAATTTAATTTTTAAATACATCTGTATTTATCAGTTTTTAGCTGAGTAATTATTTTAAATTTATGTTATTACAGGAACTGACAGCTGATCCTTTTTTATGTATCTGCCACTTGAGGGAATCTAGGAAGTTTCTGAGAAATAATAAAAATCTTTGTTTACTTCTACACTGAGGTGGTGCATATGGAGTTATTTTATGGTTTTAATAGCTGGATGACATTATAATTATTTAAATATTAAAAATAGATTTAAATAATTGTGAGACTATTTTAAAGTAAATAAATTTTCACTGTTGTTTTTAAATCCCTTTTCCAGTATCCCATAAAATAAAACTATTTATAAAGGTAGAATAATTAATATTGGGATTAGACAGGACAGAAATACAAGCACTGCCTCACTACAGATAGTATTTTATCTGTTATCCACTGTAGTTTAAACTGTTTTGGGTCTTTTTCGTGCTTCAAATGTGTGTGTAGCATTATTAAGTAAAAACATGGAATATTTAGAAATTGTAAGTGAATTATTTTCACATCATAATTTTAGAGATTATTTGAAATCCATAATCCTTTCTTTAGATATGAGATCAGATTTTGGTGCTGTGTAATTACCAAGTAAAACAAATAAATAATGGATTATTTTCATTCATCAGTACTATGAAAAGAAATCACAAATTAATACTTTTAATGGTTGGCATGTTGCATGAGTACTTAGGATCATTCAGTATTTCAGGACATGGAGCCATATTGTCATAGTAGCACTTCTGTGTCAAAGCCATGGTGAAGAGGAAAAAAATATCTAGCTAAACAGTAGTAGAGAAACAATCTCCAACATATTGAAACACTGGAACTGAATGGTCTTTGTTTATAGTTGAGTAAAAAAACAGCTGCACAAAATATGAGATAAACAAACTTATGGCAGAGCCTTCAAAGAAACCCATTTTTCTGAGATAAGATTTTGCAGAATTATGAATTTATTTTTATTCATTAAAAAAACCCTTTTATAATCTAGCAATAGAACATTATAGTTCCTGGAAAATTATATATGAGAATTTTAAGTGTAAAATAGCTTTCATATACACTTGTCTCCTTTTGTAACTTTGGACATGCATGAAAGATTAATTACAATATATTCCTTATAGACTGTTTCAACATAAACTATATGACAAAATGTTTGGGATTAACAAATAATGTGAATAGTCATGGTGTAAATTAGTAGGAAAAAAATGCTGTAAGGAATGAAATCAGTAATGTAAACGTGGTACAAAACAATCCTCTATCAGCATCATGTGGGAAAGCTGAACTTCTGTTTAGGTCAGATTTGAGTCTTCTGAAAAGATATAACTAACCTCAGAGCAGTATTTTTCTGTTAGGTCCTGATATCACACCCTCAGTTTGCGTGCTGTGGCCAAATCTGAGGGAATTTTTTCTCTTTTGGTGTATCTGTTTTATTTTTATCTATTCTTTGAAACCTCAAAAATCAGTAGGTTCTCCTGGTAATTCCGCCTCCTATTAGGACAAAATCTGTTTATTAATACATCAGTCATACTCCAATCTAATTGTATAAAAAAATAAAGTTCAAGAAGGTTACATTGACTGAAGTGCAAGGATAGGTTTTAGTAGAGGATTATTTAAGATGCCAAGCTAGGTAGCAGTGTGGGTAAAAAGTGAATTTGAAGCAAAGTAGACTTGCCTGTTCAGTTTTCCATATTGATAATCTAATTTTAGGATGTGGGATTTGCACTCTGACACCCAGTATTTCAGAAGATTTCTTTTTGCTTAAAGAATGACATTCATCTTGCTTCAGGCACTATGGCTTGTGTTCCTGAGTGCTTGGGGTACTAGTGCAGCCTGGGGTAGCCGTCTGGAGTTTGTGATCCACATTTCATCCTATTTTCCTAGCAGTAAGCACTGTGTTTCAGACACATCTGAGGTTTTTTGTCACAGATGGCACAGAGATATTTTTCCAGGACTAACTGCCCAACAGTGATTTCTTTTCTATTGGTGACAGAATACCGAATTATCTGAATCCATTGTTGGTCCCCTAACTATGTCTAGAAACATGAATTTCAAATGTGTGAAATAAGATACATTTACCATAACACAGACTTCAAGAAGGTCTAATTTTGACAAACTATGAAAGTAGCTTATCTATGAAACATATGCCTTCATGTTCATTCTACCAAGAAATATATAGCTTTAATTTTTGCTGTTCTTATTATTGGCTAATTAAAAAACAATAACAACAACAACAACAAACCCCACAACAACAAAAAAGCCCTAAACAACTAAACCTCAGTGAGATTGTGGCCAGTTTAATTGTGTAGTTTTGGGTTTCACAAGACACTTGATGTGTTTCTTTAGTTAAATACTATGTAATCCCCCTTTTGTGAGGATGGGGGAAGTGGAGGTTTTCTGCTTTCTGCACATCAAAATCAGTAATTAAATCTATGACACATTTCTACTTTCTAAACTGTTCAGTTTTATAAATTTCAGTGTACCACAAGTGTCTTGTGGTATTTTCACTGTTCTGATGATTTCTGTTGCCTTTCTATCTACTCTTCTCTGTGTTTCTCATCATTTGCTTGTTCTCTTTGTGTGTTTTGTGGTGCATTAACTAGACAGGATCATATAAATTACATATTTAATTGGATTCTACCCCCAATTCTATTCCTTGTGTATTCTAACTTCATTTTTCAGAAAGAATGACATGCAGAAATTCACACTAATGGTGAAAATCTGTGCAAATTATTTTAATCCATGTAAGTCTCGTGATTAGTTCAAATTCTTAAGTGCAAATACTGCTCTGTGTTTAAAAAAAAAGTTAAACACTTCTTTCTGTGCAACACCACTAACCAACAGTTTACTAATACAGGAAAAGTTTCTCTGTACTGATTCCATATCTGCTGAAAGTTATTGCAAGTTTTATAACTCACGATCATATCTATTTCAGATCCCTCTTGAACATATTGAGCAAAAGTGAATTTCAGAAACTTGGGGCATTTTCCCTTGTTAGCTTAATGCCAAGATACTAATTGGTTTTGTATTTTACTCTTATGTTCTTCCTGCTTTGTTGGCCACAATTCAATACTTTTTCTGACTCTACTCAGTCAGTCTTATCCGATATGTTAATAATATTTTTATTTAATTTTCAAACAATGCATTCAACATAAAACTTCCTGTTTGTAATCCCTAGATTATAAGAATATAGTTGTAGAGAGGCATAATAAAGATTTATTTAACTGGGTACAATATAAGGAAAAGAGAGCAAGCAATTATATAGTGATATTTCTACAAAATGTTTTCTTACTCTCTAACAGTTTGTGGCATAGACACTTCCTAAATCCAGTGTATTTAGCAATGGATTTTTTCATCCATAATTTTGTCTGTTTTTCCTCTCAAGCCCACATATAATTTTAGTATTCTAAATATTTTATGGCAAGGATATTTCAATGAAGTATTTCCTTTTATTCACTGTAGTTCCATTATCTTCATCTGATGTCTTTTTTTTTTGTTTGTTTGGGTTTTTTTGTTGTTGTTGTTGTTGGGTTTTTTGTTTTGGTTTTTTTTTTCTGTTTGTTTGTTTGTTTGGTTGTTTTTTTTTTTGTTCCTAGAAAATACAATGTATTTAATCTTCCATTTTACTGCTTACTCAGTTTTGCAGGACCTTTCTTTATTTCTTCACAGGTAATTGTCCTCATTACTGTTTTGTGTAAGCTATCATCAGCAAGCTTTTTCATTTCACAGCTTGCCTTGTTTTCCATCTTCTAATGTATTGTCAGACAATAACTTTAACTACCCTGACATCTGCTGGACAAGCAGCATGGCAAAGCAGAAACAGTCCAGGAGGATCCTGGAAGGCACTGATGGCAGCTTTCTGACACAGGTACTGGAGGACTGTGCAAGGAATGGTGTGGTGTACTGCTTGACCTCATACTTACGAACTGGGAAGGTCTCTTTCGAGATACGAAGGTTGTGAGCAGCCTTGACAGTAGTGACCATGAGATTGTGAAGTTCAATATTGGGTGAGGAGGAAGCAGGGCAGCAAGTAAAATTATAGCTATTGACTTCAGGAGAGATAACTTCAGTGGTTCTGGGAATGTTCTTGGAAGAATCACATGGAAAAAGGCACCACAGGGAAATGGGGTCCAAGAGAGTTGGTTGATATTCAAGGATCACTTCCAACCCTTCACAAGAATGATGCACCCTAACAAGTAAGAAATCAGACAGAGTGGACAAGAGATGTGAGTGAATAAAGAACTCCTGTCTACTCAAGCATAAACAGGAAATATACAGGATACGAAGCAGCCTCTTGGAATGAATATAAAGAAATTGTCAGAGTAAGTAGATATGAGATCAGGAAGGCCAAGGCCCATCTGCAATTAAATCTGGCCAAAGATGTCCAGGACAAGAAGAGCTTCTTAAAATACATCAATAACAGAAGAAAAATAAAAGGATGCTTTGGCCCCTTTAGTAAATGGAGGATGACCCTGGTAGCAGGGGATGCAGAGAGGGCAATGTCTTCTGTGCAGCAATCTTCACTGACATGATCAGCCCTCAGGGCTCTCTGACACAGACCAGGGTAAAGGAGTCTTGGAAGGAAAAATCTCCCTTGGTAAAGGAAGATCAGGTTAGACAACATCTAAGCAAATCAGACGTTCACAAATCCATGGGCTCTGACAGGATGTGTCCATGAGAGAGCTTCTGGACACCATAGCGAGGTCACTCACAGTCGTCTTTGCAAAGTCGTGGTGATCAGGAGAGGTGTCTGGAGACTGGAAAAAAGCAAATGTCACCCTGGTCTTCAAAAAGGGCAAGAAGGAGGACATGGGGAACTATTGGCCAGTCAGCCTGACTTCAGTCCCTGGAAAGGTGATGGAGCACCTCATTCTGAAGGTCATCTGTATCCATACAGATGACAAGAAGTATTAGATTACAAGTGTACAGCATGGATTTGCTAAAGGTAAATCAGGCTTGACCAAACAGATTGCCTTCTACAGTGAAACAACTACCTGGATCAATGAGAGGAGAGCAGTGGATATTGTCTACCTTGGCTTCAGCAAGGCTTTCGACACTGTCTCTCACAAAATCCTCTTAGACACAATCAGAAACTCTTGACTGGATGAGTGGATTGAGAACTGGTCGAATGGCAGATCCCAGAGGTCAGAATCAGTGACACAGGGTCTAGTTGAAAGTTTTTCACTAATGGTGTCCTCCAAGGTTCCATACTGGGCCCAATATTGTCTAACTTATTCATCAATGACTTGGATGAAGGGACAGATGCCTCCTAAGCAAGTTCACTGATGACACAAAGCTGGGAGGAGTGGCCAACATCCCAGAGGGCTGTCCAGGCCTTCAGAAGGACCTTGAGAAGTTGGAGAGATTGGCAGAGAACAGTTTGAAATACAACAAAGGCAAGTGCAGGGTCCTGCACTTGGGGAAAAAAAACCCCATGGACCAGAACACGCTGGGGGCTGACCTGCTGGGAAACAGCTCTGTGGAGAAGGACCTGGAGATCCTAGTGGAAAACAAACTGTCCACTAGCCCAGAAGTGTGCCTGTGTGGCCAAGAAGGCCAACAGTGTTCTGAGGTACATTAGGAAGAGCATTGTCAACAGATCAGCAGAGGTGATCCTGGCCCTCTACTCAGCCCTAGTGAGGCACATCTGGAGTGCTGTGCCCAGTTCTGGACTCCTCAGTGAAAAATAGGCATGGAGCTCCTGGAGTGGGTCCAGTGGAGGGCAAAAAAGATGATTAATCTTGAGAAAAGATCTTGGAGAGGGGATCTCAGCAATGTCTATAAGCATTTGAAGGGAGGGTGTCAGAGGATGGATCCAGGCTCTTCTTGGTTGTGCCAAGCAATAGGACAACAGGCAATGGGCAAGAGCTGATGCACAGGAAGTTCCACCTGAACCTGAGGAAGAACTTCAAAGTGCAGTGACCATATACTGGAAGAGATTACCCAGAGTTCTTGTGGAATCTCCCTCACTGTAAATATTCAAGAGCTGGAAATATTCACTATCTGGACACTCTCCTGTGCCATGTGCTCTGGGATGACCGTGCTTGGGCAGGGAGGTTGGACCAGATGACTCACTGTGCTCCCTTCCAACCTTACCCATTCTGTGATTCTGTGAAATAGATTAGGTACTGAAGAAGTCCATTAGTGACTTCTCTCCTCTGGCAGAACTGGCTGTTTACTTTTACCATCAACTGACTATATTTTAAGCAAACATGCAGAAAAACCCTGTCGTTTTATGAAAGAGTTCCTAATCTCTATAAGAACCTTCCATTTGCGCTTCCTCAAATGCCCTTTTAGAACTGCAAATAGTATACCTAAACTGGATTTCTCTCATCTCTATGCCAGCTAATCCCGCTGAAAAGCATTAGTGGATTTATCATGCAGGACTTGGCTTTAAAAAAATTGTGATGCTTTGTGGATGTAATTTTTATCCATGTGTCAGGTGAATTTAAGCTTAATTATAATTTCTGCAGTCTTGTTACATCTCAGGTTTACATCTCTGTACTTTTCAGATATCCTTTCAAACTCTTTCTGAAAATAGAAATTGTATTTGCATCTCTGTCCTACACCACTAAAATCACCTTAAGAAACTGGACATTTCTTAAGCTTTTAAACCTGCACTTTGAATCACAAATCAAATTCTTTTCATAAAATCATGGGTACAGAAAAATTACTTAGGTTTTCTGCTATTGCTTTACAGCAGCTAGGCATATTGGAAATTTTGTTCTTCTTTCTGAAGGTAAATTATCATGCGTTGTTCCCTAGAAACTCAGTTCTTCCAAAACTTTGAAGCATAACATCAGAACAGGTTTTGTGGTGGGTTTTTTTTGTTTGTTTGGGTTTTTTTTTTTTTGTTTGTTTGTTTGCTTTGTTTTTGTTTTGGTTTGGTTTTTTTGTATGGGGGAAGGGGTTGTCTGGTTTTTTTGATTTTTTTTGTTTGTTTGGGTCTTTTTAATTGCTGTTGTTGTTCTTTTTGCTTGTTTTGTTGTTGTTATTGGGATATTAGCTTTTTATTACTAATCTCTTCCAGCAGATTTTTTAACATTTCAATCTTCAATAGTTCATCTTCATTATTAGAAAAGTTCTTTTGTTGCACTGCTGGAACTAGGAATTTCCTATCTTTATCAGGGTATAAATTTTGCATTTGGGTTTGCATAAAAGGACTACTGGTGCTCTACTAGCCATTTTCTATGCTTAATCAAGAGACTGCATGCAATTTTTTTTGTGTACATGTTTATTTAAACACACACAAATGTGCTTTTAATCCAACAAATAGTCAAATGTTAATATGTAATTTGTAATTTTTAAATATGCAAAATTATATACCTAATTCATAAAATTTATCGGGACAAATATAAATCAGTGTTGCATCAGATTTGGTCTTTCCTAACATCTTAAATGGTATTTCTGAGTACTTAAAAGGCTACGCAGGTTATATTATAAAGAAGGTCTTAAAAATATCGTGTAGTAGAGGGTTAAAAATCGCGACATTTTAGGCAGTCACTGCAATTTAGCTTTTCAATAATTTTTTACCAGTATTTCTTGTCACTCTGTAATCCTTGTCTTGGTTTGGAAAGACAGGTATCTGCCAGGGAAAGCTGGAGTTTCCCTTAGAATGGAGAATGTAAACCCCTCACCCCCACCAAATTATAATTTTGCAATTAAGGGCTTTCAGGCAAAGATTTGGAAATAGGAATAACAGTTCTTTACTAGGAATATTAACAATACAAATGTAGTAGAAAACAAAACCACCCAACCAAACAAGCAAACACACAAACAACAATCCTAGAAAACCCTGACAGAGTCAGAGCTACAACCTGTTGGTCAGGGTGTTGGAAGCAGTCCAAAAGTAAGTCCTCCTGGAGTGGCAGATTTGGTTCTGTTGGAGCGGAGATGGTCCTGAGAGAAAAGGGTCCAGTGATGGTGAGAAGGATCAAGTCTTCCTCCAGGAATCCAGTAGAGCCAGATACTTTGTGTTCCTGCGTCCCAGTTTTTATTTAGTAGGAATGGTTGGCTCCCCCTCACTGGGTGGAGCATCTCACAATGGGATGATGGAATGTGGGTGATTGCTTGTGGATGATTGCTTGGTGAGCCTTAATGGCCCATTAGCAGAAGATAACCCCCCTGGAGGGAAGACGGGTGGTGAAAGAGATAAGAAACACTGCCCCACCTGGTTTTAACAGCTGGCCCATTATCAGAAGGCATCCGCCCTCCTCCCCCCAGAATAACAAGAGATAAAGAAAAATCATCTCCCCAAAGGCTTTCAGCAGATGAAATAGAATACACATTTTTGGTTCCATAACCACCTTCAAAGCAAATATATTGATCTCAGGTAATTTAAAACTAAGAAAAAGCGGTGTCTAAATGCGGTTGCATCAGAATAAATTTTAGCGTGGCGTTTTTTGGATATCTTTTAAAATAATTTCTGAAAGGTATATATTTTTGCTATTAAGAAACTTTTACTTTTCTGTTAACTTTCTCAGTTTGGGGAAAATGAGTCATCAGTCTAAAAGAAAGTTCTTAGAAAATGAAATTGTATACTTTTTCTCAAATTCACCTCTCTATGTCCCAAAATATTTATTTACTGGTGCTTATTGTATATAAACTTCTTTTTGACTATTGAGTTTTAAATCTAATTTGGCTATTGAACTAGATGATCTCAGGTTGGACTAGGCCATCCTCAGATGTCTCTTCCTATCCTAACTATTCTGATTCTCCACATTAGTGATATTTAATATATATATTTTCCAAGTTGATTTAAAAATGATGTTGTCTTCAACAAGTCAATTTATTATTCATAATTCTACTTAATTGTTTGATTAAAGGAAGGTGGCATATGACTTATGATCCTTTTCTACAATTCCCCTCTTGTCAGTGGAGATCTGGTCAGACAAGTTTTTATTTGAAGGTGACTTCCATGACTTTTCAATTTTGTTCAATAAAATTGTAGGTCATTCTTTCTGCTTTACAATATTTAATTAAAAGCATTTAGCAATCCAACCTTTTGTGATAGTGTTATCCATAAAGAAGCGTAATGATTTTCACTGCTCTGACCTTAGTTGGTTGGGCAATATGAATGCATTACATGTGGAAATGTCACATTTTTCTGTGTCCCTAAGTGTTAGCTACTGCTTAAACCAGGACACTGGGCTAAGTGGCTGTTACTCTGATTTGTCCTCTGCAGTATTTGTGTGTATTTTACTGCAATCAGTTTTGTTGTCTTCTGCATTAAGCATATATGTTAAAAGAGACTAACTGTCTTTGATTTGGGGGTAAAAATATACTCAAAACAGCTTGTTTAAGTTAGAATTTTCTTACAAGCATTTTTTAACTTTATCTCTGTAACTGAAGGCAAAAACAAATCCACAAATAATAAAGCAATTCATGCTTTTTGAAGATTCTCCTGAGCAAAGGGTAGAATTTTAAGCCCAACGTGATAGAATAGCAGTTAGGATATCTTGACCTGAAGTACTCTAAAAAGTGTCAGGAACATAGAGTTCTGTGTCCATACTTAATACCTTTCTTATCTCTGAGTGAATCTACTTCCTTATTTCCTTATTTACAGTATGTGGTTTTTGTGTTCTCCACCAACTGGCGATGATTCCTGACTTCAAACCTGTCTCTTTTCAACACACATTTTACAACACTGAGAATTTGCCATGCCTGATTAGACTCTTTTTACTACACTTGAATTTGAGTTGATGGAGGCTCCCCTCCTGGCTGCGCTGCATCAATTTTCTTGCAGTGGTGAAGATCTGTGTGTGGCAGTCTCTGGAGATGTCAGCTTTCAAAACACTAAGATGCATTTTCTGCTACATCAGCCTGTGAAAGGGTGACAGAAATAAGATTTCCATCTGTTTGTCTACTGAAGTAACATCATGGTATATTAGTTGCTTAATTTCTTCATCTTTTGGCATGAAACTCAGGGCTAAAAATGTATCTTTCTTGGAGGAAGACTGAAGCTAGTTATTTTATTTGTATATTTCAGTATGTCAGGTATCTGCAAGCAGGTCAGCACTATATTTAAAATATAGTCAGAACTTTAAATGTATGTGTGTAGAGAGATTTTTCAAAATATTTCCAGATGAAACACCCGAAAGAATAAGCATAACTGATGGAGATTTTGCACTTCTCTAGCTTGAACTTCTGGGTTTTCCATATTGCCAAGCATATGCCCTGAGAATATTCTTTTTTCCCCTTCTTTTTCTTCCAAGTCAATAATTAATTTCTGTGAGTGCTACTATGCTAGAAAACAACTACATCAGTGGGCTTTTTCATTATATATTTTCATATTCTGAGAAATTTCTATTAATTACTTATATTGTATTAGAGTGTATCTTGCATTTATTGCTGGCTTTTTATTTCAGTTTGCTGTTGGTTGGCATTTTCTGTAATATATTTCCAGAGAAAATTTCTAAAAGCTACAATACTTTAGATTTGCCTGACTGTTGCAGTTAACCCCAGCAGGCAGCTAAATCCTACATGGCCATGTGTTTGCACCCCTTGCAGCAGGATGGGGGAGAGAATCTAAAGGGAAAAAGTTAGAAAACTCATGGACTGAGATAGAGTTTAATAAGTAAATCGAAAGCTGCACGTGCAAGCAAAACAAAGCAAGGCACACATTTTCATTTTCCTGCTGTTTAGCTGATGTTTAGCTATTTCCAGGAAAGGAAGGCAACATTATTCATAATGGTTACTTGAGCATGCAAACTCTGTATCTCTGAAGGTCTCAGTCTCCCTCCTTCTCCCAGCTCTTATTGATGAGCATGATATCAAATGGTATGGGCTATCCTTTGGGTCAGTTGGGATCAGCTGTCACAGCTGTGTCCCCTCCTGCTTGTGCTACCCCAGCCTCCTCACTGTTAGGGCAGTGAGGAACACCAGAGGCCTAGATTCTATGCAAACACTGATCAGCAACAGGTAAAGCATCAGTGTCTAATCAATGCTATTTTCACCACAGATCCAAAACACAGATCCTGTGAGCCTCTGGGAAAGAAACAACCCTTACCCCAGGCAAAGCTATTATACCAGCTTACTGTGTGTCGATGCTTACTTTCAAAGACGGTGCACAGATAGTGCACTAATCTATATATTACCTTGCATTAAATTCATTAATTATTTTTCTGAGCTAATGAGCCTGTACTTTCCCACTAATTTGTGTTATTGCCAAACTTTTTGTAAGTTTTCATCATATGTTTTTGGTGCTGAAGCAGCAGTTTACTAAAATCTAGTTTCTTTGCCACAGCGAACATTATGGGAATTTTTGCTTGATTTTTTTTTTTTTTTCTTTTTATAGTTTTTTAAAAAATTAATTTTTTTAAAATTGAAAATTATATGAGAGACTATACAAAGAGAGTTTTAAAAGAAAGCTTATTTATGCTGATAACTCATGTTGGATATCTGAAATATATGTTAAACATCCATTTTCATAACTATATTTAATGTAAGAAATGGAAATGAAACAAAAACTTGCATTTTTTTTTCTTTCCCCTTTCTTTTAGCCCTGTATGGTGTATTTCTATGCATAAAGTATTTCATGACATATGAAAAATGCTAGAATAACACACTGTTGATCCCCATGGTGCAAATCTGTTATTAAAGTGGGATGTATAGCGTGAATTTACATTCCTCAAAACTAAGGCAAAAATCCAATCTCTGATCTCAAGAGGACTTCTTTTTTTTCTGTGTTGTCACATCAAAAAATAGACAATCATCTTTATCCTTGAATTCTAAATCAAGGCTTATCATCTTTTTTCTTTAATAATAGAAAGAGGGTGGCATCTGTCTTTGCCTTTAGCTTTAGCTTTTTGTTGTTTTTTATTTAACCACTAACAGCATGTGCAAAATGCTGAAAGATTCAATTTTATAAGAAAACAAAATACTGCACTGACTGGCCAGTGCTTCAAGGTGGTGCTAAGGCATCTAAACACTGAGTTTGTTTTTTTTCTCTAAACAACAGCTCAAAATACATTTGTTGCTGTTGTCATTATTGTTATTACATTTCTGTGTTTTAGTATATGGCCATATCTTTTCTCATTTGCAATTAACGGATTTTCCAGATATTGTAGAGAAGTCCTTCCATTTACACAAAAAGTTCTATTTGTCAGGGCCAGTCTCTTCTCTCCTTTACTCTCCCCTTCTCTTCCACTCCTTCTTCCTCTGTCTTTCCATCTCATTCTTCTCTCCATTTCTTTTTTTCCTCTCCCCTTCTTCTAGGCTGAAATATTTTGCATATTGAAACTCTTGCAAATCATGTAAAGCTGAAGCTTCATGCTAAGCTGAAGTAACACAAGATGAGAGTAGCTGATCTGAAATTCCTTGTAACTTCAGGAATATTCATGAAGTCTGATTGAACACCTGAGAAAGTGGGTGGCAGAGAAACCCTAGGAAGCTCCAAGGTCATATGACTAGGCAAATGTAATGGTTTTCCAGACAACATGCTGTGGAGTTCAGTGCTTCTGATGCAGTCTTTGGTCCCATTCACTCTAAAAATACAGTGAATAATCAGAATTAATTTTATTTTCTAGAATCTTTAAGTTAAAGAAAAAGTAATGGGAGGGTAAAAAAACCCTTTTCCCCTATGTTCTCCATGACAGCTTCCCTCTATTACTCTCTTTTTAACTTTAGGTATCACAAAACACCTCAGATTGCAATAGAATTGTCAACATTTACATACTGTGGAATTCTGGAAAAAATCTGGAAATTGTTTTTTTCTTTTTTTTAAGCAAGAAAAAATGAGGATTTTGAAATATAAACTTGCACTTTTTATGTCGTTCCTCCAAAATTGTTTTTCAGTTCTTTCTTGTTCAAAATTACTTGTCATAATACTGACAATAAAATCATTTTGTATCAATCCAGTGTCCCTTGGAGACAGTTTTCTGTGGTTTAGTTTTGTCACATTGAGAACTACCAGGAAAATACCTATTCCTTTATAGTTTGTAACAACCAGAGTTCTATATTTTTCCTTTACCATGGAAAAAAAAAATAGACTCTTTCTTTAGTGTGGGAACAACCTTTTGATTAAAAAAAAAAACAAACCAAAAAACCAACTAAAAATGCACACACAAATATATTTTTGCCGTTGTATAATCTAATATGTATGTGCAATTTCAATTATTTTACCTACATGAAAGTACAACTGCATTGTGAAAGTAAAACTGAACAAAGTTGTAATTCTGGGGTGAAAACTATATTAATGCTGGTTGACAGGCGATGGAGACAGCTAGTGAAAGAAGACCACAGCTGACTTCTCAACTAAACTGAGTCTTGGGATGCTGTTTTGAACTGTTTATAACTAGAGCTTAGGAGAGAAGCACTTGAAATTACCATGTCTTGGAAATTTGAAATAGTTTCAAGAAACTTTGGTGATACAGAAAGGCATCTAAGGTCTTTGTTTAAATTTCTGCAAATAATCGGGTTGTTTTCTTTTTAAATGGAACTGGAGATGGTAGCAGGTTTGGGTTGGTTTTTTTTAATGATTAACAAATATGGAAAACATATAAAACCATAGGGTATAATATCAATTAAATCTGCATTTTAAATTGCTTGGAAAAATATAGAGATATCAGGATGTGCCTCTAAACTAACAAATCTTGATTATTGCTTTTGTTAGTCACTTAAGACTTTTAAGTTGAACTGTTTGAACTGTTACAGAGACCCATTTGTGAAGAAAATGAACTTTACTAAATAGGTGTCATGATGAACATTTTAATTAAATGGTAATTAAAGAGATATTACAACAACTTTCTCTGAGTATTAATGTAAATTACAGAACAAATACAGAAGTTAACCTGATGAAATTAATTAGATGACATGAACCGAGTGAGTTCACAGGTTAGCCTTATAAGGTGATTTTAGTAGGCATTTAATAATAATGGAAATTAGAAGATCTGTTGATGATGTTATTTAAAACTCAACTGAATTCTTGGAAATAGTCAGGGAAACAAACTGATATTATTCCAAATTTAAAGAAGGAATTTCAAAATTTTTTGCTTGGTGAAATTTTGAACACCTTGTCCCTAAAATCATGGGTCTTGAAATTCTTCCTCTTTGAGGAGGCATTTCAGAGAGGTGATCTGAAGAAACTAAGATGATGAGAGCTGCATCATCCAGACATAGCCAAAGGAAGGGATAAAGAGCAACTCACACTTCAGTGGAGTGATACATTCAGTCTAAGCACAAGCAAAAGGGAACACAATAAAAAAGGAACTAAGAATTTCTTCTTTGTCTAATTCATGTTTTAAGTCTAGCATTCAGGTTGTCTAATTAACACAGAGGAACTTTATTAACAATATAGATAAGATCTCACATGACCTTGCTAGCATCTGCTCCTTTTCCCTGGATTTAAGTTCAGTTTTTCCAGTGTTTTTTTGTGCCCTAACATTAATATTTGCCTTCCACTTGCAGAGGGCAGTGGGGAGGAATGTACTACAATTTATCAGCATCCTGGGTTCAGTTCTTGGAGTAGGATGATCCTAGTGGGATTCCCTTCTCCTTCGTGTCTCCTTAGGCAGTTAGCCTTACATGCTTCTTCAACCAGCTTGTTTGTGGTTGGGTTTTTTGTGTTGTTGATTTCTTTTTATCTTCTTTTTGGATTCCCATTTACTGTTTTGCATTTGCAGAATACACTCCCCCACCTTGCACCCCTATTTCCACAACCACCAAGGGCTCTTGAATATTACAGCGTCTACTCCCATTACTCAGAGCTTCCCTGCAGGTGACTGGCATAAAAGCTCAGACAGGGTAAGTAATAGGTCACACCATCACCAAACAACTAATGTTCTGGCCCAGACCAGTTAATAGTAGCTCTGGCCAAGGCAAACCCAGCCATACACTGAACGTTGCCATGGGAGGTCATTGCAACACTTGTGGCCATTTATGGTTAATGGGGTAGGAACCACACTACACAGCCCTCCTGAAAAGAAACTTTAAATACTTTTAAGACTAGGCCTCCAGAATCCAGTGTTCTCTCCAGGCTATTGCCTATGTGTTGCTAACAAGTAGGACAGATATAATTTTTTTATATATATATATATAATAGCTATATATTAAAATTTGTGTAACATGTAGGTGTCTGAATTAGTTCTATGGAGAAAAATGATGTTAAATGCACTCTTTCTTCAGTCTGAGGGGATAAAAAAATATTCAAAGTACTCAACATCTCATATTATGAGATAGGGATAAGGGAAAGTCAGAAAACTAGTAAAGGTCACTATAATTAAAGAAATTACTGTTTTTATAGACCAGATTTACAGTAAATACATACAGGTGCATAGAGAGAATGGTTGCCTTAACAACTAGGAATTTCAAAAAGGGGACGAAATTGTGCTCAACTTTCTGAAAAATTATATAAAAAATTAAACTTTTTGTAGTAGTACTCTCAGTGGTAATGAAGAAAATAAAAATAAAAATACTTTTCAGATTAAAATTTTGACTAAATTGAGGAGAAAACAAAATGTGATGGCCTTAACTGTGAGTGGCAAAAATGGAGTGTGCTGTTGAATACAGTCACTTTCTTGTTGGTAAGACCTAGAGGCTGTCACCAATTTATTAATTATTGTATACAACCATGCATTTTTTTAGAATTCTGTCTTGCAATTACTTAAAACAGATATGAATCTGATAGCTGTAGGTTTTGCACATAGCTGCAGTAATAAATCTTATAGTAAGCCTAACTGTAAGAAGTATGAAAAAAAAAACCCTAGAGCATAAGTGTTATGGTTGCTTTCTACGTGACATTTGTAGATCATGTTTAGGTTAAAAATAACTTCTTATCTGATGATAAAAACCATTGAGCACTATGGCTATCTAAAGATATTGTGTTTCAATTTGTTTATTTGAGCAGACTGTGCTAATATATTTTCTCCTCAAACTGGTTATTTTTCTCCATATGCTTAACCACTTGAATATATAGTAAGGAATAAATTAAATAAAAAAATAAAATCCTGAAAATGTACATTGCATTACTATATTTATAATCTGGGAAAATGTCTTATATTTGGACAGTAGGAAGACACTGTGTATTCAGTTAACAGAGCAATTACTACTGTTAACTTTTTATTTCAACCTAAAGGACACCTGTAATCTGACAGTCCAGCCGCAGGCCTCATAAAATGAAAGCACAGACAGTGTAATAAATAACATTTGGCATAACGGTATGGTGCATTATTTCCTACTTTAGCATTGCATTTAAAAAGACTAAAAGCTGCACATGACAGAATTTAAGCCCTGGGCATAGTTTTTTGTTTGTTTGTTTGTTTTTCTCAAAATAAAAAAGTGTCTCTAAAATATTACAACCAAGAAATAAGAATAATCTAAAAGATTCAAGGCACCTTTTCTACAACTTAGTAGAAATCACATCACTTCATCTAGTGGGACATATGTACTGTAATATGTGGTGTGCCAAGTCAATTAAATCGTTAATTGTCTGTTTTTAAGAAAAACAGATGGTGGGTCAAATTTTATTCACTTTCAACAATTTTAGGTCCCACACCTATTGGTGATATGCTCATATTACCCAGCAGGGAGTTGAAAAAAGATTGTCCATGCCTTTTTCATACTGTTAGCTTTTCCTTCCCACTTCCATCCTTGTTTTAAGGAGTATTTAATATTGGTTTTATTTTGTGGGTTTTTCTACAAGTTTTATTTTGTGGTGGTGTTTTTTTGTTTGGTTTGTTTTGGTTTGGTGTTTTTTTTTTTGTTTTGTTTTGTTTTGTTTTTTTTTTTTAGCTATCCAAAATGCAGCTATAGGTAAGAAACAATCATACAAAAGTGTAGCGTAGTGATTGGAAGTTTTCTAGTTTTGATCTCTTCAACCAGTTATTAAGAATTATAAACTTAATTTTCTTTAACATGGCCTTATTACCCAGCTGACTGGTCCTGGAAATCTTTTCCCCATGATTTCTGTAGTTTATTTAGTTTTCTTTAAGTGCCTTTTTAAATACTTTTACAATGGCTATATTTAGGATATCTGGCTAGACATACGAACCATAATTAAAATCATTACATTTGTGAGTTTAATTTTTAAGAGTTTTGTTCTCTCTGTTCCCTAAGAAGTAACTAGTTATTACCTTCCATGCCAGGACAACATTTTCTTAGAATAGAATCACCAAGGTTGGAAGAAATATTCAGGATCATCCAATCCAACTACCATTGCAATCAGCAATCAACCAACTACCAATCAGCACTACCATTGCAAACACTAAACTACTAAACTAGATCATCCAGCGCCAGACCCAGACACCTCTTAAACATCTCCAGGGATGGTGACTCCACCAGCACCCTGGACAACCTGTTCCAGTACCCGATAACCCTAAGAGTGAACTTTTTTATTCTAATAGTTAATCTGAATTTCCCCATCTCAGCTTAAGACAATTTCCTCTGGTCCTGTTGCTGCACAGCAAAAGAGACAAGCCCCCACCTCCCTACACCCTCTTTTCAGGTACTTGCAGAGAGCCATGAGGTCTCCCCTGAGCATCCTCTTCTTGAGATTAAACAAAAAACAGCTCCCTCAGCCATTCCTGCTAAGACATATTTCCTAGACCTTACACAAGCCCTGTTGCCTTTTCCTGGACACACTTCAGCACCTCAGAGTCCTTTTAGAGTGAGGGCAGTACTGAATGCTGTACTTGAAGCGAGGCCTCACCAACAGAGTCCTTCCTGCAGATGCCCTCTTTTTTCATAGGTATGTCTGCTAAAGCAGAACTGTCTGTTAGCTAAATTCTGGAGTACTTACTTTTATTTAACTATTAGCCTAATAAAACTTGAAATTGGAAAAGTATTATATTCTGTTAGTGTGAAGCTTTGTGCAGGTCATGTATGGACAGCCAGCACAAAACCAGCCTATTCCTTTTGTCACTGGTTAGCAAGCCAGAATTAACCTGACCAAAAGGATCACCATTCCAGTCTTCCTCAGTGACTTCCTGCTGTTTCCAGTGAGACCAATACTACTGGAAAAACTTAACACCTCACCTTTATTTTAAAATATGGTGGTTTAGCTATAATTTTCATTCAGCAAATGGGGAGGGGGTGAGGGGGGAAGCCCAAACATAGATAGTAATTTAAAAAGTTAAAAAAACCCTAAAAATTTGGTTTTGCCCAAATTGGGCTATTCCTAAGACATTTGGAGAGACACAACTTAATGTTACCTAAGATATTTTTGTTTCAATTGAATTCTGGTTGACTTTATGCCCATGGGTGATTTGGTCATAATCTCAGCACTGCTATGTCTAATTTTCAATTTTTAATACAATCAAAATTAATGTATTTAAATCTACTATTTCTGTGCTAAAGGATGTACTTATTGTCATCTATGATGTGCATCTGTTTACAAAACCTTCAATTTTCCCACTGTTTTCTATTAGTTATGATATTTTTGCAAAGCCACATGTATTGTAAATAGGGAAGATTTCTTGTTGTTTCTTGACACAGTAGTTCCATTATTTTATTTTTCTGCAGCATTTCAAGTACCATTCTTGCCAGACTTAAATACTCCTTTTATAAAATTGTCATAATTCTAGGGTATGGTTGAACCCTAGACTGATTTATTGGGGGGAAGGAAAGACGGTTATGAAGACTTTGGTACTGTGTTGTGACCCAAGTCTAAAGTGAAGATGAATCATAGCAACATAACATGATCTGGGCCCAGTGCAGCTGCAATTTCACATTACTCCCGTCCCTCTTCCACCATTACTGAACAACCAGTAATGTACTTGAAGTACTTTAGAAATAAACGTAGTTCAATGATGATAGGTTTTGTTGCCACAAAAACCTTTTTTAATGAGCAGATTGCTTAGTGTAGTTCAAGTATAAATTTACTTTGTATCCAAGTTTCTTTTGTTCAGTGAAATGCGTGTATACATACAGTTTCCATATGAGATAAGAGCTTCAGTCACTTGACTAAAGGATAAGATGAGATAGCTCTTTTGTTGAGTTTTTCTTAGCTCCTTTTCAGCTTTTTATGGCAACGGGTCTTCAAATTTTTTCTGTGAAAGGAAATATTTAGTGGCGGATATTAAGTTTTAGAGACGTAATGAACATTTGACTTAAGACCTAAATTCAAATTTCTGTAATTTCATTAGAACAATTGGTAGAAAGTGAGGGTCAATGTAAAGGAAAGTTAACTCCTCCTAAAGTAACAGAATTGGTGTGAACAATCAAATTTAGATCTTGAGTAGTTTCATAGAACGGTCTATTGAGAAACAGGGGTGGCACCCCCCAGTAAAGCACAACCTCTGAAAATCATAAAGTAGATATGGAATGAAAAATGTAAAAGACAAGTGAATTATCAGTAAAAGGCAGATCACAAAGCATTTTGTGCAGAGAAGTGTTCCATGTCCAGTTATCTTGCAGAACTGAAATTTACTAGGTATTTTAGTGAAATAATTAAGTGTGGGTAATATCCCATTAGATACCTTCTGAAAGGATCCAAGAATAAATGTCACTCTAGACTTCTAATTTTTCATGATTTCTAGTGTTATTTAATTTTTACTACTTTCCTACTTTTAAGCACCACTTATACCACTACTTCCAGTAGTAGAAGTGAGCTGATTATTGATGAACATTTATTTTTCATACTGAGAATTCCAAATCTTGTTGGAGATTCCACTGTCATTCACATTAGTCAGACCTTTCAAATGAAAGTTTGGCCTGTTCAATGCTGCCATCATGAGTTTGCATTTAACACTTGCATTTATGAAATTAAATAAATGTGTAGAAATATGGTTTTCTTAACCTAAACTTGCTGATCCTGCTTTTGAGTAACTGGCGTCTGCTAGAATGTATCTGACTTGTACTTTTTCTCTAATACTTGTTAGTCTTTAAATAAGCAAAACAGTTTCCAGCTGTAGAACACAAAGAGTCCCAAATTTGATTCCTTTCTCTCCACAGAGATTCCCTTCAACAAAGGACATTTCTTATTTCTTTTGCCAGCTTCATTAAAACACTCATCTTCACAAAGGGAATGGAATTATGTCTTGCAGAATTTGTAAGTGACATTGAGGACCAACTTATGATAATATTATGTCTTTCTTTCCCTCACTCTTTCATTTTCTATTCCTTTAGTTCATTTTCAGGCTTCCATTAGATGAAAGTGGATATATACATGGTATATTCTTAGTCTCTAAACCTATAGCAAGGCCAGTTTACACTCCACATCTTGAATCAGAGGATGTAATTCAATGAGACTTAAGAGTCCCCATTTAACTCCTATATCTAGAAATTATAGGGAACTGTCACTAATAAAACGCATTTTAATAGAATGTTATAAAGTGTACCTTAAATGCAATACTCAGCACTTGATATTTTAAATCTGTTATTTTGGTTGTGTGCAGCCTTTCAAATCACTAGAAACAGTTAAGGCACTTAAAAGGAATTCCAAGGCATGCAAGGACATCTAAATTATCTGAATTTCACTATCTTTCTTGGTGGTCATGAGGGGAGCAGTTTTGTTTGTAAGTTGAAGGGGAACACATTCTATTTGTTGGAATTCATTGTTTTATATGCTTTTCCCTATTTTGTCTTTGATGTCATTGTCTGCTTTTAATTTCCTTGTCATCATTCCATGACTGTTGCAAATGTTAATGATCTGACCTTGAAATTGCAGGAATGATGTAGAGATAATTATGTCACACTTTTTTTTCCCCTTGATCCTTGCTGTAGGTCCAAGTGATTTTCTGTTCTGTGGTAGCTCAAAAATTAGGCACACAATTTTCATTTAGTTTTTGCTTTGAAAAATGCATTATCCATGATTTTGCAGTTCTAGAAAATGAAGAAGTTTGTAGGCTGCATAATTTCCAAAGTACATCACACGTCCTTCTTACAAAGTGATCTATTTAATCTACTTAACTTCCATGGAAACATGGAAAAGTTAAAAACTGTGGTGGCTCTTGACAGGTCTTAGTCGTGGTAACAGTCTTGCCTGCCAACCTTTATGGCAAAATTGGGATTCTCTGAAAAACAAACAAACAAACTGGATTCTGCCTATCACTGAAAAGCAACAGTTATTTTATTTTTAGTCAGTCTGTGTTCAAGTGGTGGTCCATGAGGTTCTGTCCTATTATAGTAAACTTCCTATACATGACTGAAGAGACTGTATGTACTATACTACGTTAAACACATCAATAAATATCACATTTACTTAAAAAATCCTGACAGTACAAGTTAAAGTTACAATAAATATTTTGGCAGTAGTTTTGGTATGTACTTTCTTCCCATAAAGTATTGTTATGATCCAGTTAGTGAGAGATGGCTCTGTCCAAATTAAGATGCAAGAGACCAAATTCCAAAGTCAAAAATATAGAAAAAATACAGAAAATAGCTATCACCCATGGATTCAGCAGCATCCTTTCTTCACCCTGAGCTTCTCGGTGGTGGGGTTCCCAAAGCTGTTGTTCTGGAGGTATCACTTTTATATAGTCCAAGTTCCAGGTATCCATCCTGTAACTAAAGGCAATACATGTACCCTGAGATTTGCTCACTTGTTGCTAATAATGCCAATCTCTGTATGTGCTGTTCACTGAAGAGTTGGAGTCGATCCTCGTGGCCTCTTTCAACTCAGGATATTCTGTGATTCTCTGTATGAGCAGTTACTTTCTTTCCCACCCTTTGTCACAGTGGGAATTTTTGCCTGGATACATCAACCAGGATGTACTAACCAGATTGTACCTGCATCAGGTCTGGAATCAGCATCTTCCTGTTGCAAATTTGTCCCTCTGTGCTCATCACAAGTTCCTGCAGTTGTGGCTTATTTTATACCAAATTCCTTCTGTGGCCTTCACACTGTTTTGAGAGAGACAACTGTGCTCTTTAAGTCCTTAGAACCATTAAAAAAAAAAATCTTAATTGGTAATATCCTGCCACATAACAAAAACATGACTACAAAATCTAAGCAGAACTTACCTGATATCTGCTCATCTTTTTCTGATTTTTATAATCTTTAATGCTTAGTTTTGATAAAAATATTTGAATAGTCTTGACCATAAAAAAAGCATATGGAAACCCCAAAAATTGATTTTATCTGAATGTTGTTCCTTTGCAGGCCTTAACTAGACTAGTCACTAGAGTGACTAATACCTAATGTAAGCATACACAAACCTCATTGAATAACAATGTTTTGAAAGCAAGACCATTTCTTCATTAGATAACTCACCAAAAAAAATCTACTTTTAAACCTGAGATTGGCTGTGTGCTCCTTCTCTTAAAATTTAGACATTTTAGATTTGTTTCTGATATAGAATTGAGTATCTCTTTCATGATTTTTTTAAAAAAGCCCTTTCTCTGTTTAGAAATTTAAGCTCAAAGGTAATTAATATTTTAAATTCTGAGTCCATAATTACAGCTTTGAGGTACTTAAAGTGACCTCTTCATTTTAGTCAAGAGATAACTCATATACCCAGTATTATTTTATAAATCAGAGTTGTTTCTGTAGAAAGAAAGAGTGTGAATCCAAAACCTGCTTGTTCTTTCAAGACTTCTATGTTAATTTGGCACCTGAATGGGTCATGTTTGAGAGATGCAGCAGCACAAGTCACAGTAATCCTTTTCCACTGTGCTGGAATTAGGATTTCTCCACAACTTGTTTATCATTAGGCCTCTGATTCAGTCTGTGCTGCAGTAGTTCATTTTCAAAAACTACTAGTAAAATATTATATGATAGAGGTGAAAAGTTTATTTAAATGATATGTGAGGTTTCTGTCTTTAGCTTAACCTACCTATGGAGTGGATTGAACTAAACTAAACAAAACAAAACAAAACAAAACAAAACAAAACAAAAAACTGTAGGATGGGTTTTATAGAAGGTAGTCTTTTTGCAAAATCAATTTTTCAAAAATTAAGAAGTGTCAGAATGTAAGTTACTCATGAAAGCATAATTCAGCCTCTGTGCACAAATTCATTAGCATAGTCTTTAATTACACAGTCACACAGTATTTCCCTTAGGCTCCCTGCCTCCTTCATTGCATTGGAGAAATGGTGTCTTGAGTATGTAGCAGCTGTTTAATATTTTTAAGTTCATCATTCATATGTTGGCCTTTGCCTTATTTACTGCACACTCTTTTGAAGCCTGAAATAAGTATACAATTATTATTTATCAGTTTTAACATATATATTATTTATTTTCTAATTATAACAAAGATTACAATTGTAATTGTAAAAATTGTGATTCTTTCTTCTCCACTTTGAGAGACAAAAAATAAATCATTGTTATCCTAGTGTTGTATGTGGAGAAAATGGGATAAGAATAAATCAGAATTAGTGGCAAAACTACTGTTATAACTTCTTATTGCATGATGCACAACTCAGGCTTTACTGCTGCTAACTAAACTGCAGTATTAGGTGATGCTTTTTATCTCTCATGTACTTTCCTGATAATTTTTTATTGCTGAGGCACCAGGATCTCATCCTAGACACTCCAAAAATTAAATTCACATGAGAGATGGCCAAATATTAAAATTGTGGGTTTTCATTCTTTCCAGGCTTATACATTAATTGTTATCATCCATTTAATGGTGATAATATAATGAACATTTATATCACATATAATATAATTACACATAATATAATTATATCACATCCATATAATTAACATTTATATCACGTCACAGCCTCCAACTTCTTAGATTCTTATCACATTTTTACCTGCAACATTGTGTTCTTGTCTTCAGGTGTCTAGAAGGACATTGTACTAGTTACTTTCTCTTCTCTGTAGAAAATACCTCAAAAATTTTCATCTCAAGCTCATTTAAAAACATAGTTTAACTTTTTGAACAGGAGCAACTGACATAAAACTGTTCATCCATAAAACTAGTATTTCAGCAACTGCTATAAATAAATGTATTCCATCCACATTTTCTCTACAATAATATTTTATGTATTTGTTTGTTTGTTTTTGTTGGTTTGGGTTTTTTGGGTTTGTTTTCTTTTTTTTTAATGCCTAACTGTCAATATACTGATCTGCCTACCTAGCAGTAACCCTTTGGGCCAAAGGAATTCTGCTTTCTTTGTATTGTAGGTATCTGTTAGTTTGACTATATGGTTATTCCTAGGACCAAGCTGCTTATAGTTACATAATCAAAGAGTGACACATGGTCCTCATAGCTCCTGATAGTTCCTCCCAGTTTAGCTGTCCTTCAGGTGATTTTCAATAACTCCCAGGATAGTCTTCTCCGTAGTTTTACCAGGCACTGAAGTGAGACTAGCAGTAGCTTTCAAGGTCTTCCTTCTTGCCTTTCTTGAAACCTGGGACGCATTAGCCAGCTCCCAGTCAACAGGTACCTCTCCAGATTCTTAAGAAGATTCAAAAAACACTTAGAGGGGTTTCCCCATGATATCAGTCAGTTCTTTGAGTATTCCCAGGTGAATCCTACCAGGATCCAGATGGAGCAGCATATCCCACACAAGTTTGGAGTTTGTTGGGAGTTTATCAGGCTCACAATCAAGTCCCTCCAGCTCAGGGCAATGTCTACAATCAGTGTTCAAGGCTGAAGCAAAGAAAACATTAACCGTCCCTGCCTTGTCTATGTCCCTTTTTTTCAGGTGCTTGTTCTCATGGTGCAACAGAATGGTGTTATTTTGCACAGCTTTTTGCCATCAATGCATTTTTAAAAGCTCTTTTAACTACCCCACATAGTTCTGGCCAGATGAAACTCTAAATGAGCTGTAGCAACGTGAATTTTCTCCTCACAGTGGCAAGTAGCCTTTCTGTATTCCTCCTATGTCAACCAACCTTGCTTTCACTGGAAATAAAGTTGTTGTTGTTTTGTTTTGTTTTGTTTTGTTTTGTTTTGTTTTGTTTTGTTTTGTTTTGTTTTGTTTTGTTTTGTTTTGTTTTGTTTTTTCCACCTTAACCCCAGAAGATCCTTGTTCAACCAAGTCAGCCCTCTGTCTTGCCTGCTTTGACATTTTGGAATTGCCTGCTCCTGTGCACTAAGAAGGTGGCATTTAAAAAGTGACCAGCACTGGTGAATCTCAGCAGCTTCAAGAGCATCTGCTCTTTTTATGACCAGAGGTGAAGTTTTCCTGACAGTTTTCTTCCTGTCACTAGAGCTTATAAACCCAGCTGCTTTATCGCTCCTATAGCCAATATGGTCATCAGTCACAATTTGACCTATGAGCCTGTTATGATCCCACTTCTGACTCCAAAATAATGTTAGGATAAGATTATTAAGAGATGCCTCTGCCCAAATTAACGTGCAGAAAAGACCATATGCCAAAGTCAATACTATGGATTTTATTTAACAGTAAATGTGAGGTAGCAAGATAGATAGGAAGAGAAGAAAGGAAGGGGGGAGAGGGAGAAAGGAAGAGGTAGGGAGAAGGGAAGGGGAGTGGAGGACAGAGGGGGGGTGGGGAGGGAAGGAGGAGAGAGGGGAGGAGAGAAGAGAGATAGAGAGTGGGTAAACAAAAGATATCACCACCTAGGTCCCTGCAGCATCTCATCAGCCCTTTTACTTCTGGTGTTCTCAGTGGAGAGGGGGGAAAGGAGGAAGAGGCATTTTTATACAGTTTGAGTCCCAGGTATCCACAGAGTGTAAATGCAGTTCCCACAGCTTGGGCTGGTATGTGTAAGAGGACTTTCTTCCTTTCTCACGGTTTGCCATGGTGGAAATTTTTGTCCAGACAGGTTACCCAGACCTGCCTCACCAGGCCTAGCATCTTCCTGTTGTTGCCATCTGTGTTTTTCCCACAGTCTGCACAGTAGAATTTTGTCCTGTGTACTAATTCTAAACCTTCACCTCTTAGGTCTGGTATTAACACCTTCCTCTTTGCCATCTGTGCTTAAACTCCTGTATAGCGGCTGATCTCATGGAAACATTCTCTTTTGACAGTACTTGAGACAGTTCATTGTGCTTTTTAAGTCTTTACAGACTATTAACAAGAGACAAATCAAAGAGAACTCCTTTCCTAGTCATCTCCTTTAGTTCCTGTATGGAGAAGTTATCAACCAGGTGTTCTAGGAATCTTCTGGACCTGTTTCTATCAGCTGTGTTGTGTTCACAGTTAACATCTGGCAAGCTGAAGTCCCCAGCTTCAGTTTGGTTGGAGAGACAGCCTTGATGCTGTATCAGGACCTCTTGGCAGTAGCAAAAACACTTGTGTGTCATCACCATGTTCTAGCTAACAATACAACGCACAGCCCTATGAGATCTGCGGTGTCGAAGGTGACTCCATTCCAGCCAGAGAATGGCCTTCTAGAATCCTTCTAGAAGGAAATATAGAAGCAAAAAGTTTCATTGTTCTGAAAAGTGTGAGCTCATAGGGGAAGCAAATAATTTTCTGATGCTTTTCTTACATATTAAAACCCAAACCATGCTGATTATTAACCACTGCAGGTAAAATAATGTAACACATTTCTTTTCCTTCTGGAAAAAAGTTTTAGAATGCTCTACAGTTGTGTAGCAGTTAATGAATATTACAGAAGCCAAGCCTAAAACTTCCTTGAGAACCTTTGTATTACTTAAGGTATGACTATCTTTATTTTACTTTGTGATGTGGGCATCTGCATAATTATTTATTTATATATTTATCAATATTTTGCACACCTTTAATTTTAGCTTAGTGTTAGCGTTCTTTTACTGCTTTACCTAAGGTCACTATGTTGACCTTCAGCAGCCTAATTCCATTGTAACTTAAGTTTTAAGGTTGGAAATAAATATTATTCACCTTTATTAATTATTAAATAAATGTTAAAATAATTTCTAACTTAAGAATATTTCTTGACTTACTAATTTTTTCTAGTGGAGGAAGAAATTTCTTTGTGTAATTTAACAAAAAGCCTATGACACTATAGACACATTCACCAAGTTATAGTGAATGATTTTCAAGACATTTTCTCTGAGTTTTTGTTTTGTAAGCTTTCTTTCAAACATCTTGTGAGGTTTTCTGTCTCTCCATTAGCTTAAGAGTAGCATAGTGAGTTTTCAGTCTCTGCATTAGCTTAAGAGTAGCATATTCGCAGGGACAACTCTTATTTTCAAGAAACTGTCCGGTACTAAGGAGGTGATCTTTGAATCATTATAACTGTGGGCTCTTTTTAATACTTGGAAGAGTGGAACTATAGTATAGCAGATGATGTAGTGACAGAAGTACTACTTCTGGCCATTTACGGCAGGGCAATAATCAAGTGTTCCATGACAAAATTTTCCTACAATGCCAGTTAAAAGCTTTCCCTAAATATGATAGTGTAAAGGAGCAGATTGTAACGGTAGTGAGGGTTCTAGGTCTTGCGTGAGATTGGAAAGTAAACAGCAATTTTTATCAGCTTCAGGTTGAACATTGAGTTCTGACAATGAGAGTAATTGCTGCGTAATTGCTGCTCTGTTCTAAAAGTTTGTTGATTTGCCGAGGCCCAGGTGTATTTTATTTGCTGGCATATAATTTGGAATAATAAATCTATAATTATCTCCATCTACTTTGTGGAGAAAAATCATGCAGTACTCGTAATGTTACAGCAGAAGTGGCCCAAGGTGTTTGAGATTGTTAGGCTACCTTGTCAGGAAATCATGCTCTTTGTCTTGAGTCAGAAACAGTAAACAAGAAGCTATAGTTGCTCTCTTGACTCATAATATTTATCACTACTTTGAAATCAATGAAGTTTCTGAGAAAGATAACAGATTTCTAAGTGCAGTTTAATTTCACTTTTTTCACTTCATCATCTGTATTATATTTCTGTAAGCAAATGAAAATGGTAATAGGCAGCCTAAAGTAAACTTTCTGGCTATCAGGCTATTCACCTTGTCATTTGCTTTAATCCTTTCAACTCAGCTATCAAGTGATTTATGCACAATTTGAATTAAAAAAAATGTATCATAGAATAGTTTGGCTTGGAAGAGACCTTCAAGATCATTTAGTTCTTTCTTCCACTATAAGCAGGGATGCCACCCCCTTTCTCAGGGCACCATTCAACATGTTCTTGAACCCTTCCAGGGATTGGGCATCCACAACTTCTCTGGGCAACCAGTTCCAGTGACTCACAGTAAAGAATTTCCTGAATGTCTGATCTCCTTTTTCAATCTAAGGCTATTTTTCCTTGTCCTTTCAGTACTTGCCCTTGTAAAAGTCTCTCTTCAATTTCCATGTAGCCCTTGTAGATACTGAAAGGCTGCTGTAAGGTCTCCCTTTTCTAGTAAAAACAACGCCAACTTTCTCAAGCTGTCTTCATAGGAGAGGTGCTCCAGCTCTCTCATCACCTTAATGGCCCTCCTCTGTACTTGCTCCAACAGGTTCATTCCTCTGCTGAGTACTCCCGTGGGGGTCTTACAAGAGTAGAGTAGAGAGGCAGAATCACCTTCCTTGACCTGCTGATCACATTCCTTTTGATGCAGCCCAGGATAGATTTGGTTTTCTGGGTTATGTTGAGCTTTCTGTCAACAAACTGTCCCAAGTCTTCCTCTTCATCCATTCTCTGCCCAGCCTACTGGTTACCTTTACCTTTACCTGGCCTTGTTGAACTCCCGTGAGGTTTGCACAGGCCCAACTCTCAAGACCGCTGAGTGCCACTGAACGACATCTCCCCAGTGTGTCAACTGCACCACACAGCTCAGTGTTATTGGCAAACTTGCTACAGATGTCCTGTACATTCCTGCTGTTCCTATCATGTTAAACAGTGCAGGTCTCCTGACCCTGAGGAACACCACTCACACCTGATAATCAACACTACTGTGCAGCGCTAAGGTAGATAAAAGGCTGTATCTAGCAAGCAATATGAAGTAGCATGTGCAGGGATTTGTACCACAGGGCAATTATTAAGAAAGCTATTATTTGACTCTGTCTTGTAACTTTTATGTGATGCTGTGCTTTATAATAAACATCATACATCAATAAGATTCCTGAAAAATATTTCCTGAATTACATGAACTGTATTTTCCCTTTCTTGTCAGATTTAATGGAAATGCCATTAAAAGATACTGTGAAAAATGAGGTCATTAGACCTAAAACAAAGACATTGTATTGTGTATCAAGGAAAATTAAAATGTTAATGAACTATTTTAATTGAATATGTTTTGAATCAGTCTGAATCAGTCCTTTTGTTTTCTGTGATCCTAATTTCTCTCACATTTCTGTTTCAATAAATAACATTACTATTTATATTCCAAGTTGTATAAGCTGTCAGTAAGGTTCAGTACAGCAAGGGGGTGGACATGAGAAGGAAAAAACAACAGGAAGAAGAAATGAGGTGCTTCTATATTTTTTTAGGTGGTCATGTGCAGTGTCCTGTAGTTGATCTAAAACTTATAGTTTAGAAAATTATTAAACCATCCATTAAGTATCTTTATTTTTGAAGCCACATTTTTAGTTTCAGTCATTATTGACTTTTACCTTTAAAACTTTGTTATTAAATTGGATGTAAATGCAATTTGGAATGCTACACTTTCCTCTCATGCTCTTTAGATATTAGCCTTTCTTTTCCTGTGCAAATATGCACTTAAAGCAGTTCACATGCAACTTATAAATAAATTTATTTCAATACATGGACTGAAAAATTTACTCTCATCATCACATTGACATTTTTCCAATATTTTAATATTACAGTTTGGACACACAGTCACAGTAGTAATCTTCCTGATGTAGTGGGGAAGTTTCTGTCTAAATTTTAGTTATTCTTCTCTCATACATATGCAAATAAACTCTTTTCTCTAATTTGTATATTTTAACCATAATAGAGCGTGAAACAATAAAACATATTATTGGCAAAACCAATTCATTACTTTGAGGTTGAATCATAATTTCCTAAGTAAGATAAGAACTAATTTAATTACTTTTTACTGTTTAGAAACTCTGAAATTTAACTGGGTCTTGGGCTGAAATTATCTGTACTCAATGGCTATCTCACTTGAAGTTCTTATGAGCAAATCCAAGCAAAACACTTAGTAGCTTTAAAGACCATGATTTCAGGAAAATGAATTCCATTGTGGCCATAAAAGAAAAAAAAAAAAGAAAAAAAAAAAAAAAAGGACAACCTTTTTGTTAAGTTCTAACTTTCTTGCACATTGAATCGGTGACCTGAAATTTGGCAAGGGGATATCTAACCAGATTCAATTTGTAAAATTTTGATTTGCATAGGCTTACTCACTTGTTTAAAAGGATTTAGTTTACAGAAACTGAAATCCCCAAGAGCTTAGTCCAAGCTGCAGTCTTATCAGAGCTCCTAGCAAGGTTTCTCTCTCTTATTATTACTTTCTTTTTTGGGGGTAGGGTGTGTGCTAACACTCAATTTCTATCTTGGAAAAAGTCTACATTCGATAGCCTGTTTTAGATGAAATTCATATGTATCTCCATGCTGGATAACCTTGGCTGACCGCCATGTATCCACTAAGCTGCTTCCACTCCCTCTCCTCAGCTGAACCGGAGAAGAAAATAGAATGAAAAAACTCATAGGTTAAGATGAGAATAGAAGATAACTTACCAGTTAGTGTCAAAGAGAAACAGACTAAACTAAAGGAAGTTTCATTTGATTTGTTGCCAAATAAAAACAAAATATGACAGTGCAAAGGGAAAACAAAACTAAAAAATTTCTTCCACCTCCTCTTTTTCCTAGACTCCACTCCTTTATTCCCATCTCTTCTAACTTTTTCTTCGCCTGGGCAGTAACGGTGGATCAGGAATGGGGAATGGGATTTGTGGTCAGTTCATAACACTTCATCTTTGCCACTCCTTCCTCCTCATGCTCTTCCCCTGATTCAGTGGGGAGTCCTTTGCACCATCTATAGTTCTTTTAGAGCTGCTCTCACATGTGTCCGTGGGGGTACTGTCCTTCAGGAAAGGACTGCTCCTCTAGTTGCAGATCCTTTCAGGGCTTATCCACTTGCTGCAGTGTGGGGTCATCCACAGGCTCCAGCAGAGACCTCCGTGTGCTGCAGACAGACAGCCTGCTTCCCTGTGGTCTTCACCATTGGCTGCAGGGGAATGTCTGCTCTGACACCTGGAGCACCTCTTCTCCTTCCTTCTCTAACCTTCATGTTTGCAGGGCTGATTCTCATGTATTTTTATTGATCTGTCACAGTTGTTTGCAGCACTTTTTACTCTTTCATAAATATGTTATCACAAGGGTTTCTGATGGGTTCAACTTTGACCAGAAGTAGGTCCTTCTTGGAGCTGGCTCTGTCCAGTATGGAAGCAGCATCTTCTCACAGAGGTCACTTCTGCAGACCCCTGACTACCAAAACCTTGTCATCTAAGTCCAGTACAAATGCATTAAACAACTTTTGGAGCAAGCTCTGCTTTGTATTCATAGAGTTGATCTGAGAACTGTTTTTTTGTGTGTGCGTGGGTGTGTGGGTGTGTGTGTGTTTGACAGAGAACAGTATTTGTTCTGTGTTTAGGGTTGGGGTTTTTTGTGTGTTTTGTGTTAGTACATTGTCGCTTCCTTTTGGAAAGATAGAGTTGCCTTGTTTCAGAAGGGAATAACTGATCAAACTAGAAAGAAGCAGGTTGATGGATCATGGGACCAAAACTTGAGAAAGAAAACAAGCCAAATAAGTAAGTCTTGGTAACTGTTTCTCTAGAGACTTTCCTTTTTGCTCTGTTCTGTGACCTTCTGAAAAAGGCAAAAGCAAGAGTGGAATTAACAGTCTTACATCCTGACTAGATGTTTAGCTCAGCAAAACTGAAAAAGTTTAAGTGACAATAAAGTTGCTACCAAATTAAAACCTTGGTGGTGTTGTATAGTCACATGTATATTCAGAATATGATACAGGGAATCATTATTAAACATATCAGAGGACAAATTTATTGAATGTCATTAAAGAATGCTGCAGAGCTAGTGCAGGTTGCCTTGATCAACAGATTTGAAAGGTTCAACAGATAATACACTAGCTGCAAATAGATTCATTGTTGTCACAGACCAACTCTGTATGTTTCAAGAGATACATTCTTGATGATAGCTTCAACAGTCTTGAGTTTGGACTTCTATCTACACATATTTACCATTAAAGATGAAAAAGAAGAGCACTATTTATAGCAAAAGGATCAAAATTATCCGTACACTGCTGACTCCCATAGTGCCAGAAAAACATCAATTAGTTCATTTTCATTTAAAAGCATACTGACAGTTGGAGATGAAGCTATTTAAACCAGTGAAACATTTTATTTTCCTAAAGATTTTCTGAAGTGGAGTGAAAGGCCTTAGTCAAATCATCAATGACACAAATGAGATTCATGTTATTCATGTTATTAAAATAGGGTATTGCATGTTCTTATCATAACCTAAAATACTTTGTAAACATCAAAGGACAACATTCTCTACAGCTCAATTTCTTTATGATGGTTAACAACATGCTTACATTTTATGTAGTCTATGGAAGAAAACCATCCTTATTTTAAAATGAGAAAGGCCAGACTACTTAAATAAAGATGGTTCAGACACAGAAATTATAGAATTTGTGTAACTGCTAATAAATGGATTTTAGTCTTAATGATACCTTGAAAACTATTTCAGACATTTCTGCATATGGCGACTACCCATTCACATTGTTTTTTCCTTTTGAGAGGTCAAGCAGTAACCGCTGGTCTAAGAGATATTCTGGGTATTCACACTGAAACTGTTCATGTAAAGGATTGAAGACTTAGATAAAATTCCTTAGTAGTATTTTTCCATTTATTCTTCCTTGAGAGTGCCTAGTATCTATAGTTCCATAAGAAAAGCTAATAATATCTGCTATTAAAAGTTATATTAAGGAAGAACTGCTGAAATTCATAGATGTTTTCTCTCTTTAACAGAACTTTAGTTTTTGAGGTTTAACTCTGTGATGGCACTCCAGAATTGCATTTTAAGTTTTAAATTTTAAAAGTTAGATGAAACTTTCTTCAAATTATTCAGTGATCCATCTTTGGTCCAGCTGAAGTCAGATACATTAAGGAAAAGTCATCCAGAATTAGTTGACTATGCCCCAATGTAGTTGCTCCAGATTGAGGCAGCTGTGTAATGAAAGCAAATGTAACACACCTCTTTCCAACCCATTGTCTAGATTCTTGATAGAAGGAGATTAGCTGAAGAAGAAAGGTGTGATTGACTAAAAGCTATAGTGTTTGGGAAGCAAAGGGGATTGAATAGGCAAACAGGAATGTAAAGGTACATAGACACACTGCAGTTTCAGAAGGACACAATGTCTGTCTTGACATGCATCTTCACATCAAAATTATACTGCAACAAAGCAAGTATTACTTCAGTGTGACTGAATGAGAAAGACCATATTGACAGGGTTTGGGCCACTATAGTTATGAAGGCAACAGAAATCTCTTCCAGCAGCATAGATGAAATACAAATGTTGCTAATTCTCACAACTTTAACTGAAATTCTTTAAGTGATAAAACAGCAGCTGTTTTTGCAAGCAAATCTGGAATTAACAAGATACTGTGATTTAACAATATTTCAACAGAAATTTAGGAAATACCCCAGTTTTTATCTTTTTATATGAATGAGAAGTGTCATAGTGCGATTAAATTATTTCTGTGACTAGAGTTCTACGTAACGGTTCATTTTCTAAACCTAAATTAAGAGAGTAATTGGAGGTGTGGTTATTATTTAAAGCCCCACAGGGCTCATTCATTAGCCTGGCCAGCCTATTTCTGGCTGAGTAGTAAATACCTTTAGATATGGAACACAGTCCCAAATAGGAAGAGAAGGAATATGTATATCCATAAAGTCTGTAAGTACTTAAAATATATAATGGAACATAGTTATGAAATATTTTATGCTAGTAATAGAAAACTTCAGGTAAATTATCCAATAAAAATCATGTTGATATATCTGCTGTCCCTCTGAAAAATATATTGTCATGGAGAATGGCTGTAACCTGTTTTCTTTTTACTGGAAATGTTAAGTGCATGTGATATACATAAAATATTACTTTTAATGGTGTCTGCCATTATTTTCTTACTTCATTCTCAGAGCAACTTCATCTGACTTTCCTATGAGTGTCATTAGACAAATTATCCTCCTTGAATTAATTATCCCCCTTTTTCTTTGTGAAATGTTCACATTCTGTCTCATCAACTTATATGATCAGGAAATGAGAAGTACCCTGACAATTGGCACAATTCAGCAAGGGCAAAGAAGGTTATCACCACCTACACAGTAGGGAAAGAAAAACTATTTTTATAGATTATTTTTCTCCCCATAGAATTTGAACAGAACAGAACTGACTCTATACTCTTGAATGGCTGTTCTGTATAACACATTATAGACTAAACATCTCATGAATTCATATAGGGAAAAGACTGTATGCTTAAATCCTCCTCATCATCTCCTTTCCTCCCTTTACATGCCTGTTTCTTCGGCAGTGGGACCCAAGAGCACAGAGAAAGTGCTGCAACACTGTAATGGGTGTCTCACCTGGAGCAGTCAGGCACAGGTGGAGTTTTCTTATAGTTTGGCTACAGGCATTTTTCCATTCTGTTTGTATTTACAAACAAGTCAAGATTTATTCCCTATTCTCACACTTGCCAATTGCTAAAAAAAAAAAATAGCCACACTATACATTAGAGAAGGTTTTCCTTTCCTATCTTTTAGGCAAACAAGGAAGAGAAAAAAAGAAAATAAATATAAAATAAAAATAAAACCTATTGTGGTCAGAATTGAGGGTGAGAAAAATCACACTAGTTTTTCTGGGTAAAAATAGTGGTAAAGTGAAAAAAAAAATTATATATCTGGATTTCCCAAGGCATGGAATCTGTATGTAAAAATCTGATCATTAGAAGGGAATAAGGGTATTGATAACCTTTAAAATATAAATGAAAATCACATGGAAATAGACATTTTTTTCTCTCACAAATGAACTTCCATCATTTGTTTAAAAATATTATTTCAACAGTAATAGGTAATAGACTATCTCTTTTATTTGAAGATACATATAAATATTATAATATTTAAGAGAAGGTATCATCTGTTAGGTGATTCAAATTTCTGTTTAGTGATACCTAAACCTTATTACAAATAAATGTAACCAATCTCCAGTCTACTACCATGTAAATTGATAAGCATAGTCTAAGACCACAGAAATTGGTCCAAAACTATTTGTTTGCTATGTATCTTTAAGATTATGTTATTTGAGTATATATACTATGAAGACACGTGGTGTAATTTACATTATTAATCATTCTGGTTTACACTGGGAAATGTATATATTCTTGATTCATAGGTTATTAGTTTTTATTTTGCCGATTTCTGCTTTTTCTGTGCCTTTTCTCCGTAATACTTAAGTTTGAATTTTCAGGATAAGATAGATTATGTGGTGGATTGATGCCAGCTGAATGTCAGGTGGCCACCAAAGTGGCTCTATCACTCCACTCCTCAGCAGGACAGGGAGATTAACAAAAAGTTTATCAGTCAGGATAAGGGCCGAGTTACTGGTCACCATCAGATGCAAAACAGTCATGATTTGGGGAAATTAATTTAATTTGCTGCCAATCAAAATCAGAGTAGGATAATGAGAAATAAAGGACTAAATTATTAAACACTTCCCCCCTGAATCCTTCCTTCTTCTTGGGCTTAACTTTATTCCAGAATTCTCTCCTTCTTCCCTCTCATTGCAAAGGAGGTCAGGGAATAGGGACTGGTCAGTTCATCATATGCTGTCTCTGCTGTTGCTTCCTCCTCATGGGGAAAGACTCCTCACACTTTTCCTCTGATCCAGCATGGGGTCCCTCATGGGACGAAGTCTTTCATAAACTTCTTCAATATGGGTTCTTCCCACAGGCTGCAGTTCTTCTCAATGAGCTCCATCATGGGTCTCTTTTCATGGGCACAGTACTTCCATTATCAAAACCTTGGCACACAACCTAAAGATGATTATACTAACACTGGTTCCTTGGCCTTTGCAAACAAAAGTTAGACAAATTGCCTCCCTTATTTGAAATATTCAAGAACTGTCTAGACACAATGTTGTGCAATGTGTCTGGGGTGACCCTGAGTAGGGAGGTTGGAGCAGATGACCCACTCTGCTCCCTTCCAGCCTTACCTATTCTGTGATTCTGTGAAATATATGACAGTATATTTTTCTAAATTTTTGAATAGGAAAATCCTGCATTGGAAGCGTAAGCACAACAATTTTACAACTAAGTTAGATATATGTATTCAGTAATGTGTATATAAATTGTGCATATCATGGTATGTCAAAGTGGGATTACATAGATTTTTATATATTATCTTACAAAATGTCAGTGTGTTGATAAGTGGTGGTAAATTCTTGTAGCTTTTGCATAAAGAATTAAAATATCAAACGGCAAGCTTTATGCTTTTGAATCACACACTTGAACTTTTTCACATATGAGTACTTAGTTCATTCAGTATTCTTTGTTTCAAAAAATAGTATGTAATGAATTCAATGCTCTTTTACTAATGACAAAACAAATCTAGTTGTGTGTCATATTTCCTTTGATGCAGCCAGTAAAACAAATAATGGGCATTATTCTGAGGTGTAAAGAACATAAAGATGTAAAGAAAGTAAAGAATGATTGGTCTTGCTTGGTGTTTCCCTGAAGACTACAGATTTTGAATCTCTGCTGAAGTGATAACAAGTTTTCAGTACTGCACTTTTCCAGTGTGCACCAGTGATGTCTTTTCTTTCAATTTTTTTTTCCTTGTAGGAATCACATTATTTTTTATATACTTTTGAGTTACAGGAACAGAAAGATAGACAAGTTACCTCTTCAAACCCTAACTCCAGTACATTTCTGTCAAAATACATTTGTGTAGTAAGTGACCATTTATTTTCCCCAAGACTCCCCTTAATCATTTCCAAAATGGGCCTGTCCTTCACAAAGAGAAAGGGTAAGAGAAAAAAACCCATTCCTATCTCACTATACTAGGGGCTACTGTAGTCTGTGGCTCTCCCTTTAGTACATCATCGGTTAGAAATCTGCGAAATCTTTCAGTGAGATATACAAAAGTAGTGTAAGAATAATTTAAAATGAAAGGAAATGGTTATCTTAATTTTCTTTATATTATTATTTTACTTTTCACTGATATGTTTTCTAGATATTTTTTGTTAGAAAATACTTTGGGACTTAATAACTTAATTCAGTGCTGTGAAATGAAATGTACATGTTTATTTAGGATAATTGCTTTTTCCAAACTTAATATCCTCAATAGTTTCAACAGGAGTGTATCTTTTCAAAAAAGATGGCTTTCTAACATCTCCAGAAATCATCCCTCCTTCTACCGTTAATGTCTCTCTTGGTGAAATAATTTCTGAAAACAAAAATGGATTTTCTTTTCTGTCTCAAATACTTTAAAACACAAAAGAAAATGCTTGATTCATTGTTAACACATTTAACAAATTTTATTTATGGGTGGAAGTTCTTTTCCCTTTTTGTAAGGCTATGAAGGAAATAAGGACCATTTAACAGAAATATTAGCATAAGGTATTGGTTTTTTTTTCCTTAGGCACAAATAGCAGGAAAACAAATATCCATCCTAGCCATCTCATTGTAGCTAAAATGAAATGCAAATCTCAAAAACTAGAATGAATCATAAAAGAGAACAAAAAACAATATGTAAAACTACAAAGTAACCAGAATGTAAAATAAAATAAATAAATAAAACCAATAAATTTACTTTTGACTTGTCAAGGTAGCCGATATATATAAAAAACTTATTCCAAATAAACTTTACACTAGTATACTACAGAAATAGTGTTTCCACTAAAATATACTCTATAACAATTTCTGCTGTGAATTTCACCTTATTTTACATCTGCATTATATGAAAGAGAGCTTTATAATTACTAATATTTTAGTCCAACAAATACACTAAGCAATGGACTCTTACATACAGTTTTATTGATAGACATTCACATTATATTCCAGAAGAATAGCCCATATGCCTGTCTTTTTCTCTTCACTATTTGGTGCCTCACACTGAAATTTCCAATTTTATCATTGTGGGTTTTTTTTTTTTTTTTTTTAAAGTTTTAATTACAGTGTTAATAATTAAGCTGTATAAGAACTTACTGGTTTTTTTGCTAATTGCAAAACAACATTAAGTTATTTATATTTATCATGTGTTGTCTGGGCTTTTGCCGTTCTCTTCTGTCCCCTTTAAGGAGTTTGTAAAAGTCTTGTTTTTAGCCTTCTGTGTTTTTGGAGTCAGATACACTTTCGTATAAACAAGCCATTTGTTATTGTAAAATCTAGCGATGTTTACATTCTTTTCATAAGGAGGAGACTGTAGATGGACTGTTGCATGGTCCAGTGTGGTTGGAGAAGAAGATTTTCTTCCTCCAATCCATGATCACTGCTGGAGTTCGATAAATGTTGATTCTGTAAATAAAGCTCTCTCTTTTCCGCCTCGGACATCGCAAGGTGTGGGTGTGAGTTCTTTATGTCATCTGCGACAATCATTGAATGAATTATTTACAATGAGGGACTAGTATGAGTTTATCAAGAAAAGAAGCTCTGTCAGGCTCTGAACATAACTGCTTAGGAATTTTTGAAACAAAGTATGTAGTGCAGGGAAGCTGAAACACAAATGGTAGACCTAGCAGTAAAAAATGTAAATTTAATTTACTCCTTAGTGAATTAGAAAAAAAAAAAAAAAGAATTCAAATACATATTAATACACTTTCCTAAAACCATGTTATTAAAAATGTGATTATCTGACAAATGCCCAGGAAGCAGCTTGGTTTTTTCCTCTCTATTTTAAGGAGAGTTTATTGATATGCTGTAAGGAGATCTAAGAAGTATTTGCAAATCAATTAAAAAAACAAAATCAAAAACAAAAACAAAAATTAAAAAGCAACAAAACCCCAGACAAAACAGAAAATCGAACCCTACCATTTCTGCCCCTGTGGAAAATGAAGTACTAACAGAAATGGTCTGTTTCAAATTCAGAGATGAACTGATGCTAATACAAAATTTAGAGTGTATAAAAGTGTTGCAAGCAATGCATTCAGGAAAGTTTTAAAAGTAATGAAGGAAATATTTGCTATACATTTCAATTAATACAAATAGGGTTTAGGGATGGTTCAATGAACTTAAACCCATTACTCCTACAACATTTTGTTCAATTTGATTTTGTTTATGAAAGCAAATTCAGTGTAAGGCTATAGATGTAATCTCTCAAATACACCAAAATCACATAGGATATTTTTTTTCCAGATAGCGCGCGTAAATGATTTTACTCTGCCTAATATTTTTTTTTTTATTCAGGACCAGTTCCTTTAAGTCCTAAAAGAGATAGTTTTGGTCAACTATGTATCTTTTCAAATTTGAGAAAAAAACATGGAAACTCTTGCCCAGCTACATCAGAATAGAAACCCCAAAAGAGTAAATTGAAGTAGGCATAAATACATTTACTGCATAGTATATTTTTGTTTGAGAAAACTACAGTGAGTTCCACGATGTAGTCACTTGTTGGAGAACTAGTTTATAGAATACATTTGTTAATAGAATATGTTTGTTTTCCCAAATGAAATGTGAAATTACTTAGAAACTTAGAATAGTATTAATCTACTAGGACAGCCTAGGAAAACTTTGTACTTCTTTGGCAGTTAAAAACTAAGCAGTTCAGTAGGTTTGACATTAACAGTCCCACAAAAATTGAAGACAGGACAGCGAATTTTTGTGTTCTTTGGGATAGCTTATGTCGAATCTTCAGGAAAGCTGCAATTCTTTTTTTTTTTTTTTTTTTTGAGGTGTCAGATAAATCTGAAAAATCTCAGAATAAATTGAACCTGGTTTTATCCTTTTATAATAATGAATTATATCAATTCTTTCCTAGAACTGTTTGGAAAAAAAAACCAACAAAACAACACAAATAAACCAATAAGAAGTGTTTATGGTTTTTTGTGCTTTTTATTAGATGATTTTCTTTCTTTGTTTTTGAGTTTTCTCCATCCGAACAGAGTTTCAAAACTCTGTGGAGTATTTTCAAAAATAATCTTCAACTCTTTTTCATTTTTTTGTTAAAATGGAATGTTCTTTATTTGCTTCTTGTCACATTTTAATTGTATTTAGAACCTTAATACCTGAAAATTTTGAGAAATCAAGTGTATGCTGCTAAAAATATTAACCTAGAAAAATTGTTGGAGTTAAAATCAAAACACTTGCTACTTTTTCCTTGTACTCAAACTATCATACATGGAAATGTGGGGAAAGACAAAAACAAAAACAAAAACAAAACAAAAAACAAGCAAACAAGCAAACAAGCAAACAAACCTGCTCAACCTTTAAAGAGAAAACCTCAAACTATGGTACAAGGGTGTTTGTTGCTGTCATTACATGTAAATTTTTCGATGATTCTTCCTTCCCTGTAACTACTGAAAGTTCAAAACAGGATGCAGCTTGAGAGAATATTATAGCTCTAATGTAGAAATAGCAATCATTCAGGTTCCTTGAAGTTAAGACTACTGAGGTAAAATGTTATTTGACTATAGAGAATTATTTTTTGCATATGTTTGCATAATGTATGTGTATATAAATTTGTATATGTATTTATGTCTAACCTCCTTTTTATTGTGGGCAATTCTTTTGATGCCACCACTCCCTTATTTGCCGTATCATTGATACCTCAGTTTGATCTGTGTTGCAACATGGACAGAGAGTTCATGTTCTACTAGCAGTATTTTACTTAATGATATTATTGTTTAAAATTTTATGAAATAAAATAGGGTAGAAATACCTTTCCTCATATCCTTTAATTTTCAAGTATTTTATAAACACAAAAAGTTTTGATTGTTCTAATCCCTCGTAGTGGTTTAACTGTAGCCAACAACTAAGTCCAACACAACCACTCACTCATTCCACCTGGTGGGATTCCTTATGCAGAATTTCCTCCCTAAGAAACTGGGGTATAGATCCAGACTCAGTGGTGCATTTTGAAAACTGTCCTTACATAGATGATTTTATTTTGCTTAGAATTTTCTATGTGTCAGCATATACATGCAACAAGTTTGCTTTATTCTTCTATAAATAAATTCCTTATTTATTTAAACAGAAATTGAAAAAGAAAGCTGTGGGGATCCTGGAACACCATTGTATGGTATTAGAGAAGGGGATGGATTTTCTAATCGTGATGTTTTAAGGTTTGAGTGTCAGTTTGGATTTGAATTAATTGGAGAGAAATCTATCATCTGCCAAGAAAACAACCAGTGGTCTGCAAACATACCAATCTGTATTTGTAAGTACTACATATTTTCTTATTATTATTTTTACGGCAATGTGATAATCTTTACTTATAGGTAATTATGTGTGTGATTGATTTCAGAGTTACTCAAATGTAATTAACTCTCCTGACGCGATGAATTTACTTTTTTTTTGGCAGGTTTGCTTAATATACATTCCCAAGCGACAGGTTCTAAAACTGCTAAAACATTTTTTTCTCTTTTACCAGCTCTTAAAGCAATTCTCTTTATGTGCTTTGATATAGTGGTTTATTATTGCCTTTTTTGGTAGGATTCTGTTGATTTTGTGATGTAAATTATGTATGATACAATTTTGATAGCTAGTCTTATAAATTAATATATTTCCTCAGATTAGAAGTCACTGAATTGAAATCAAGAGTTTAAATTATTTGCATTTCCCTCATCTATTTTATATAAATACCTATTTGCACTTAAGTTATCCTAAGTATTTACAGCTCTCTTTCAGTTGCATTATTTAGCATAAGTAAAACATTGCATTATATAGCATAGGTATATACACTGTTGTGATGTTTATTTGTGGCAGCACCTTTCTCAGCTTTTCCAGTAAAATAGTGTGGATCAAATATTTTCAGAGTGCGTTTGCTTTCATCTCTGCAATTCAACTTAATATGGCTTAACTGAATTTATTGAATATTATACGTTATCCTGATAACAACAAAATATCTCCTGTCTCTTTGAGGCTTCTTAATTTCTAATGCCTCTGTGTGAACAACAAATGATAAGGGCACTATTGACTTTCTGCCCCTTTAATGTGCTCAGTGGGAGGTCTGCTCATCTAAACAGCTCTCTACAAGAGAAAATAAGTGGTACCAAGTGATTGTTATCAAGGGTAGATTGTAAGGACTGCCATGGATTTCTAATGCAACAAATATGTTCTTTATTTATTGTGAGCTCTGCTTGGGAGGTAGTTTTATTGAGAGGAAGGGAATATGAAAATTGAAAAAAGCCTTCTTTCCAGATTCACATAATCACCATAAACAATGAATTATTCAGTTGGGATACTCAGCAAGTTCTATAATTTCTTGCAAAAACTTAGTACTAAAACAGTCCTTATTGAAGTGTTTTATTCTGTTGTCTAATTTAGCTCTCCCTTTTTTGGCAGTTCCTTGTCTTTCCAATTTCACTGCACCGATGGGAACAGTTCTTTCACCTGATTATCCAGAGGGATATGGGAATAATTTAAATTGTATCTGGACAATAATTTCTGACCCTGGGAGCCGAATTCATCTCTCCTTTAATGACTTTGACTTGGAATCTCAGTTTGACTTCCTTGCAGTTAAAGATGGTGACTCTGTAGATTCCCCCATAATTGGAACATTTACTGGTGCTGAAGTTCCTTCCCATCTTACCAGTAATGGTCATATTTTACGTCTGGAATTTCAAGCTGACCATTCAATGTCAGGACGTGGATTTAACATCACTTATAACAGTGAGTAATGATTTTTTTTGTGTTTGTGTGTGGTTTTGTTTTCAACATACAGTCTAGGAGATAGGCATAAGTATTTAAAAATGATGCCATGGTAATATATCTTCAAGTAAATATATACCTAAAAATTCCTAGTATAGGTGGTTAGATTATTGCTCAAATACTGTGCTAGGGCTGAAAATACACATATTGTTCTCATTTATGGCTTTAGAGATCGTTGTGATAGCAGTGTTTGGCAGACTGACAAATCAGGCCAGTTCCAAAATTGTATAATAGGACTTTACTAAATGTGCTGGCAACACAATTTGTGCCACATCATATTAATCACCACCATTGCCTGTACAAAACTGTTATTCTTGAAAACTCATATGTTCAGCTGTGAACATATGTAATGTCCTGTAGCTGATGGCTGCAATCTTTGCTAGCTCCTAGTCACTGCAGTTAAGTGAGCAGCAGTAGGAGCTCTTTGATCAAACCACAGTAGACTGGTCTCTTTTTTTTCTGCTGTTTTACCTTCCTTACTTACTGACCACATAAGAATAGTTGAAGGTAATATCAAATATCCTCTCCAGTACTAAATACCATTAGCATTTATTCACCTTTTTGCTGCTAGAACTGTTACATTTCCTCTGAAACACAGATGAAGAGCTGCCTACCTTGCATAGGTACCAAGTGATTTGGTATTTATTCCACACTAAAATCCAGACAGGATATATTCCCAGCTAGTGCAGACACGGTGATACAAGGACACAGCAGGAATAATTGCAAAATACACTGTGAAACTTTCCTGGGAGCATATGCAAAATTAAATTTTGCCATTCCAGCAGTATCCTGAAGTATTAGACTTGCTGCTATGTGTAAAGCATGATAGGAATAAGAGAGCATCTAGTAGGGGGTTCATCATACCCTTCAACCAGAGCTTCTCCACCTCATCAATCCCCCCACATCTGGATATTTGGATTTCTTTCTTTTTCTTTCTTTCTAATGGGGGTATCAGAGTTTTCCATGGCAAGAGATAGAAAAACATAAGCAAAATACAATAAATATTTCAATGTTTCCAAAATGTGATGTCGTGTAATTAGTCCCATTCCTGTCTTTCTCTCTAACATCTGAGAGTACATATAATTCCAGAGGCTTCCCTGAGATGTAAGAGAATCTACAACAGCATTATTTGAAGGAGAGCACATCTCTCCCTTCCAGTGTTACCTGCTGGACTGTATAAAAATACTTTATTTAGAATTTTTTGCTCTTAAAAAACCTCAACTAACCCTTAAATCAAAAAGGAAATGAGAAATTAAGTGAGATTGGTAATTGAGAGACCCAGACTTCACATTTTTCTCAAATGAATGTTAACAATTAATATTATTTTCATAAAATGTTAAGGACTGAATTCCCCTGTGGCTGTTTACTTTTCTCACGTCAACTTTCACCTCTCCATCTTTAATTTTTCTCTTTTTAGTTTTGCTTTGGTTTAGGTTGTCAGTCTTTCAGAGAACTATTTATTAAGATCTACATTAAACATTGCTGTCTGAAAGGGAAAGAGATAAACAGACACCAGACAATAATCTGACACCAGATTATTCTGTAAACATTATTTTTCTGATATTGTCTTATAATTTACTTCTCAGCTCTCTGATTCATCCTCAGATCATTTGTCACAAATGTAGAATGGAAGCATGAAGAACATACGGTATCTTCTTACTGGTTTTTATAGGTACCAGTCATCATTGCAAAGTAACCTATGGCTGGTAGCTACACATCTCAGTACCATAACTAAATATTGGAAAGTAGTTATTCACAGCTGCTGAAATATGAAATTGATTATAATGAAAATGAAATATTGAATCCATGTTTCTTTACAGAAGTCTTAAAATTTGCTCTTTATTTTCTTTTGTCTCACATCCTTTTAACATTTATAACAGTTCTCTTTAAAGTTTCATTGTGGTGTGCTCAATGCTGTCAAGCCTAAATCTAGTGATGAGAAAATCAAAATCAGCTATTGGAGGATCTAAGGTGGTCTTCTAGGATAAAAATTAGGGCTGTGTATAATTGGATTTTCTCAAGTCATCCCATTTTGCACAACTAGAACTAAATATAGGTTAATTAATGTAGAATTTATAGGAAGAAATAAAAGATGGAGAAGATTAGCATAGAATGCTCCTTATATTTAGTTCATATTTTGAAATGAACTAATTCATCAAACACTGTCAATACTTCAGATTGAACATTTCAGTGACAGAAGTATAATTATCAGATAAATTCTGCTTCTTTAAGAAATTTACAGACTTCTTTGGGCATGTAGTAGTTTGATCATGACATTTAAATTATGCACCAATAGTATCAAGTGATACAATTTTAATTTTAAAAAGAAGCAACAATCCAATATTAACTTTACCAGTTGTATAATGAAAGCATTTAACTCTGAAAAGAATTTCAAGCATTTTACACATTTGAACACTTTAACTCTTTTCATGGGTGTGTTTGTACATGTATTTATTAAACTCTGCAGCTAAAATCTACTTACAAAACCAAAAATATCTCCAAAATGATGTCCCTACTATTTTTTCAGTAAAGACAGCTGCAATCTGAAAAATTACAGAAGTAATCTTTCTATATTAAATAAAGGCCAAAAGAGATGATAAAAAAGGAGTGAACAGAATTTCACTGTCTTAGCGTTTGTAAACCCAAAGTTAATTAAAAATATCTGTTTTCTGCTAACATTCCAGTTGATATATTCAAAAGCTATCAGTCTCTTTTTGCCCCTTTCAAGAGTAGAAACAGTATGTCACAGAAACAGTATGTCTTGATCAATCTTTTCTAATAAGAATGTAAACTAGTAATGTAAATAACCTCATTGATTTTTTGAAGTATAGAATGGAAAAGAATAAAACTGAGTTACTATTACATAACCTGATTATTTAATGGTGTTTCTCAGGAACTATTTTAATGCCATATTTATTTTTATTACAGAAATATGTGTGGTCTCAGATAATTACTCTTCTTCCTGTAAAATTGAACATAAATATAACTTTTGTTGGAATTAATCAAAAATTAGATTTCAAATGTGTCATCTTTGAGTTATTACACTAATAAGCCTAACAGAGATTTCCTATTTAGTTAAATTTTGTGACTAGATCATAGAAATATGTGACTTGAAAATGGATGATACAGAGAATGTTCCGATAAGCAAAGGAATAAGAACTCAAAAGGCTGTGATTTTCTGCTTGGAAAAGGAGGCAGAAGAGTGTTTCACTAGATGCAGCAGAACACAGGGACACAGCAACCTAAAACTGCACTGGTTTAAGTTGCTATGGAAATGCATACTTATACCTGATTCCTTGTTTCCCCTTTATATCCCAAACCCAAGAGCTGTTAATGGTATTTCTGGTGCCTATGAACATATTTATAAAGTCAGTCATCCCCTAATTCTGCCTGTAATAACCTCTATGCATTGAACTACTCAGTTCAAGGGAAAGTATGAGCCTTTTATCGTATTTGTGACTCCTTTATGAATGCTTCCCACATTATGTATATTTATGTTTAATTATGGAGAACAGAACTAGACATCATATTAAACATAGTCACATAAATGACAAGCAATAAATTTATATAGTCTCTTTGCTTCAATATAGATTTCCTAGCTTAGGTTAGAACAGACAAAATGCACACTTAAAGTGCAGTGTGACAACCGAAGCCACATGACAGAGAATGCATATTTACTTCCCATGACAGAGGAGTTAATACAGAGGAAACTCAAAAGTTGCTAGGTCCTCCATGGGCAGGCATTACACAAACCAGACTCATACTAACCTTCCTTTGGGCTGAGGTGGATGAGTATTTTGAGGTGGAGACCATCTTCCAGATTGCTTGATATATGCTAGCTGTGGACTTTGAGCTGTTCCTCATTGATTGGGGTATAGGAAGTGCTGGGCAAATGTCTTTGAATAAGCTTAGACCTGCTGTTTCTTGTTATGTAGATTTTTTTTTATTACTGTTTTCATTACAGCTGTTTAATTGTGCTAGCAAAAAACCTTATGAATTACATAGCAGCCTGACAAAGGTTGAACTATGGGCCTCTGACATCAGCCTAATTACTCCAGTCATTTCAGCTCAGTGAACCAAGACATGCACAATCCCAGATGATGGGTTTATATCTAAAGACTGATTTATTGTGCTTTATTGCTGTGTTAGAATATGTTCATCACAGTATGTTTGCTCCTGCCAGTTGCTCCTTTTTCAATCTCAGTACTTCTCAAGCTAGACTTCTTCAAAGTGTAGCGTACTAGAAAGAAGTATGAATTTACATGTGATGGTACTGAATAAGCCACCACTTGTTTACATAGTTCTAAATAGTCATTTGCAATAGTTTTTAGTATTAAATATATTGTTATTATTTTATATTCTCTTTTGTTCTTTCTCTGATATTTTCTTCTGAAAATGCTACTTCTACTTCAAAACTACTGCTATATTTACGAGCTAAAACTCTTGGTAGGGCAATCCACCAAAACAATTAACTGTGCCAGTGGACTGCTCCTTTCTAGCCTTATTTGAAAAGCACCTTTCAAAGCTGGCTTTGGATGAGATGAGTTGTGACTAGCAACATACCCGCCTTCCTATCTCATGAGATCTCTGCAGTTCCTTCCCTTCTGTGCTTTTGTTTGTTTGGTTTGGTTTTTAATGTGAAATGCATATTTTAATATCCTTCAGAGTTAATAGCAGAATATCACCATTGCCCTGATTTGTGATGACATTTCCTGGCATTTTTCCAGATATTGCTTAATATACCTGTACAGTCATGGTAGTTGATGAGGATAATGCCAGGAAAACTGAATCTCCTCTTTACGTGTTGTAGTTCATATGGAACTTTTCTATGGTTTCTTGATTTGTTGATGTACAGTATTAATTAATGATATACCCACGTGTTCTTTTTCTTTTCAGCCTAAGGCTAGTTTTTAATATTACAGCTCCTTCATGAAGCTTTTTAGAAGTATCAGCAGATGGAATTTTGCTCATTGAGTAATGTCACTGTAGCCAGGCTAAGCTAAGAGTGACTGCTGTTGGTGGGACAGATTGTCTTTCACTATCTTGCCTCCCAAAGTCATTCTATGCAGTAAAGTTGATCACATAGGAGCAGCAGTGGCAGCAGTTCCTAAGCTGAAATATAGAGCAATGAATTGATTTTTCAACCTTAATAAACTGGCGTCACACACAAGCAAGCTAAACCTGGAGTCAACATTTATCTACATTTATAGATAACAGTATTGAAAATCTATCCCTGGGTTGTCTGAAAGTAGAAAGAAAAACAGACAATCAATGCCTTCCCTAAAAGTGATGACTGTGAACAAAGAATTGGAAAAGTTTTTGTAATTCCTCTGAAAAAGTATGGGATTGCATCACTTTTAATGCCGTCTTTGAATGGTAGACAATTATTCAATGAAAGCACTATTTTCATTCTCAATAGATATGACATTTCCCAAGTCAAAATGTCGATAAATAAATGCTTTCTCTTGTCTGTTACTATGGTTTTAAAATACCATAGTATGGTATTTTAATGGAACATCTAAAAAATCTTTCTACTAAGTTATTGAGATACTACCTCTTTTAAAAATTCATTAGGGGATTTGTATATGTTTTGTCTCGCAGACACATCTAAAGCTACAGGGAAAAAAGCGAAAATCATCTTTTTAGGACTTAGTCCTTTCTGATGTCTCCACATGTAAATGTATTTATAAAGCTACAATTTGCAGTTATCATACATGAGGAAGGAGGATATTCTCACTGAAAAATCAACATTTAAAAAAAATATAAGATGCATGTGTAGTATTCATCATCAATAAAAAAACAAAATACGATAACTAAGTACTACGTATAATTTAATGATAATGCTATAATATATATTATATATATATATATAATGCTATATATATATATAATATATGACTTTGCTCATTTTTGTTAGGAAGATTGTCTTTCTTCTCCAAAAGTAAGGTATATTCTGCAGTAAAATGCATGAACAGTCTTTGTCATAGTATCCACATGTGTACAGGGAAATTAAACTTTTTCAATTTATCCAGACCTAAACTTGAAATGTTCAAAGTTTTAAGTTTGCTTTCTTTGGTCAACATGGCCCTTTTTGTCACTGTTCACCAGCTCTCAATACAGGAAACAAAAGTAACTATAGTAGGATCAAGCCCATGAAGATCAGTATGGCTCAGATGGTATGATGGTGAATTACATATACAAAAGATGAGTAAAGTTTCTGTATCATACAGAGATGCTTGCCCTGCCCTTCTGAAGGAACATTCTGTCCCATTTTAGCATTAAATAGGATGAGTATTGTTGGAAAAGCAGAATTTAGCCATCGCTGAAATCTGCCAGCAACAAGCTGTCCAAGCTGAGATCCATGCTGGTATAACTTCATACTTTAAGCAATTATTTATACTGTTTTGCACTTCCTGCTGTTGAGGAAGTTTTTGTATCTTCTCTTTCCCTTCAGTTTCCTAATATAAGATGTTTGTTCTTACTAGTGAAAAAAATATTTAAAATATCGTCTTCCTTGTGAGAGTTCTATGTCCTCTACCACTTTTTTTTTTTTTTTTCTCTTAAAAAGCATTTGGACATAATGAGTGCCCGGATCCTGGAGTGCCAATCAATGCTCGGCGTTTTGGTGACAACTTTCAGCTGGGGAGCTCAATTTCAGTTATATGCGAAGAAGGATTTATTAAAACACAAGGAACTGAAACAATTACATGTATGCTAATGGATGGAAAAGTAATGTGGAGTGGGCCTATTCCTAAGTGTGGAGGTATGTATAATATTTCTTTCTAAATCAGGAGAACTTAATGTAATGCATGTCAAATTGTCACCAAATGAAGTTGAGATTTTTGAAAATGAATAGCAAAAAACTTCTGTTACTGCTGATACAATATTAGATTAGAATGAAGATGTTGATCTCTTCTGGGTCTTTGGCTATGGTATTTAAAACTGTTTAAGGTGTTTCAGCTCTCTGTTGTAGTACTTGTGTTTCTTCTTTCCACAGTGACTCTAGACTGCGAAAGACTTAGAAATTGATTTTACTTTTTTATAGAAATTAAATACTTCCATACCTTGCAACCTAAAACCACAGTGTTATGCATATTTCCTTGGACTTGTTTATACTAATTGACAATAAAATATAATCTTTGCTTCATTACTTGTCTATATTCTAGGATCTTTGTACCAAAAGGGAGAAAAATTAATTCAGTTGTTTGTAATGATTAAAAAAATATTTAATCAATCATAATATAATCTCTGGTTTGTTAGCTTTTACTTTAAACAATTGTTTAGTTCTTATTCTCACAATGTAACTGCCTTCCTGACAAAATTTGAACAATTTTAATACATTAGTGTGACTGCTTATAATATGCTTTGCATCCATGTTTACTTTCTGTGATTATTATTTTGTAGATATAAGGTGTGTCAGTTTCACTAGACAATATAGGCTACAATACCGTGTCTTTATTATAAGGTTCATGGATCTGTACAACATTGCTAATAAAATATAAGGTTGCATTTTCAACATTAAAATCTTAAATTACTGGGAATATTTTTAAGTGTACAGTCTATGTACAATGATAATCTGATCCATAGGTGGTCTGAGACTCTGAGTGGAAAATATATTGGAATCCTAAAGTCCGAGACACAGATATATTTGAATTAGATGGTTTTTGTCAGCTGTAGAATTAGCTATATTTTTTAAATTTATGATAAAATTGGAAGGCAAATGAAAGTGCTTTTAAATTAACAATTTAATTTGGTCTTTTAGGCTGTTCAGAAGTTTTATTGGCTGTATACACATTTGTCTGTAAAACAGAGTTGTTTGATATAAACTCTACACACACCTCATAATTTCATTGCCATATATATCAAGTCAAAGACATAAGCTCCACACACTGACTAGGAATGTGACTGCTGTGCAGTTTTCCTTACACTTCAGAAATGTCAGAAATTAAAATTTACAGGAGGGAAATATTTAACAAGCTGGTGGATATGAAGAGGGTCAACATTCTCGTTTTTCAGGGCAATCCTGGCTAGCCTCTGCCGGGACTTCCTCCCACAGCCCAGGATTCTATTTTAGCTCAGATAGTCACTTCATTGTCACTAAACCCCTTTCCTGTAACCAATCCAGTCCTGTTCAGCTTTCTCAGGTGGAGTTGGATATGTCTGTGAAGGTGCTAACTCAGTGTGTGTATGTGTGTATGTGCATATGCACAAGTGATCATTTCTGGTTCCTTTTCTTTAGTGAAGGGGTCCTGCTTTTGCTGCTCCCTGATGATTTTGAGTTTGGGATTCCTGTCCTCATGCCTTTCATCTTTCCTGTGTGAGGGTTATATGAAGGATTTTCCCATAATCTGTTCTAATATTGTACTGTTGTACCCACGCTGAAGCTAACCTTAGTCTTCCTGCTTAACTCCTGTAAGGATTATTATCCTGCCATTCTCTAGTGTTAGTGATAAGCTCTTCAAAAAACATTTCTAAAACTATGAATCTACAAAATGTTTAGTGATTCTGTGAATAGCCTGTTATCCTAAAGGTTTTTTCCATGCTCACATACAGAAAATTGCTGTTTAAACCCCTGCACCTTGCTATACAAAGAAATAAATACAAATGACTTTGTGAGAGTTCTTAGATCAGACTAAGATTGTCTTTTACTACTTGACATAGGCCTGTGTTTGATTAAGAGATTCTGCTTGATGACCACCTCTAGTTGTGTTATATTTCTAGAGTTTCATTTTGAGCACATGAACACTGGGTATGAATCTGTCAGACAACGATCAAATGGGACTATAAGAAAGAAGAGGGGATTAAAATCAGTGTAAAAAAGGTTAGGGAAACAATCTTTTGGCATGATGACTGAACAGTTTTATTTTCTAAAAAACAAGGCTCTTTAAGATAAGCTCAGCTATTCTGAAGGGAAGTACTCCTGGGTTTAGGAAATCAGCATGTAATGGTGCAAGTCAAACAAAAAAAAATCCATTAAATGTTTATCTACAAAGAGCCATAATCAGAGGACAGATAAGAAATATTTTCTTTAAGGAAAACAGGTAGCAAAACACTCCTAAATAAAATCGAGAAACTATTCCAAATTTAGGCAATCTTACAGTGTGCATTATTTTTAATGTACTATTCATAGGAATATTTTTGTAATAGAATTTTGGAGCTTTTTGTATTCTAAATGCAATCTCTGTCATGAAAATTTGGTGCAAATATGGAACTTTGTACAAGTTTAGTAATACTGTATTGTAACTATGGAGTGTACTGGCTCAGAAAAAGGCCATCTGGTTCCTATTCTTGTCAATCTATTTTGTAGTTTATAGACTCCATATGTATTATGAATATTTAAAAGTGCTTATGTACAATAAAATATACATATTATGAATGCTCTACAGTTAACCTTCTGAGGTAAATATGAGCTTAAATAACTTATTGTTTGACTGGAACTGTTTATTGAAGGTAGCATGAAAAAGAGACTAAGATAAAAGATGAAACGCCCACTTTGAATCCATCAGTGAGTAAAAAAAGAAGTATACATCTGCATATTTAGAAGTGTTTGCAACATACTGAATTCTGAACTCTATAACTTCTAGAAACCCTTTCATTTCCCTACACAGTAGGGAAAGATGGAGCATTATGTCTGAAAATAAAAAACAAGGAAAAAAAACCCCAACAAAACCTATTTACAGCAATTCATCATTTTAATATAGGACCTTGGTATTCTCCTGAGAAAAATGAAGATCAGACAAATGTGTAATAATTCACGGTCTTCAACCTGAAGTTGTGTCAAAGAGAGCAAAATTAATCTGGTTTTTTTTGTAATGGAGAAGTTCAGAATAATATAGACAATGATGTGTACTGTTCTACTTTGTTAAAATGAGCAAACAAAAAGTTTTGCAGGCTTTGCTAGGTGAAATAACCACAAACAGAAATGTAATAAAGAGTCATGTTTTTGTCAGAAAATGTTGTATATTTTACAATATTTTTAGTAGAGACACTAACTTGTCAACAGTATAGTAAATTCCAGCTTCTTTGCGATATGTAGTGATATACAGTTAGCTGTGACACTAACTGTGACATAGCTTTTGTTTGGTTGTTTTTTTTTTGGAGTAGCCTTGTATGCATAAAGGCCAGTGGAGCCATGGTGTTATGAAACTCAGTGGTGCAGCCTTCTCTTCCTTCAAAGTAATATGATTCTGCTCTCTGTCTAAATGGAAAAGGCCCTGGCTGTCCTAGTGGACACCAAGTTAAACATGTGTCCTTCATACAAAGGTCAGTGGTATCCTGGGATCGATAAGGCAAACCATTGAGCAGGCTGAGGCATGTGATCTTTCCCCTCTACATGAGTACTGCTTGCAGAAGTACATATTGCAATATTTATATATATTTTCCAAATAAAAAGTATCAACTAATATTGTAGGAATGGTAAGTATGTCTTTTTCATGAATGAGGAATTTGAACTGCTAATATGCCAAGCAAAATATATGTGGTATGGTAGTGGATTCAGTGATGTCAAAGTTAAAATAACAGTCTACTGATTTCTAGCTTTAAACTCATCTGAAATTTTAGCAAGTTTTTCAAGTCTCACTGCCCACAATTAAAAGCAAAAATAATGATACTTTTTAGAGATTGTGTTTTGTTTACATTCTTTAATGCAGAAAATGTATTATGCACATAAGAACACAGTAGGAAAAAACCCTTTTTCAGAATTATTGAACAGTTTATTTCATCATTTTAAGGTCTTAATTCAGTTATCTCCATCTAATTCTGAACATCACTGAGCCTGTCAGCTTTGCAGCAATTGCATCTTCCTGCAACTGGGTTTTCAGTGTTTGTTCATTTGAATTGTCCTGTATTGAAAGTGATAAATATGAATTTCATCTAATAAATCCATATTATTTACTTTTCTCTTTGTTTTATTTTTAGCTCCATGTGGTGGGCATTTTTCATCTCCAAGTGGAGTAATCCTCTCTCCAGGCTGGCCAGGGTATTATAAAGATTCCTTGAATTGTGAGTGGGTGATAGAAGCTGAACCTGGACACTCTATCAAAATTACATTTGAAAGGTCTTGACTAATGTTTTTCTTATTTAATGTTTTCCAGTTTTTACAAAGAAGCAGGAGTTATTAGCTTTATTATAAAATTAATTTGCATTATCTCTAAAATCAAACAATTCTGTTATCATGTAGAACTTTTGGAAACCCTTTCAGAGCACAGTTGTTATCTTATATAATTTCTACTTTGATGTGCTGAAAACCTTTTGACATTTCTACCCTCTTACCTGTATTTAAGCCTGTCTAGCCCAGTAAAAAATGTTGTCTGTTTTTAAATATTAGCATGTTTCATTTGCTTGTAACTATATTGCTATGATGAGTTATAATTGCTAAGTTCTTTCTTTCCCTCAAAATCACACAGTCTTCAACTCTGAAAATCTGAATCAGCTGTGAAAACGAAATTAAATGCAATCATAATTTTCCCCACTCTGAAACTTATATCAGCTGATCTATTGTTGTGAAAGGACTCTCAGGATGGAGTTCCAGTGTCCCCAAATTACTGAAGCATTCTGCTTTTTCCTAGACTGATGTCTGTTACTAAGGTCCCTTCCTTATTCAAAGGATTGAAGTGTGCTGATCACCTTGCATTTCTCATGGTAGCAAGATGTTGGCATTTAATTTGAACTTTTTATCAGAAAACAAGACAAAAAATGCAACAAAGAATGCTATTCTTCTTATGTTTTAGATGGTTTTTAATTGTAAATATTAAAAAAAATAGATTAAAATCTAGTAAAAAAGTGCCACTGATGATCAGAATTACGGTGTACAAATATCATACAAATAATTTTCAGCTCATACTTATACAGCATGTTTTGACTAGGCCTGCTCACACTTTACTTAAAAGCAAGTATTTCTTCATTTTAATACAATTCAAAAGGGATGAAATTCATATTCTCTTCGCAAAATTTGCCACTGTGATAAGATTTTTAAAACCTTTTTTTTAATACTATAGCTTATGCTACAATAAAGTGTTCACGGGACAATATAAACAATCAAAGGACAGGTAATATGTACACTCCAGTTATTTTCTATCCTTATGATGAAATGAAAGCCAGTCTTTCAAAATTACTAGTATCACCTAAAATAATGATTTACCAAATTTTTGCTAATTAGGATACAATAAAAAAAAAATAATAACTCCCTCCTGGTGAAACTTCTTTAAATTTTTTGAAAAGAAAATGATAATTTCTAATAGCTGATTTTTAATTCAGCAATTAATTTAAACCACATATTTAATGTGGACAGTCATTTCAAAGTAAAAAGCATTTGCCTTTTTGTTTGCAAAATACAATGCCAGCTGCATTTTCTTTCTTGGCACATGAGTTTTTCTAAGTCTGACACTCTCTTGCATACATTCTTTGTTTTTAATATATTAATGCCTTGTCATAAAATTGCACAACCTCTAGTACCTCTAGTACTCTTGTAAGTAAGATCAAAAAGAAGATGTGGTTCCTTCGGATCACAGAGAAAGCTTCTATTCTCTTTATGACACTTTTTTTTCCTGTTGCTGCTCATTTTTGACACTCTTGTCACTTGTCAGAAATTGGTCTCTGGTAGCATATTGCTCAGATGCAGCAATCCAGAGAGGCCCTACTCCCAGATAAACGTGTGCACTTATGTATCTCTGTATTAAAAATACAACTATGTATGCTCACACAGATGCACTTAGATATATATAGTTACATGTCTGGATGCAAAGAAAAAGTTATTCTATAAATCAAATGATGAAATAAAACTTTGTAGTGTAACGAAAGAAAACATTTTGTAAACTACTGTTATGTCTTTTACTTAGATTTTATTATTTTCTCACATAGTTTAAATTTGCCTTCTGAGTCATTTAAGCATTAGCTTTTTAAAGACTCATCCTAGTCTTGGCTGCCCTTGTTCTGCTGCTTCTGCTTGCTAATTTTCAACTGTACTTTCTTAAGAGAAAAGGATAATTTTGTTGAAATAACCAGCTTTAAAACTATAGCCAAACAACTTTCCTATACGATTAAAAAAATCCTGATATTTTGCCCAGCTTTTTGCCTTTCAACTTTGTCCTGAGAAACACACATATTTTTTCTAGGCTTTATTGGTGCAAATACCAAAGCTTCTACAATATGTGTGGTTGTTTGAAAGATTTTGAATTTCTTGGTCAGAGAAAAATATTTATAGTACACGTCAATAACTTAAATAATCTTGGCTTTTCTAAGTTCCCCACTTTCAGAGTAATTTCCTTTTAATCTTCCCATCTTCCTATAACTTCTCTCTTACATCACTGGATAGGAACAAGGTACTGCATTCCACGATTGTATGCTAAAGTGTTCCTGTCCCAAGGAGATAGAGACATGAGAAAAGATCTACAGTCAAAGCAAATAAAAATAACTATTAACTTTTGTGCTTTTGGCATGCAAAAAATAACTTTTTCATATATAGTTATATGATTGTGCGTGTACTTTTTAGTAAGTTTATTCCTGTTCTACAAGCATAACTAAGATAGATAATCTGTTGATATTTTGTTATAAATCAGTATCTTTTTAGGCTCAATTGAAATGACAGAAGTGAGAAATGGCAATGCCATTCTTGATTGTAATGAAGCGTTTATCACGAAGCCTAATTATGAGTATTTAAATGTGAGAGAAGCTGATAGCAAACTACTGATTGGAGTACTAGTCATGTTTGTCTATTGAGCATATACTGTGCAGCAGGAAATCCTGACACTGCATTGAGTTGATAAGGGTGTCTCTTAGAAACAAAGATGATGTATGTTATAAATATTCAGGCACCATTATCTACTCAAATAACACCTCCTAAAAAAAGCGTATGTGGCATCTCCTGTGTTATAACTTGTTTCACTCCTGTCTGCTTGTGAGTCCTCCATAAGATTAGATGTCACATAGCAATGCGACCGCCAGGTTAATTTAACAATAGTGATCAATTAAGTAGGAAGGAATATTGGAAAGGTCTTACATGAGCACAGGGTATTTCTTACTCAGTTCCCTAAAAGCCCCTACTGTTTTGTCACACTGGAGGGAAAAAAGTACGTAAATATAGCAGACATGTTGAGCATCAAGAGAAAAGATATTGAAGAAAATAACTGATATTAGCATGAAATTTATAAATTAAATTTAAATTGACTAGTTTTTGAGCCAAATGACAAAGCAAAAGCATTGAACATAATCCCCTCTTCAAATTTGTTTCACTTCATCTCACTTAAAAATGGTTCTTATATTTTCTTTCATGGGTGATTATTAATTTTTTTAATCTTCATATTTTTCTCTTGTTTGTCTTAGACTACTTAGACTATATACTATAGTCTTAGTATATAGTCTAAGTAGTTTTGAAAGGATTTCCTTTATGTCTTTGGACATTAAACTTAATTTCAACTTGACTTGAGTGGCCTGGTAGTTGCATTACATTTATAAGATCCATGGCTTTTTACACCTTCTGTCTCATGTATGCTTTTATAGAGGGGTTAAAAAAGCTGAGCAAGACTAAAAGATCTGTTTCCAAGATTTCCCCTGTGTTGTATGGATTGCTGGAAAAAAAAAATGTATTGGGAAGAGCAAGTTATTGCCTAGTAGCTTTTCAGCAGCATGTCGTGAGTTACCTGCGAGAACTAACAAAACACAAAATTTTCAGTTTTCCTGCTTCTAGGATTATCCCACTTAATTTCTGTAACTCCCCATTACTTTAGTTCTGTGCTCTTTTATACATTGTTTAGTGGGAGTAGAACATCAATAAAAGAAAAAAATGTGTTTTGTGGGTTTAATTTGTCTTGTCTTTTGCCAGACTCCTTTAGATCTTTAGGCTCAGACTTATGGGACATAAATACTGAAATACTGAGTACATTGGCTTTACTCACGCAGTTCTTTGAATGGATTTCACAAAGCTGAATTAGGAGTCCAAGTAAATCAGAGCGAGAATTAAGACCATCTAAGGATACTTATAAGATCCTGCTGTTAATTGTTGCTTTTTAATTCTGAAAAGGTTTTTCAGTAATCCATCAGAGTCTCTTATAAAGCAGTATGATTGATCTAAAGTCTGTCATAGCAAGAAAGAGAGAAACCACTGTCAAAATACCAAACAGGTGTTTGGAATTGCTGATACCATCTGAAACAAGACAAGCAAGGAGATAGCTAGCAGCACTATCACACTCAGCTTTTTCTTGCCAGGGAGAGCACACATGCTATATTTAAACAGGCATAGGGTTTTTTAGTGCTTTCTAAAAAGGATTTTTAGTTGTGAGGGTTTTTTTCCAATAACTTCTGTCACTACTCTGGACTGATTCTCAGCTGGCAGAAAACCACTGCAGTCAAGGGTCAAGTAATTCTATCCCTTCTTATAGACGATTGTAAGGTAAGAACTCAAGGGTATGAGCCTTTGATGATACAAAGTACCTTGATGATATTTTTGCCAAATGCATCAACATACCCTCCATATAATTTAATTCATTATTTAAAAAAAAAATTTGTTATAAAATAGCATATGCAAGTAATATTAATCTATATTGACAAACTGTTTCTAGCTTTTGTTTCCTGCCACACAAACTAGCTCAAGGAGTTTAAGGTATTTCTCATCTTTCTAAGGAACTAACCTGAAATTTTATATTATAAAAATTATATAGAATAATTAATATTATTTCACTAATATAGAAAAAATAGATATGTAGAGAAAAAAATATTATCAGGAAAGGTGCATAGTTTAAAAATATGGGCTTATTGAAATTGTTTTAACTGTCTCTTAAATTTATGCCTCTGTGTGTTTCCCTAATTCCAGATTTCAGACTGAGCTCAATTATGATGTTTTGGAAGTTCATGATGGACCAAACCTGTTATCTCCACTTCTGGGTTCTTACAATGGTACACAGGTCCCACAGTTTCTGTTTAGCAGTAGCAATTTCATGTATCTTCTCTTTACAACTGATAACAGTCGTTCCAACAACGGATTCAAAATTCACTATGAAAGTAAGTACTTCTGTGTCGTATTATTTGACTTCCCCTCCCCTTCAGTGCTTACTGTAGTCATGTACAGGTGTCATTTTGGGTAAATTCCTGTTATTTCCCTAAATATTTTCCCAAGGATTTAGTAATGTTAAACCACAAAATGCATGACCACTAATTTTATTTATATTTAATGTCACTGATGTACTGCTCTGTGCTTTAAGAATCAAAAGATGACAGTGAGAAGCAAATGCCTTTCTTCTGGAGGCTGCTTTTTTGTCTTAATATTCTTATATTTTATACAATCCATTTTTGTGGGTGTAAAGCAGCATGAGATCAGGAAGATTATGAAAATCTATGAAAATAACTGAGTTAGTGTTCTGATTGATGTATCTGCAACTCTGACTGAAGGTGGGGGGAAGTTTACATAATGACCTGAAAATCAGGAAATGGAAGTTTTCATCCATTCTGAAGTTTGAAGGAAGGCTATCTTAACACATCAGGAAAACTAGATTAAGATTGCCAACCAAGACCACTAAATTAGTAGAAAGACTAAATAATGTTAAATGGTAGAAATTATACTTTGGGAATCTGCACTTATTACAAATAATAAACAGTTTCAATTAAAGCTGAAAAGGAAACCTGAAATTTATTTATAAATAAATTCTTGAATTTCATTATCAAATCTTATTTTTTGTAAAAAAATCTTTTTTTTTATAAGATTTTTTTACAAAAAATAAGATACCCCACAGTTCTCTACACTAGTAGAGAATAAAAGCTGAATTTATACTATCAGAGAGCATGGAAAAAATATTCTTACCATTTGTACAAAAAAAATAAACAATTTTCAGTATTTTCTTTTCTGTTTAATAGTCCCTGTTTATACACAGAAGCCTAGTATTCATTTTATTTTTGCTTAATTCTTACTGGTTTCTCATCTTGTATTATTCAGTACAATCCAATTCTGTTTTCCTTTTTGGGACTACAAATAATAAGGATCAGTGGTCTCCTATTCATCATTTCTTCTCCTTTAAAATATTGTATTGAAAGCCAATATCTTTTATATGTTCTTAAATTTTATGCTAATTATATCTTCTCACAATTAATTTCTTTGTAAGGAAAGATTTTTTTATGACTTCTGTGTAGGAATAAAAGGAGTAACATCCATTAAAAAATCTTGCACTGTATACTTCTAATTATTAACTTCAGTATTATTTGTAGAGTGGGTTTTTTTCATGATTATTTTATAATTTACTTCTTTATATGAGCTTTATATATGAACATCTCACTGGGAAATAATCTAAAAGGTTTAATTTTTAATTTAATTACCACACATTAAAATTCCCTTTATCAAGTCAACTTCTCTTTACTGTTTTCTGCTATTCTTTCTCTTCTCAATGTCTCACATATCAAATAACACTAGGTATGAGTGTGATTTATGTATATTATTTATCTATGTAAATATTTAAAATATAAATATTTAAAAAATGTAAATAATTTCAGCTATGATAGCAAATTTTCACCAGGAAAAAATAAAGGCTGAAAATCAGAATTTTTTGTGATTATCAAAGCTTTTTCATACCAGCATCAGGTACAAAATCATTTTATGCTACTGAGACAGGAATAAACTAAATATCCTGTAAATTACCAGGTATTTTTCTTATTTTTCTCTGCAACAGTGGCAGGATTCAAACTGTGATTCACAGTATCTTTTAATGGTAGCACAGAGAAGAACAGTGGAACAGTGGAAAGATAATTCAGTGTAAATGGGCGATAATGAAGCCTTCACCTCACAACCACCACAACCAATTACTTATATTAATTAAAAAAAATTATATGTTCTTTATTAATAGTTTTATTTTCCCTTTTTTTTTTTTTATTTTTTTTTTAATCTAGGTGTAACTGTTAATACTTACTCTTGCTTGGATCCTGGCATACCAGTGCATGGACGTCGTTATGGACATGACTTCTCTATAGGTTCCACTGTCTCATTTAGTTGTGATCCAGGTTATAGGCTGAGTCACGAGGAGCCTTTACTATGTGAAAAAAATCACTGGTGGAGTCACCCACTCCCAACTTGTGATGGTAAGGATGAACAGATTTAATACAGAATACTTTAAAATATATGAGTTTTGCCAAACTATTATTAGCCAAAATGAGTTAAATGCCAGCGCCTGTAAAACCTATATTTTTAGGATAGAAAAAAGAATAGTTAGAGGAAATAAATGTCATATATTTCAGTGATGAGACATATGATCAAAAAAGCAGAGAATGATATATAGTTATTTAATCCTGCAGATTACTGAATTTATGTCTATCTGAATTTATGTAACTGTGAGCTAACTGATTGCAAAGTTTGTGTATATCTGGTTGTAAAACACTTATTGCAGCTTAAAAATATTTGTGTTTAGGTATCCATCTATGGACACAGATTGCTGACATACAAAACATGAAATGAAGTTTATTTGTACCTGACTCAAAAAGTTAATTTACTTCTGTTTCTAGCTTGGTAACAGAACCTTACACCCTTCAATCACTGTGGAAATTTATTCGGACCACATTATATGCGGTGATTGTTAAACCAGACAAAAGTGGGAGCAAGTAATAGGTCTCCACCATATCATTAAACCTGAAAAATTATCTGAATTTTTCAGTCATCTTTTGCAATCTGAATTGTTCATTTAATACTTTCCCAGTTGGGGTCATATCAATTATATATACTATAAAGAAAGCAGATTGTAATGGTCATTCAGTTACATTATTTGAGATGTTTAGTTCTTAAAACAGTCTCCTTCCTTGGAGCATAGTACATGTTTTTGATGTTAAAAATGTTTTCAGTAATAATATAACCTTTTAATTCTAGGGTAGTATTTAACCAGAGAAAGTCTCCTGAATTTTTATGAGCTACAGAATGTATATGATACTATATTTTTCTAATACAGTTCTTAGTGTCTCAGGACACTCTTTTGAAAGAAAAATCTGAATGAAGACTGATGTAGAAGCTCACTGAATCATGTGTGATTTGCCCTATGGGAGACTATTTATACCCACTGCATTACTTTCTTTAGAAAATAGTAGGGACTTCCTTAGCCTTCAGATTGTTTAGTTAGGAAATGCTTTGGAAATTTCAGGAGGTTGAAAGTGTCAGTATATGATAATACTCAAAATTTGTGGTGGTCGAATGGGATGTGAATAATCATTTTGCTGAAAATGGCCCTCTGTAATTCTGCAAGCCCATTTTCTGAAAGATTCTACATCTCTGTCAGGTTCTTGCAATGAATAATTGCAAGGTTCCCACAGTTTGCAGTCGAGGGGACTATATTTTGCTGAATAGACCACAAAACTAGGATGTGTTTTTAATGGTGATAGACACTAGATGGTAACCATGTAAAAAAAAACAGTATAAGCACACTCCCTATGAATACTGTGTTCTGTTGTAAAATAAACTTACATATTGTGATCAATTTCTTCCTAAAGATGCTGAACTAGATGGCAATTCATTAGATAAATGAGGTTTCTTTTTCTTCAGAGCAAATTGCTAAATGGCAATTGTCCATTCAATAAATATGTTGTAGAGTTGAGTACATTTATTCTACTAAATTTAGTAAGTTTATGGTTGATGTAATTTTAATTTCATTGCTGAATTTCTTCTCTGGTAGAATGTTTTTAAAACAATCCTGAGCCCTTGCACCCCAGGCAAAAAAAAGGCATTTGCTAAATGGGCTTTTCTTTGCATAAACAAGTACGGATTTGTATCAATCGTACCACTAATAAACACATCAGTCAGTATTACTGCACATTCAGAATGTTACTCTGATGGTTTCTGAGGAGACAAGTTCTTTTTTGATTGTTCTTTTTGATAATTGCATCTCTTTTTTTTATAATTACACCGTGTAGTGATGTGGAGACAGACCATAGTAATTGTGAAGATAGGTCACAGCAACTCATGAATGGGTGTGGTTTGGAGAAGTGACTACAAAAGGAAAAATTTCAGGCTTCTTCAAGCAAGTTCCTCCTCAAAAGTAGAACATGGTGCTGACTGCAATTCTATACTTTGAAGGAGTGTAAACTAAATTTTCCATGATGCGTTTGATGTTGCACAGATAAACATCACAAAAAAAGAGCTAAAATAGATGGTTATGAGCTTTGCTGAGAAAACACTGCTTGTATTGCATCGATACCATTCCCATCCTCTAACTGCATATGAGTCACTTTTTACCTATGTATCCGGAAAGCCCTAAATTTCTTAACAGTAATCACCACCCAGTGCTTAACTAAAAACACTAAATTATATCTTATAATGTTCTTTCTATATGAATACTATAAAAAATTTTTGCTTTTAAGCTTTGAATATATGTGAGGAACCCTATTCTACCCAGTATATGAATTATTGTGGTAATCCCATCAAAAATTGCAGGAAAAATTACAGGAAAATTAATGTAAAAGTTAGATATCTACTTAAGATTGTAAAGCACTCTTTATTCTCTTCATCATAACATGAAATTGAATGCTAATAGATAATTCTTATTTATTACTTGAATTAAAAATAAATATTGTCATTCCTCTGATCTTCATTTACTTAAGAAAATTAATAAATAGAATGAAAATAATTCAAGCAAGATAAAAAAATTTTAATGTTTATATTGGAAACCCCTAGATGTCCAAATGAATTAGCAAATATGACCTATGCAGTACATGAGGAACGTATTGAGGGAATAATACAGAGGTGTTGTCCTTTCTGTTGACATCTCTAAAATAAAAATAATAATTCCATTAAAACACAGCTGTTAAAAAACCTGCTTCAAATCCTTCTGTGTAGTAGAGGCCAGAACTGGAAATGGAGAGCATGTCTGGTCTATTTCAGATTTAAATGAGAAGGTCAAAATGCAAGTTTATATTGTGAGTAATCTAGGCTACACTATTTTATATTAAATTAGTCTCTTGTGTATATAGCTCAAGTCTAATGTTTCTTTCTTGGAGCTGAGTATGTTAATTTGATATCCATATCCTTATTTATTTACCCCTACTGAACTACATCCCATTTTAAGATACATTACGTTTTCCATAATTAGGGAAGACAAATGCTGAATTTTCTTGTCTATGAAGCACAGTATATAAGATTCAAACTCTAATTCACTGTTCCAATAATTTTAAAGTCTATTTTATATGCCACTTTTATTATCCAATTGCACAATAAATGAAAATCATCTCAGAATTACATTTTTAGTTGGAAGTTAGAGTCAATTAAATTAATTGACCTCTGTGTGTTTGTGCACATACATATTTGTATTTAGACATATATACACAAACATATTTCCATATAAATAGATTTTTTTCTCTGCAATTCTTTCTAAGCATTTTTTTTCTCTGCAGTTCTTTCTAACTAATATGTTATTAGTCTTCTTTGATGATGTTTGAAATCTAAAGCTAATTGTTATTACTAATCAATTGCATTTGTTTGCTTTCTCTTCCCATTACTTATGAAAACCAAATAGATTTCAATTGTGTGTAATTACAACAAACTGAACGTATGGGAAAAAGTTAGGTTTTTTTTCTGAAAGCTTTTTTTCTTCTTAAGAGTATTTTATCTTTCCTGAGAAAATTAAGATACATCACTGTATGTTAGTGTCTCAGCTGTGATTGGTGATCTGTGGCAAGTCTCTTGAAAAACCTTTATATAAGAAAATAATTGGTGATACCTTTTGAAAATGTGAAAATTGTTGATTTCACAGATATCACCATTGCCAATCAGGCTAAAAAAGTAAAACACTTTGGGTTTTTTTAAGTGAATTACTTGTGAACACTCCATGTTCAAATACATCAAATGCATCGAAAAATGCATTTATATATACATTTATATATATATATATGTATTATTTTGTCTTGATTTACATTTACGTGTATGAGTTGTATGATTACAACTCATATATTTTCTTCATATTTTTTGTCCTTTTTGGATATGGGGATTGTTACGATCTGATTTAAACCCAGAGGGGCAGAAAAAGCTGAGTCTCTGTCTATAAACTAGAAAGAATTTGAAGGTTCAAAATATACCCAAAAATGAGATTAAAATCAAACGAGGTTAGGTGTTGGTGCCAAAAATTTGATATGTTTCATTTAATAGTAAAACAGGCAAAGAGAAAGAAAGAGAAAAGAAAGAAAGAGACAGAAGGGTGCTCAGGGGGTGGGGGACAGGGAGGGAGTGCCAGGGGTTATGTGGAAGCACATCACCCATCTAGGGTCCCAACGACACCTCGTTGCTCCCCTCCATCTGCTCTTCTTGCTGGTGAGGGTCCCCACACCGGAGTACAGAATTCCATGGGTTAATGTATGCTCTGGGCAGCTGGGAATGCCCACATGCCTCCTCTGCAGGGGGCCAGCTGGACACTGTTCCTTGCAGTGCTGAGGGTCTGTGGCATCATCTCTGGTGCTCTGGTGCAGGGTCTGGGGACCCTTTTGGGGGCCCTTTGATGGGCCGTGTCAGCCCCTCTGCTGTGGAGAAACTTTTCCTGGGGTGAAGGGCCCTCAGCTGGGCTCCTCTGCCCATCAGAGGATGGGTGGCCACTGCCTCTGACCAGAGGCTTTCCAACACACACCCAAAGCCTCTCCCCCCACCCTCTGGTGGAGGGTCTGTCCGAGCCTGGCAGCTGGCAGCCCTGGAGCTGTGGTCTCCACCCTGAAGGTATTATTAGGCTTGTGCTTCCTGAATGTCCCCACCCCTGAGTTGTTACCTCATGTTATCTTCATCAGCAAATGGTGTAGGGGCTCTCAGAGCCCCATTCAGGGCGTGGTGATCTTCTCTGCAGCTTTTGTAATACAGTTTCAAAAGGCCTTCGTGAAAATGTTTGAGTTATAAACTATAATATTTCAGTCTCTGACAGGGACCCTCTTCCTCTTATATCCAGATTTCTTCACATTTCATATCACTATACTCTTCATAACACTGAGATTGACTTGACTGACACACCAAAGCAAATTAGTTTAAAATAGATAGTAAATTATATTTGTAGACCTCAAGTGACAGCAAACATACCTAGTGGTTGTTGGGTTTTCCTGCACGGTATAAAAAGCAAAATTTAAGAGTGTTTTCTGTGAATAAGTGTTAAGTTAGCTATACCGCCTGACCCCGTGCAGGAAAAGAATATACAAACTGACTTCTACAATAAAATATAAATATGTTAGGACCAGAACAGAGGGCATGTGAATATAAAATAGAAAAAAACCTAACCAACCAACCAACCAAATATGAACAAACGTCATAATCTAATGTGAAGTGTCCTAGAAATACGTTTCTGTAGCATAGCTGCTGTGACAAGACAGCTAACTACTTGCAAGTGTTAATGCTGGGGGTCATAGAGATGGAAAACACATCTTATTGAAGTAGATAAAAAAACCTCTGTCTCGTTACTGATCCAAAATCATAGATTCTTATGCGGCTTGCCAGCCTTCCCAAGTGAGACCCCAAGAGGGAATAGAACATAATGACAGTTTAGCAGAAGATCAAATGGGTAAAAATAGGCTATGAATAAATTTAGGCTGAAAATTATAAAGCTATTTCTAGTATTGCAAGATTGATTTCCTATAACAGTTTTTTAGTAGCATGAAATATGGTCTGAAGTGGAATTTTGCTATGAATGACAAAAGTCAAGTGTTTTTATTATAATTATTCATGTATTTTAGGGATGAAGCATGGCTTCCATGTCTCCCACTGAGACAGGAGTAGCCTGATTAAAGGTTCTGAAATTGTTTGGGCCAAAAACTATTTTCAAAATATATATTGGACCATTTTCTTAGCTAGGCTTGCTTGCTGTCACTTTTTTGTGATTGATCATGTTACTGGGCAAAATGAATGCAGTTGTGACAAAAGAAAATGTAAGTAATCAACCCAGTATTGTTAAGAATTTATTTCAGCTGAACATCAGAACCAAACTCCACTATTAAACTGGAATCTTCATTTGTAGTTATCCAAACCTTGCTTCTTAAATTGTTACATCATTTCTGATCACAGTGTATACTTCCAAGTACCTGTCTGTATTTCATACAGTCACTTTTATATTTTGTTCTCTTTGCTTTTTGTTCTTTTATTCTCGTTGTTGTTTTGAATTTTGGGTTACCTAAATTTTCTTTTTATTTTGATTATATTTGGCAAACAGTAATGCAGGCATGTCTTGATTCAACTTCTCTGATTGCATAAAAAAAGACATTTTTAATCAGTGTGTTAACATAATATTCCATTTTTCACACTAGAAATCAGAAGTAGTGCTTCAGTTATTTTCTTAAGTATTCATTCTACTTTTACTCTTTCTTAGCTTCTATCTCTGCAAAATCCGATAAAGTGAAAGAAAGGCAGAATTTAGAAATATGTGTGTTCATCCTTTGTTGTTCTTATGTTTATGTTCTCCTATTTTCCTTTGCACTCTGAAAAACAGTCAGATACTAGAAATGATATTACATGCTTGGGCTGTTAGCCATCTTATCAGGGCCAGTTGTACATCTACTATTTCAGATTTATCAGCTTGGCTTTATTTTCCAAAAGGCTGCTCCCTTGATGCCTTTTTCTGCCATCTGCTAGCCTTCATAGAATTACACTGAAGGCCTGATGGCATGCCATAGATGTTTTGTCACTATTTGCATTCCTGAAAGGTTTTCCAAACACCCCCTGAAAAATATATTATTTCTTTGGTCTATATCCCATGATTATAAAAACTGACTATATTTTTTTTTATTTAATAGATGAAATGGATAGTTACCATCAGGAGCTCCAGTAACATGCTGTCACAGCCCTGGCTGTATTTTACTAATGTCTAAATATAGCAAGATCAGATGATAAGGTGGCAGTATTTGCCTATCTCTTCTTTAGAGAAGTGAGGAGGAAAATTAATATGGAAGGAGGTTATTTGCCTGTGGCAACAATGAAGAGATTGGGCAAATGTGGTCCTAGAATGTCTTATTTCAGCCTGTGGTACTGGATTTGCAAATTTCCATCTTACAACTAGGCCAACAAAGGCTACAAAGTTGGCAGGAGAAATAGCACATGCAAAGCAATCATGAGGCTATCCAGACAAGTAAGCATGTTTAAAACAGAAATACAGTTAGTTAAAATGATCAAACCAATTTTAGCTAGGCAAGATAAGGCAGTTGTCATCCTAGGGTATAGGATGAGATTCCATTTCTGATTTATAAAAAAAGTGTTATTAAATGTATACTTATTTTAGTGCCCTGAACACAGTAATGGTATGCAGTGCCATAACCTCATTATGAAAAATAATTGATCTTTGTGAAGTCTTTCCACAATGCTACTGAAATGTCTGGAAAATGCTTGTATTTCATTGATACAAATATCTGCTGAGGTACAGGGTGACATTGAAGGCACATTCTGGATATTCTCTTGAGTCCCTGTCTGCTGTGTCCTCAAATCAGTTATGAATTTACATCTACAAGCAGAAAATTGTGACATGTCCATATATTCATTCTTAAATAACATTAATAGCAAAAGCATAATGGGTATAACTTCCATTGTTTACTCCATCAATGTATAGCAGAAATTGCCATAAGCAGCATAAATATCAAGGCATAGCAGAAGAAACAGCATGATGGCAGCAAATTACTCACAGCACCTTTCCCCTGAAGTTTGTAGATGTTTGAGCACATACTGAAAGGCCAAACTTCTCTCCCCTTTAGGAGTCATACTGTTGAGTGCTGCCTTAGAAGTTGCTACTGATGTTAAAGGAGGGGTAGGAGCAGGTTTAACCAGCTAGTGCAGGTGCAGCAGCATTTCTTAGAAAGCAGCATTTCTCCTCCAACCTTTGACAGGCTCCTTCCCTCATCCTCGTTGCTGTGGCAGCAGGGTGGGAAGCACAGACATGAAAGAAATAGGTGAGTGACCACCTGTAGAACAAGAAGATGGTTTGAGATTTGTATGAACTGGAGTTACAGACAAGTAGCTGCTATCTACATCTCTCCAGAACTGCCTTTGAGGACCTTTAATATCTCCTAAAGATAAGAGAAGGATTTGTGTTAATTACTTTCGAAGGACTGCTCCTATGGAGAGCTGCAATCAACTTTACTAGAATGGTCTAAAGTATTTGACCTGAAACTGGTGACAGTAGTTTATTGTTTTTATTCTAAAATACTTCTGCAAAATAATTTTGGTAATGCATATAATTAGGCTAACAAAAATAAAAGGAATAGATGCTTTTAACCTTGAGAAAAAAAAATAGAACTGTTCTTTTGTTTTATAATGTATGCCCTTCTGAGATAATCTATATTCAGAGAACTCTGATGTAATAACTTGGTACTGAATTTTAATAACTGTTATTGATATATGATAATTCTAAAATTCCTTACTAAAAATTATTTGATTAAGGTTATATTTCAAAAATCCTGGGATAGAAAATCATTGAGCTGTACATTTTTGCCAGTGTTGTAATGATTAAATTTTTGTATTTTGCATTAATTCAAGCTGTAATTTAATTTTTGTATTGCTCAATTACTGATTACTTTTATAGAGTTGCTAATGAAACTGTAAAAATGCTTATTCTTATATTGGAACCTTCATTAGCACTAATATCATAGATATAAACACATAGCCAATAATTATAATTGTATTCATGAAACCATGTCAACCTTCCCTGCACAAATATTTTAAGTAAATAATTCTTCAATAGCCAAGATCCATCATTTTAACTCTCCAACCTTAGCTTCTGCTTAAGTGATTTTGTTTGGCTCTGTATCATCTGCCTTCATCTCTGCTGAACAATTTTCACAGTCTCCAGAAAACCTGAAAAAACAGCTAATGAAACTTGATTTTGATTTTCTTATGCATATTAAACACAAATTAATTACCCATTGATTGCATTTCTTTTTCTATTGTGTAAAAAATGGCCTGTAGCAATATCTGAAACTGCTAAATCATTTGAGTAACTACTTTTAAATCATTTTAAAGGCAGAAATTTTTAGGTTGGTTTTCTCACATTTTCTCTTATATGTATGCTTTCTATTCTTTCTATTATTATTGTTGTTATTTTTATTGTTATTATTTTCTTTGTTTCTAGCTTTATGTGGTGGAGATGTTAGAGGACCTAGTGGAACAATTTTATCCCCAGGTTATCCTGATCTATATCCAAATTCACTGAATTGCACATGGACTGTGGATGTTACCCATGGAAAAGGTAAGTAACTAATTTTCTCTTTTTCCACTCTTTTTTGGTTTGTTTGTTTAGTTGGTTGGTTGGGTTTGTTTTGTTTTGTGTTTTTAATATATAAATCCAATATTCTCTGCTTTAGAACTAGACCTAGGTTAGCACCAAAGCACTTGGATTTTCATTGCTGATTTTTGGGTTTGTTTAATTTTCTTGTAGTAACTCCTAGAATTCCAGAAGTGGACTAGGCCCTTATACTTGCCACAGAATGAAAAGTCAGTGAGAAAGAATTGTATAATGATTGATTGCAGAAGCTGAAGGACAGAATGCTTTTAAAGAAGAAGTGGTTATTTCTTGAAGATAGATTTCAGGAAAAAATGTAATACTGATTTTAACTCTTCTCTGAGAGGTTAAATAATGCTTAGGACACAAATAGAAGCTAGTATTTCCAGCTAGCTAAGTTTCCTAAAAATAATGTGTCCTAGTTGCTTTCAAATGAAAGGTTTTAGTGCTAGATGAGTTGGATCATACTTTTAGGTTTTGTTTTAGGTATTTTGTATTAAATATGGGAGTGACTGCACTGTATTCTTGTGCGTCAAGAGCGAGCTAGAGAAGTATAAGATTTAATGTTAGGGGAAGGAGACAGAGATAGATGTCATAAGAGAAATTGAATAAAAAGAGAGTAAGCTGGTAAGAACACAAAAAGGAGAATTATATTGTAACACTGGAAAGAATACAGAAAAAGAAATGAAAGGGAGAAGAAGGAAGACAAGTTCAATTCTGAATTTCATCAATGTTCTCTGTGAGGGCATGAAAAACTGTGACAAAGTATGCTGCTGTATTCCTCTAATAAAGAGTTATTGATAACATAAAAATAAGGCTTCAGATACAGAGAATTGCGCTGATCTGTGGTCCCCTTATTCTATTTTGTACAAATAGTGCGATAGTTTCTCATCTAGATGTTAAATCACTCTGACTAGTTGTCCCATTTAAAACTCCTTAAAGCGTTAAAGTGGCAAAGTGTATCTCTCAAAATTATTGCTCCAGCTGTTCCATAGTCTCTCTTATTACCAAGTGATGCCTTTGTGTCAATGTAATTTGATTGTAAATGTCCATAGTGAAAAAGCTTCCTGAACTTACTGATACTGCATCACATGCTACATTTGCCTTTCTTACCTCTAGGTATGATACATGGCTTTTAGAGTTGTGGGACTATAAGGGACTGTGTATTTTTGTTCTTCTGGATAAGCAAGAAAGACTAATAGAAAATGTAAAGATCTGTTAGATCTGTAGTAATTTATCTTCCACTTTGTCTGAGAAGTCATTGGATAACATCACAAGCTTTATAATCTGAGAATTGAAGGCAAGTTGCAGAGATGAATAAGAGTTTAGTTTCATGGAGTAATACAGGACAGAAAATGATGCAAATTCGACAGTAAAAATGAGGTCAGATTAAGCTGCATTTTTCAGGATTCTTGAAAGACATTTTCTTGACACTTTCTCTTAAATTGAAAATGAGATTATGAAGAAAAGTACTAGGGAAGTTTTGGGCAGTTTTGGTTAATTTGGGGTTTTTTTGTTGTTTGTTTGTTTGTTTTGTTTTGTTGGTTTGGGGTTTTTGTTTGTTTGTTTTCTTTTTGAGAAAATGTAGTAGCTTTTTTGTGTTTTTTTTTTTAAAACTTCAGCTAGAAAAGTTATTAAAATTTGGGATAAATAAAAGCTGAAATTCTTGATGTTATAACATTTTATGTTTGGTTGTTGAGAAAACCCACCATATATAATGAGACTCCTGAGTAAACGAATTTGCAGAAATAAAATAGACAGGAGAAGACATAATAGTACAAATGTGGATATTTATAAGCACATATACACTGATATATATATGCACACGTAATTATAGACTCACATTCTTGTTTGATTCAATGTCATGCAATGTTACAGTCTTGGGGCAGAGTAGCTGGAAAGCTGCTCAGTGGAAAAAGACCTGAGGGTGATGGTTGACAAGGGCTGAACATGATCCAGCAGTGAGCCCAGGTGGCCAAGAAGGCCAATGGCATCCTGGCGTGTATCAGAAATGGTGTGGCCAGCAGGACCAGGGCAGTGATTGTATCTCTGTACTCAGCACTGGTGGTCCTGTGTTCTGTTCTGGGTCCTTCAGTACAGGAAAGACATTGAGCTGCTAGAGCATGTCCAAAGATTGGACTTTAGGAGAAAATTTCTTCAAGAAGGAGTCATCAGTCATTGAAACAGGCTATCCAGGGAAGTGTCATCCCTGAAGCTATCTAAAAAACATGTCGATGTGGCACTTAAGGACATGGTTTAGTCATGGACTTGGCTGTGCTGGATTAGTGGTTGGACTCAATGACTTTAGAGGTCTTTTCCAACCTAAATAACCTGTGATTCTGTAAGTTTTATATTATGGTATGGAAATGTTATTAAGGAAAAACATTAAGTATGAAAACAATGTCACAATTTGACTTGGACATTTTGATTCAATGCTGCTCAAAGAGCTGCTGGAAAAAATTGTAGAGTGGGTATTTGCTCTGAGTAGGAAATAGTGTGCAAAATTCTCATACTTTGTACATATTGGCAAAAGGCTATTAATTCTTTAAGCTCTTCCTGTTGTACTGTACTGCGTGAGGAAGATAGCTGTCCTTTTATGATAATAAGTCACAGGCTTACTTAATTTAAATTTCTAACATTTAAGTTCTATGTCACAGTGAGCTAGTCAATTAGGACACTTCTGTATTTAATGGAAAAATGCATATATCTTCAGGCTATGAGTCATTGCACCCTGAAATGGTATCTAAAGCAGATGGAATGAGCTATCCTCTGAAGGCACCTGTTTATCCCTATCATGTAATGTGCAGTGGGTTAATACAGTCCCCAGACGAAGTTTCTGTGGGGAGACTGAGCGACTAAGTTTTACATAGTTACCATTTAGAAAAATTAATCCCATACACATAAATGGGTTATTTTAATGAGAGGGAGAAATAAACTTTGTTCTGGATATCTCATTTTTTTTGCTCTATTTCATGGCTAGTATAATTTCAACTTCAGAAACTCAAGGAGTAGCTTCTACTGGCTACTAACTAATGGATGATTTTTACTTTGGATTGTGTTGGGCTTTTTTTCTACAAAGTTTTGTAGTTCCAAGTCAGACTGCCAAAAAAAGTATATAACTTGTAGCTCCAGAGTGCTGTGAGGTACTTTCTAATACACACATCTTTATGTTACAACTTCACACTGCTATTACATGATAACAGGTAATTAAATGCATATATTTAGTTATGATGTATATTTTATGTATGTATATGTGGAATTGCTAGGAAAAACAGTTTCTGCATTTGTAGATACAGTTTTAAATAACAATATTGCAATATAAATATATATGGTTTTAATTTTACTCTTCAAGTGTATTTAAAGTTTTAGAAATAATTTTTCATTTATGTTCTTGTGAACCAGCATTATGATTCTTGAGTGTCCATTACAACTTGATATAATTATCCTTCATTTTTAAAAACATTTATTAACTAGAGAATTGTACATTTATTTTAAATATATTTAATGTATCTATTAATTACTATTATGAAGAGAAAAGGAAGCACCTATTGACAGTAATTATTGTGTTTCATCTGTGATTAGAATGCAGTTTAAATATATGGTGAAATGAAATTTCTGGAATATCAATGGTATATTTTAAAAGATCAGTTATGAGGTCAGTTAATTAACCCATCCCTCAACAGTCTGGATTGTAACACAGAGAAGCGACATTTTAGAGTGTTATGTCTTCCTATCTTCATTTCAGATTTTAAATATTCCCCCTATAAAGAAAGGCTCATGTGAGGCAGAATGAGAAGGAATCTACCTGAACAGATCTTTTAAAATTCTTTCCTGGAGAAGACACAGTCTGTCACACAGCATATATTAATGTGATTATAATATTTTTGGAAGAGAACCAAATTGTACAGCTACTGCTGTAATATACCTTGGGGTTTTGCTAGGAAATGTCATGGCAATCTGGAAAATTGATCGAAACATTCCCTTGAGTTAAACCTTGAGTCTGATGTTTGAACAATACTCAGTGAAGCTCAGCTGTGAGTCACAGGAATTTCATTGTTTTGGGTTACTACCATAAAATTTTCTTTGGCATTTCTGATTTTGTTGTTTTAGCATACATGCATGCATAAAAAAGGCCAAAATGAATTTGGAGTGCAGCAAATGCAACAAATATGAGCTGAATTTTGGTCTTATTTTGTATATATATCATGTGGGGTTTTTAAGAGCTCTTTTCATATGAAATCAACATATATGAATTAAGTTAAAACCCCAGGCATTTAAGAATTTATTAATTCCAAAGCTAAATTTGTATACATTAATTCAAAAGATATTCAACCCAATTCCAGAATTCTGTGTGTGATTTTTGCCAATTTATTTTCACACAAGCTGGGAGAATAAAAATGATCAAAATAGATGAATGGTTTTGGTCATGTAATTAGTAAATTAAGAATGTTTAAAAGCCAGCATAAATCTTTTGGATTCTTTTTTTTACCATAATCATAAAATAAAATCTCATCCAGTAGTTTCTATATCAGGGCTACTAAGTAAGAACAAGTTTTTCTGGAACCAGAGGGAGTATGTGATGTGCATGTAGTTTTAAGAAGAGAAGGAGGTATCTGCTTGAAAAAGCTGAATGGTTCTCCAGTTTCTTTAAAGGGAAGTAAAAGATAGAGGTCTCCAAGTTCCAAGGTTTTTCTCTGATTGCGCCCATCTGTATGTCCAGCTGATGGCAAGACTGAGCATGTATTCCAGAGATGCCACTGTATATGGCTGGTCACACAGATTAACAAGAGGCAAGTGTCTTATTGGCCCACATAGAAACACCACTTGCACTGAAACAGACATGAACACTACAGGCAACCAAATCCTATTTCACCATCCAGGTTGAGGGGAAAAGAGTCTGTTAGAAGTGGCACTCACCTATGCACATGCATGTGCTCCCCAACTTTCCTTGTTCTGACCCGGGAGCTGGACTGCAGATTCTATTCCTACTAGGTTCTGCCTGGTCTGTGACCAATGGCCCTTTTTCCAGTTGTCCCCTGATCTCATCCTGCTCCCCAGATAGCTCCCCAGATAGTCCATACTAATGTTAACCCATGTGCTCACACTCTGGACAGAAGACACATTTGCACACTAGTCAGGAGTAGAGTTTTAAAATAATAGAGGACAGGCTGCCCTGGTTAGCTGCAGGGATTAGAGAGCCTTAACCCTCTCTCTTTTCCCACACTTTTTTGACTCTTACCTAGTATGATTCCTTCCCTTATCTTCCTTTGGCCCAAAACATCTCACAAAAAGTTTTGAGGTCTACAACTACCATTAAAAAAAAATCTCATCTTCAATTTTACTTAATCCCACAAATTCCTTCAAGTACTCCATGGTAAATTTCTAATTTTCATGACACCCAAGATAAAATTCTTCCCCCATTATCAACAATTACTAAGATTTAATGCTTTAAGGTTACAGTAGTGCATTTAATTTACCATCAGACAGAAACATAAGAATTCTGGTCTTTGTTAGTACCTCCACTTAATCCTGCTCATTAAAGCTTATGCATGTATGTATACCATTCATTACTTCTCTCATTTCCTGTTTTTGCTTCCTGTACTGAAAAGTCCTTTACCAGGTTCATAAACCGAATGTTCTTTCATTCCAGATACCCATACAAGCTGTATGTCTTGTGTGTGTGATTGAGTTGCATTAGCATAAATGTTTAATGCTATTCAGACAACCTCAGGACAAAAACCAACAAACAAACAAACAAACACAAAAGTAAAAATAAACAGAAAAAAAAAAAACACACCAAAAACACCCCCAGAAAACAAAAACCAAAAACCAAACCAAACACATGAAAAACCAAAAACAGTAACTGGCAATTGTACTGAGAGCTTTTAAAGCTTCACATGAGCTCTAGAAAAGGTAACCTACACCTGAAGGTGCATGATGTTTCTATATTTAGATAGCTGAGTCAAGCAGAGTACATGGATTTCATTGGATTTTATTACCCTGTTTGAGAAATTTGGGGTTGGTGGTGGCAGGGGTAGGGTGAGAAGTGCATTGTTGGGTCTGTAGGAAGGGCAACTATTTCTTTGCTTTTTGATTAAATTATGCTTATTATTAAAATTCTGTTGGCCATGAGGTGCCCAAAGGTCATAAATCTTCATCTTCTTAATCTGCAATCACATGAATGTATCATCCTAAGTATTACATCATCAGATATATTTGAAGAGACTGAATCATTGGTTTATAACTAACATGATAAAACTGAAAATGGTATTACACTAGAGGTATCCGTAATCACTTAAGCTAGTGAATGGATTCTTCTGTTTATTTTTCTTGGCTTTTCTGTGCATTCTACCAAAAGATCATGCTTTAACTCTTAGTTAAAAATGCAGAAGTGATTTGACTGTCATTAGTGGTCTTTAAGTATTTTTATTGCTATTGTGTTCCAGGAGATATCTTCCTTTCTAGCTGTGTGATTTATATATGATGATTGGCAAAATAATTGTACTGTTGACGTATGTCACATCTTATTAGGAGACCTCCTCCAATTTTTGGGAGGAATTGATGCTGCTACTGTACGTGCCATTAGAATTTAGTATCATATAGTTTATAATCTTTCCTTTCACTGCTGATATTCAAGGATACTGGTGATTGTAAGAAATGAGGTTTACCTTTTTTCTTCTGCCATTAACTTCGTAGTTTTGAATGTACATACTGCATCATTGAATTTTACAAAAAAATGGAAGCATATATATTTAAATTCTATGATTCAGATGCCCATATTTTGCAGCTAAAGGCAAAAGTTAAAGATCATGTCAAAATAAAACCTGCTGCAAAGATATTTTAATTCCAAAATCAGGACAGATATTAATTTTAAGAAAAATTGGATTATCTTCATTTTCCAAATGATGATTCATACTGCAATGCATGAATTTTAACCTTGGCTTAGTTACATGCATGTTAATAGGGTGGTATGTAAGTCTAATTTTACTTTTTCTAACAGGTGTGCAGTTCACCTTCTACACATTTCATCTGGAGGATCATCATGACTACTTACTAATAACAGAGAATGGCAGTTTCACACAGCCATTGGCACGTCTGACTGGCTCAGAGCTTCCTTCACCAATCAATGCTGGTCTCTATGGAAATTTCAGAGCTCAGTTGCGGTTTATTTCAGATTTTTCAATATCATATGAAGGATTTAATATTTCTTTCTCTGGTAAGGAAATGCCTGTAATATCTGGCTCCTGAAAAAGTGTCTATTTTGGATATTTTCTGTATGTTATATAAAGAAAAAAAATAATTGAAATTATTTTGATGATTTTTTATACTGAAAAATTATATTATATAATTTTTTTTCCTAAACACAATAACTTCTAAGGAAGCGAACCTCTGTGCCTTTGTAGAGGCAAAGGACACATTCATGCTACATGATAAATAAGATGGCAGTAACCTGTAAGACACATTGTCAAGTGAGGGGAGGAAACAGAACTAGTCTAATTTCAGTCACTGAAATTACAGATGAGCTAAAGTGTCAACTATTTCATTTTTGTTGTGCCATTTTTAAAATTTGTTTTGTTTAGCAGAGTTATTTATGTCTCTTACAAGTATGATAAATCATGTTGTGTCATGCATCTTTAAAACAGTTGTGAATGTATTAATTTGCCTTACTTTTCAACATAATCTATTTATCAATTTAACATTCACACAATAATTTTGTTTTAAAATCTGATGCCTGTATTGATATTCAGGTGGAAATATACAGAAATTACTAGACTGCAAGATTACATATATGACTGATAGAGAACATGTTCTCATACAAGGTGACTTGCTCTTGTTCGCAGAGTATAATCTTGAACCTTGTGAAGATCCTGGGATCCCACAATTTGGTAGCAGAATAGGATTTAATTTTGGTGTTGGAGATATTCTGACATTCACCTGTTCATCTGGATATCGTTTAGAAGGAGCTTCAGAGGTTATTTGTCTTGGTGGTGGACGACGAGTATGGAGTGCACCTCTGCCAAGGTGTGTGGGTACGTGGTCAGCTGCTTTCATTTGCTTGTATGTGTAGTCATTGTCCATGGACTTGCAGATTTAGAGCATGGAAAAGCATGGTAATGCACCTCTTTTTAATGTACTCTCATGTTCTCCATATCTCCTTAGTCAATTTTTTTAACCTTTTTAAATATATTTAATATTATAAGTGGACTTCACAGTCTATACTTGAAAGCAATTCAAATTGAGGGCACAATGCTTACTCTTATTATTTGGATTAATAGGTGGGGAAAACTGATTATAAATTTAAATCAGCATTTACCAGTTCAGATGTCAGGTAATTAAATTTCTTTTGTCAATGCAAGCTTCCAAGTGATACCTGTATTATAAAATTGTAGTTAGAGCACTTAGACCATATTTATTTCATTCAACTAGGTCCATTTATAGGAGTACAGTCAACTTGGACATCCTATGTAAGAACCATATCCTCAGAATATTCTCAGAAAAGTTATTCTGTTTTTTAAATGATAGCTAAGATAACTTAAAAGAAACACTCTCTGATGATTCCTAACTAACATTCTCCACTCACTGTAGAAGTAGCCTATATATGTAGCTTTGACTAGAAATTTAGCTTTAAATGGCCAAAGACTGTTGTTTGAGCTGAATTCTTCCTAAAATATTTGCTTTTCAATCTTGTTGAGAATGGTTAAAACTATAAGATATCGAAAAAGTAGGATAGTTACTCAACTGTCTGCATTATTTTTATTTAAGAGTATATATTGCTGAAATTTATTAGAGAGTATGTACTATATGGAAAGGTTTATACATGAAAACATCTGTATCAGTATGCATTTAAAATATTTTTTCATACTAAGTTGTATGTTAATAAAACACAAATGTCTTTCAGCTGTTGATTGCATAGTAACTATGGATTATATGTTTTCTCTTATTTGTTGTTATTTACTATATCAACATTTTTAGCTTCAAACCTCTCCTATGTTTACCTCAGTATAAGGAAAACTATAAATTTTGCTCATGCATTAGCAACATTTATATATGTACCAATAGAAGAGATGGTTTAGAAGCTGAGCAATGGATGAATAAAAGTTCTTTTTGTGTTAGGATTGATGAGTTTTTAACCATAAGAATAATAATGAATATGTGTGCAGTCAAGAAGACAGGTTAAATTTCTGTAATAAAATTCAGGAAGTGTTAATTTAAAATAAATTGGTAAATATCCAGCAAAAAGAAACTTCCTCAGCAGCATAAGTGTAAAAAATTGCTATATAACTGTCATGACATAGAAAAATAATGTTTATGTTTGTTTGTTGGGGAAAAGCTGTAACACAAGAAATTAATTCTTTTCTAGTCAACATATTTTCTCCTTATTTTTGAAAATAAAAGTCTCAACTAGAATGACTTAATTAGCAATTCTCCCCCCATAAGTATCCAGCCTTTGTCAATGTCGTGCTTAATTTATGTGTCATAATAATGAAATTCAAACAAGACAAGAATAGAAATTCCCGTTGACCACTTGGACTCAAAATTTATGTGTTGTTACTGTTGCTCATGTTTGGCATTTTTTGTCAAAATGATTAATGAGACATAATGGATTCAATATAATGTGCACTTTCACATACACGAGCATCCTTTGAGAAGAAACCACTGCTCATACTATTTGTGTTCAGCTTGTCAACACAAGAATAAAATGAAAGGAAGACAGATAAACTAGAAGTTTAGTGGAAGGCCAAGCATCCCTGTCTGGATACAACAAAGGCCAATGTGTTTGATTTTGAAACAGAGTATAATCAATTCTAAACCAAATAATTTGCCAGAAAATTAGAAGCTGTCTTTCCTTTTCTTATTCAGAAGATGGATAAATACTTGTTATTTATTAATTAATGCTATTATTCAATCTATAAAGGTAGTATATAAAAAAAATTGACTTAAGACTTAAGAAATGAAATTTTGAAATTAGGAATTATTAAATGGAAAACTAATGTTCAAATAGCAAATATGATTTTACTTATTTTTTAAGGCTGAACTTCTCAGAGGATGGTATTATCTCAATTCAGTAGGGCTTGATGTGCTAAAAAAATTTTATAGTAATTTTTTCTAAAAAAGCATAAAGATTTTCCATTTTTTTGTTCAGCATATGATGCAGCATTTCTTGGGGTAAATGTCACTCATGGGGCAAGCATAGTTTGACGGTAGCTGAAACTTTGGTGTGTTATCCGCTCTGTGTTGGCTAACAAAACTAAAACACACTCTGTATGTGTTGCTACAAATTAACTACAACACAGCCAACAGAACAATTTGTTAATAAATGGGTGAATCTAATGATAACAGAAAGAAAGTCTATAATTGCTTGCTTTGAACTTTTCCATGACAGTGAAAAATAATTCTCTTTTTGACTCTAAGTAATGCATTCTTAAAAAAATACCTACAGTAAGTATGAGTGCATGTTCACTTTTGACTTTTCATAAAAGCAAACTCTAAGCTCTGGGTGATCCTAAGGACTCAACATTTTCCTCCATATGCTAGGGGTTTGTCTCCAGCTTGTAATACACAGCAGAGAAGTAGTCTTAAGTTTGTGAATATGGAGTTGCTTCATAGGGTTGTAGTGCCTCTGAAATGTTTTGATGTGTTTGGAGCTCAGATGTCTTTGCCTAGTTCTCTTTAAAATTTTCAATGCCATAGATAGCTTACAAAGATTTTCTTGTAACTCTGTTACAGATAAGAACAAGCAGAAGGAATTATTATTGCTTTAAAGGGAAAAATAGTGACAAAAATAAAATTAAAGCTTTCTTATAATCAATAATGGAATGAAAATGATTAAAGATCTGTTAGAACAGTGTCATTCCTTAGTTTCCTGATTTATTTTTATGCTATAGTCAAGTAATAACCAAATGCAGTGCTCATATTCAGTACACATATTTCTTTCTTGGAATTGCTTTTCTTTTCAGTGAAATGTAGAAAGTTGTCTCTATTATGCCAAGATTTCTTATGGGTTTTTTGTTTTTTTTTTTGTCTCTCTCCTCTGCCCTTTTCCAGTTTGTTTTTTCATTCCTTATAAGGCTGTCCAATAGCCCAGTTGTGTTACCTTTCATTATAACGGTCATGTCTGAATTTTTGACCCTAATTGTTTCTCTGTCTGTGTAAAATAATCTGTGTCTTCATAGCTTCCCAACTGTGTCAAGTCTTTTCTTTTGGCTTTCTTAGGGCTCTATGGTTTCTTTCCAGACTGCTACACCTTCACTGGAAGACATTGACTAAAACTTTTGTCTTCTGTGCTACTTTCACTTTTTCTGCTCATTCTTCTCAGTAGGTCCTAAACACCCTCTAATTCTGGACTTACAGATTTCTAAGGAACTATGTCCCTTGAAATTATAAAAAGCATCAAAAATACATAAAATATCTACAGGCAAACTCATTGATTTCTGTCATATCTTGCATACATTTCAGATAATATTGTACACGAGTATTTTCCAGTAGAGACTTTTTGCCAAGGTGTTCACTGGTATAGCTTCTTTGCCAAGCTTTGTTTAAGGTGCTTTTCAAAGAACACTGAGAACAAACATTTCAGAAATTTCTGAAAGGTTGTATTGTGTGAGAGAAAAAAATAAATTCAGCATTGTCTGGATATACATAAATATGGAACCAAGGAAGGGAAGGTTCCACCACAGATACATCTGTAGTAAGTTCCCTTATTAGCAGGTGAACCATTAGCTACCCTCTGCACATCTGATTCTATATGCCATTAATCTTGCTCCATCTGCATAGCTCTATCCATTTCTGTGCATACAAAACATTTAAGATAAAGATTGCTTTCAATATATTTTGCTTCAAAAAAAAGTCCTTTTGCTAGTTTTTGACGTTTCTTTTAATATGTGGAATGTTTGGGCAGCATGAATTCTGAGTTTAAGGAATGTGATATCCACTTGTAAATGTCATTGATTCACCTCAGAACAAATGAATCCTAAGCTTTCTTTTGTTCATCAGAAGTAAATTTATTCCCTTAAATATTTCTTCTGTCATTCGTGAATATGCTATATGTCTGTTATTTTCTTCAGGGATAGGATTTCTGGAAAAAACAAAAGACAGCCATTGTGGTCTCACCATATGTTAGCATAATAACTTTATAGTGTGATAAGAATTTTTTTTAAAATATTTCTTATGTATTTTAAGATTTTGCATCAAGTTTTAATTGATCCTGTTCCCCATGTGAAAATTTTTACTAAGTTCCAACAGTTCCAGCAGTTCCTGAGTGATTTTGCGGTGGGGTTTTTTTGGTTGTTCATGTTTGGGATTTTTTTTTGGTGGTGTTGGAGTTTTTTATAAGAATATTAAATTAGTTTAAAGGAAAATCATGCACCTGGTAATTTAAATTCTTCTAATATAGAATGTGGATTTTTAATACAATTTGCCTTGTTAACGTTAATGCAGAAGCTCATTTGTCATGCTATTTCTTCATCCTCCTTTGATCAATGGCAATGCAGGAGCATATTATTTAAAGTATATGGGACTCCTACCCATTCTTGTCAGGTGGAGCGATCAGTTATGAAAAATAACATTAATAATGTAAGTAATTATTTCTAAGAAAGATTTCTTTTGTATTTGGCCATTGGCTATTTGGCCATTGATGTAGAAATCATCTTTTTGTAAAATTATTTGAGGTCATAAACACAGGATCTTCGCAGATCTGGAAATACTGTCTTTAAGATAAATAATAAGATAAATAATGTGGTCATAAACAGCCAAAGTACATTGAAAATAAGTTTAATACACAAACAGCCACATGAATCTTTTGATGTTCAGATCAATTAGAAAGTGGATACCTGTATTGCAGATACATAATAAGAAATTTCTGTTAATCATTTTGTCTATATGAAAGGAAGACTTGTATTTTGGAACAATGTAAAATAAAAGGAAACCCTACTATTCTTACTGATTGAAGACAATGTTCTTTTCCCTTTTTTTTTTTTTTTTTTTTTTTTTTTTTTTGTCAGCATAGTGTTCCCTGTATTTAACCTGTCAGAAAATAAAAAACTGCCTGGAAAACTTGTGATAACCTTATGACTCATGCTATTCACAGAAAGAAAGCTTTAGTAACAACTTAATCCTTTCAGATTTTTTTTTGTGCTATTGTCTGTTTTGCTGCCTGGTTTTGACAAGAGTATATTTTCTGGTTTCTGCCAGTCTTCAGTTGAAGAGGTAGAACATCTGAAGACAAATGGCTTAATAAGAAACCGTTTGTTGAGCACTGAATTTAGATACAGTTTCTGAACTGTTTATTTACAATATAGTACAAATTTGCTTTAAGATAAAATCCTTCTTGGAATGCTTCTGCTTACTTGCCCATTCAAGCTGTTGCAATACAGTCTCCTAACCAGTAGATACCATCTTTTCAAAACACAGAACTTCTATATGTAGCTCTTATCTTTTGATTCTAAAGGATTGTATTGAAGAAAACAATTTCACTCTGTCTGAATTTTAATCTGTAGGAGCACATTGTGGTTTTTTGATTGATAGTTGTTTATGGCAAGAATTTAATCAGCTAAATTGTGAGTAATATTGCAATATTCTATTTTTTATTATATTTTTAATTTTATTTTTAAGCCACTCAATTCAATAAAGGATTGTGCTCAAATGGTTAAGTCACCCAAATAGATGCATTTCATTCCTTGGTTACAATCACAATGACATTTCACTTGCTTACAGAATTTAAATAGACTTATAAACAGCAGTTAGAATTCATCTGTTTCTTTTTTTTTATGGAAAGGTGCAATGAACACACATTCATAGCCAAAAGCATAATAGTCTTTTATTATAATTATCTTGTTATAGAAGTTTTTACTTTTAATTATTTTTCCTTTGAGGTTTTTGTTTATTTTCCTCTCTAATACTGAAATAAATCTATTATTTCTGCCAAAGTCTGGAAACAGTAATTCACTTCAGTAATTCACTTCCTGTTACATCTTTCTACTTTATATTAGGCTGAATTAAAGTTTTGTGAAAATATATCTGGATGTGGAATATTTTTCCTGGTTTTTTTCACACAAGAAAAGTGTATAGGGCATGTTCTAGGTTTCAGCTGAAATAAGTAGAAGTTATTTAAAAGCCCAAAACTTTATTAATAAATAAAGTTAAATAAAGCAGCCTGATTTTTATCTCTGTTGAACAGGGAATATTATTAAAATGAAACATTAATACAGTAACAAAATATTAGTAAGTTCTGATTACAGCACTATGTATGATTTAAAGAATGGTTACAGACTAATCCACTGTAATTTTTCCTTTATTTCTGAAGTACTGTTTTGTCACCTATTTTCTCTCTTCTATGTTTCCCTATTTACACATATTCCCTTAATTTTATCCTGGTTTGCCTCTTATTTTTTTTTTTTCTTCCACTCACCGTAATGCCTATTAAAATTATTTTCCAAACACTTTGAAAAAATTGCATGTGTTTAATATTTGGATTTATTCTAAACTTAAGAATTCCATTTACATTACATCTTCCTGACACTTTTTTTACTCAGGACTTAAATGCAAATAAAATTATTATGGTCTTTTTTTATCTTTGCTCTAGTATTAACATCAGATAATGGAAAGTAATGTAAGTTCCATGAAGCTTCATGTGGTTTTAAACAATTTAACCACCTGTTCGTGTTTATAGATAGGAGTGGAGATTCTCAGATAGAACTATTTCTGCTGTAGTTTGGAATGCCTTACAATATTAATTGTGGACCTTCCCAGTTTGATTTAGCACTTGTCCAAAATCTAATTCTAACTCCCATTTTTGACTGAGCATGTTTTTGGTGCTTTGTGGTTAGTTGCTCTGTTGTGGTTTTTTGAGCCATAATTTGCACAGACAGGAGGCAAGGAGAGAAGCCAGGAACTAACTGATTTTATCAGAATTCTGCTGAGAAGCATACAAAAGAAGCAACTGTTGTAAGCTGGACTGTGTGCCTCCATGGAACTGTGATGATGCTATGGGAGAAATTCTATTATACCGTGGGTTTTGAGGCTGCTTTTACTAAACTAGCTTTCTTGTCTCCTAACACAAGATACAAAGAATCACAGAATCGGTTGGAAGGAACATCTGAAGATCATGTGATACCTCTGTTTGCCATAGGCAGGAACATTTATTACTCAATCATGTTGCTCAGGCCTCATTCAACCTGACTTTGGACATTTCGAGGGGTGGGACATCCTCAACTTGGAACACAATATTCTCTCTCTAAATTCAGAAAATAATATTGATAAATATGATGGCATGAAATGTGATGACATGGTGACATCCTTCTTCTTAACAGAAAACTTAGCATGATTCTAAAATACTAGTTAAAATTGTCCCAACAGTTAGCTTACTGCTGTGTTCAGGTTTAAAAGAATTGCTTTAAAGTTCTGACATAGCCCAGAGTTGTTGGATCAACTTAATACCATAATTACCTTGTGCCTTTTGGCTTTTTTATCCCTCTGGAATGAGAAGAGAAATCTCACAATTCTGAAATTACGATCATCTTTCTCCTTTCTGTTGTAATTCAGTGACCTATGCATCTTTGAAATAGCAAATACCTATTTATTTGAGAGTGCAATAAAAGGATAGCTGTGATCATGTGGAATAGAAGGTTTTTCACTTCTGCCTAGATTGTGTGTATCCAGCTGTTCCGGGACAAAATAATGTCACCTGAATTATTTGGGTACTTGTTCTATATCACTGAATTGGATGTAGTAATCAAGCATTTGCTCTTTGATCTATGCCTGATTTAGCTTTCTGTGCTGTGTCTGCTTTAGCTGCATACAGAATGGGTAGTTTATCAAGTTGGGGTTTTTTTTGTCATTGCTGTCTTAATTTCAAGTACAAAATATATATTTCAATATCCTGAATGTTGCTCAAACAAGTCTAGGATAGAAATTATAATAATGTTAATAAAAAATAAAAGTTTTTAGAATAGACACCATAATTTGCCTAAACATTTTTCAAACCATTAATATTACCACATAGTTTTGCAGAATAACATTACTTATTCTGTGAAATTACAAATCAGTTAACTTCCCAGGTTAAAACAAATGAGATGCGTCCTCATGAGAATGGGTAAAATAAGTGGCAAGAATATGAAAATAATCCTGAAAACAAAAATAAACTCAGAAAATTTAGTGTTACAGTTAAATCTAAAATAAATGTTAATCTGTTAAAAAGACAGGAAATACTCTTGTACTTGCACTATAATGGCCACATATCAAGATTTAGTAAAAGGGGAAACAAAGAATTGTAACAGTTTCTCAGTGTCTATTTAAAATACATGGTAACTAAATGCTAAAAATTACTTCATGAAAATTATGCATATAGTCCAATATATGGTAGGAAGTGAAAGTTAGTTAATAATGTCTAATGAAGCATTGCCACAAGTGTTTATGTTCCCAGGTTTTTATGGGTGATTAAATGGATTGCCAAAATCTTGAATTATAAGGTTTATTCCTTAAAATAATATCTGTATTACTTCAAAATAAGTAAATTAAGGTTTTTTTCCCCCTTGGGAGTTATGTTTTTATTGTTTCTTTTATTAATGAAATCGGCTTTTTTTCTATATTTATCTGGTAGCTATAACATAATATTCTCCTACAGTAATTTACACCATTGACTATGTTGGTGATCTTGGTTAAATAATACCAGAGGAAAAAAAAATCTTTTTTTTTCATTAATCTATGTGAAAATATATGTATTCATACATATATATATATTCATGTGTGTATATATAAATAAATAAATACTCATATAAATATTTAGAATTCTACTTTCATTTAATTTGCACATCTTTATGAATTTCAGTATTGGAGAAATTAAATACAACAAAATTCAAGGAAGATCCTCTAAAACAATATGATTATGAAATGTGTCATTAATATGATTTTAACTTGCAGTGTTTTTTGATATACTTTTATTAAAGTATTGCAATTTAAAATATTCTTGTAACCTCCAATCGCTGTCATGATCATGTACTTAAAACTAGATTTTAGATATTAATAAACATTATTAATGTTCAACTACGTTACATTAACATTACCATTATCACCATTACTAAAACATATTTATATGTTATATTAAAACATGCCTTAACATTTTTTTTAATTGCAGCTGAATGTGGAGCCTCCACGACAAATAATGAAGGAATCTTATTGTCCCCCAATTATCCTCTTAACTATGAAAACAACCATGAATGTATTTATAGCATTCAGGTACAAGCAGGGAAAGGAATCAATATTTCTGCCAGAACATTTCACTTAGCCCAAGGAGATGTTCTTAAGGTATGTAATCATGTAACTTATTTCTTATTTCTGAACTTCTAGTACCTCTCATCATTGAGGTTTATCTGTCTGCAATAGCACAGTACCAGGTAAGTGGATATAAAGCATCTCTGACAAAATATTTTTCTAAAATGATTCCATTTAAAAAAAAAGTTAAAAAATTAGGCACCCTCAGGTGCCCTCATAATTTTTTTCCTAACACATGTTTTTCTGACCAGAGAAAATTAAAAAAAGAGGTTGAAATAATGAAACAAAAGTTGCCTTAATGGTTATTTGTATTGTATTTTTAGTGTTAAATATTCATCAAATACATTTTTTTGTTTTGTTTACTTCCACAGTATCTTCATAACTTGAGCTGTGTTCTAAACGTAATAAAACATAACACCCATAACTTTAATTGACCACAGTCTACATGCTGCCTTTTGTACATAAGTTTTACATTTTAAATTACTTTAATCTAGTGTGCATCGAAGAAAGAAACAACAAAGGTGAAAGAAGGATACTAGAACCTACCAGAGTTTTACACAGTGATTTCCCCCTATCTTTGATTTGTTCATAGATTTTATTACTGTACTTCAAAACATATAGTTCCAGATGAATGTATTACTTAGCCATTTAAAGTGGATGTTGATCAGGGTGTCTTTTTGCACTTACTATCACACCAATGCAGTAAGATATCCGAGATTAAATAATTGTCCAATTGTTCAGAATATGTAATTGGATTTGCCTCTGTGAAACCAAAGGAACAAAAAGTACCATGCCATTCATCTTTGATTTAAAAAACTTTTTCTGCCGTATTCTTCCATGTATGTATTAAATGAGAAGGATTACGAAAATATGTTTTCCTAAGAAACAACTGTGATTCATACTGGGGTTTATCTCATCTAAGTGTCACCATCTGTGCATTAGGGTAGGATTTCTGTCATTAGTTGTCAGATACAAGCATTTCCAAAAGGGGCTAATTATACTTAAAGTATAAGCAGACCTAAACAACTAATGTAAAAAGAAATAAAGCATCAAAAAGAAAATGAAAATCAAATGGTTTTAAATAATAATAAAAAAACGCTCTTCTTAAAACAAACCAGAAGCAAAGAAAAATGAACCAAGGCTACTAGATAGCCAGAATGCACAGGTGTGTTTGTTTTATATTAAAATTGTTGTTTATTTGAAAACCAAGTGGATGCCCTTTAATTGTTACATTAATTAATTTTGAAATATTTATTTTGGAAACTGTTTACTATTTATTAAAATGTAAGTAGTATGGAAAAAAAATGAAAACCAACCAATGAACCAACCAAACCGGTTGTTCAAATAACTATTAGCCAATAAAAGCATATGGATGTATTTTTCTCAAGGTTTGGAGGGTTTTTTTGTGTTTTTGTTTGTTTGTGTTTTTTAGGTTGAAACCATTCCATTCTGTTATCTTAATTTAAAAAGATAGCCATGCCGCTGTGGGAAGGGAGCTACAGTCATGTACAGTTAGATAAATATAAATGAATATAAAAAGAAAACAATTCAACTTTTGTCTTCTTTTTCTTTTTTAATAATTTAATGTACATATTTGAAAAGATCTAATCATTTACAAGTTTTCAAGTGCCATTTGAACCATACGCACTTCAAGTGTTTAACTAGACAATCTTAGAGAACTAGAGAAAAAAATTCTGCTTTAATACTGTTACTCAATTAATGTGAAATTAAAAGTAATGCAAAATTAATTAAAGATAGAGGAAGGCCACCAGTCAGCTGTAAATATCAGTGACAGAAATATTTGCTGTATACTGCAGGTGTGTTTTTTAAATGAAAGTAGTGTTGTGTAATTAGAGTATTTGTTTTTCTAGTCAGCAGCCTTGAATTATAATAAGAAGCTGAAGTTCCTCTCTATTAAAAAAATCCAAAACAAACTATGAGAGGTATTCTTGATTATGATTGTCACTTTTTTCAGTCTATCTGCCACCATAGCAAGACAGAGACACTCAGCCTTTACAATTTTGGGAAGAAATATCTGTGGAACCCATTGTTTCTTTTCCTGCCTCCTTTCTTAGATGAAATTCTCAGAACCTGTTTTAATTATATCGCACTCTTTTTTCATATGTTCATATGATAAAGAAAATTTTTTCAGGAAACACATTAGCAGTCACACATTCCAAAACTTTTCTCCCAGAATCAGTTCTGCAGTTGTCTGTTGATCCCTTTCTATGATCCTATTCTACTCTGAAAAAGGGAATATACTGCTTAATTTGCCAGGTTTGCTGATTGTGGAGAATAACCTTTTGGCTACAGGAATATTACATTAGGGTTATATTTTGGTTTTAAATGAATCATTAATTTTAAAAGTCAACAAATGCTTGTAACCTAATGTGTGTCACTACTTTGTAACTGGAAGGAACTTAAGTTGAAACAAAAATAAATCATCTTGTCTTCAAAACAGCCAAGTAATAAATAGTGAATACAGAGTTGCCTGTCAATTGTGAACAAGGGAGGGTATAGCAGTCACCATTTTAAAATCAAGCTACTTTAAACATCAGCTTCTAGAAAGGTCTTCCTTACCCCAAACACAAATGAAGCAACTCCGTAGAAGCTAGAGATGGAAATGCTAGCAAAGAATTTAGCAATGTACTTTGTGTTACTTTTTCTTGCAGCAAGAATTTTTAGATCACTAGAGGTATGCAGCTAAAATTCCATTCAAAGTCTGAATAGACTGAGTATTCTAATAAAATTTTGACAAATTCTTTAATGAAGCCATGAGGTCTGCTGCTTGCCATGTGAGTTAACTGACCATGGATGATGTTTATATCTGACAAGCACAGTGACTGAAACAGTGAAGCAGCTGTACTGGGAATGCAACCTTAGAGAGAAATGGCATATTTAACACAAGTAAATCACCACCCTTACTATTACTCCAGGGACAGAGAAGAAGGAGTTCCCTTTCATCAGTTCTGAACTGGTATAGAACAGAGGTTTCAGAGCATATAATTTGTTTTTCATTTGCTTCATTCAGTATGCAATTCTCTTGTTCTTCTTTCAGTGTAACTGCTCTGGCTACTTACATTAATGGTGTAGTTCTTTTTGGGTTTTATTAAAAACTGTAAGAAATATATAAATATCTCTACTTTTTTGTGTGTGTGTGTATGTAGGGATATAACCTACTCTTGAAAGTGCCATATCTTGTTCTAATATTTATGAAAGTTTTATGAAAACATATGAAGAATTTAGGATCTCTACAATCACTACATGCCAATCCATTTAATATTTATCTCAGAAACTCTGTAACACTTGCTTCCTTCTTTGCAATTGTACTGATAACTGAGTTTGTGCACTATATTTCCAGAATTCAGTCTTTTTAGAGTAAACTACCTATGTGGGAGGCAAAGATAAATAATGCATTTTTTCCAAAGTATGAAAATATTTCTACCTTTTTTCCCCCTGCTTTTATCTCCATCCACCAATTTTGCTTGTAAACTCCCTAGTCTCTCCTAGCTGTAAGCATGTCCTTGAGATATACACAGAAAGAACAGAGTTATCATTGTTCTGCTTGCCTGAATAGTCCATTGATGGTGGTGAACATGCTATTTGTGTTGAAATCTGTTGAATGTAGAAAATATTCTTTTCTATTAAGGATATTTTAACATGCTTTTTAATTTACAGTGAAAAAGGCAATTTTATTAAAATTGAAACTTAGACATGTCTAATATGATTGTTTTCTTTATTTTCAGTAGATTTCAGCATAAATAAAAATGTACTTATGCATTGTAATAATTAATGGGTAGTCTTCTGGTATTGTTTAAATAAAAAAAAAAAAAAGAAACCACCACCTCCAAAAATTCTGCAGAGAGATTTCATTGAGTAAACCTAAAATAAAAGAGAGAGGAACACTGAATATGAAAAGGATCTTTTTTCTCTTATGTAGTCGACTATGTGCTTGCCTTTATGTAGTGAGAGAACCAATGTGGTAGGTAATATTGCACCAATGTGGAAAAATTTGATTTAAGAATTATTTTGAATAACGTTATAAGTGAATCTTTCTTTTGCTTGTACTAAAGCACTCACTGCAGCAACAGGCAGGCAACAGCATGTCAGCAAACAGAACTCAGGGTTCTCTTTGGCTGTGCTTGGCTCAGCACTGTTTGTGCTCCAGCCAAATACAGGGGATTCAGTTTTACTGCATTTGTTCATTGTCTCCTCTGTGGGCCAGATTTTAAATGTGTGCACATGATTCAGTTTTTGAGGGTTTTGGGCAAAGACTTTGAAGGGATGTGTTATTTGGACCTTTTTGCTTATCTTTTTTCTTAAGAATCTTCATGTTTATAATAATACTAGTACTTTTAGCAATATCATCCTGAATATAAGACTGAGAAAAAGGTAATAAACGTAGGGGACACCCTTCTCCCCACCCCCCCAGACCATATGGACCCTTTTTTGTCTTTATATTAGTGTTTCTATTCGCATGTGATATACATTTGACAGGGCGTTGACAGCCTCAGTTCTGAGCTGCTGATTTTATGTTATATCTTCTCTTTATAAAGGAACAGATCTTCATATCCATATGCCTTTTATATTTCAATGGAAAATCTCAAAAATAGCTTGATTAAAATGCACAAATTTTATACATTCACTTATGATACTCCCTTGCTAAAATTTTATATAGTTAAATAAATTAGCAGAAAAAAGGGCATTAATTTCCATTTAAAAATTGTTGATAATGGAGCTACTTAAGAGATTAGCAAGTTTTATTTGCCCTCTAAATGTAAATGCAAACAATATTTCCTTCAAAAATTGAATATAACATCTATTAGTTCAAATATTTAGGTAGAGTGTTTGCTATTAGCATTCTTCCCTATAACATTTCAACATAATATTGTGGTATGAAGAACATTAACACAATTCTCTGTGCCTTTGTTTTTCTTTATGAATTAATCATATAAAAGATTGGGCCATTAAATACCTACTAAAAATGGACCTCTGCTTTCTGAATAGTTTGTTAGTAGCATATGCAGGGATTATCCAGTCATTAATCAATTATCTTTGAAGTAATGTTGCAGGATGACTTAAAGTAAAATATATCCAACTGAATAATATTTTTATAATGATTATTCTTGGGCTTATCTTTAGCACCCAAGTGACTTAAATCTAGATGTGCTGGCAAGGCCTATAAGAAAGTATATTCAAATATTAAAAATAAGCTAGTCATGCTACCTTAATTCACATACAATATTACATTCCAAAAAATTATGAAGCTGAATTACTAACTCATTCAAAATATTTAGCTCCCACCCAGTTTTAACAAGGTTAGAAAGAAAATGTTGGTTCTACAAATCTCAGAAGTGTCTGCTACCACTTTATTGGCAAGCTAAATTGTATCATTTAAATGATTCTATAAATTTCCATTTTTTTTCCTATTAACTCAAGTGGAACAATGAAAATGTGACCTAAATTGAGAGTTACACTACAAAACATATTAATTTATTGTCTTAAGGGAGACTCCAGTGTCTTAAGAAGAGGGGTACTTTGAATGTCTGAAAGACAGCAACCAAAGGAAAAAAAAAATTCAATTTAGTGTTCAGATGAATCACAATCCTGCCTCAGCCAAATGCAGTTCTCCTACTCAAATGAATCAGTTGCAGAAGTGTTAGATATTTTAAATTCTCTTCCTTCATAGAAATTATATAGGTTTAAAAATATTATACAGTGTGACAGCTAGTTAGCCCATGAAATAGAATAAATATTAACTAATGAGAGATGTCAGTGGACTAATGTGAAAGATTTAATATGGTAAGACATCTAACAAAACCGGCAATAAAGTGTGTGTGGAGAAATTCTAACATGAAGAAAATTGGTATGACATGGCTTATTTGGAATTTTGGTGAGACACTGAGAATAGTTGATGTAATTTATTACCATCTTTCTTTGGCTAAGTATTGGTGATACAAAGATAGCAGGAAATGGTTTATTCTTATATAGGTTTTAAAAATAAAATAAATCCTGAATCCTAGGTTATTATGAATTATAAGTGGATACAAGCTGGGTTTTCTAAGTCTGTCATGATGTAAATATCACTGTTGGATAGCAATAATTCTCCTAAGAAGGGTTTCTTCTCAGTTGCTAAAACAAAACTAAGTGCATTTCAGAATTAATTTTGTGGATTAAGTGGGTTTTTTTTGTTTGGTTTTGGTTTTGTTTTTCTTATTTTGGGGTTAGCTTTAGGTTTTTTTTCTTTTTCTGGCTTGATTAATGATCTCAGTATAGTTTAAAGGAGTTTCTTAAAAAGATAAGACACCTATTTTAATACTGTTTTATATATATTGAAGTTATTTTTAGTTGATATGCATTCATTGCACCTTTTTTTAATTCTCTGATTTCTTTTAGTCCACATGAGGACATTGGCTTTTAAATTTAAGTTTGGAATTTATTTGCTTGTGTCAGTAAAAACTAAGGAATTATGTCAAGTCATCTTGTTGTGCATCCTCAAGTGCTGTACAATTATTTTTTTACTCATTACAGATAGCTAGAAGTAGCTTATTTCTTTTATTTCAGCATTTCAATAAATGTAAAGTACTTATTACTTGAGACATGAGGATTTCTGGAAAAGAGGAATTAGGTGTGTAGCTCATTCTTAGTGACAGGGAACTGGCATCATAATACTTCATGTTTACTTTGTTGCCTTACTACTGTTCCTGGTGTACATGTTTTGATTTCATTCTGATGAAGATCCGTGTCTAAAAATGCAAACTATAATTACATTTGTGATTAATAGAATTAAAATGGAATTTAGAACTTCAGACAATTCAGTGTATTTTAATAAGGCTTTACAATTTCCCTTTATTGCAATTTAAAAATTATTCACAGGTCAATTTACTGATTTGCAAGTGAAATTTTTCATAAACCACATCAATCAAAGTTTAAGCTATTATAGAAGTCCCTAAATAAATCCTACAGGAAATAATGTTTGGGTGAGCAATTATAGGTAAATTGTAGGAAGTTTTTAGGAATCACAGGAACACAAAAACCTGTGATGTTTTAAAGCAACCAGTTTGTAGGGAAATTTCCTGAGAATTATTAGAAGATTGTTCTACATATTTAGCATTCTGATAGATGGAAAAGAGCAACACTTGAAGAAAAATAAAAAATAGACATTCAGTACCATGATTTACATATAGATTACAATACTCTTTCAACTTATAGAAGCAGTTGATAAATTTATATTTCCTAGTCTCCTTTTACTTCACAGTTATATTTTAACCTGTCTTCACAGGATAAAAGCCACCACAGGTTTATTTAACCTGGCCAAAGTTGGGGATATGTGAGATTTTCTGTTGTGCCACCTCACACTTGAGGCAGATACACATTATAGGTGTTTGCTGATAGGTTGTGATCAGCATTTCAATACTGACAGTGAAAGAGAAAACAGACATCTAAAATACCTGAGCTGATGTGGCACTTCCGCCCGCTCCTATTGTTATGTAAAAAAAATATTTGACATATTTTAAACTGCATTTGAAAATTCACCACACCTAAGTCAGCTTAAGTCAAGAGAGGCAAATAGTATACCTAAATATTACTTCAGGTTGACTGGCAGTAGATGTCCCTTGACAGAGCTGTTCTTCCTCTTAATGCAGATGTACAGAATTATTTTGTAAGTAAAAGATATATTCTTTTCTTTCTTCATAATTGTAAACCTCACATTTTTTTACAGATATATGATGGCAAAGACAACACTGCTCACCTGCTGGGTGCATATACTGGGGCATCATTAAGAGGCCTGACACTAAGCAGCACTTCAAATCATTTGTGGTTGGAATTTAACTCGGACATGGAGGGCACCGATGAAGGTTTTCAGCTTGTGTACACCAGTAAGTATTTGAGAAAACAGTAGGATTAGATTTATACTTTTAAAAGAATGGAATTCTTCACTCATAAGATGAAAATGCAGTTGAATGATAACTATGGAAGAAACCAACAGCAAATTACTCATCAAAATAATATATTTTCATTTCTGTACCTCAAAAATCCCCAAACACATTGCATACTGAAACCTGGCTTTGACATTTAATCTGGTACATAAATCACTGTTGTTTTTCTAGAGGAGTATTTTTCAATTTTGGAGAGCATTAAAAAAAAAAAACAAAAACAACAGGGTAATTTTCAGTTAATTGTTTCAGCACATACAAATATTGAAGTATGTGAATAGTTAAAAAATTCAACCAAAAAGCATTATCTCATGAAGATAAGTCATAAGTAAAGGAATTTCTCCTTCTTAAGGCTCATCTCTGATAGTTACTTTGCTTCTGTTTTACTTGGATTATTGTTTAGAATCCAACTTGGAACCAAAATGATAAAGAAAGGTTCCTAACAAAAACCTCTATATGGACTTAAACTATGAAGAGGAGGAGAGGAAAAAATGTTGCTGATCTTTGGCTTAGAGGATATATGGAAGAAGCTATATACACCTAATTGACCAAGTGTCAGTTTCTGAAAATTGTAGCACATGACTATTGACATGTAGTGTATATGACTTTTTTTACTGTATAATTTTTTGCCATCACTGATTTACTATGTAGAACTAATTTTTATCAACCAGGACAGTGTTATAAGGTAATTCTGCAATGCAACTATTGTTTTTTGTCCTTGTGCTCAAATCATTGATTTTTCACCTGTTCAAAAATGGTTCACTTAAAAGCTTGACATAATGTTTTTAAAACTATTTCTAATTAAAAAGCATAATTCTTGCAGTATGAAAGGAAAATATTTCAAGATAATAAAAAAGTATGTAATTATTTTTCAGATGAAAGTTGCATAATTATATTCTGTAATAGCATGTAATAGAATAGGACTGTACCCTATGATTAAAGATAGGACTTTCAGTGATGTGTTACTACGTAAGTGCCAAGGAATTTAATCTTTCTTATAGGTGCAACCAAGCCCAGCACTTGAACCTTATCAATAACATTTCCTGTCTTTGAAACATTCATATTAAAGTACACTTTCCCTAGCCTGAAGAATTCTTAGCCTGAACAGTGATGAATCTTCTTTTGTTGATATTGGTAAAATTGGAGGAAAAAAAAAATAAAGCCCAGAAGAAGATCACAGAGATGATCAGAGGCCTGGAGACCTCTCCTATGAAGAAAGGCCGAGATTTGGGCCTGTTCAGCCTGGAAAAAAAGAAGGCTTTTGGGAGACCTTATAGGACCTTCCAGTGCCTAAAGAGAGCCTACAAGAAAGATGGAGAGGGACTCTATGCAAGGACACATGACAATAGGACAAGGGGTACTGGCCTTAAACTGAACAAGGGCACATTTAGATTGGATACAAGGAAGAGCTCAGCCTGAGCTCAGTCTGGCTGGATCCATAAACCAGGAGAGATTGTGCAGATCTCCCAGTCAGCTGCAGCCTTTGCTCAGAGGAGTCCCCACCATTCTGCCTTGAGGGTCAGGTTGGATGAGCACCCTTGAGCTGTGCAAATGGCAACAACCAGTGCCCTTTGCTGAGTTATGAGGAGTTCAAGTCTACTGGGTCAGTGGAAGTGTCACGCTTCAAAGAGATGTTCTTCCTGTGTGCTGTCCAGCACAAACTGCCCCACAGTGCCCTGGCTGAGGCACCACGCCTGCTGCCTGCTCTGGTCACACCCAGTTAGGGTAACAAAAATGCTGCTACTTCCCATGGCTAGGCAATGGAGTTACATGTTCACCTCAAAAGGGAGGTGGTCAGTTACAAAGTTGACTTTGGTTCTGTGTCTGTGAGGAGGCTCTCAAGAAATTAGGACATATCAGTGCTAAGACAGGTTTGAACTTCTTTTCACAGTGCAGTCAGAAGTTTTCTTAGAAGACAGGAAATTCTGGCTGGTCAATAAGTGTCCAGACCAGCATTATCAAAAATCAAAAATGGTTCTTCATCTGGGACTCACTTTAATGTCTTTCAGAGCTTCTGCAGCACACACTGTACTAAGAAATAACAGTTTAGGAATGAGAAAAGTTCAGCTCGTGGGTTGTGGAGGCTGAAACATGCTCAGTCACACATGAAATGAGCTGAGGAAAGAACCAGAAAGATGCAGCATTTGATGTATTTTTTTTCCCTTAACCTGTGCAGCCTTATCCAACATTTACAATGCATTTACAAGTATGTTGCCTGTAAAATAAAATAAAGAACATTTTTTTCAATCAAGAATAGTAATGCAGCATCTGAGGAGAGATTGTTAAAGGCTACCAACTGTTGACCAGATGGACAGATACTGTGTGAATGGTTTGTTGAAATGAAGATGAAAAACCCCTTCATTTCCTTTCATATTACCTGTGTATAGGAATAACAATCTGATACAAAGGCTCCTCTTTTTTGCCTACACAGATTCTGAGCCATATGATATTGGTAAAATTATCTAGTTTTGGACAAAGTGAGGTTTCAAGTTGCTTCTCAGTTAATAACAGAAAACTTGATTTGAAATAGAATTTTTTTCTCCCAAATTGCAGTTTATGTTTCCGCATAAGTTAGTATATCTCCCTGTTTCCACTTACTGCATTGTTATTTTGTTTCCTTCTTGCTTCATATCTCTTAAGTCTCAAAAATGTCCAAGTTGTTTGGCTTGAATTCTCTATATCATCATTATCAGTTTCCTGCATGTAGGAATTTTAAATTTACAAACTTAAATTTACAAACTACTGAACTAAAGATTAGGGTAAGGAATGACAAAAATAGCAGTTTTTCTTTGGTGCCACAGGTGTTAAAATAATGAGGAATCTGCTGTTAAGTTTTGTTTATGAGCCTTTAAATGTTTATTCACAAGTAAGTACATGGTCTCTTTGGCTGCCAGTTTATAATTTATCATAGCATTTTAAAACTTATTGATAATGATAGTGGATTTTATTCTGTCTTTAACTGAACTCTTAGGAAAATTGAATTTATGACATAGCTTGGTCATGCTCTAAGAAAGGTGTATAGGCAGTTATCCTACTTAGACTGCTTAAAAACAGAGAAGAAATCCTAAAGATGTTATATGTAGTTTGAAAATGATTGATTTCCACTGAAAACCAGAAAATCTGAATTTCATTAATGTATTTATCTGTTTGATTCTGTAAATACAACATTTTATTCCTCACACAGGTTTTGAGCTGTCACATTGTGAGGACCCTGGTGTGCCACAGTTTGGATATAAAATCAGTGACCAAGGTCATTTTGCTGGAAGTACTATAATTTATGGATGCAATCCAGGTTACACACTCCATGGAAGTAGCCTTCTAAAGTGTATGACTGGGGAAAGAAGGGCATGGGACTATCCTCTACCATCATGCATTGGTATTACACTCTTCTATTTTTTATTTCTCCACTTATTTTTTTGAATGCAAGAAAGAAAAAAAAATTGTGAGGATTGTTAGACCTATGTAAAATCTGATATGTATGATCTGATATGATCTGATATGATCTGATATGTGTACAGATATATTTCCACAGGCATTTATAGTTCTCTCTGCATATATCTCATCTAAGTCTATCTAAGCAGTATTGTCTTTATAGGTTAAAAAAGGATGGTAATTCTTAAGCATTTGTTCATACTGAAAGTCCTAATACATGCAAATCTAGTTAATCTCAGCAAATAATCAACATAAAAGGTTTAATCAGAAAGGAATTGTAAAACTAGTGGTTTTTAAACTTATATATAAATATCAATAATCTAGAAAAATCTCATATATTTGTGTGAAATAGATTAAATAAAATAAAACAAGATATGAAGAGATATAAAGTTATTTTGTATTTTTGTCACTCCTGTTTCTCTACAATATTACTATAACTTCATAAGTTTTGCAGCTACCTACAGGCTCAATTATTCCCATAGGAGAGCGAAAAAAGTCAAGACTTAAATATTATAATAGCTTTCTTTTTCATCTTCATTTAGAGGAAACTGGGATTGAGTAAGTAGGTGAAGGAAGAGGTGAAATGAAGTCCTCAATATTCTGTTTTAGAATATTGTGGCATATGGTCAGTTTAATTGTGTAACCTGTATAAATTGATTGCTCAGATGATTAGCTGTAAGATCATTCCATAATATTGTTTTTTATTAGCTGAATGTGGAGGACGGTTTAAAGGAGAATCATCAGGAAGAATCTTGTCCCCTGGCTATCCTTTTCCCTATGACAACAACCTGCGTTGCATGTGGGTGATTGAAGTAGACCCAGGAAATATTGTCAGGTACTGAAAATGAATCTTAAAATTCTAACTTTTTTTTTTTTTTTTTTTGGCTATAATAATCAAATCTTACCTCTAGAGTGGAGGAAAAAAAAATTTGGGCTTAAAACTTAAGATGCAGATCACTGGTTTTGGCATGTTAGGTTTCGGTTGAAATTGTTGATTTTTCAATAAGCAGTAGCCAAAGAAGACAGCTTTAAAATTGGTTATAATTTTGTGAAATGCTGGAGGAAGCAGAACTCTTTAGTGAAAGACAACATTCAAAAAAGTGCAAAACAACAAAACAATACAACCTGCATTTTCGCAGTTCTTTTTAGTTAATTTGTTTTGATGGGATTGTGATACGTAATATTGTCTTAGAAAAAATGAAACTCTTTTCTGAAAACATTGTGTAGTTACTTATACATTATTTGAATGACTGAAGTAATATTGTGGTGGATAAATTAAAATATTTTAAGTTCTTTTTCTTTGAAATTCATTTTAGTATTGGGCTTTCATGCATTCAAAGATAAACGTGTGAAACAGAAAAAAAAATACCCTTTGAAGTTAAATTTTATTTGCTTTTTTCTGATGTTTGTTCAGTTTTGTTGCTGAAGTTATGTTGTTGAGTAATATTAAAGCTGACAATAAATCATGGTGTTCTTTCAGCCTCCAATTTCTTGCTTTTGATACTGAGGCATCTCATGACATTCTTCGAGTTTGGGATGGTCCACCTGAGAATGAGATGTTGCTCAAAGAAATTAGTGGCTCCCTTATTCCTGAAGGCATTCACAGTACACTCAACATAGTAACTATCCAGTTTGACACAGATTTTTATATCAGTAAATCTGGATTCGCCATACAGTTTTCAAGTAAGTTGCTTAATTTAATTTTTAATTTATTTTATAAGATAGTTCATTCACAGATAATTGTCATGCTGGAAACACTTGAAATCAATGACAACATTTCTGATGTTTTAAGCGAAAGAATTGGCACAAACTAAAAGATTTGTTGTAAAGCTATATTTTTATCTTAAAGACAAAATAAACAAACCAACAAAATATCATGTTCTCTGCTAGTTTTGGTTTTCAAGAGCAGCTGGGGCAGTGCCAGAATGCTTAAATGATTATTGTTTTGCACAAAGGAGTTGATGTAGGCATGTTAAAATCTCCATCCTTTTCTAATCAGTAACAGTTTCTGCTTTCAGAGACATCTGTGGGGAGCTTCATTTCTGTTGTGATTGTACGGGATGAAACAGAAAAGAGCTCCACAGGAACAGCAATGTCCTTCTCCCTTTTGCCTTCTAGTGCTATATCATCATATTCCAGGCAGGAGGATGACAAATCTAAACTGTTATTAAATCCCTTTAGACATTTTATTGCTGAAACAGAAGAAATCATTGAGCCAGGTCCATTTTGACCTTCTTTTTCCTCTGGTCAGTGAAATTTATGTATTTTTTTTTTTTTCAAGATTAGCAAGATCTAGTCTAATATCATTTTGTGTAGCAGTAGCAACTGTTCTAACATGGGTTGACACAGAGACTCTAAATGTTAACACTATTCACCTCATTGTGCTTCCTGTGCTTGGTAGTTGTGTTAGCCCTTGTTTTCCTCTACTCTCATTCTATGTATATGACAAGTACATGTGTGTGCATATGGTAATTTGTAGGGAGAATGAATTATGTAAATGAGAGTACAAATTGAGAGATATTTTACTTGTAGTGAAAGAGTGCTTCTGCTCCATCAGCTTATTTTTGAACCCATGAATAGAGGTTTTAGTCCCTTGGCTCCAAGGCATTTTTACCATTTGATGACCTTACCCCCTTCCAGAGCCTGTTTGAGAGATTCTCACATATGTGTTTCCATTCTCAGACATGCTCTAATATTTAATGTTGAAGCCAGAGAAGGGAGACCACTATGCATTAAACTTATTTAGGCAGTCACTTAAGCTGTGTGGAAAAATACATTGATGCAGCATAAGAATGGAGTTACAAGGAAAAATGGATAGTACATGGGATATAAAACAGCTACTGATGAACTTACAGTGATTTACATGAAAAGAGGGTTTAGAAATTTATCTGAGAGGCTTTTTGTTTGTTTCTCCGTGCTTTTGCAGTCTGTTGAGTTCTAATGATACTTTAAAGAATCCATGAGGTTTTACTTCCTCAACATTTCTCTTTCTCTGTAGTCTAGATTCTCATAATCAGTGATCCTTCTCAAATAGTTGATGTGGCACAATTTGGGTGTATATTCTCAGTAGAATAACAGAGTTTTGTTGTTGGTTTTTTTCTCTTAAGATTTTAAAAGTAATGTGCAAATAGCTACACAACCTGAATAACACTATTGCTCTACAGACATATTATTTCACTAACCAATATAGAAAAATATTTGAGGAGATGGAGGAAAGACAAGGACAATTCTTTGCAACTTTGTTTCTAGTATTCATATACTTTCTTTGAGTACATAATGTTGTCTGAGTGAAACAGATGGTGTCTTCATACTCTAGCTGCACTGTAATTAACAAACAGAAAGCTCACACAAGGGAGGTATCTGCTTTTACTTTCCTCTTGCCATTTTGTGAAATTGGGTAAGAGTATTTAACTGGATTATTTGCCCTTTTATCTCAAGAGGAATGTTATTCAATGACAACAGATACTTTATGTTCAAACCCTTTTAAGACTTTGAATGCTTTATTTTCTTCTCTATTATGTTCTTTTCCTTTAAACAAAAAATATATTTCCAAACATGCGTTACCCTTACTATTAGTTCCTTACAGTTTTTTATTTCATTTTATCAAATGTTCATACACAATTTTGCATCTATCATTTAATGAGCAAAAATTTTCACCACTGATAACGTAGTATAATTTATATTTGACTCCTCTATAAGCCATCCAATATAATCAGAAAACCAATTTTTATCTGGAGATAAAAAAGGCAAGGGAGATAGCATCCTTCACCAAATTAAAGGGGAAGACTGGAGGAGAAAACCTAAAGAAGTTGAAATATTATATAAAAAGTAGAAAGAAAATTATTATTTAATTAGTATTATGAGTTACAGCAGGTAATATTAGAATTGTTTTTATCTAGGGCTGCCCAATACAATCCTTTAAAAGGCATGGAAGTTGTTATTAATTTTGTAAAATTTAGAGGATCTGAAGGGAAAGTGTTCCACAATAACATTTTTCTTCCTCAATGTCTCAATTAGTTTATTTTTGTTTCTTTTTTGTTAGCTTGCCTTTTTTGTGGAGAAAAAAACCCCAAAAGGTTACTAATATCTGACACAGTAGAACTATTTTGATGGTTTAAACATTCATAATCTCTTTCTGTAAGAAAATAATCACAGAATCATTGAACGATCTGGGTTGGAAGGGACCTTAAAGACCATGTAGTTCCAACCCTTCAGCCCTCCTGCCATAGGCAGGGACACCTTTCCCTAGAACAGGTTACTCAGAGCTCTATCCAGCCTGGCCTTGAACACTGCCACTTATGGGTCACCCACAACTTGTCTGGACAGCCAGTTCCAGTGCCTCACCATGCTCATAGTAAAGAATTTCTTCCTAATATGTAGTGTAAACCTACTCTGTTTCAGTTCGATCCTTGTCCTGCCACTCCATGCCCCTGTCAAAAGTCTCTCTCTGTGTTTCATGTAGGCTCCCTTCATGTACTGGAAGTGCTCAGCTAGGACTCCCAGCAGCCTTCTCTTTTCCAGAGAGAACAATCCAAATTCTCTCAGCCCTTCCTCACAGGGGAGGTGTCTTATCCCTCTAATCACCTTTGTGGCCTCCTCTGGGCTCACTCCAACAGGCTGATCTCCTTTCTGTGCTGGGTACCACGGAGCTGGATGCAATACTTCAGCTGGGGTCTCACAGGATCGGAGTAGAGGGGCAAGAAATTGTTTATTTTATGCTGAACTGAGGAATACTGGAGACTTTTTTATGGTTGATAAGGATAATTTTTTTAATTTACCACAATTGTACATTACTCTGAGAGGAAGAAGTAAAAGTGACGAATTTCAGATGAAATAAGGGAACTTAGCCTGATTATTCTTCACTACTTTCCACCAATTATCCAGGGCTAGTGAAAGTACAGCTCCTTTTATACATCTAATGTAAACAAAGAAATAAATTACTTCACATGTCATCACTAGTCAGAGCAGAATTTTGGTGTAATATGTCTTTTGTCTTTTATGTGTCTTTATGTCTTTCATTTTTGTGTTGGACCTCTGCAAATGATTATGACATTATCTCTTAATTTAAACATTACAGCTTTTCAGTTTCTGCATTCTTCTTTGAGACTACAATGAAGTAACATGACAGAAAATAGAGCCCACAAATCCTGAAAATCAAAGTAGCAAAAGATGTATAATAAACCAGACTATTTCAAAAACTTTGTACATATATGTAAAAGAAAAATAAGAATCTCTGGTGATTCAACAGTAAGATAAAAATATGAGGATTTTGGAACATGTCTAAATGGCGTGTGAATAATGTAGCTATAGAACAGAAGCCAGAGGTCTATCCCTAAAGATGTGTGAAAAGTTGACAAGAGGCCAGAAGCAATATGCAAACAGGAAATACCTGTTACAGCATATTTCCTCTCAGCTGTCAGAGACAGAACATGAAGAGCCCATTACCTATTGGAAAAACACCAATTAAATCAGCAGTATATTTTAACAGTAAATTCTGCACAAAAAAACCCCACTAAACCTTCAAGAAAAGTGAAGGAGAAAGAGAAGGGAACAATCATGTACTTGCCAGAGACACATTTTGGTCTGACTCTGAGCTGTATATCTCTGGGTCAGACCAAAATGTTCAGCACAGTGAAACATTTTCATCAGTTGACATCACTTCATGTCACCAAGATGAAAGTAATAGCTTTGGAAAAAAGACAGAACTGAAAGTAATTGAGTAAGAACACTAAAATGTAAAACATATGCTGATAATAATTGTGCATGTGTTTAAAATAATATTTTTTTATCACTTTAATATGTCTGAAGTGTGTAATGTCAGATCAGGTCCCACTGAAGTTAATCAGACCCTTTCCACAGTTCTCAATGGCCTTTACACCTGGTAATACAGGAAAGTTTTCTCTCTGCTGTCTTAACACTTCAGGTGCCATTTATCTTCTGTGCAGGAAGGAAGGATCTGTATTCCTCTTTTGTAGGCCATTATTTCACCACTAATAGCTGCACTACTGAATACATTACAGAATACATTCTGCTCAGATCTCAGAGTGCAGTCACATTTCTGACTAATTAAACATCACACAGGATAGAGCATCTTTTGGGCATTATAAGGCAGCCAGTGCAGAACTAAACTGTAAATATTCTTTTGAGTATTGGGAAGGTTTTGTAAATAGATGCTCTAACAGTATTTTATATCATCTGACAGCAATTTCTTATAAAACAAGATATGCCTTAAAATGCTTGGATTTACTGTCAAACTGCAGCTGTTCCTGCTTATTTTAAGACTAGGTGAATAGCCCTTTGGAGTTATTTGCCTCTATACACTATAGAAAAAGCCTAGAACACTTGAGGCAGATACCTGCTTGCATGTCTGAAGTCTGACAATATTAATTTCCAGTCTAGAATTATAATGCCTCATATTGCTTACATTGGTTACTATGATGATTAAATGCTTACAAGTCAACTTTCTATATTTATGATTCATAGTCACAATGTCTTCTAAATGTTTTGTGTTCAATTTTTTTTTTCTTTTTTGGTTGTTTTTGTTGCCTTCTTGTTATTGTTCTTTTTGGTGGGATTTCTTTTGTTCAAAGACAGACTTATTAGCCACAGTCACATTTAGGAAGATTCTTTTGATACTGAACACCCTCCTGTATTTTTTTCTTTTTTTCTTCAGTTTTCCGGTAACAAAGATCTCTACTTCTGACATATTTACCCTGAAAGTCATTTGCAAATACATATGGGGAATTTTACTAGTTTCTTTCTCAGAATGCTGTTTCCTACCACTGCTGGTGTAGGGATCACTTCCTAACATGACTTTTTCACTTTTCTGAAGTCACTAGCATAGGATTTATTCTTCCTTGTGTCTATTTCATAGCAGAAAGAACTTTTAATCTAAAATGTTTTCACACTCTGGTTTGCTGATTTCTTTCAACTTTGAGTGGAATCCTTTGGATTTAGAGATTTCAGGAGGGCTACTTTGCTATCAGAAATATCTGTGGATGCCCACACTTGTAAATTCAGCTCAGTGGTTTTGTTTTAGGTTTGCAGGGGGTGGTTTTGGTGTATGTTTTCTTGTTTGGTTTGATAATAAAATTAGACAAAGACCCTTAAGAAAAAGTTTGATGGTCCTCTCTTCTCCCCATTCCCTGCCCCTCCCCCTCACCAAACAAAAAAAACCAAAACAAAACAAAAACCAAAACAAAACAAAAGACTATACCAGGTTACAGTGTAACAGAATTATAAAACAAGTTCAGCTAATGGCTGGGACAGGGTCAAGCTGGTGAGGAAACTTGTTCTGACTGTGAGTGTGGGGTGTGTAGTTGTGAAGGAGCCCTGGCCCAGGCTTTGGTTGTGCAAGTGTGACTGCCAGAGTTGGTCCAGGATGGTTGGTCCGGGAAGCTTCCTTAGCACAGAGACCTATCTATACAACATAGAAAACCCTGGTTGTGCAAGATGTTAAACTTCATCGAAGGGATGTGTTGGCCCAAATGAAATTCTGATTGTATGATTTATTCTTAAAATTTCCCCATTTTAATCTTCAAACAATAACTGACAAACTGAGAATACATAAAGTCATGCAAAATCAACAAATGGAGCCTGTGGTTAGAATTTACTTAAGAATTGCAGTGACTAAGCTTCTAAATCTCTGTTAGATCTACAGCAGAAAGGAAAGTTAAAAATAGATTAAAGAAATGCTATCAGCAGTGCTTCTGTTGGTAGAAGACAATGAAAATGCTGTAGATAATTCATTCTTTCTTCTTCAGGAAAAGTTGTATAGAAGGTGGGATTTGAGATAGCAAATACCAGGCTGACCTGGTTCTCAAACAGCATTAGGGATTCAGGGAGACTGCTGTGTCCATATGGGTAAAGGTATTATGTGGGTTCTGAGACAGCTTGAATTTTGAAGATGCAGTCAGTCAGGATTGGTTCAGGCTGATGAGAGTTTGAAAGACCAGCAACACTTGAAAGCCTTCATTTAAAGTGATAGGAGTTTGGAAGAATATGTTAGTTTAAATAAGTTTATAATAATATTTTTGACATGATGTATGTTATGAAGAGCTTGAAATTTGGAAGGCTTGATGCTGCTGACCTGTCTATGGACTCTGGGAAAAGAAAAAAAAAGAAAAAAAAAAGAAAAAAAAAGAAGAAAAAGAAAAAAATTTGACTTGGCATTCATTAGAACATCAAATTTAGAAATCACTGTTAACACCAACAAATCCCAAGACATTTATTATGTTGTTTCCAGCATCAGTGGAGTCTACTATAACCTTGTCCCACTTTTAATGCTATATTTCAAGTTATCTTTCCTGCATGAAAATAGAGCTGTCCTTTTTGAACATTTCAATCACCTGTTAAATTGCTTGGGCTTACGAACTATTGGAAACTTTTTGACCCTGGCAGTAACTTACTGCTTTTGAAGCAGGAATAATCAATTTAGAATATTTTAATTATCTGATTTATGGATTAAATATACTTTTGTGCATTATTATTAAAACAATGTATCATTTTTTTTTTAAAACCCCACATAAAGGACACTTGTAGATAGATCTGTGTTTGCATCTTTCCTGGGTATGATTGAATGCTGGTTTAATGGTTTCTGTGGCTCTGTAGGAGCACAGTATTGTACAGCTCATAAAGAGATGATTTAGGATACTCCCTCATCTCCACTGCTCAAAACATATGAATCTCTTTATATGAATGGTCTTAGGAAAAAATCAAAGAAGTTGTGGGGGGAAGGGAACTGAATTTTTTGCATGGCTTGGCTGCCAAGATTCTAAACAAGATTCTGCCCCACTTCATTCAAGTCATCTAGCAGGAACTGTGTAAGATAAGCAACTTTCCAGAGTAAATCCTTCTGCCTGTGCAATGGCACTTGTTTTCTGGAAGATTGGTGATCTCATATTCAAAGTCTAAACCAGAGAATATGGTTATAAGGCTATTTGAGATATTAAGTCTCACTTCTGGGTCCTTCAGTTATTTCTGCGTTAGAAAATCACACAGACGTACTAGGAGGAGCTGATACATACATTGAAACAGCTGGTCCTGAACCACTGCTGCCAAAACTGTTCAGAGATATTCTTAGTTCAGAGTCATTCTACCGTAGTTCAGTAGTGTATCTTCAAATTTAGCTTCATCCAAATGAAAACAATTCATCTGCTCCAAAACCATGCCCCATTGCAAACCAAAACACAATCTGGAGCTTTATTTTAGAAACACACTCATCTCAGAAATGTGTAATAACTATGTTGAAACACTTTCTGTCACTCTGACCATGTAGAGACACATGCAAGCTCTGTGTATCTAACATGTTCACTAATCTCTCACCCACTGAACAGTTTGAACATGAGCTGCATTCATCCCCATCCTGGAATTTTGATCAAGAACTATCTCTTAATTCTTTATCTAGCCCAAATGGTTTGACTGATTGCAGTGTGATTACTCTAAACTAGCAGTGCCAAGAGAAAAAATAAAATAGATTTCTGCATTTCTCTATCTTCATTAGAGAAAAAAACCTCTCAGATGATAACTCACAGGTTTGTGCTACCTGCAGAGTCACTCTTGGACCTGTTATGCTGCATACATTAAGTACTAAACACATCTGAGGTTTGTCTTATTTCTCATAAGAATGTTTTTAATAGGAATTTAATGGATTACATTCACAAATCACAGCTTACTAGTTATTTAAGACAACATTTCCTAAACTCTGAGTTTCCAATTATTGTAATAGAATAAAACATGGCGTATTCTTTTCTTACTTTATCAACACTAATATATCACAAAGAGTGTGACTTTAGTGCTTATACATGAACTTATGTGGAATTGTGATAGCCTGCTCTGTTAATTTTGCAGAAAGCCTTCAAGACTGCATTGCAGGTAAACTATCAAAGACAACAGGAACTTTGTAATTCCAAGAATTTTTTACTTACTCCACAAATTTTCATGGGGAATGATGAAGGCAGTGGTTGAGATGCCTGAATATAGGAAAAAAACAGGAAAAAAACCAAACAAACAAACAAAAAAAACAAAACAAAAAACCAAAACCAAAACAAAAAAAAAATACTTCTTGTACTAGAATATATAGTTCATAAATAGTATTGACACTTAAAAAGGAGAAAAAAAATGGGCTGAAGGTAAGTAATGAAAATAAATATTAAAAAAACAGAGTTGAGAAAGCAGGGCAGAATACACAGATAACCTCTGAAATACAAAAAAAACCCAAACCTGAAAACATACACAGCTTTTAACAGTAGTAATGATGGGCTAGAGTCAGGCACATGAAAAATACCTTATGAATACAGCAGACATGACAGAAAGCTGTGATTAAGAAATTCAGTTTGAATATATGGGCAATATATGTTAACTCTCCAGAGATGCATTAATTCCATAATTATATACAGTACTGAGATATCATTTCTCCAGTCTACTTCTTACATAACTATTTTTATATTTTTTCCCTCAAAAAAAAGATATTTATGTGCTTGAGGATTCTTATTCTGACAAATTTATTTATTAAAAAAAAATCCACCTCCTTTTTCAGGTAAATATATGACAACAAGCAAGTAAAAATAGAATTTATCAACAGATTTATTCTTAAAATAGAGATTACACATTTAATATAAATTATTAATACAGCATTTCTGTCTCAATGGGGAAAAAAAAATAATGTGTTTCCTTCTGTTCCAGGGCATGAGAATGTTAAGTGTCGAGCTTAAGGAAAAGTTTCTCCCTTGTGATACTGATTATAGAGAGAATCTGGGGAATAAGCTTATTAACAAGATACCTAACTTTTGGCATGGCCAAGATTAAGTTAAATTAATCCCATGCCTAATTAAGCAAGTTGAATTTAGACATGTGCTTACAAAGCAAGATATGTGGTTTTCAGAAATACCATGAAATATTATGTAGAAATAATTTATTAATGTTTTAATCTCACTGTAGTTGTGGAACTCTGGATACCTTCTCCTGGTTTATTCTCCTTAAAATGAGTTAGACAGGAAAAATAAAAAGAAGATAAGGGATACAGTAATTTTTAGGAATTCTGTAATGCTCGCTTATTTCCTCCACAAAGTACGGCACCATGCGATAAAAACAAATAAACAAACAAACATGCATACATATACATATATATATATGAAATTCTACCATAATTTATATACATAAGACTTTACCACCATTTAAAATTACCATTAAAGTAAAATAATAGCTGAAATTTTGTACCTAAATCTGTCAGTTCTAGTTGCCGAAAGCTCTGTGGAGGTATGTATATGTGGAAATGGAGGTGAAAGACACAAGACATTTAAGTTCTTGCTTTCAACAGCAAGAAAAAAATGCAGATTGTTATATAGCTATAAATTAAAAACCTAGAGCAAAAGGCATTTCAAAACCTTGTATATATATTTGAATTTTCCAGTATGCATAGCTATCTAAGGCTATTGCCTATTTTTATCCTACCAAATCTCCAAAGGCTGTGTAAAAATTTGTTCTAAGTGCTCTAAGTTAGTAGCTTTTTAGCTCTACAGTGTGCTTTCACTAAGAACTTGTCATTGTTTTATTATCCTGATGATGATATTGAGGATAATGTCATGCCAGTACGTGAATAAATAGATCACATAGCAGTATTTTTCTCTCTTCCTTTGAGTAGCACTTTACAGAGAAGAGAGAAGCAAAATTTCCCATAGATTTTAGGCAAATCTAACCTAATAAATTATTATTTATTTATGAAAAAGCAAAGTATATTCAGTACTTTTAATGGCACGCTGCATTCTTTACCTTTCTTACACCCTGTTCATTCAGAAGAAATTAGTGTATTTTTTATCAGCCTGTTGAGAAGTTCACCTGGTCTGTCTAACCAGTTCATAAATCCTTCAGTTAGATTTCATACTTCTAATAGAACCTTGCAAAATTCTGAACAAATTGATAAAAAAAGAGAATTAGACTTCAAGAAATCATCTACTTATAAGTCTAAAACCCAGGTAATGACATAGTGGGAGCAGAGGAGTTCTCTTTTGCATTCTAATGTTATAATGCAAAAACCAATCTTAAAGCAATAGTTTTATTTTTTAAATTAGATTTGTGTCTATTTAGTGTGAATTTGCAAAGTTTAAAAAGATTCATGGAATAGTTTAAGTTGGAAGTACCTCTGGAGACATCTAGTCCAATTGCCTGGTCACGAAACAGTCAAACAGATAACAATCCCTCTGTAAAAAAAAAATAAAAAGGAAAATTTTGACCACACTTGAAGCGAAACTGTTTTCTTTTATACAGCTGGAGTTTTGCTTGTTGCATCTTCTGATTGCTATGTTTGTGCTTTTGCTGCACACATGCTTCCTAGAAGAGCTTTTGTCTTCTCTATTCCTTTTCTGTAAAGCTGCTTTCTGGCAAATTGTTTCTTGGGATTCATTTCTCCCAGATGCATTTCCTTTTTAAAAAGTCATGAAGTTTCTCTCAGGCTTTTTCTCCAGCCTACTGAGACCTCCCTAAATAGCATCCTTGCACTGGAGCATATCAACTGATCATCCAGTGTCTGTAAACTTGCCAAAAGCTAACTTTGTCTCATTGTCCCCATCTTTAATAAATATTGAAGTCAACAACCACCCCTGAGGGACACTGCTGCTAATCAGCTCCTGCCTAGGTTTTGGATCATGGACACTCTTTGAACCTGGCACACCAACCATTTTTCCATCCATTTTATACTCCACTTATCCAATCCATGCTCCATCAATTTGGCTACAAAGCCAAAAGACCAGGAGGTGGGCTGAGCAAGCGTGCAAGCTTGCAAGATGACTACTATACAGGGCAAATAAGGGTAAGGTTATAAGTTTGGCACACACACACCTCATATTATAAAATTAATTTGCATAAATATTGCTAAGTGATTAAAAAACCCAAACAGATTGTATCAGAAATTCCTGTGTGGCCCCTTAATGTCTTTTTCAGCCATACCCAATTTCTTTGCAGAATGATGCAATCTAGTAAGAGCAATATGATGTACAGACAATAACAAGTTTCAGACAATAACAAGTTTCATACCAACATCTTTCTCTCTTTGGCCCTTCAAGATTGATTGCAAACTCTGAGTAATAATCAGCCCCCATTCTTCTGGAATTGCACATTTTAGATAAAGCAGGGAACTGTTTTTCTTGTTTATGGCAAAATTCAAGGCAGATAACATTAAAGTGGGCAGAACACAGTTTGTCTCCAATATGGACTGCTCTGACTGTCCAACACCAATCAAAAGTTACAGTGCATCCTGTGCTCTCAGCAGGGAGGGAGGCACATAATATATGGCTGGGTTTACTACTTGCTTCAGTCTAAGTTTACCTTAAGGATTTTTTCTTTTAGTTCTGATCTGCATTAAGAACCTTTTGAACCTTTTCATACTTGATGAAATTTTATTCAAGTGTAATCTAGCTATTATCTTACTGTCTTGCATGCAACGTTTGCAAGACCCGCAAGAATTTAATAATTTCATATTTTAGTAACATTTTTTCTAAATAGAAACCCAGCAGCATATTTAAAGATAAAAGCAGGAATCATGGAGTCTAAAGCAGAAGTTTTAAAAATTGTATGACAATATATAAAAATAATTATCTTTCATTTATAATGAAACATTTAAAAGAAATATGTATTTCTTTTTTGAGGACTGAGAAGGAAATTTTTTCCCTTACTTCTGTCCATACTTGATCTTTTGGTGAGGATTTATTTGTGGGGATATTTTTACCTATAGTCACTACTTCCTATGTATAAAAACAACCCCATAAATATCCCAATAGCTGTATAGAGCCAATTATATTTTTTATTAAGTACATCTTGGAAATGAAGGTACTTGGAAGGTTGGGTTTTTTTAGAGAAATAAACTGTTTAGACCAAAATTTGCTCTTCAAAAACATTGTAAATACAAAATCCAGACACATTTTGGATGAATACACTTGGATGAATACATTTCTGTCTGCTGGTATTACCTTCCCAGAAAGAGTGCATCTGAATTAAATCTTAGTACTGCCACTTTGTGTTTGTGTTACACAGATTGCTGAGCTCAGTGGGACTAGTTCCACAGGCAAGTCTGACATTTGGTATTTATTTGTAATACATATAACATGTTTCAGTTCTATAACATTTGTAGAAAATAATATTTACTTAAATATATATTGATGTACTTACTTTTTGCTTAAGCTTACATATTTTGGTGCAGAATGTATTTATTATGTTGATCATGAGAAAATATCTTTTTTTTATACTTTTTTGTAGTCATTGTGATTGTATTTTATCTTAATAATAATCCATACTAATGCCTTATATATAGCTGTACATTCTCTCAGACTAAAACTATGTGTAATTTTTTTGTGTTACAAAAGTCTAGTGTTGTAGGTAGGTCATGTGCAAGGGTATAGATATAAGTGATCAAAGAAATTCACTTCCAAGGTCAGGGCTAAATGTTACACTATAGATATATTTATGAACTATAGAATTGTGGAGAATTGAAGATGTGTCTAAGAATATCTTAATCGGAAAACCTGAAGACCTTAATCTGCTCTTAATTTTATTCATATTAAAAATTGCTCTAAGTTAAAAGTGCTAAATGTCCAGGGTAATAGAAAATCTCCTCCTTTCCTTTTTATATATTGCAATGCTTCACAGAATTAAACAAACAAACAAACAAACAAACAAACAAACAAAAAACAAACAAACAAACAAACAAAAAAAAAAACAAAAAAACACCACAAAAAACACCAAAAACTAAAAGAAAAATTAGGTACTTTTAATAACTAAAGAAGAGAACAAAAATTAATAGTGTAAAAGCAGCAGATTCTTGGATGATTTCTCAACACTTTTTAAGTGAATAAGAAAATTTTGAATTTGCAGAGCTTCTTGATTAGAAAATGTAACAAAATAGAAAAAGAATTGATGGAAATGATGGGTTTTTTTCAAAAAATTTTTTTTTCACTTTGCTTCTAGGTTCTGTAGCCACTGCCTGTCGTGATCCTGGTGTCCCCATGAATGGAACTAGAAATGGTGATGGAAGAGAACCTGGAGACACTGTCATTTTTCAGTGTGACCCTGGTTATGAACTTCAAGGAGATGAGAGAATAACCTGCATTCAGGTAGAAAATCGGTACTTCTGGCAGCCAAATCCACCAGTCTGTATAGGTATGCAGAAAAGAATTAATTTATGCTTTCCTAAAAATAGAAATCTTTATGTAATGAATCACACTGTACTAGGAACTTGTTTAAAGAAAATACATGTACTACACATCCTAAAAATTATTTTACATCAACCTCTGATAGTCATAAGCAAAACCTTTTCTCTGTAGTTGTTAGTATAATAGTTCTCATCCTCTCCCTCTCAGGGCCTTCTCATTTATAATTTTGATGATCTGCGACAGAGAAAGCAAATAAGTCAGTGTCAATGACTATTATCCTTGGTAGTCTATTCTTGGATAAGCATTGTGGGGAGGAACCTGCCAGAGATTGGACTGCAAGGAGCACCATACAGCTTTCAAACACTTTTTCCTTTAATAAACTTAACTTGACCTTAGCTGTTACGTATAAAATCTGCACTCTATTTGCATATCCTCCGCATGCACACCATCTACCCTGTCCATGCATATCTGCAGACAGGTGTTTGCAAACACTACAGTGCTGACTTGGTGTCTTGGCTATTTTACTTAATGTGTTAAAGTATTATTTTTTCTGTTCTTACTCTCCTTACTATGCCTTCCTGTGTAGTGTGAGTTTATGGGCTTGAAGAGAAGAACTGTCTAGACTATTTTCTGGATGACTGCAGTAAAGAAATATTTTATTACTCATCTCTTATAATTCTTATATGAAAAAATGTGCATTTTATAGTAGTATTAACTGAACATCTGTAGATATCTAAGTGAAAAAGTAAAAGGAATTCTAGGGCTCTGGGAGCTAAAGTTAAAATATTCTTCTATCATGCTGGCCTTATTTGATATTGCTTTTTTAAAATGTGTCTCAACTGAAAAACAATTACCCTGTTATAAAGCAGTACCAGCAGTTTTAATCACTATCAAGAGTGGGTCGATGATATTACAATATAGATTGAAGGTAGGTGTAGGTGGTCAACTGACATTCTGTCCATAGCACACATTAAATATTCATACACTTGTTTTTTAGCTGCATGCATCCATTTATCTAATACTGGTAAGTTCCACACTTCATGCAAAACACATAGAGTAGCAAGAATGCTTATTATGATGATTTATTTGTCCAAATATCAAGCATGAAGTTATCCTCTATTGATTTCCTATAATGATACATTTTTGGGGAATATGAACTGCTAATAGACTAGAGTGTGCAAACCTTGCCTTGGAGCTAAGTGATTTCAAAATTGTGTGTTGTAGCTCAGTACACCCTGAAGTTCATTGATTTTTTTTCTCACAATTTCTAATATATTCATTAATGTTGCTTCCATCCCTGTAAATCCAAACTGTGCAATACTTACCATACACTTAACTTCAATATCATCATTGTTAATCAAAGTTTTCAAAAAAAACAAACATAATTTTGATGAAAGGATAAGAGGCAGGAATAATTCCTGAGGTGTATAGTTGTACCATGTTCTAGATCTATTGTATCAGCTCTTTACATGCCAAATGTCTTTTCAAACCTCCTAATTATTAATGCTCAAAGCTAGTTAAATGTACTTTTTAATTGTTCTTACCTGTGGGAGTGCCTTCTTTTTTTTTAATTCCCTTAGTCTTGCCTCACAAAATTTTAAGAACGTCTTCATTTCAAAGGTAATAGCAATGGGAAAATAACAAGGAATTAAATAATGATTCATGTATTTGAATGAAAGATAGTAATTAGAAATTCTTCTATATGAAAGGTATTCTGAGAAACTAAATTTGAGAGTGTGTTTCTTTTGTAGTGTGTGTAAAGTAGAGTGTGTTCTTTTGAGAGTGTGTAAAAGATAGTCCTTTGGCTTATGCCTGTGCTGCACAAAATAGCTGAATGTTTTCCATTCCAAAGATTTTCGGGATCCAATCTTGCTTAGATACCAGAATATTAAGTGACTGTATTTGCTTAGTTTTCTCAGGGATGACATTAAAAATTCTGGCATGCAAAAAGAAATTTTAGGATTCAGGTTAACTATTCATTTAGGAGAAGTATGGACTGTCTCCCAGAGGTTTCAGACTTTGGTTTTGCTTGTTTCTACTATTTTGTTTTAGGCAAGATCTTGTTTTTCATATTTATACCTATAAAAAAGGTTTGATTTTAAACAGTTTAAGAGTTTAAACAGTTAATTCCAGTGGTGCTTTCCACTGGAATTATATGACCTATATGAAACTAAAATGAAGTAAAATTTCAGAAGCTTTTTTTCATATTTATGATTATTTAAATTAATCTGCAGACTAGATATATGGAAGACATTTTTCACAGTTAGGGTGGTGAAGCACTGAAGCACGTTGCCCAGGGAGGTGTGTTTATCCCATACCTGGAAACATTCTAGGTCAGATTGAACAGGGTTCTGAGAAATCTTATTTATTTGAAGATGTTCCTGGTCATCACAGAGGGGTTGAGCTAGATGATATTTAAAGTTCCATTCAAACTCAAACCATTCTATGATTCTTTATTTAATATGTCTTTAAAAAAAAAAAAAAAAAGGAAAGAAAAAAATAATGAAATTGTACTTCCTGTTTCTTTTCTTAAGAAGTAATTCAATGAACAAATAAAATAAATAAAAGCCAGAAAACTCCTAGGTAAATTAAATAGATTTTAAATAAAAAACACCGCAACCTGTGCTTCCTTACATAGAAAAAATGAATGCTGAGATCAACACAGAGACAGTAAGGCTCAGTGCTTGCTTACCACTGTGTCTACACAGAGGTTTATAAAGAAAGGCTCACATAATCTACATCTAGTTTTTACTGCATAACACATAAGAATATATATATTTCATAGTGTTTTGACATTTGCCTTTCTTTCTACATGGGCTATTATATTTGTTCAGTTTTACCTCTTATGGCTAATACTGTAAAAGATGTTCTTTAAACTTTGTTTTCAGTTCAGAGCTTGTCTGTCCTCAGTTAAAAGTAAAGTCATGGAAATAATAACTTTCTACACATTAAATTCAGAAAATTATGGAATCTGAAACACATAAAATTTAATTAAAACACACAGAAAGAAAGTCTATGAATAAGTTTAGAGAAGATAGTAAAATGGAAAAGGAAACATTTAATAACATTTTTCATTAGATCATGTTAACATTCTCAACTTACTGTCTTATGAACTGAAAATTAATCTGCAACCATTCTATCTGCAGAAATTTTATCTGGGAGATATCTTGCAAAGTTGAAAATTACGGTTTTTATTATTATTATTTACTGCTGTTAATGGCATACCTTGAAATAAAATATATTGTGGCTGTCTGTCTAGCTTAGTGTACTTTTTTACATTTATTTCCTTTTTGATATCAACAGACCTTGGGAAGGATTAAAAGGCAACACTGTTAACAGCAAAGGTAACTGCTGATGTGTATAAAGAAAGAATAAAAATAAGAAAGAAGATACTAATATAAAAATATTCTATCAATGAACTATCAGGGAACTAAACTAAATAAATTTATTAATATGTGGCATTGTTGTGTTCCTAAAGCCAGGCATTGTTTCCACTGCTGTTTTTACACAAAATGATGATTTTATGATTCATTACCAATTTTAATACAAAAATGTAAATGAAGATTCTAATTTTTGGTGGTTTATTTTGTTTTGTTTTTAGTTAATGTTGCTATTCATTATTCCCTTCTAATATAAATAGATACATAAAATGTAGAAAAACTATACTCATACGTACTGTGACCGTGGATACGTTAATCTACTTAAGTATTCTACTTGCTTTACTTGAATTCATAAATGACCTGTGATTTAATTCATAGAATCATAGATTCTCAGAGTGGTTTAGGTTGGACCATCTAATTCCCACCCTCCTGCCATGTCAAGGACACCTTCCATTAGACCAAATTACTCAAAGTCCCATCCAGCCTGACCTTGAACAGTTCCAGGGACAGGCATCCAAAAATTGCATGGACAAACCTGCTCCAAGTCTCACCACACCCCCAGTAAAGAATTTCTTCCTAAAACCTGATCTAAACCTACCTTTAAGTTTAAAACACTTCCCCCTTGTCCTACTACTGACTGACCTTGTGAAAAATCCCCCTCCAGCTCTCTATAGGCCCTCTTAGGCACCGAAAAGTGCCATAAGTTCTCCTAGAGACTTCTTTTCTCCAGGCAGAGCAATCCCAATTTTCTCAGACTGTTTTCATAAGAGAGGTGTTCCATCTCCCTGAACCTTCCTCCTCTGGACTCTCTCCAAAGGGTCAGTGTCTTTCTTGTGTTAGATGTCCTAGAGCTGGATGATTTCTCATGATATTAGGAAATGCTCTGTTTATTTCCCTGTAGGTTAAATTATACCTGTATATATCATCTTTATCTGTACAAATCATCTTGAGTGCAATCACACAGCACATACAGAACAACCAGAGGATTAGACCTAGACAACATTGGTTTATCAAAGGAAGGTTCTGCATGAGCAACCTGATCTCCTTTTATGATGAGGACACCTGCTCAGGGGATGTTAACAATCCAGAGTTTAGTAAAGTGTTTGACACTATTTCCCACATCATTCTCACGGAGAAACTGACTGTTCATAGGCTGGACAGGTGAACTCCTCACTGGGTAGCTACTGACTGGATGGCTGGGCCCAGAGAGTCAGGGTGAATGGAGTTACATCCAGTTGGTGGCCAGTCACTAGAGGTGTTCCCCGGGGCTCAGTACTGGGGCCAGTTCTGTTTAATGTCTTCACTGATGATCTGGATGAGGCAATTGGGTGAATTCTCAGTTTTCAGGTGTCACTAAGTTGTGCTGGAGTGTTGATCTGTCAGAGATAGGAAGGCTCTGCAGAGGGATCTGGAGAGGCTGGATCAATGGGCCAATTAGCCACTGCTATAAGGTTCAATAAGGTGAAGTGATGTGTCCTGCACTACACCATATAGCACTCCAGGCTTGGGGGACAAATGGCTGGAAAGATGCCCAGTGGAAAAGGACCTGGGAGCATTGGTTGACAGGTGGCCAAACATGAGCCAGTATGTGCCCAGAGGCCAAGAAATCCAATGGCATCCTGGCTTGTATCAGCAAGGATGGCCAGCACGACCAGGGCAGCCATCATCCCCCTGTACTCGGCACTGGTGAGGCCACACCTTGAACCCTCTATTAAGTTCTGGGCCCCTCACTGTATGAAAGACATTGAGGTAATAGAGTCCAGAGAAGGACAACAAAGCTGGTGAAGGCTTTGGATGATGGCATTATGAACATCACCTGGTAAAGCTGACGTTGTGTAGCCTAGAGAGAGGAAAGGAGGCTCAGGGAAGGTATTCTTGCTCTCTACAACTACCTGAAAGGAGGTTGTATTGAGGGTGGTGTTCATTGCTTCACACAAGTAACAAATGACAGGATGAGAGAAAATGGCCTCAAGTTGCACCATGGGAGTTTTAGTTTGGATATAAGGACAGATTTCTTCACCACCAGTAGGGTTACCAAGCATTGGAACAGGCTGACCAGGGAAGTGGCTTAGTCCCTGTCCCTGGAGGTATTTAAAACACATGTAGATGTGACACTTAGGAACATGGTTTGGTGGTGGACTTGGCAGTGTTAGGTTCCTGGTTGGACTCAATGACCTATATGATGCTATAAGAGATTCAAATAACCTCAGAGCTCACAGAATCTCTGTTACAGAAGACCTGAGTAATCAATTACTTTCCTAGGCCCAGATGATCACTTAGCAGAATTAAAACTTCCAAATTAAAAGTCTTTATAAATCTTAACTGGAATCTTTCAAATAACAATATAAGAAGTTCTTTCAAAAAAGATCTTTAGAAAACCTGATTATTCTCTTCTTACTGCATGAAGTCTCAGATAAGGAATGCTGAAGAACAAAATTTCACGACACCTTCCTATTGTATTTATCTCTGAGTTTGAAAATTGCAATTACTTGAATATTTTTCAATTTAATTATATATTATATCCATCTCGATCTGAACTACTAATCACTGTCACCTGTTGAAAAGGCAGATAATTGCATTATCAATGTAAATATCTTGTTTCATAGCCTAAGGAGGTTCTCTTAGAATGCCTTTAACAAGAAGTAGAAAGAGGAAAGCTTATCCAGTCAAGTCTTTTTATGTGTGCAGCCAGAATATTTTTCAAGTTCACAGTATGTTCAGGAAAGCCTTGAAATAATGTTATGCAAGCAAAAGGACACAGATTTCAAAACCAAGTGTTTCACATAGTAATATTAGTATTTGTCTAAGGCAAAATGTGAATATATTTTTTGTTTGTTTCTATAAAAGCTTTGTAAATACCTCACTTGTTTAACTTTTGAAGGACACTAAATGTCAGTGAACAGATTGCTGCTACTTGCTTCTTTGTCTCTTACCTTCTTTCCTCAAGTTCAATCTATTTTTATTCACAGCTCCCTGTGGAGGAAACCTGACTGGCTCATCAGGTTTTATACTTTCACCAAACTTCCCTCATCCTTATCCCCACAGCAGAGATTGTGACTGGACTATCAGTGTTAATAGTGATTATGTTATATCATTAGCATTTATCAGGTAAGCTGCTACTTACAATTTTTAAAGTCATGTTTATAACTTTATTATTGGTTTTATTATTATAACTTCATTATTGTTCAGATCTCTGTAGGGTAATATATGTATGCTTAATATGACTATCAAAGGGATTACTAATCATTATTATCTTTGTTAAAAGTTACAATAAATACATCAGAGTGATCAATACACATACAGGTGGAGCTTGGAAACTCATTGCTGTTTCCTTAAAAGTATTATGTTTACACTGGCTAATGTTGAAGTACATGGTGCTCAATTTAACTAAGATTCAGTTCCTGAGAAAGCAGCGTGGAGTAACTCACTGAAACACCTCCAAACTAGGATGGTTTTTAATGATGAGATCATCTATTTGTATGTGCCACCTGCTATTTAGGCAAAATTTCAAAAGTAGTCTTAAATTTAGTTTTATTAGTCCATATAATTTTAGGATACTCAAGATACTTCCTGATGTTCTGGCTATTAAATGGAATTGTTCTAGAATTTTAGTTTATCACAATACAAGACTAAATTGAACTTAATAGAATTCACAAATGAACTTTTGCTGCCTGCACTGTATGTAACACATGATGTAAATGAATATATCTGTTATGAGTGAAAATTATGCATCCCAACTAGGAAATATGTCACAGAAAAGGTAAAAATGGTACTTGTGATGTCCCATCAAATTAAGTTCTTATGCTGGGTGTTCTTTAATAGTGTCTATATTGTTCTGACCAGTGCTAATGTGATGACTTCTTTAGAGGTAAGTCATATAGTTGTCTTTCTTGGTGCTCAGTAACACAGTATGTGCTTTCATGAATTCATCCTGAGGAAATTTATTATGTAATTATATTTACATAATTAGCAGTATAATTATTTTGTTGGTGATTTCTGAATGTTGTAAGTTGGTAAGGAAACTTTCTATTGTTTACTAGCACTTCTTTTGTTGATTTGGTTTAATATCATGAGCTCAATATATTTAAGAATATTCTGCTTTTTATATTCTACATTTAGATATGAGATCCTCCATCTTAGAAAAAAAATATTTTGCAGTGTGACTCCAGATACTATAAACAGTTTGTAGATCTCAAATACTGCCAAGTTAAACAAATCTCAAAATATGGTCAGTTAACATGAATCTTTGATAGAAACTCAGAAGCTTAGTCTTGGTCAAAGTAGATTGCAACTTTACTGAGAATTGTTTCATTTATAACATACAGACTGATCTAGAGTGAGAAACACTGAATACTCCACTAAGTACTGTTAAATAGTCTTTTGAGCAGAACTTAATCCAGCTAATCCTTTTAAACTCAAGATTAACTATGGCACTTTAATAATCAAAGCTGCTGACTTTTAACTTTTGCATTTCTTTTATAGGGAAATATTTTTTAAATAATCCAAAAATTTAAAAAGGAACTCTATCAGGTCTTCAATGCCTGAAGAGCTCCTTTTTAAACTTTTGGATTATTTAAAAATATTTTAGTCATGGACTACTGTCAAGTAGAGACATAATAGTTTGGATTTTCATTCTTTAACTAACACCCTTTTTAGAAAACTTTCTTTTTGTACGGGGACAATCTTACAAGTGAAATTGGTTAACACCCTGCCCTTAACTAAAATTAAATATGAATTTACCTGTTTTAGTTAACAAACTATAATTTAGTTCAGAAAAAAAAATGGGAGGTTTCAATACTTCATATTTTTGTTTAAACTGATCCTAGGCAAAATGCCTCATGCTCTCAGAGATATGTGAAGATCATCCTCTGGCTGTCTGAAAGTGTTTAGTCTAGCTGGAAGCTGAGTGCATTATATCATAAAACATTTCTGCCAAGGCTTCCAACAGGTCTAGGCTGTTTATTTTTCTAAACCTTTAGAATGATGTTATTATTTTTTTCTCTATGTAAAAATCTTTACTTTTTTTCTGGCTAGCAGAAAATGATTGTTTCTATGGTGTAAACCAAAAGATACAGTATTTCTGTGTTTGCTAGTAAAACACTTCTACAAACCATTTTTTTTCTGACAGTGGAGGGATTTTCTTTTTCCTTTTATTAAAACAGTGATAGTAAATTTCAAATTTAAGCTAATAAGAGTGAAAATGTTAGGCAAAGAGTGTTCCATCTGACATTTCTCTTTTTTGTTCTCTAGCTTCAGTATAGAACCAAATTATGATTTTCTTTATATCTATGATGGGCCAGACAGTAATAGCCAACTGATTGGGAGCTTTCAAGATAGCAAACTTCCAGAGAGGATAGAGAGCAGTTCAAATACCATGCATCTGGCTTTTCGGAGTGATGGATCTGTTAGCTTTACTGGATTCCACCTGGAGTACAAAGGTAAATAAAATTATTTTTCTTATATATTTACAAAGTTCAATGCATGAGTAAAAATTTTGGTTTAATTTCTCATAATTTTCTGCCTGGCAATGTTTTTGTTTTGCCTGAGAATATGAGAATGTGAATAATCTATTCATACAAGTATAATGTTATAAGAATGCTAACTTAAAGTTTCTGGCATGATTTTGTTCATCTGTGTAGTGGTTTTGCCTATTTCTGTTTCCCGAAATTAGTGTAGTGGTTTGCGTGCCCACTGGAACTATTTTCTCTTTTTCTTCTGTGAGGTAGGATTAGGAAAAAAGCAAAGCAGGCTCAAAACTTAAAAGGGTATAAAGACAGGTTTATTAACAAAACTACAAGAGAGAAATAATAATAATAATAATAATCAGAATAAAACCTTTAAAACTCTTCCCCACAAACTCCTTTCTTTCTCTCAGACAACATATAGAGACAAAACTTGAAAGTCTAGGTCAGTTTACCACCTATAAAATAGTCTTTCATCAGTTCTTTGAGAGAGAGAAGTCTCTTTTGGTCTGCCATGGAAACTTCCCCACAAGAAAGACAGTTCTCTTGTGGCTTTTAATTCTCACAAAAGCAGCCGCCCGGGAGTCTGCATTTGTGAAGTCCCTCCCATATCATGCAGCCTTCCCACAGCTGCATTATGGGTCATGATACCCATGGGGTACCATTTTAAAGAAGAATGGTTCAAAAGCAAAGATCTCCTTTATCTCTAGAAAGAGAGATCTTTTCTCTTTCTTGGGGAAGATCTTCATCTTATTTCTCTGTTCAAAGCTTCTCATAAAATCATAACTACTTCAATATTTACTTAGTTCACCACAAATACCTTTGCTCAGATCTACAGTTTGAACACTTTCATCTCCGCAATACATATTTTCCATGATTTAAAGGGATATTCTAGTATATCACAGCCCATTACCACAGCTTACAACAAAATTTTAGCCTAAAACCAAGGCATCTTCTCATTCTCTTCCATCCAGGCCTCAACTCTTCCTTCACTGACTTTGATATCTTCATATTGTCTCTCTACATGTCCCCACTCTTTTCCTTTTCTTTTACTCAAAAGGAGGATTAGTGTTTTGCAAGTTTCATTTGTGCAAGGAAAGAGTTAACATTCCCCCAGATCTGCAGAGGGCATGCTGGTTCTACCTTGGGCAGTGGCCAAAGGTGGGAAATTCTGGCCATGCTGGGGCTGGGCCAGGATCTCTCGCACGGCTGGGCCCCTCCTGGCAAGGGGTCGTGGTAGCGGTGGCTGGAGCGCGCTGAGGGAAGGGACGGCTGGGATCTCACAGCAGCATCCCCGTGGTTGAGGCTTCCCCCTTCCTCTGCCCGGCAGCTGCTGCGGGGGAGGCCTGGGCTGGCCCTGCCAGGCCTCCCGGGGCAGTGATGAGGGTGTGGCTTTAGTAGGAAGATGTTGGCAGCCGCTTGGACCCGATCCAGCTGGGACAGGGCGTTCTCTCCTCCCTTCCTCCTGCCCAGCAGCCACCGGGCCCGGCCCTGCCAGGGCTACAGCTGCGGCAGGGCCCGGCCAGGCCCCAGGGCCACGGGGTGGAGCGGCGCCAACCCCGCCAGCCCCTGTTACCCCTTCTCTGGCCAGAAGAAAAGAGAATTTTCCTGGGATTCCTCTGATTTTTAACCTGGGTAGTCCAGAGGCATATCCCCATATTTAATTGGTTAATCGGGCTGTCAATATTCAAAGCTAGACACTAATTGGTTTTTGCCACAGCTCTCTTCAATCAATGCAAAACTAGCGCATTCTGTAATGTTGAATGTATGATTCCTTTCAGTGTTTGAAGTAGGCTTACAAGAAGGCTGGGCAGGCACTTTTCATGAGGGCATGTAGTGATAGGACAAGGACGAATGGCCTTAAGCTGAAGGAGGGCAGATTTAGATTAGCTATTAAGAAGAAATCATTTGTGGTGAGGGTGGAGAGCACTGGAACAAGGTACCCAGAGAGGTTGTGGACTCCCCATCTCTGGAGGTGTTCAAAACCAGGATGGATGCAGCTCTGAGCAACCTGGTCCAGTGGAAGGTTAATTGCTCATGGCAGGAGCATTTTTGGAGCTAGATGATCTTTAAGGACCCTTCCAGCCTAAATCGTTCTATGAGTCTATGATTCTTTGAAAATGTAGGAGACAGCAAATTACAGGTTTCAAAAATAATGGTGCACTGGCATAACTTAACAGCATGTATATATTTGTTTTATCCAGAATTTAATTTATTTTTTATTTTACATAGCAGGTCATGTTGATTTAGGTACATTTAAGATGCTGTAAAATGAAATTACATGCTAGAATCTACAACTCCAATATTGAAAAATATATATATATATTTAGCCTAGAATTTTATATGATAGATCCCAGTAGAGCTGTCCACCTGTCTCAGATCTGTCTGAGGTCATAGCCCAGTAAAAAAGAAAATATACACTTGCAAAATATATAGTCGATAGGAACTTCCATAACTGCCTCTGCATCGCTTGAGAAACAGAAATATTTGCTATTAAATGAATATGAAATATTCTGTAAAGACAACCAGAAAGAAAATAGGGGTGGTATAGATCTCCTTGGTGTTTTCTCCTCCATTTATTCTGAGAGCAATTAGTAAGTGCAAAGGTATAGAAGAGAAAGAATAATGTATTTATTGCTTTGTAAAGCTCATGAAGCCTCCTTATACTTTCCTACAGTCGTTGGATTCTACAGATGTCAAGGAAGTTGTCTCCACAGTATGAGCTAGTCCTGAGAAGTTAAAAGTTGATCTCAACCATGTTGATGGCGAGCCCAGATGTATGAAGTGTTTGAGTTCACTTAAATATATTTCTTCTTTTAACTAAATTTAAAAAATAATAAATGTAGATGGAAGTGCTATAGGAAGTGATTCAGGATCACAGAACTTCTGATGAACAAGAAAAGAAATTATTTTTAAAGAAGCCAATCTTTTTCTTCTTGTGTCATGGAATCAAAGTGTTTCTCCTTTCCACCAGTCCAAGTGTGAAGGATATTTATTATGGAGACAGTCGCTTCAAATTCTTGATCTAGGTTTAAAGAATGATGTGAACTGCTGTACTTTGTGAAAGGGACCAATCTGATTTTTATCTCTGCCTCAACACGTGTTATACATGAGGTGAAAAGTTACTCTGGGGGCTGTACACGTGCTGTCCCCAGGGAGGCTTCTACCTGGCAGCCAAGCAGAGTAGAGGAAGGAGGCTTCTACAGTCAGTCTGGAAGCGACCCCTCTTGCTGGGGAAAGATCCCTGGATGGCCGGGAAAAAATGCCCGAGAAATCAGGCTATGGGAGGAACCTTAGCACATAAACGCAGTTAACTGCAAAACAACTGGGAGCCACTTTTTCTGGGTTTCTTGGAGGGAGTGGGGCTCCCCTGGAGGGTCGTCTTGGCCCCCCTCTCCCTGCCTTTTTCTCCCTGCGGTCTGCTTCTTCCCTGGCTGTCTGTCCTGTCCGCCCGTCCTGCCCTGCTTCGCCGCCTCCCCCACGGCACCCCAGTGCTCCTCTGTCTCCCCGACGAACAGCCTCCCCCACCCTGCCTGCGCCTCGGCCCTGAGAGCCGCAGCTGCTGCAGGGGTGCGGCCGTGGCCACCGCAGCCCGTTCTTCACCGACGGGAGAGACAGCCGGCTGCTGTTCACACATCGCCCAGCCCGCCCGGCAGCCACGCAGACTCATCGCAGCTTGCAGCATATTCTCCGAGGTCTGCCGAGCGCGCTGCGAGGGCGCCAGGGGTACGGCGGTAACGACCTGTCCCCGTGTTCTGTTTCCCTCTCCGTCTCTCTTTCCCCCTCTTTGCTCCCTTTCCTCCTTTGGTAGGAACACTTTTGTTTACCAATAAACAGTTCTCAGATAAACTATTGCCACGCTTGCACTTTATTTTGATCTGAGAAATCTATCAAAAAGAATCTTTCCCAAATCCCCTTTAAGAGGGGGACAGGACACTTTGTAATCAAGGCAGAATACTATTTCTAACATTAGTGATAGCCCATGTGTGCCACTAAGATGTCTTTCTCTACTTCAAGGAGTCACAGTGCCAGAAAAATGCTGTAACTATCAGCACATTTTTAAAGGGACTGAAAATCTAAGTAATTGGGAGGATGCAGGTATGTGTGTATCTGTGTTTATGTAAGTTGGGGGAAGTTGGAAAATGTAATCAACCTAATCCTAATTTTCCCTGTTCACCTGAGAGGGTTGTATCTCCTGTTTTTCTCAGAATAACTGGAATATGCATTTCAACATCTTCTTTAAAAAAAAAAAAAAAAATAAAGGAGAGAGAGAGAGAGAGAGATAAACAGAAGGAACTACTTCAATTAATATAAAAATTTCAAGAATTATGAAATATGGACAGCTCAAAATCCCTTAAGCAGATGGTCAGTTTGCTTAGTGAGTTATCCCATTTTTACTAGGAATATCTGATAAATGTTCCTCTGCACTGCTTAATTTAGGTGTATCATAAGAACTCTTAACTCTATGACAAGTCCTTGAATCCTGTATTCAGTTTTGGGCCCCTTACTACAGGAAAGATGTTGAGGCGCTGGAGTATGGACAGAGGACAATGGAGCTGGTTAGGGGTCCAGAGTACAAGTTTTATGAGGAGTTTTTCATTTACATAACTTGTTTTTCTGGGGTTTTATGTCTGTCTCTTTTTTAAAATTTTCCTTTCCATTACAATTTATTATTGTTTCTATTATTATTATTATTATTATTATTATTATTATTATAACTATTAAACCATTCCCATTTCAATCTACAAATAATCTCAACCTTTCCAGTTCCCTCCCCATACCACTCTGAATCCCAGTGAGTGAGCAGTTGCATGGTCCTTAGTTGCTGACTGGGGCTAAAACTCAGCAGTCCATTTTGGCGAGTTGACTGAGGTCTGACCCGAGTATGTTAAAAGAATTTTTTTTAATCATCCATTATGTTGATTTTATAGTCACTGGTCACAATATTGATTTATTTGGAGTCAGAGTTGTTGTGCTTGTTCTGAGAATTGGGTTATGTAACAACTTTCCTTATATGTTCTTTTTTTGTTACCTCTGGGGACTGGAATAGGGATGTAATTTTGATGAACTGTAACACTGGCTCAAGATATGATAAAATAATTCCTGTTTGTGAGTGAGACTAATCTGGTGCTTCTGCTCAGTGTTGTTGTCATATCTGTACTTTTAGAGAACCACCTCTTGAAAACTATTAACAATCACAACCTTTATTTTTTGTCCTCAGAGAGCCAATCTGTGGGGCAGATAAGGAGGAACACTTGCCCCACTTCTTCACCTTTCCTTTCCCCTTCACCTTTTCATTCTCCTCCAGGCTAATTTCAATAGCTGTTGAGAATTTTGAATACCCTTGAGATGTTCAGCGTATTCATATTGCTATGTTTCCTGCATGTGTTTCAGGTGTTAAGGTTAAACAATTATTTAGGAATACTGCCCAGAGCTCTGCTGTATTGTTACAAGTTACAGGGTACATGGGAAAGGTGTGGGCAAGTACCGAGGACAGGGGGCACCTCCAATCTTTTGGTAGTTCAGCCCTGTGTAGAGTGCTGAAAAACTACTAAAAGATTTAAGGAAAGTATCTGGTCACACTAGCAATTCCAGAGAGACACAAATCATTGCAATGTGCTGGCACCTGGCCCAGGCCTACCAAGCCCTATTCAACAAAATTCACTATCCTCAAATGGAAGAGGTCTCTGGATCTTACAACAAAACAACAGGAACTCTGGCTACTCCAGCTGCTGTGATAGGCCTTGCAACTGAACCAGAGGTACAACCCGTGCTGGTATCAGTCACCCCTACACACAAACAGAAATATTGGATGCAAACATCAGCTTGTTTGGTAAGAAAAGGAACCCCTAGTAAGAAGGGAAAGGAGGAGTAAGTGGATGAAGAGGGCTACTCCAAAGGGCCATCACAAGAGGAGGAGGAAGAAGAAACAAGTCAGTGACGATACAGTTAGCAGTCACCTTGGCTGTGCCAATGCTGGGTTAACAGGGTCAGTAATCTGAAATAAGAGGGAAAAATCGATCACCTAGGATCTCTTTATAGGGAAGGGGGCATTGACAAACTGACTGAAAACGGGGCACAAGCCGTCAGCCTCTGAAGGTGACTCCCTCCAGGCATGAAGAAAAGGTGTCCCTTCTAAGATGTTGTAATTCGTTCAAGCAAATGGACCACCATGAGGAGAGGTATCCAGTATTCCTGAAGGAATTATCCATGCTGCAGATGATTTATGATGACCTCAATACTGAGCAGTTATCCAAAGATGCAGAAGTCCAGTGCAAATGATCCATGTGCTGTAAGTTTTTACAGAGCATAACAAATGTCACTGCATTGGCAGTAGAGATCTGGGAAGACATGGATGGACAATCACTGGATAAACTGGACATGGAGAAAACATGAGAAAGTGAGACAGAATATCAACCTAAATCCTAGAGACATGGGAATGTGAGTTGCAAGGAAAAAAAATCACAAAAGGGTGTTTTTCCAGGAAAATGGGCGGTCCAATTTCCAGCAGGATGGGGGAAAGATAAAAAGAGAAAATTCATGGGTTGAGATAAAGGAAGTTTAATAAGAAAGCAAGAGCTGTGCAGACATGCAGAGCAAAAGCAGGAATTCATTCCTATGGGCAAGCAGAATTAATTGATTCATTTTTTGAATGAAACACATTGATTCAGCCATCTCCAGTAAAGCAGGGCTCCATCACACCTAATGATGACTAGGGAAGACAAATGCATAACTTCAAATGTCCCTCCATTTCTTCTTTCCCCCCCAAATTTGTATGCTGGGCATGACATCATATGACATGGACCCCATACCATATGGTATGATCCAACTTTGGTCATTTGGCATCAGCTGTTGGGTTTGCTCCAACTACCTAAGGAGAAAGTGTTGCAAAAGTGTGTTGAAAAGAGTGAGCCAAAGCCTTCTCAGGTGCTCATAATGATAAGCTGAGAGCTGAGGGACTGAAAAGTTGACAAAAGAGAAATTTCAATTACATATTAAGAAAAAATTAATCACTCTGAAGTTAGTCAAACATTGGAACTGCTTACCCTTAGATGATGTCATTGGAATCCTTCAAAATCATAACTGGACTGTACAAAGGCCTAAGTAACCTAATCAAATTTGCCCTGATTTGCATGGGGGTTGTACTACATCTCTTTCGACCTAGATTTTTCTGATTTGATGAACTTAAATTTGTCATACAAATTGTAACTGATACACTTGTGCCCTATATGTACACTAATCCTATTTTAAGTGACAGTGTACTCAGATTATACTTAATTGGTGGGCTATATTTTTCTGATCCAAATCTCAGACCATGTCCCAGGTCTGATCTGTAACCATGTCTCTGGTTGAGTTTTATTCCCATTCTCTCTCCCTCACTTCATTTCTATGTTACAATGTAGGAAAAACTTATTAGTTCTATTAAGTACTCTGGAGAATAGTTATGGAACGCTTGCTATAGTTTTGTATATCTATAATATTATGTCCAAGAAGATTATTATGGCTTTATTCTCTTTGAAACTTAGGGATGGAATGGTAAGTCATCATATTCTGAGCAAAGCACTTGCTTCTCTTGGCTTTCAATACTGTTTTCCATGCACTGAGGTACTAGTTTTCAGGAGGATTTTGGCATCATTACTCCGTGTTAGTCAACAGAGACTTCCTTGTTGCTTTTGAGATTGAAACAGCATGTGCCACTGTTTTCAGCCTGTATTTTAGAGCCTTACTTGATCCGGTGGTGTTATAATGTTATCAGAGAAGCAAATGCTGGTTCCTTTGAAGCTTGTTGCAAAATTTTATTATGTATAGAAGGAATTGACATCTGGTATGCACAGCCAAGAGTGTAATGTACTGCAACCCAGTTCTGAACTGCCTAATGGAAAAAAAATTCCTACCTACTTATTACAGAAAATAATTTTTAAATGCTCCTACTGAAAAAAAAAAAAAAAACCAAAAAAACAAAACCAACAACAACTTTGTAATAATACAGAATTTTCTCTGATGTTCTGCTATATCTGTCACTCCCCTTAAGTGTTTTTAGCTTAATGATACTAATAGTCTTAGGAAAAAAACAGGGAGGGGCTACAGGGCCCTTCCCATTGATTACAGGGGTAATCAATGTCTTGTGGATCTTAGCTGGAGCAGCATGACATCAGTGGTGAAGAACTTTCCCTCCTGTCTCCTGGGAGCACTTGTAAATTTACTGAAACAGTCTTCTTACTATTTCTTTTTTTCACTGGTTCTCAGACAGATCTGAAGAATCGTTTTGCCTCATTTGATTTGTTCTTCATACATTGTAGCTTATTCAACTAACTTTTCCTACAAATTCACTTAACAGTTCCTTCAGAATTGCAAAAGTTTTAAGGTGCTTAGTATTTCGGGCTTTATTTTTCAGAAATATATACTGGTATTACTGTATTTCTGTAGTGACATTTTTACTGTTTAGTCAGCAATTTCAGGAGCCTGTCACAACTATAATTTTGGGGAAATGAAAATTACAGGGCTGTATTTTTTCCCTAGAGATAATTTGTGCTGTGACAGATCATTCTTTTCTCAATTTTTGATTTATGCACCAAACATAATAGATTATTTTTTCTCTCTTTGATTTTTTCAACTAGTACTACCTACTTTATCTGTGTACCTTCTAGAGTACCTTTGAAACATTTTGAATTATTTTTGTTGTAGGCTCAAGAATGATGATCTCACAATAGCAATTATGAATCAATACAGCTATATCAATATGGTTTCAATAAGAGAAAAATGATGTTGTATTGATTTTCTGAAATATTAGTTATAATTCTAAATTAAATTATCCTTTTTTTCCTTTTTTATTCCCTAAGTTTGATAATTTAGACTTGAAAGAATTTGAAATTTGCCCTAAATCCTGCTAGACTTCTCAAATGAAAGTGTGATTGGCTTACATAATAATTAATATCTGTGTGATATCTTATAGACTTTATAGTAAATTGCATTTTTTGACTTTTCATTGTCTGTCCAAATTTTTGAATTAATGTTAATAAGTTTTAGACAACACACTACAACTACCTATATGAATCAAAGAGAGTACCTAGTACCCGTTCTTAATGATTTAAGATGTATTGTAATTATTATTTGTTATTGTGCTGTTTTCCATACCAGAACCATGCTCTGTAGATTATATATGCAAATTTGTAATAAATTTTTAAACACATTAGGAGATCTTGACATTCTTTCGGAAGATGTGAAATTGAAAATTCAAAAGAATTATTCTGTGTTTCCTTCTTCAAATGTGAACACAATGTAATTATTTACCTCCTCTCAGAAATACTACAACATAAAAGTGGCCTTAAGGGATGTACTTAGTTCATTAGCTTGGCTGTAGTAGTGACCAATAATTTATGTGTGGCCAAACTATATAAAAGTCAAATAAATAATAATTGTTCCTGCTTATCTGTAATTTTTCAGAAACTTCAGTTTAGTTAGTGACAGGATCAGATAAAATGTCTTTTTATACAAAACTCTTAAAAAGCCTTCCAGGAAGTTCAAAGTTCATTTAGTCTTTTGGCAGCCATACCTACCTGTAGCAGAAAGTTCCAGTGTAAATATGCCTGGTAAATAAAACTTTTTTTTTTCTGATGTATTTGAAAGCTGGTGCCACTCTTGTATAAAATGAAGAAGTGTTCCCTACTGATTTTCTCTACAACACCCTTAAATGCTAAAGAAAGTCTGAAATTTCCATCTTCTGCTTGACAAAATATATCGTTGCAGACTCCATCCTGCACTGCACAAAATAATCTGCTTTACTCCAGCTTCTACATAATACATTTACTCTTTTTTCTTTAAAGGAAATTACATTTTTCCTAATGTTTTACTTTTCTCAACTTCTGCATAATAATGTTGTTAATTAGAAGTGTTCAGTATGTATTTTTGTTTTACATGTTACTGGACATTGGTATTCACATTATGTAAGTAAAAGGGAAGCAAATATAAAAGCATATGAATATGTTTGAATTTATTTTGAAAATTTGAAACAAATAGCTATAAATGATAAAAAATGAGATACATTTAGGGATTACTTTTATATTTTTCCTCCACTGAGGGATGAATATGTATATTAAAATATACCATCATATCATATATGTATATATAATCTCATTTAAAGTTTATTAATTTTGAAGGTATTCTTATTTGCAAAATTCTTATTTTGCAACAAATTGTTCATAATGATTTCCTTCATTTACCAGTTTTCACACCACGGATTTTAAAACTATGATGTGCCTTATCTATTGGAAAATGTCCATATCTCTAACTTAATCTAACTACATAAATTTATCATTGAACAGAATGAATTCTGAAAAAAAAAAATGGAGCACTATAGGAATTCTCTTAAGGACAGAAGACATAATTTCTGTCATTACATAGTAATTTTTACAGTCGTTAAAATGAAGGAGAGAAAACATTTGATGGAAAGTCTTAAAAAAACCCCCACGTTCTGCAGGGTGCTCAATTATATTCACACTTGTTTTCTCTACAGCAAAACTTCGTGAGTCTTGTTTTGATCCTGGAAATATAATGAATGGAACAAGACTTGGAATGGATTATAAACTGGGTTCCACTGTTACATATTACTGCGATGCAGGGTATGTTCTTCAAGGATACTCTACACTAACGTGTATCATGGGAGATGATGGAAGACCTGGGTGGAACAGAGCCCTGCCCAGCTGTCATGGTAAGAACAGTTTTTTAATTTATTTTCATTGCTGTTGTCATTACTCTTGCTTTGTAATAGGGAAGAAACGAGTGAAAAATTTGAAGGGATTTTAATAATATTCTCTTTCAGAATAAAACCCGTTTTCAATTATATATGTAATGAAATATGTATGTGACAACTCAAGAAACTCTTGATTCCAGTTTTTATTAACATTGGATAAATAGTGTTATTGTTGTGAATAGAGCTTAATAGTAATGTCATTCTCCATGTCAAAATGTGTTGTTGAATTAACTTACAGCAGAGTATAGGGATATATACCATATATATATATATACTGGTTTTGAAGACATGCAGATGAAATATTTTGTATATACCACATTACAAGATTTAAATTCTTGGACGTGTGGTCTGTGGAAAAGTTAAGCCTTGAAAAGCAGGAAAGATCCAATTATTCAAACTTTTACAGACATGACGTCTGCTCATTTCAAGACTCTTCCAACTTTAGTTGTATGACCATTAATGGTCTCAAGCATCAGCATTTTCAGATTTAAATTCTAAGAAAAGATTAAGGTTTTATTTTGCCGATTTCCTAACAGAAATTGATAGCCAGTTGCAATTTTAACTCTGTGAAAAGTCACATATTCTGTAAGATTGAGCACAAAACCAACAAAATAAAAATTCTCAAATCTAAAGAATATCCAATATTATAACCATTTGAAGAAGTTCAGTATTTTCCTTATCTACCAAAATCAACATAGTACTGAATTCCAAAACTCAGTGGCATCAAATAGGGACATTGGCCCTTGCAAATTTTTGGAAGGGTGTTCAAACTTCTAAACTCTCTGCATTGCAATTCAAATATTTTTCCTAATTTTAAAATGAGGGATGAATGTTGTTTCTCAGAGAGGAGTTGGTGAAGAACGTTGTTGTGTACAATAGAGGAAAGATTCCCTTTTTAGAAAGGTATTTTTGATAGGTAATGAAAGATAAAAAAATACCTTATTGACACAATAATTTTGTCTATTAGTGTCACTTATAATCTACTTAGCAATTTTCCAGTGCTGTCTGTTGTAATGCTCAGTAAAGGGAGAGTGTTTTGCTTCAAAGTACTGCCATTGTAATAAATGTGGAAAAATAAATTTTATTGTAAAAGACATAGTGGATATCTGTCACTGATTCCAACTGGACCATTCTCTTTCCTGGATGAACAAGACCTTATTTCAAAGATAACAAACGCCATACTTCTTTAGGATATGATGGCAGAGAATAGACATTTCCACTTGTTTTTCTAATACTGCTTTTTCCTCCAGTTAAGAGTCAATGGAGCTTTGTAGTTATGTTGCTGTGATATATTACATTATATTTTGACCACATTTTCAATGTGGTGGTCAAAAATTTTGACCACTTTGGTGTGATTTACCTCAAGAAAAACAGAACTTTTATGTAGATATAAGAAAGATTATATCAGTTTATTAGCTTTCAATTACAGAGCTGCGAGAAACAGTTTGAGAGCTGAATATAGCTCCTGAAAATCAGTCTCACCTACACAATCAAATTTGCATAGTAGAAATCAGATTCCTCCATCCTGCAGTTTGTATTTTTGCAGCTGCATTGAAACTTACTGAGTTAAAATGAAATATGATATAAATTACCACCTCAGTTCATGGGTTGGGGGGGGTTATTTAGGTAGTTAATTACTTGTAAGAAAAAAATTGAACAGATGTTAAGATTATCTAGGCTACTGTGCCTAGGTATTTGGTGTTTCACTATGGATGTTAAGAAGGGGATGTAATGAACATATGCAGATGCATTATTAGCGTGACAGAGACAATGATTAATGATTTCTTTCAGCTTCAGCAACTATAGGTAAGTCCTTAGTAGCAAACAACAATTGTTTACAGAATAGCAAAAAGCCCAGTAATGGGAAATCATATTCATAACTGATGAGAAAACCTTGTTCCTACAAGGAATCATTTTTGGTCACTAAAGCATTTTATTACATTTCATTACAGTATGTTGTTGAATCCTTGGAAATATTTGAATCCAGGCTTCAATATAACTCCATCTGTAAGATATATCTAAAAATATCCAATATTTTCATAACTGCCTATAGGAATATGCCTATGTCTATGGTTTATTCACTTTTTTGTTTGGTAGCAAAACCAATTCAGACTATTATTTCAGTTTCTTTTGATCTGTATTAACTTATTATGGCTGTTTGAGGCAGCTCAGATCAGGTTTATATCTGAAAACTTCTAGGATAGACAACAGATATGCACAGAATAGCATAATCTTACTGCTTATTGTTTTGTAACATAGGAAATGCTGACAACTTTTTCATAAATCATTCAACATTGTTTACTTAATCAGAGGCTTTATAGCTCACATTTTAATGTACTTTTTACATACTGACCATAGAAAGAGCTGTTATTTAAACCTATTTCAAAATTTGAATGAGGAATGAGTTGGGCAACTGCAAAACAGATTATTCCTGCAATTAATGAAGCTGAACATTACCCTTAATGAGATCCTCTGTTTCTCTGTGTTTTATAGTTCCAAAGTAATGGTCAGTTTAACCACTTAAGCAGCATACTTAACTTAACATTGTCATATGTTAACTACTTACAAAGCATTTCTCACTTTCTTTTTGCCCAGAAGAGCATGTTTATTTTGTAGAATCACATAGACAATGACTTGAGTACTTAGAAGTAGAATTGAAATCAATTAGGATTTTGTTTTGAATACAAAAATGCTATTTAAATTCTGAGTACTCTGGAAGGTTAATTTTAATAGACAATCATGAAAAAACAATTGATGGTATTCTGAAAAAATTATAAAGGATTTTAATTTTTTGTTATTGAACTATCTTCTGGCTACTTAAGTTTTGTTCCCAAGCTTCCATTTCCCATTTTTTACTAATTTATGTCCATTGCTTTACTATTCCAAGCTTTCCTTTCATATAGTCAGTGGAGAGAGACAGGCTTCTTAAAAGGTCGTCAAGGGGGATTCAAAGAGCTTGTTAAGAAGTTCTATTTTTCCATTTGCATCTGGACTGCATTAACAGGATTTAATCTGCTTGCATGCTCAGCAAGATATGACTTAGAGCAGCAACACAGGAAATACTAGATCCAGTGAAATATCTGAATAAACTGTGTGGAAGCGGTACTGTTCGTGCTAAAAGCATACAACAAACTCTATTTTGGAGGGATGTATGTGTTAATATATAGCAGTTAGATTCCTGAGCAAAGTAAAAAAGTAGGCATCTGAGTCTGCCTTAACCTATAAACCTCACACTACAGACCCTTTTCTGTATGAGCACACTCATTATTCCTCATCCATGCAAAGGAGACCATTGTACACCAAGAACTATTAAGTCAAAAATCCAAAATGAGAAAATCTAGCTTCCACACAGTAACTAACTAGAGATTTAGTTACCAGTATATACTTCTCGGAGACAGTAGTCTCATTTTTCTGAAGACGTGCAACTGATTTTTTACTGTAAAATACACAAATAGTTTTATAAATAGGAAACAAAACTAATGTCTTTATGCAGACAGCTGTTGTTCTGCTGAAAACCGCACAGTTTGGGTTTTTTTTAAATGTGATTGAGTTAAAAGCTCAGCTTTTCTTAAAGATGTTCTCTTCATATCAGAAAAAGTTTGAAAATCTTACTGGAATTAACTATAAATATTAATAATTCGAGAAAGATTGGGAAACATAAATAAATATAGACACATGCTTATACTCACAGCAAGCATTACTCTCTCTTTGACCTTTTGCATATACATTTGGAATTCATAATATGTCTTTGCAAAGTCCATTGAATAATAAATGTTGTGTGAAATTATTTCAGGCTTTCATTTAAGAAGTAATAATATCATATAATGTTAAGTAAAGTATTAGAAATGAAGAAAGTGTTTAATTACAATGATCTTATTAAAATCAGCTGCCAGAGAATCCTAATTCCCAGTGAATTTAAGGGATTAGTTAAGCTGAGTGCATCATAAAACCAGACACTTCCTCTTCTGTTGAACTAAATCTGCAGCCAAATTTTGGGAGCAGAGTTTAACGAAGGAAACATTAAAAAAGGAGAAATATCTCAAGCTATACAAAACTGGGGTTTTTTTCAGCTTTAATTTTTACTTTCTTTGCTATAAAATAAATGATTTAAAATCAAGCATATCTATTCCAGCCGTAATTTTAAATGTGTTTGCTTATATGGAATGGTTAGTTTGAAACAACATCATGAATTAGCAGGGAAAATGTAACAGCAACTTTAATATTTTTGAAAGTAATGTGTAAATTATAAAATATGTAAATTATCTGACAGAGTTACTTGTTTGTTTGGCAATAAAAGTTTACAGAAAGTACCAATGAAAATACAGAATAAATTATGTGATCTTTTTTCTGTTTTAGAGTATTAAAAATTGACACTTCTTTGTTTTCTTTGAATATGTAAATTTTCTAGTAGAAGATTGAAAAAAACATTACCTTAAAAAAACCATGAATTCTTTCATAATGTATTTTGAGGTGGAGAGAAAAACAGTTTTTAGCAGTAGTTTACATAAATATGTGCTTGTTCCTGTATTTAGTGTTAGCACCATAGGTGCATATTTTTCTTTGAAGATTTGTTCAAACAAGATTACTTCAAAGTATTCTGTTCTTAGAAGGAAAAATATATCTCTACCATTTAGTCACACAGAGAAGCAAATATTTATTTTCCAAAGTCTGCAAGACACTGAATTGGGACAGGATTATGTAGTATCAGTAAATAATCATGGTAAATCAATTAATTAATAACTGGAATTAAAGAAACTGATCCAGTCATCTGCACTGGCTATAGCTGACAAATATGCATATTTCTAACTTAACCTCAGGCAGCAGTTGGAACGTCCTCACTCTCGTCTAATAAGACCTCAGTAATGAACTGGAAGAAGATTTATTATGGTGAAATATGCTAGTGGTTACATCCCTAAGACCCATATTTCATTGTTTGCACAAGTTTTGTCATCTCTACTTTGTCTATCACAGTGGAGACTGGGGGGTGGATGCTTCTGGGCGATAGAAGAAACCTGCAATTAAGAGACTGCATTGCTTTAAAATTGAATTCTATTTTGTTTTTGTTTTTTTTCTTGACTGGGCTTCGTATAGCATTTTGTCAACATACTATGGGAGCAGTAGGCAAGGACATTGTCCAGCTTAAAGAGAACAGCTCCTTCTTTTAGATCCCATGTTTCTTGACATTTAACTCAGAAGCTGCTTGTGTTACAGCTTTTTTTTTCTGATATTACACTCTTTTGAAGGGACAATGTCTTCCACAACAAATCTTTACTCCTAATTTTGAGATTTTTGCTGGAACCTTTTCCTGATGTATTTCTCTTTTATATCATGAAGAGTAGTTGTGTGTTAAATGAACATAAAGCATCACAACACCATGCAATATACAACTGTGTGTTCCATCTATTACAGAAATTGTTTTGTTGCTATAAATTTAAAAGATTTCACTTTCTTCCCTGTTGAACCGCACATTTTATGTTTCTATTATTTTTTTAATCAGTTACTTACTGACTTAGATGGTAGTTCAAACCTTTACTTAGGTGACATGCTAGGAAATACACTGCTTTGGTTTGTGGCTGATTTTTTAATAAAATATATTTTTAGACATACTATTTATATTTACAACTGAGAGCAAATATAAGTAGTAGAAGTCCAGAGAACATTTCAGTGGTATTTTAATTGTTTTCAGTTCAAATGCTGGTGATTCAGTTAGCATCTTCTAATTCAGTATAAGATAAAAGTATGGAATGAATAGAGAAACAGCTGGCCTAAAGCAGAGCAGATTTCCGCAATGGGAGTAAATGTGACAATAATATGCTCAAAATGTATCTGAAATGTCTATAATGTATTCAAATTTGACATCCTGTGAGGAAAGGAAGAGGATTTTTTTAAACTTTGTATGGGGAACAGTATCAAACTAAGGAAAGTTGTTGAAATAGATTTGAAGACAACAGCAAACAGGTAAGTATTTACTGTTGACCTGGAATCATGGAAAAACATCATCTTAGAGTATTACCAATCAGAATCAAAATCTAAATGGATCACCAAAAGAGGTGATGAAACGAGAGTCAAGGAATCTAATAGATATTAGGATATGGATTTCAGGAAAATGAAATCCTGTTCAAAAAAGAGTAGTAGAAAGTCTGGCCAACAGGGTTTAGAGAAAAAAAACAACTTTAAAACCTAATTTAAGCAGTAATTTTGCAAAGATTAAAAAAGTAGAAACCTACTAAAGAGTCAACAGCAAGTCAAGGCCAAAAATGTATTCCAGGACAATATTACTGAAGGGAAGGAAAAAAAATAAATTCCTTATATATTATGTTGTATTTTTTGTGTTACCTTCCTGAGGTAACAGGAGAGGTGAGTGCATTGGAACCATTCCTTTGGCTTGAAGGAACTGAGTCAAAATAAGGAAAATCAATAAACAGAACCATAGCAAGTTGCTAGGATAAGGCAGACTTTTCTGTGTAGTTCTGAAAGAGAGAGATATGAAGTGTTTCAAGTACAAATGTTGACCTTGAGGTTAAGTTAGCCTTTCTGTCAAAGCAGTGGGAGGTGATGAACCTGTCAGAAATCTTCCTTGATGAGCAGTTGGCCAATTTCCAGTTAGAAAATGGATAGAGATTATTAAAAAAAAAAAAAAAAGTTGAACTAGAAGACACATTGTTCAACAAGCTGAATAAAAATCAGTATAACTTTTGAAGAAGAACATGGATCTTTTTGGGATGTCTTAGAGCTCAACAAGCATATGGATGTAATTAAAACCAATTGATACCATATAACTGAATTTATAAATATGTTTGGCAGTGTTCCATGAAAAAATATTATCTTTTAAGGGAAAAGCAATACAATGCATTAGGATAATATTTGATTACAAGGTAAGACTTGAAAGTTATTGATGTGATGTCCACTTTTGAGTTATCTAGAAAAAAATCAATAAAGGAAGGCTACCACAAAGATCTCATACATATTTTCCCTATGAATTGTGCTGTCCAATACAAATTCACATAAAATTGAGATGACAAAGTTCACATTATCACAAAATTATATGTTGTAATCATATCTAGAGTCAAATGCACAGAGAAAAAAGGTACATCAATTTCACTTCTGATAAGTGCAGACAAAATGCTTAGAGAAGAAATAACCCTAAATACAGGCATGTGGTGATAATTAGGTTATGGTTCTGAAGTATCACAAAATCACAGAATGGATAAAGTTGGAGGGAACCACAGTGAATCATTTAGTCCAACCTCCTTGCTCAAGCAGGTTCATCTCAGAGCACATGGATCAGAATTGTGTCTAGATAGTTCTTGAATTTCTCCAATGAACAAGGCTCTGCAAGCTCTCTGGGCAATCTGTTCCAGTGTGTTATGACCTGAAAGTCAGAAGAAGTTCTTCCTCATATTCAGATGGAACTTCCAGTTTCTGCCCATTGCCTCTTATTACTTGGAACCACCAAAAAGAGCCTGGCTCCATCCTCTGTCACCCTCCCTTCAGCTACCAATAGACATTGGTGTGGTCCCCTCTCAATCATCTCAAGGCTGAATAAGCCCAGTTCTCTCAGCCTGTCCTTGTAAGAGGGATGTTCAAGTCCAAGATAAATTACCTTGAAATAATTTTTACTACTCTTCTGCAGATTAGCAAATTTTTATCAGAATTATATTTAAGGATTTTTTTTTCCTCACAGAGCATCCTAGCCCATGAGATATAGTCTGATGAGGCAGTGTTGACAAAAAATAAACAAATGTAACATGAAAGTCATATTTGCCTCTTGCCTGCAGATATAGGACAGTCTATTTCTCAGCACTCAAAGTTCAAGGAAAAATAGAATTGGGGTTTTTAAATATAGTCATTATTACAAGGTAAAAAAAAAAGTCTTAAATTTTTGAGAAATGTAGTTAAAAGACTTTCTTTCTAGTACTGAGAAATAGATCTGTACATTATGTAGTCTTCAGCTTGGTGATTTGAAATGTAGTAAAGATTCTCTGGGTTACTGATCACGAGAGATCCCAGCGACGTGTGAAAGCTTCCCAGACACAAAAGTTTCATGGGTATTTTTCTTTCTTTCTCTTCTGCATGTTTTAAATGTCAATTCTGTATTATTTTATTTTATATTTTCATTTGGTATTTGTGCTCATAACTGTTCAGTGAGCAGTTATTTTGACTATTGTTCTGTTTTATAGTTCTTTCTGACCCTACTTTTCTTTCCTGCGTTTCAGGAGTCCCTGTTCCTAACTTTCTTGATTAGTTTTATTTACTTCTAATCTGGATGTGTTTTTAGTTGTGGATAGTGTATTGTTTCAGTCTTTTTTCCTTCCTTCTTTTTCATTTTTAGTTCATTTTTCTTTAGTGAATTAGAAAAGTGGGAATTTCTGTCTTTTAAAATTAATTTAGGAGTGTTTTGAAGTTAGTTTAGTGTGCTGCAAACGTAAACAGCAGTGAATAGAAAAGAAAGATGAGATTGAGAGGATTACAACGACCTCAGTGAATTTATCATTAATTGTCAGATCTCAAATTTAAAATTACAATCGTTAACTGTTCCTGAAGTTTGCTTTTAAACTGCTGATGCACATACACTCAAAATGTTTAAAATCACTTGGAAACAAAGCAATCATCATTTGGAAACCTAAAACTTCATTCTAGTTTTGTAATAATGTTTGCAGATGATTCAAGAAAAAGCTTATTCTTTGTTCCAGCTGTGATTCATTGCTAGTGCTTAAAAACTTACTTGGGTAAAATAACATTCTAGAGACATGCAAACAGGCAGTATACAACTACCTAAAAGGGTTTTGAATGGGCAATAGACTCATTTACAGCCTTCCCAGCCCTAAAATGGTGGAAGTCCTGTTACCAAAACAGGATTCAGGAGCTGATATCACTTATGAGCTCTGTAGTAATAAGTAGATGCCTCATTCCCTGAAGTTTGAAATGAATGCATAAAGTTACTGAGTTCTAAGAAAGCTCATAATTTAACTTTCACCCTCTCATTTTTTATGTTTCTTCTGCTTAGAAGCCGTCATCATGCTCTTCATCACATAATAGAAATTATTCTTAGATAATAAATATTCTTAAATAAGTAATGGAATATCATTTAGATATGAAGATTGCACAGATGAATAAATAAATAATAAATAGGTTATATGACCTTCAAAAAAAAAAAAAAAGAAAAAGGAAGTTTCTCATTGAAAGAGATGATTATTTCTTTAAAGAGATCTGTAAATCCTTACACGTTTTTGATTCATACTTTCTGAAGCATCAATCTCTCAATTCTGCTGTTGTAGCTAAAATGTGTTAAGCTTTGTTAATCTCTGATTTATTTTTACTTCTACACATCTGTCATATATAATACTCCTTTCCTCTTGCTATCTTAATATACTTGAAAGGCTCTGAAATGGTCTTCCCCAGAAGACTGCCAATTTTCTTTTCTCTTCTTTTTTATTCATTTAGTGTGTTGGCAGGTAAATTGTTTTAAAATGATTGTTCGTTTTCCCTCAGACGTTCCTTAAATATCATGTCAAGTCTGTTGCAGACAGTTGACTTGAAAAACGTGTTCAAACTTTTATTTAGTTACTTTTTTTCAGCTGTGGAAAATATAACACTGGTGTGCTCTTTCAAAGGAATGGAGCTGTGCTGAGGCACAGGCTGACGGCAGAGACCTATTCCACCTCCATTTATTATAAGCAGAGACTGTTTCACTACAAAGATTTTTATTCTAGCACAAAAGATGTTAGAAAATGTTTTCTCCTATTTAATGGCACCATTCTCAGAGCCTGCTACTTTAATTCCATTTTATTGGCAAAAGAAAACAAAACATTACTTAAATGAAAGAACACAACGTTATTAAGTGGGTGTTTTTGCAGTGAAAGACTCCTGGAAAGGTATCACACAGCAGTCTAATGATTTTATACACTGGAGCAGTAAGAAACATGAAAAGGAAGAGAAACCTCACCATCCTTCAGCTCATGTGGGAACACCAAGACAGGGAGAACTCAGATCCCACCCCTTGTTCTAGAGGCAAGCAACATAGAAAGTTTTCATCAGCTGCACGCAATTCCTTCAAAAGTTAAGAAAAACATTAATGCATTATACCTCACTTAAGATTCTAGTAGACTGTACCACACTGGTAATGAATTGAATTTAATTCACTGCTCTCTATTGAACAAAGCTTTCTTTCAAGCAACTATTTCTTGCAGTATTTCCAGAAAAATGAAAAAGTAAGAATAATAATTTTAATTAATTAAAATGAATTATTAAAGAGTAATAATAATAATAATAATTGCAATTTAGCTATTTTAAATTCAAAATTTACTGATGCATCTGTTAAACAAGGATTTAAAAAATCCTATAATTTAAGATTAATTTTAATCTGGTTATTTTTAATTTTATTTATTAATGATTAGTATATTAACCATACTTATTTGGTTATTTATTTGGTATCTGATTATGCTGTGGAATATTTTGACATTTACATGCCACAGGCCTTGATAATAAATAATTCATGATGTATAGCTCTACCCTGACATTTAAAAATGGAATTATTATATTGAATTAGATTTTGGGTTATAAACTTGGAAATCTGACTCTTCAAATTTCCTTTAATATTCTCTCTAGGGCTTTGACAATTCAAATAGGAGCACAGGATTTTGCATTTATGCTCGTTCACTTTACTTCTCATCTAAAATGGACTTGAATTTACTCAGGGCAGAAACAGAAATGTGTCTGATTTCCAGCTAATTGCACTTGTTTAGAAAAATATAGGAAAAATAAATAGGGAAGAATTTTGCAAACTGATAATATTTTGGATATTTGAATAACAGCCAATATTATGAAAGAGCTATCAGATGTGAACCCATTCTACAAAACAAAAACAAACAAACAAAAAAAGTAGGATTTTGACCTGCTATATCTCAGTTTTTATGAAAAAAAAAATCATTTCACACTTTTCTTACACTTGGCTAGAATGAGTAAATTTAGTAAACTAATTTTAAGCAACACATGATTTCAGCACTTGAGAAAACTATATGGAATTTTTGACAAATCTGTGCACCACAGTTCCTTAAGGAAAAACTGAACAGAATTGATATTTATAATTAATCATTAAATTGAGAGAAACCATTGTTTCTAAAGTTATGTTTCTCCTGAATATAGAAGTGTAGCTCATAATCAAGTGTATAAAACCTGCTTTTTGTATCTTCAGAAAAACATCTAGTTTTGTTTAAAAGATTTCAAGAAACAGAAACTGAATATACAAAGTTATTTGACTCATTTGGCTTTGGTGGCAAAACTTAATGAACTGTTAAATAAATTTACATAGAAATAATTTGATAGTGTTTTTAATTGCATTTTATGTATTTATATAAACTTTATGTGTTAAAGCACTGCTAAATTTTCTGCTGTGTCTCTTTATTTGAAAGAAAGAAGTACTTTCCTCTTGAAATGCACTTCTTAAAATGCATCTATGTTTCTCTGCTAATTATCTGCTACACAGATTCTAATCTCTTTGATTTTCTCCTTACAAGACATATTTATTGATTATACATCTTTTAGAAAACTTTGAGAATTGTTTTAGGTTCTCGGGGATTTTTGTTGGGTATTTTTTTGTTGTTGTTGTCGTGTTAAGAATTGTCTTTAGGCGTTCTCCCATTTTGTACTTTTTTATTCATACTCTTTTTTCTTTATGAGTTCTTCTTCTAGAAAATATCAATCCATCATGCTGTATCAGTTCATTTTGGGTTTAGCACTGCCAGCACCAAGAATATTGAACAAACTTCCTCGTCAACTTAGAATCAATCAATATGGATATATCCATAACCAATTATGATAAATACTGTCTCTTGTCTACTTTGATGTCCTTAACCCATTGTGACAGATATTTATATCTCTCTTTCTTCCAGGAATCACACAAAAATCCAATAACTTCCCAAAAGTATTTATGAGAATATCTAAAGTTCATTTATTATACTAGAATTGCTGGCAATTATTTCTCTAATTTTATCTCAATCTACCACATGTTCAAAAAGTGACCAGACTGCCCATGTTCTCATTCTTCTCTTTTGGAGACTAACCCCCCTGCCAGCATTTCAAAACTTCTATGCAATTAGGAAAATATAACTTTTTTTTAGTTTTAGATGGCAAAAACTTGATGTGATGTTTTTACTGAAATTTTACTGCTCTTAAATGGAACCAAAATGTTACCCTCTATGTCTACATGAAAGCCTAGCTTAGATATGTCTTTCTCCACAGCAATGTTTCACTGAAACTAAAAATCTACCTTTGATCTTTTAAGTTTTTCTGCAGCAGTTGCTAGCTGCTTTTGATCTTGTTACATTTTCTAATACTTTCTTTAAGTTGCTACTTAGAATTTCTCTGTTTAGGGGGGGTATTTTGTTTTGGGCTTTTTTGGTGTTGTTTTGTTGTGGGGGTTTTGTTTGTTTTTAGATAATGCCATCATTTCCCCATTTTCTCTTAATGATTCAGGGCCTGCTTTAGTAAATTTCTAAATTGCCAGCTTCTGCTAGCCTTTCTTTTAACTTACCGCATTGTGTAGGTTTAGTATGGATGGTAAAAACCACTTAGTGACTGGCTTTTAAGATTGATGGCCAGATTGGCCAATTGAATGTAAGGATACACCTCTGGGTCACACAGGCTTAAAAGTCAAGAGATGCCAGGAAACAGGCCTTTTCCTTCTTGCCTTGGAACAGGTAACAGGGCCGGTCCTGCTCTGCCATGTGGCCCTTTGGGGCCTGGCGGCTGGACAGGCCCCTGAGCCCCTGTCCCCCCACCCAGCTGCCAGCGATGGGGAGGGGAGGCTGCCACTTATGTCTGCTGAGCCCCTGACAGCAGCTCTGGGCAGGGCTGGGCTGGCCCTGCTCCGCCATGGGTCCCTCCCAAGGCTTGCGCTTAGCTCAACCGGGCTTTGCTTCTGCTGCCGGCCAGCCGGCCAGGCCCACCCCATGAGACCAGGGATGGACAGCAGGCATCCGCCAAGATCCCTCGTAGTGAAGTTCTCTTCCCGCCATCTCCGCAGCTTTTGAAAATCCTGGGGGCTGCTGGCTGGCAGAGATCACGTGACCATCTGCAGGCCCGGGCAAGTGTGTTAACTTTTTCTTGGCACAAAATGAAACTTCCTCCAGAAGGAAACTAATCCTTCTCTGAGTAAGGAGAAAAAAGGACAGAGTGAACGTAGAGAAGACACAGCATGAAGTCGGTGAAGAGAGAATGAAAGTCCTAAGTAGGACAAAAAAGTGAGAAGTGGCCTCATTGGCTGAATTACTCTTGAGAAACCATGGAGAATGAGTTAAATTTCCCGTAACATATAAATTGTTATAAATTTTAAGAGCCAATTTCAATCAAAAACAATTTATTGCCAAGGAGAAATTTCGAGCAGGAAATTGACAAGAAATTGACAATGCCAAGCAAATCAAGGAAGCGGTGCACACCGGATGAGAACCTCGGGCGTGAGCTCCACAGCGTCACATCCCTCCGAGGTTTCACACCGTGTGCCTTGGAGTCCGTCTGCTTTATATCTTTCTTGGTTCGGACTATGTGTGCATGTCCTGACCTGTTTCACAGACCCCGGTGTCGGGGTGGGGGGTCTTGAAACTTCTCTGTCGCAGTATCTGCTGTTGGATTCCAAAGTTTCTATAAGTTCTTTTGTCCCTTGGAGTAGTGGTTGACAGGATTTGGAAAGCAGAGACTCCATCTGAAAGGATTTCGTGTGAGGGTGTCCTCGAGCACCCTTAATACCCAGACCAGATATCGTCTTTGGGCCATTGATCCTTATCAGTTGCTGATCCCCTCTTGCTCTGGTTGCTCCACACCTTTCATTGGTATTGTAATTTCTTTGTCTTCTCCTTGGAACTGAAGACAGCTCTTGCAAAATTTTCTAAGCCTCTCTGTGAGGAGGTTTCTTGGTTATTTTACAAATATATTTTTTCTACAATCATGAACATTATGAAAACATGAATTATTCCCTATTACATAAATGCTGTTTGGGGAATATACATGGTTCTAGTTAAAAGCTGTCGATTGATTTAATCAAGATTTAATGGAGAATTTTGAACAGAGGAAGAAAAAGTGGTATGAAGCCCTTTGCTCCTAGAGAAAAAGGAGATCTCTAGATCTTGAGATGAGGGTGATTTTAGAAATAGAGGAAGAGAATCTTTGTTTTATACTAGAAGAGGCATCCTTAAACGGTACCCCTCATAAGCTGATAGGGGTACCCATATGAAGCCATGGGAAAGGTTGCTAATAAGTAGGATTTTGGAGTTTGCAGAGGTTTCTTTTGGGCGGCTGCAGGTTCATATCATGAGAGCCACCAGGGGACTGTTTGTCTTGTGGCGATGTCTCCATGGGGCTCTAAGAGAGACTCCTCTCCCAAAGAACTGATGAAAGATTATTTTTTTAAATGGTGAAACTGACTGAAAATCACAGGTTTTGTCTCTTTGTGTTGTTTGTGGAAAAGTGAACAGTTTGTGAGGGAGGAAGAGTGTTTTGAAAATTTCATTTTGATTCTTACTTTCTTCTTTTAGTGTGTGTTAATAGATCTATCTTTGTACCTTTAAGTTTGGGCCTGTTTTGCGGTTTTTTTTTCTCCTAATTCTATCTCACAGCAAAGTAAACGCTCAAACCATCACACAAATGGTGTATTGGCCAGGAAAGGTCAAAATTAGTGAATGTGAAACCACTAGATAACTGGTATTTCTGCATAGTTACGTGCAAAACTATCACACACATTCAAATACTGTTACAGATATTGACCTGAATTTCTCTCTCATTTTTTAACATCAGTTTTTATTGCACAGTTAAACTCTGTTGTGGAGACTGAAGATACTACAGTATGGAAATATTCTATATTCTTCATTATATTTTTCATTATATTTTTGTCTTTCATACTGCTTTTCAGCATTATGGTATTGCACTCTCTCTCTCTCTCTCTACTCTTTGGTGTCTTTTTATTCCTAATGTATTTCTACTTTTCCAAGTAGCAACTAGTACATACATTTCTATATGAGATTTTCTTTTACATATTCATTGTATTGTCAAAGCAGCTTTAGGTTCTTCATTAGCTTCACATTTACAGACTGGTATACACAATAAATATATCTGTAATTTAGAACTTTAGGATAAATGTCTACCATTTTTATATGTTACAATGTCCTTTGCATTAAAATTATTTTATATCTAGAAGGTGATATATGAGTCACCATATTTGCTTTCTTTTTACTTAGAACCACAACAAGAAATCATTGCAACTGAAAATCTCATAATTGGACTACAAAGGATAAATAGAATGATATTGTATTACAAAAGACTAGGAGAAAGAGCATCCAGTAATTTAATATATGTGGAAGTTGGGGCTGGTGTAGAGTTCATTTTCTTCACAGTACCTAGTAGGACCTATTCTGGATTTTTGCTGGTTTTGATAATACCAGGCAGTTTTCAGTACTGCTGAGCAGTGGAGTCAAGGCCTTTGCTGCTCCTCATATCATCCCACCAGTGAACAGCCTGGGGCGTGAGAAGCTGGGAGGCAACACAGCTGTGACAGCTAATCCCGAATGACCAAAGGGACATTTCATACCTTATGGCATCATGTTCAGCAATAATAAAGGGGGAAGGTTGGCCGGGGCCACTGATCAGTAGCTAGGTGTTGGTTGCTTGATGGTGAGCAAGAATTTTCATTTGCATTACTTGTGTTTCATGGGTTACATTCCTCTTCTATTTTGCTTTTCTTTACAGTTTCCGCTTTCACCCTTTCAATTCTCTCACTCCCCCACAAGGGGGAATGAGCAAGCAGGACTCTGGTATTTAGTTTCCAGCTTGGGTTAAACCACAATAATATATTCAATTTTATAAACATAAATCATGTCACTAAGTTATTATTTTTTTGAACCTACTCATTTAGATGAATTGAATACTAGATATCTTAGACTAGATTTTGAAAGAGTGATCCATTAGATAAAAGTCAGTATCCCATTTCCAGTTCTTCAAGGCATTTTTTCCCTCCTTTTCCAGACTATATGCACAGTTGTTCTTATTTTTTGATTGTATTTGTAGCTGTGTAATCAAATTTATCTGCGTGACATAAAACCATATTGTGCCATTCATTTTTAAGCAGTGTTCCCCATTGATTCCATTGAGAACTGCTGCTTAAAAATGGATGGTGCAATATGGCACTTAAATCTGCAAATACAATTAAATTATATTAGATCTTAGCTGTAGGAGCTAGAAAGTAGGTGATCTGAAAGCAAGAGTAGGAATTAAAAACTTCAAGCTGCATTAGAAAGAAGCTTAATAGCAAAAATATTAGGTTTTTTTTAAAAAAGATTAAGAGATTTGAAATTACTTCTCATACTTAGGTAGTCCATTCTTTACTTTTTTCTTACAAAATTTTCACCTTGTGCATTCTTTCTTTTGGTTAAACTACAAAGGCCTGATGAAAAACATAATATAAGCAATAAGCACATGACTGGGGCTTTTAACACTGTATTGTTTAGCTGTAGGCACAGAAAATTTGATTTAATAGCAGTAGTTGGGCATAGGTTACGAGAACTTGTTCTGCTGGGTGATTTTCCCTCTGTGGTTTTCAACTACATTTCTTTTACAACTACTGAAATTTGAGAAAAGATGTCACTCTGTTGGTAATGCATTTTATATTGCGTTTTCAATTTACTAATACACTGCCATAATGAGGTAAAATGTAGTTCTTTGACAAATGAAAATGAATACTAATGATCAAGGTGGGTAATCTTCTAGATAAAATCCTTGCAATTTACATACAGAATGGGTGTTACTCTGATGTTTTTTTGATAGGGTTTGTCAAGGGCTACAGGTGATGCCATTTTAAAAGGCAAGATACCATTAGGTTCACACACACAAGAACTTTTTGTCATTAATGCTAAAAATGTTTCAAGGAAATAGTGAGCAATGCATCAACACACTGATCTTTATCACATTCTTATCATGGTCAAGTCCTTTGCTCTCCCACTAGTGCTCCATTTCTGACCCTGGAAAGCAGGACAAGGACAGCATACTGCATAACATTTTGGTGAATAAACTAGAATAAGCAGGAGCATAAATAAATACACAAGGGAATACGATATTTCAGAGTCTAAGCAAACATTATTAAAAAATAATGAAATACTGTTGGAAAATTACATTAGAAAATATCAGTTGCCTCCTGAAAGTTTTGTTGGTTTTTTTGTTGTTGCGGGTCAGTTGGTTGGGTTGTTTTATTCTGCAGGATGTTTTACATTCTCAGGGAATGGTCCTCAGGATTTGTTGCATTTTTTGTTTAACAATTTTTTTTTGGTGAGTGTAATGGGTTTGCTAGATTTCTACTATAGGTAGACTTTTCAATGCACAGCATAATAATTAGATGAGTTGATTTTAACAACTTACAAGCCTTTGACTTACTATTCATAAGGAAACTAAGTAAATCATTGCCCTATCAAGCTGAAACAAAGGCAATGAGACCTACTTAGCTGAATTAAGCATAAGTGAAAGTCACTTATGGCTAGCATCGACTAGCAATGGTAGTAAGTAAATTTTACGTCTATCCAAACAACTTGGTACTAACTGTTTTCTGGAGGCAAAAATATATCTTTGCATCAAGTTAATGTTTTCAATTCACTGTAGCTATGGTTTCATGTCCATCTTTGATTTCTGAGCATTAATGTTTAGTGAGAGTCAGGGTAAAATTTCTTCTTGAAATGCTTTGGCATTTTAAATTAAACATTTCCCAAAATGCAAGGAAGGAAATACAGTCAGTGAACTCTTTGAGTTTACTAAAATATCAAGCAAACCTTTTCCTCCTCCCTGACATAATCAGAAAAGTCTTGGAGGACAGTCCAGCTGAGCTGCTGTAGGAGATAAATGATTCACTACCTAATGATTTATAAAATTTAACGTTTTCTCAGCTTGTAAAGGTCAACTGGATGCTTACATCTTGAACAAACTTCCCTTTATACTAGTTGCTTTTGAGACCCAGGAATGTGAATTCTTGGGAAGATAAAAGAGTCGTTACTGGAGCAGTTGGAAAATAAGGGACATAATAAGGGGAAAAGTAAACTCAGAAAGGGCTGAGTGAAAAAATCCAGAATGAGAAGACTAAGGAAAGAAATCAAAGAAAGAAATACTTAATATGGGTATTAAGTTCTTGCTGCTGATTATATGTTGTATATGCCAGAGTGACAAATAGTTCATGTCTAACTCCAGTCTGTACTGAGCACATTGTAGGCTGCAGGCTGCAGACAACTCTTGTCAAAAGACCTTGTACCTAAAAGATCCTCTCTGGAAATCCTGCTTCAGACTCACACTGTGTCTCTTCTCCCTTTGTGTGAATAGATATATATGACAGCTTCTCTTCTGTGAACATATATATCCCTATTTTAAGTCCAGTGCAGATGTGTGTTACTGTCATGGAATTTAAAGTGGGAAAAATGTTTAGATGTTTCAGAAGAAGTGTCGTATAAACATTTTATTTATCAACTGTTAAAAGGAATGGTATTATCTTCACCTTTTTTTTTTGCAAAAAATTATTTGGTTTAATGAATTTTAGAGATCTATAAGCATTTTTCAAGGAAACGATTTTGTGACTTGTTTTTGTACCAGCTGTCATAGTACTACCTTGCAAGTATCATGACATATTTTGTCTAGATCTGCTCATAGGTAATTATATTTTATATCCCTTTTTTTACAATCTTGTTTCTCTTATTTTAATGTTCTTGTTGCTTATATTCTTCTATATTCACTTCTGTTTCACCCCAAATCTGGAATAGTAAATCTTGAGTACTTACAAGCTGGTGAGCAGATCTATTTTTATCACAAATATTTGCCACATTCAAATAATTAAGGTTTTTTACTTTGTGTTTTTCCAGTAACTCATGGCAAGTAAGTCTCTGCAAATGAGGCTCAGCCAAGACACTTACTGCTTCTTGGAAAAAATCCCTGTAGTTCTATTATCTAAATATGCTTACACAAGATATCATGATTTTCTAATATTTCACATGGTGGTGGATTGAGAGAAAGCACTGAGATTACTCTTTTAGCCATAGAGGGCAATATTCCTTGGTACCTGTGGTAGTCAGTGCTTGCTCCGTGTGTCAGGGCATGTGCCAATCCTCTGTACTGAGCGCCACCAAGACCTCATCCTGATCTGGGTCCTGACAGGGTGGCTTAGCTCCAATATAATATATGTACCACATCTGCCACATGCATTCACATGTGCACAAGCAAAAGTCAAGACCCTTCTGTTGACATATTTCGAATACTGTGACTTTCACACCAATGCATTAAATAGTTTCCAAAGTGTGCATACAAACTGGAGCAATAGCTGCCATCTGCTCCTGTTTCAGGTATACAGTCTGCCAAACCCTGAAGTTTCACCATCCTGAAAGGAATCCATGCTAATGCAAATTGCATGAATCTGTTCTCAAAGTGTTGGGGCCTTAACTTGCTACATGTTAAAGATGTGTTCTTTTCTTGGTATGCTACACCAAACATTTTGTGTGAATTAACTAAAAGTAGTGTTAAAATATATGATTTGTAGCTACACTAATAAATATCTTGTTTTTAGTATGATAAGTGCAGAGATAAAGTCTTCTGGAATAATAGTAAGAAAAACAACTTTTTCTTATTTAATATAATTCATGAAGTATTATATTTTGAGAGAATACCACAAAAACAAAAACAAAAACAAAAACAAAAAAACAAACAACAACAACAAAACAAAACAAAACCCGAAACAAACAACAACAACAAAAAAAACAAACCCAAAAACAAACAAACAAACAAAAACCCCAGATTTGTTTAGGAAATAAAATATTGAGTACTACCTCATTTATAAATTCACGTCTTAACAGGAAATAAATTTGTTTTTTACACTAAATTTATTAAAAATGTTTTATAGTCCAGAAGAGAAAAAAATATTCTAAAGAGATGCCATAGTCTTGAAAATAGATTAGGGTTAACTCTAAATTAAAGCCCTAAATTATTAAGTCTGTGTGACAAGCAGGTAATAGACATAGGAAACCACTAACGTTGAATTATGTTTCATATATATATATATGCACCTGTGCATCTGATAAAAAAAAAAAGAAAGAACACTGTTTCTTGCTTGACATTTTTGAATAATGCCAAATACTATTTTTTTTTAATAAACTTTAGAAAAATACATTATTGTGGTAAAAAGCATTTGTATCTATCTCTTCCATTTTACCAAGTATTATGGCTGTGGTAGATAAACATGATGTTTCTGTGATAAAGAAAAGTATGTGCTCATAACTTTATATATATAAAGTTATAAATAGTTGACATATAAGTAAATGGTACACCGTGTTCAGTCAAGAAATCCTGACTTTCTTATTTCAGTAGTTGTAGACATTATTTTGCATTATGAGTGTATTGATATGAGTTAGAATTTACTGGTGTGCAGAAGGGATGTATAATCTATGCTCTTATCATAGTATAAAGCATCATATGAATGAATATAGTTTTATACTAGAACAATAGTTTTGTATGCTGTAAATAATAGCATACTGCATATGAACACATCATTATTTTTATTTAGATGGCTTATAAACTGTAAAGGAAAAAAAAATTGATCTGAAAAACTCCAGAGTGCCATCTCATTTGATATATGAGAAAATTGCATATACTCAGTATGACACAGGATGTTAAAATTTAATCCAGTGTAGAAGTGTAATAAAATTTCCTCTAATATCATATACCAACATACAACAAATGCACCTTCCTGGGGACTCTGTGTCACTCTGCTTCATAACACAATTTAAACGGATTTTTTCAACTATATTACATTTTTTAAAACTGATTATCTTCATTTTCTAGCACCCTGTGGAAGCCGATCAACAGGTTCTGAAGGGACTGTATTATCACCAAACTACCCCAAGAATTATAGTGTTGGTCACAACTGTATTTACTCTATCACTGTTCCTAAGGAATTTGGTAAGTAGGTCTGGTCTCATTCATATCTTTTTGTTGCTTGGTTCCTTTCAACAATTCTGGAGGATTTGTGTGGTTGCTTCTACATAAAATTATTAATGTTAATTAGCTGTTTTCAGCTGACACTTCTATTAAGACTTTTATCATTTTCTAGTGCGTTATTTTCTCAAAACACTTATATTTGCCTTTATCTTTTGAAATTAGTGGTCAGTATTTTTGTCTCACTGTGATAACTAGCTTGTAACTTAGAATACTACTGTGATGCTAACCACATATATTAGTGGTACCACTTCAGGTTTCTTTTCACCCAAGATCATGTGCCTATGCTCTAGAAAGTAAAACATAGCTCCGGTAAGTTCATGTAAGCACGGTAGGAAATGTTTATCTTAAATACTTGGTACTGTTGCTCTTTTAATCTTTGGCTTCTCTGCATCATGAGGCAATGGCATAGTCTTTATTCATAAATGAAATTAGAGTAGCATGTGTTTGCTTGGGTTTTGTAGATTCTTTGAACCTCCATCAAAACTTCACTTCCATACTAACATTTTTTTCTGTTGACCAGATGAATATTTTAATGGTGTCTTCTGCCCCATACAAAGATATTTTATCTCCCTGGATTTATGGATTATTTTATCTCACTTTATTATTAACTGTCTATGATAACATGTGATGGTTTTTTCTTCACTTTAACTTCTTGGTAAGCAGTATGCCACAGCTTTAAATATCCATGCTTCAGATTTATGCTTGGATAAGCAGGACTTCACTCTGACCCACAGCTCACGTTTCAGTTTGTCAAATAACAGGTGCCTGAGGATGGGGATGGGTATTTCTTAACCTTCCTTCATGTTCATTCTGCAAACATCTTAGCCAAATTAAAGACAGTGCTTCAGCTGCTGTGCGTCCATCTGTCATACTCATGATATCTGAACTCCCCTAATATCCAATTAGCTTGTTCTTGTGTATAGTGTAGAGATGCACAGACTACTACAAAATGAATAGGTTTTTAAAAGTGTTGTCTCCTAAGTCATGCCAATCTCTCCTTATTCCAAAAATATTAAGAAAAGGTTAAACACATTTGCACAATTCTTTATTTATTCCTAGCTATTATAAGCATGTGCTTTTGACACAGCTAGTTACTTTTAGATAAACTGTAAAATTTATATCCTCCATTTTCATCAAATCTGAAGTTACTGATTTAATATCAGTATGGTGATAGTTCTTAGTTTATGAAAGAGATGTCAACATGTAAAGCCTTAAAATTACTGCAATAAAATATTCAAATTGTTAATCCTTTGTACTTCATATTTTTGAAATTCTGGCTTGAAATGTAGTTTTGTGATTTCTAGAAATAAAGCCAGATTTCCCAAAACAACACATGGAAATGGGAAAAAATCCTACTGCTCTGCAAAGTTATTTGGAATAATTTGAGAAATACTGGTTTTCTTACACACTAAGCATGATAGTAACACTATTAAGAAATTCTGTTTGAAAGTTTCACAGTTATTAGACAAAAAAATGCTGGTGCAAAAAAAAAAAAAGGTTTAGATATGCTTAACCTTAGCATACAAGGATTCAGTGACATATTGTGGAATATAAATATAATATCTAAACTTTTTGTCTGTCCTACCTTGGGAAAGACCTTTACTTTTTTCTTGTATTTAAGTAGTGTATTTTGAAAATTAGTTCAAGTATCTGTAGAATATAAAATGGATCATATTTGATCCATTTTTGTGCATGCAGTAAACAAAAATATGTTGAAAGAGAAAGATAAAAAACCATATCTGGTAGTAACCACTCAAAATGAAGATGACGTGACACATTGAAACAAGTCCAAAACAGATATTTTCATTTTAAATGCTTTTTTTTCCAATGATACTCATACAGTAATAGGAAGCAGAATTCCTCACAGCCAGAAGCTCACATTTTAAAATCTATATCTTTGAATTGTACATTGATGTACAATTTTTTTTTGTAAATTAATAATATAGATTTTTTTCCTGACCTGGGATCTTTCTGTAATCTATCATTACTAAAATTATTCCAGTAAAAACCATTAAGAATGACAAAGTAATTTTGACAATTGATTTAACTGAAGTTTTTTACACTTGATGTAATTATTCGGTCCAAAATTTTACAGTATGAGTAATGAGTGTGTTTTATCTAATAGCTTTTACCTCTCACTCATCAAAATATATTTAAGTACAGTTTCAGATAAGAACAGCCATAAAATTGCAATGCTGAGCTCTTTCAGATCAATTTTAGCAAGTAGGAACTTTGTTCCTGGAACTCTGTTGTTTTGTCAGAGATCTTCTCTGATGCCTCGAAGATATTGCATTAAGAATCTTCACTTGCAATTCTTGGTACATAGGGATCACTCACTGACAGGATGGTCACAAAAAAATCTGGCCTTTGTGGAAAAAGACACCAGATTTCATATTCAATTCACTTGGTAGAGTGCATCACATCATGTAGATTTGACAGAGATTATTCACCACAAAAAAAGAGTTGGAATAACCTTTTTGAGAATGAAGGGGTATTCCAGCAAAACTCCTGATGTAAGATAACTTAATATTCCTAAAGAAAAGAGCAACAATCTGTCATCTTCTCAATGGCTCCAACTTTCAGTGTGAAATACAGCAATTGTATTTGCTGCTCCAAGAACTTTTTTTTTGGCATCCAATACAGTATATGAGAACTTACAGCGAAGAACAGTTAGAGGGAAAAAAAATGAAAACCTGGTCAATATAGACAAACCCCACAAACAATGTAATAACATATTCAGTGTGTAGAAGGGATCTCATTGGCCTGGATTAGTTTTTGATGGACTGAAAAGAAAACCTATTTCATCTGCAGCTTCTCAGGTTCTCAAGTCAAAAATTCTGTGGAAAAGTCATTTCAATGTGGACTTTTTCCCAGTGTTTCATTATTCTGTCATGCAGAATCACAGTTGCAATATTTCATACCATGACAGGTTTAAGCTACAAGATAAATGATTCACAAAAGCACACAGTGTGCCACAGGCAAAATCTTTTGTAAACATGGAAAACTCAGCTTCTTTGACACTCTCCCACTGATATTTTAAAGTGGTGTAATGATTGTTAATTGTTCAATCCTGAAATGCAGCTTTGGATACAATTAAAATGCAGATGTTTGAGGTTTTTTTCCCTGATGGCCATGACACAATTTGTGTGCTCTACTCTGTAAAATGGTGTCATCTATACTTACTTTTAAATTAATATTTTTAACAGTAAAATAGGTTTTATATCAGCTGGCCTCAGCAAATGGCTTTCCTTTTTGTTAGATCAAAAAGATAGATTGAATATATATGTTAAGGTATGTAAGGGTGACATAGAGCTGTGCCATCAGAAAACAAATATATTTTTTCAGTTGCCATCAAAGATTATGAAATTTAAATCAGAACTATCTTTTCCTGCCTAGAAGCTAAAACATTAATTGGGAAAATGTCTAGTTTCCATGGAAACATTTGCTTTACATCTACAGGAAAATATAATATTTAAAACATTGCAAGAATTTTATTGATAGGAATGATATTTTGGGGCAAGATTTCTTAGAATTCTGGCAATGAAGGTAGATCCAGTTTGCTCATTTTAAACAGGGAAATTTAATTCCACTATTCTCTTCAATTCCTGAATGACTGACTTATATTCACAGACACATTTATGCCATTTTCAGCTTTTGCTTATATCTTGTCTTGAATTTCTAGGAGATAGAGCTGAGTTATTCCATATGAGCAACATAGAAAAGAAAGAAGTAGAACCAAACAGCTGAACTTTCGAATTATTGTTATTATTATTAATAATATCCTTGAAAGAATAATTTTTGACCAATGACTGGAAGATAAACCTACAGATTTTATTCTTCCAGTGAAAATACACACTGAGCAAACAATGGTGTCAGTGTGTTTTCTGTTAGACAGCTCACTGCATCTACAATTGTTAGACACTTCAACAGTTGTGTCACACTAAAGTTATTTCAGTACTGTTTGATTTGATTACAAACTCAACATTGATTACATTTGGAAAGAAAAAGGCAAGGACAGATCATAAGGAGCAGAATGTGCCAAATGACAGCCTCACATCAAGGGGGAGTAAGAACCAAATTGTATTTTTGATAATACTTAGCTGAATTAGAGTAAAACATTTGCTTTAATAACTTGAATCCATCATCACTCCTGTGTATATCTTAAAATAACTTAAGAAGTGTGGCAGATGCATATGGACTTAAATTTTTAAAATGTGGAGGGTATAACCCTCCATCTTAAGTTAAAATGGATGGAAATGTCTGTCTGAATAGGAAGCATCAATATTTTAAAACATAAACAAAAAAATATTGCAATAAGCAATATTTTGCTGAAGGAGAGATAGAAATGAAAGAATATGATCTAAAATATCTAAAATGCTGCCGTAAGCAGGAATCTGATTCTACTCCTACCCTCTTTTTATACAAGCAACCACTTCAAAGTCTGTGAGACTGCACTGTTCAAACAATGATTATTTGTCAACAAGATGGAGCGAAACCACAAAGACTGCTCCAAATACTTGAGTGTCCAACTGTATAAAGGTCCAAGACAGTAATTTCAGAAGAAAGAGACAGTGATCCAGCTTGTACCCTGTATTTTATAACAAGTAAGTCAGCTCACCTTTCCTTCCCAAGAAGACAATGGCTTCAAATCAAAATGACTTCCAAGAAAAGGGACCATTTATTTATTTACACTTTTTTAGAATGTAACCATAAAACTATTAAAAACTTATATTTTTTGTATCTTTTCACAATTTTTTTTTTGCATAAAACCATAAAAATCTGACTATCAACAGGGCACTTCATATAAAAACTAAAAATATTTTAAAAACATGTATCACTTAATCCAGAAATTTAATGAAATCCAATTTAGTTGAGTAATTCAGTTTTCTGGTTTGTTTTCTCAGTTTTCTAAAAGATAGAGTGAACATCATGGAATAAATACTGAGGATGTACTTACAAATATTTGTTGTTAACAATAGGAAGAAATACCTGCTGTATAAGTAAAACCAATAGTTGATAGAAAATTCACACCTCATCCTTTTTTCTTGGCATTCTCTTAACTTTGTTGCCATGTTGTCATTTCTCTTAACATCATTCTGACACTGCAATATTTTCAAAGGATCTTGTACTAGTATCTGAAAACATTAGAATGATTCTTAATAAATTCTTGCAACTGAACTTCAAGAGCTCAGCATTAAAAAGTTTGTGGCAGTCCTTTCCTTCAATTTTCTCCAGTCAGCTAATAAGCTTCATTCAAAATTACATAATCAGGAGTTTCATCTATGAAAGACTTTAGAAACCCTGGCCAGAACTGAGAGATTGTTGTACAAAGGATATCAGGCAGACACAGACGTAGTTTTAATCCCAGAGATAAAAGCTTAATAAAGGTAATATTTATATGTACTATTTAATGACAATTGCTGAAGTAATTCTTTTTAGTGATGAATGAAAATGAATGATTCAGTATGAAAGCATTCACAACATTGGTGTAAATGCTACTTTCTGTTAATTTAGCTCATTGCCAGAATATTGTTTTGATTTGAAAATTCTGTGTGTGGACTTAAGATGATAGGTATATGTCTTTTCACTCTTTTTTAAATTTATTTTTTTTTCATTTAATTTTGAGAGTTAATGAAGAACTCTGAAGATGGTTAAGCATGGAGTCAGGTTGCTTAGAGCCAGAAAAGTATGTAGGTTGTGTGCATTGTGCTTGAAACAAATTAATGCACCTCCTACAACAATAGAAATTGAATATTCTCAGTGTTCATACAATGTGCATTGAATGAATGAGTATGAATTTATTTTCCATTATTATTTTGATTAAATCTGATAAATGAACAATTTTTCTGAAATTTACAATGCATAAAATGAACCATGCAAAGGCATGGTTCATTTCTTCCCTAAAGTAAGAAGATTGTATAGCTATGTAATGAATACTATAAAAATGGGTGGAATCTGACTCATTGTATTCTGTGCAATTTAGCAAGAAAAAAATGTACTGGTGTTGAGCCAGAAATAAAAAGCTTAGAAGTCTATCTTCTACATACTAAATGGAATTGAAAATCTTAATTAAAAAAAAAAATTGTCATCCATAAATGTAAATTCTGGACTTTTGGAATCAGATACAGTGACAGGATTTGTGTTTTAATCTGTATAATCCAAGTGAGGTTGATCCTAGTCTTGATCCTAGGATGTACCTATTCCTGAAGTGCTACCCTTAAACACTGCAGGTTTATGTGCACATAAATTTTAGGCTGGCATACAAAGCAAATAGGTGTGTATATATGTAATTGAATTCTATTCTGGAAAACATTACCTCTTGTTTTAGTTATACACCTAATTAAATAGATTTCTAATCTAAGAAGTTCAAATCCTTGCTCTAATAAACAGAGATACATATTCCCATGGTGTGATTCATCCCATCTGAAACATCCATCTACAACTTCTGAAAGAACATAATTTATTTGCAATGCAAAATAAACAGTACAGCCTTATTTTATCATATTTATTCTGGCAGCTACCATGGATTAAATGAATTAGAGAACATTGCTGCATATGTGATCTCCATCCATTGTACACATGTAAACTCATGATTTTATCTCATGCTTATGTGGTAAAGCGCTGGCAATTTCAGATCTGTTTCAGTGAGCAACCATTTAGTGGCTTGAGGTTGGATGATTCAAATTGAAGCTATTCTTTGTGATTCGGTGGAGGTGAACAAAATGTATGTCCTATTATTAAGTGTATATTTGACAATAATGCCTCTCCTTAGAGCGTTGTTGGACACAAGAAGAAATTCAGTTGATGGATTGCATTATGTTAGTTTTTCTACAGGTACAGGAAGGCATGACCTATAGTCTGTCTTTAGAATGAGTACCTAACGGATTTATGTTTCCACCTGAAAAAGGAAAATGAAAGGCAAGATTATTATTATAAACTGGAAATAATTTTGGTTGTGGTTTTGGGAGGGACTTCAGTGAGCATGAATTATACTCTTCTCCAGAATACATAATATATGTACCTAAAAATGCTATTTAAGATATAAATATTTTTAGAATTTGCTATAAAAATAGTTACAGTACAAGAAATTAAGCTATATATACATACTTTGAAATTATTTATTATATAATGTAAGAATTCATTCCTTTGAAGAATATTTTGCTACTCCTGACAAGGTTGTGCCAAATATTTTTATTTTTCATTGTATTTCAAACACAGAGCAATAATGCTATCTACTTGTATTTAAATAAGAAAAGTCCAGTAGCAAAATATTGTATTTCAAACATACCTGGGTAGTGAATATGTTTTTTATCATAATTTCAAGTATACATGGATTACTGTGCCACAGGCTTTCCATAGAATAGCTGGAGCTTGCAGTCTAAGATTTCTTGAAGAACGGAGGTGAGCATTAGTTGTATAACTGTTAACTTCTGGTTTGCTTTTCTATTTCAAGGACAAGTTTGTGTTATTGAGATGCTAACAATGTAAATCACAAAAGTACCAGAAGGTCATTTCACATCACTTTCCACTTAGCTATGAATCTCCTAGGTTCTGAGAGGAAGAACTAGACAGTTTTATGTACTCAAACTCACAGCTGGGGAGTATTTCATTCATTGGTTCAGTGCTTACTTAACATGCTTGCCAAGTGAGCAGATGCCAATAAAAAAGTCACTGTAGGGTGACATTTAAAGGACCTCAAACTATTCAGTGTATTTTTGAAATGAAATTTAAAGAATTTAGTTGCTTCATATGATTTGAAGTCACTTTTTCTGTCCTGTTTTTAGATTTCTTCAATAAAAATGATTAGTTTTGGCTCAAATATTAATGATGTGTTTGAATATAATTATGACCAATTAAATATAGACTACAAAATAGCTTAAGCTATTGAGTTTGACTATAAACATATGGCACTAGTAGAGCTGTCTTTTTAATGCCCTAAACCCAAAGTCGAATGATAAGACCACATCTGTGGTCTTCAAAGAAATTCACAGTTCCCCAATAAGTAAAATAATTTGACTATAGTATGATTGAATTGATGAAAGATTTCTAAAGACTTTTTCTTTTTTAATATTTTTTTTATTTTCTAAGCAGTGTGACTGCAGCTGCTCCAAATATTTAATCGTCAAATCTTGTTCACAGAAAAGGCTGTTATTAAAATAGCTGAAATTAGTCTGGGTTTCTGGTTAGTCCAAATATTGGAGGAATAACTACATTACAATCATCACTTACAAGATTTTCAACATGTTACTGTCCCAAGGAGGAGACTGAACGGTGGCATATTTTCTGAACAATTCTGTTTTCTGTGAGGTTTTACTTCTTAGGACAAGATTGCAGTACTTTGGAAGGACGATAATAAAGTGTTGCACCTCCATTTGTTAGGTCATCTTATCATAAAGTTTTATTAACAATGAAGGTGTCATTTTTACTGTTAATCTCTGCAAAAGCAAAAAAGCTGCTTTCTCAGTCTTCAAGCCTGGCCAGTTGTGTGGACCAGGCCTTTCTTTCTCTTGGGATTTGTGGGGTTTTTTTTTTTGCTTTTAGTAGTTTGGGGTTTTTGCTATGTTTCTCCCCCTCCACTGTATTTTCCTATTTTGTAGCTCCAAAAATCAATAGAAAAATCATCCTAACAGAACGACTGCAGAAATGCCTACTCCTTGATACATGGTTCACTTGTTGGCAGTAAGAGACAGAGAGATCTGGACAGGAATAGCATGAAAAGTTAGGGTGACCATGGCCAAGTTTCCATCCTAAAATATTCTCATATATTTCAGGGAAGGAGCTCATTAGGAGCTGAATAGGATCAAGAAACTGCAAAAATTTATTTTACAAAATATCTTCTGTTTATAAAGTGGTTCACTGTTAGGCCCTGTTTATATACTTGTAATCCACCTTTTTCACTTTCCCTCATCGTTGTCTTCCTTTGGATATAAGCCAATTCTCTCTCAAGTAAGAAATATTTGTGTTCACCACTGTATACACAGATACAAACTTCAAAGATTCTGGATTTCTCTCAGTGGTTTCTATTTGATTTCCTTTGTTTAGAAAACAAATAAAAGGACCTTTGCAATCCTCATTATATCTTACTTTGTATTTTTTCCGTATGTGTTCCTGATTGTAGAACTGACTGATTATTCCACATGCTTAAAAACATAACCCCGAAACAATCTTTTTTACTGAAAATAAGGGGAGGGGGATGTTAGCCATTTGCTGTTTGTATCCATTTGTTTATTTATAGTGATTTTTAAAGAAATTTTCTAGTTGAATTTTAGATAGAGATGAATTGCTTCTGCTCCGATAACATAAATTTATAACATAAATTTCTGGAAAATGTGATTAAATTCTCTTAGGGAGAAAAAACTTAGAAGTTAGTAGTTGTATGTATTTTGTGGCAAAAAATAATCCCATCTCTTTATAAGAGTCTAGAACTTGAACTGTACTTTGGGAAGTCATTAAAAGACTGTCAAAATATGGCTGTTTGGTGAGAGGAAATTGCTTTGAGTTGTTACGTAATGAAGATGTTGAATTTCTGTTTTTGGAGGCCATCATGGAAACAATTGAAGGGTGACAGTCCTATTGTTTCTGAGAGGTGGCACCTAGGGTATGGCAGTAAGGCAGGAAACTGGAGGAGGACCATGTAATTTGATGATTACAAGGGATGCATGGCAAAAGAAGGAATGGGGAGAGTAGGAAAAGTAGTGTGTATACAGATATATATATGTATGGATACAAACACAGATATGTATTCATATACATGTATTTTGTGAAAAGATAAAACTTCCCTGAAGCCAACCTCATTTATGAGACTTGCCCAGTTCTAACTGATTATGTGAGAGTTGCATGAGAAGAAAAAGGCAAAGACAAATTTTGTTGTTGACGTGGGGTGAGATCTGTGCAAGAGCACTGTTCTGATAGAGCACCTGTACCACACCTGTCCAGGTTTTGTAAATGTTTGGGATGATGTCAGAGCAATGTAGTTCTCTTGTTGTGACTATCACACCTGAAATTCCACTCTTAACAGTGTACTAAATGTAAATTAGATGGAATACTCTGCTTTTTGCTTTAATACTTGAGGCCTGGAGAGACCTTTCATTTTAAAATACATATAATGGTAAACACCCACTTGGACTGTGTAGAAGTTATAATAGACAATCAGAAATAGGCTTCTAAAAAGCCTGTGTTTTCTAAAGTTTCTCATTATTGAATCACCAAGTCAAACTTTTATTTCTCCAAGCCATCTGTTCCTCTTGTTCTCCTCCTCCTTTCTCCCATTCTCATTTTCTATAAAGGACTGTGGATCCTGAAATGACCAGCTGATTGTTATGCAAAATTTGCTTTCTTCAAAAATAAAAAAAAAAGTTCTTCATTTAGGTCTCGAAGCCCTCCCTAGGTTTTGATTTCACATTTCAGTTATAGACTCAGGCAGACTGGCAACACATCTGTAGCCAGACTGGCAACAGATAAGTCGTTCTATTTACTATAAGGATCATATTGATGAAGTCCTGGTTCTCATCTTTATTGCTATCAAATGGCTGGCATATTTTCAATTTTTCCTTTCACAGGTTTTCTTTATATAATTTTTGCTGATTTTGACTATGAAGGATTATTTCTCTTGTGTTTTTGTTTTTGGTTTTTTTTGGTTGGGGTTGTTTTTTTTTTTTTGGGTTTTTTTTTTTATGCTCCACTAGGAGTTCTTTAGGGTTTGCCTGCTAATGAAAAGAAAAATAATTACTCAAATATTAATTTGATCCATATGATTCAGTAAACTGAGGTGATAATTTGTTTCAGATGAATGAAGTGATTAATCATCTGATCTAAAAATTAACATTTACTAGTAGGATGATAAAAGATAATTATTATATGCAGAAAGCTGTTGTACTTTTAATTAGTAGCTCTAAATTAGCTGAGAGGTGATGGAAGAAACAGTTTTTTCAAAGTGACTTTGGCATTAATCTAGAACCCTTATTACATAATTAATAGCATGGTTTGAATTAAACCTCCTATCTTAATAAAGTTCTTTTTTGTTTTGATTCAACACTGTTCTATTATTGTATTCTTCTTATTATTCCTATTGTTATACCATAGTTTCAATTGTTTATTACTTCTAATATGTGTATTACTTAAGAGGTTAGTCTCCCCGTGGTCTCTCTATAAGCATTAAAGAGAGACTTACAAACAAATTTAGCAAAGAAAGACCAGCCTTCAAATTTGGGCACATTATTTAATTACTTCATTAGCTAATTTCATGTTCCCTTGCTACTTTTTTTTAAAAAATTTTCTTACATTAAAAAGTCGGTTCTTCCCAAAACTATAATGAAGTGATTTCAAAAAATACAATTAATTTGAACTTCATGTGATTTGTGTCTTTATAGATAATAGTTTTATGAATGATTTTGTTATTACCATCACAAGAGTAATGAACAAAACCAATTTTTTTAGATCTGTTATTTCTTTGGATATCCCTTTCGTTACATGCAGGCTACTGTTCAGATCTACAGGAAAACAACAAAAAGTTGCAGGTGTTTTCTTTCTCCTTCAGTACAGAGACTGTAAGACAAAAACTAGCAATAAACAAAATTCGGATGTTTTACTTAACCAGTTTCTTTCTTTTCAGAAAATCTTGCTTAGGCAGTCAGATTCTATGAAAGTGTGATTCATATTTGTTTTCTCAAAGCATATAAGCAATTGTGTAAGAACACAATGAAGCAGGATTGGAAAATGCCGCCCATGTTCAAGGTTACCAAGCTCTTCACATTTCTGAGGTTCAGAACACTTTTGTAGTACCAGGGTGAGTAGTAAGTAGCTCCTACTTACTCTCTGCCTTGTCTAACCTCTTCCACTCATGTTTCCCAGTAAAATGGACCAATGAAGTGATAGACCATGCAATGTGCACAACTGAATAATAACAGAATGTTATTATCTGAGTAGTAGCTTCTACAGCTTAGAGTAAATGTCAGTGGTTGTTAGCCAAATGGTCTTGGATTATTTTCCTGTTCACACACTATTTTGTAAGACTAAAGAAAAAACCTCTTTAGGTTACAAATGCTGGGCCCAAGCAAAAAGCATTCCACCTAATTTTCTTGTCCTTCTCAGAGAATCCTGAGTACTTGCACATCATAAGAGTAAATAATTGTCTTTTATTTAGAAGAAGAAATATAATATCATTAATTATATTTTCAATTTGTTTTCTCACTACTGTATTGCTGACTGGTGGACTTCCAGAGAAGTGAACACATAATTTTCTCCCCCTTTCTATTCCTCTCAGAGTAGATTTGAAGCCAAAAGTTTAAACTGTGCAAAACAGTTAATTTCAAATTAGCAGCTAGGTCTGCAGCTTTGACTATTGCCTTGGTTAGATAATCTCAGAAAACACAGCCTGTGCAAAGTAGATGTGAAACATAATACTCCCATTCTTCTGCTTTTATTTAGGTTTATAGCATTAATCACTGATGGGATCTGTTAGGCATTATCATAGATTTAAAATATGTTGTGTTATATATCACAAAAATACCTAAATGAAAAAAAAAAAAAAACCCAAAACATTACTAATGACCAAACACCAACTTTAGTTTTTAAGAAAGACTACATGTAGGACTGACATAATATAGGAAAATGTCTGCACACCTTCATTAAAGCGTTTCAGTAGGATATTTTGAAACTAGTGTACTCTTATATCAAACAATATATTGCCTAATTTATCAGTAGACTTTCTCCATGCAGCTTTTATTCAAATTAAATTTCTAATTCTCACTCTAGTCCATGCTCCAGGTCTGTTAACTCAGTCTAAGTCTATTAAATAAAATGTAATTACTGCCTAGGGCCATCTATATTTTTTTTTTGTCAGACTGCTCTCCTTCAGCTGTATTATCACTTCAACCCTCTTTCCCTAGTTTAGAAATTACACTGGCAACCAGTGAGAGGTATATTTTTCATGCAAAGCATTGAGAATGACATTCTTTCAAAAATTAAAAAAAAAAAAAAATAGTCAACCAAACTTCACAGTATTGTGATTTGGGAGATTTAGTCCAATTTAGTGCTCCCATTAAAACCATACTGCCACTTGCTACCCCATCCCCTTTCCCTCTTGTGGGTGACTGGAGATAAGAACTGGAGGCTCAAAAGATCATGGTTTGAGATGAGAACAATTTACTGTAAACAGCAATAGGGTAAGAATAAGATCAGTAACAGAAACAGTATTAATGGCAGAGGGTATAAGAAAAGGAACAATTCACATGGAAAAAAAGCCAGATGATAATAGACAGTACCAGATGGCTCTCTCTGCCAGGCTTGCTGGACCTGGAGGAACCCCTTCTTGTCAAAGAGCCTTCCTTCCCCCAATGCCTGACAATGACATGAGGTGGTAAAGAAAAACCTCCTGTCCTGGCCATGCCCCCTCCTGGCTAATGCAAAATGTAACCCTCTCCTGGCTGAAACCGGAACACAGAGGAACAGAGGTCTTTTTTCTTTTTAAATGTTTTTAATTATATTTCCTTCCACTCAGCAAAAATATCGAATAAGGCGCAAAAACTAAAATCTACTTTCTAGGTAGGTTAGGAAAAATGAGATAAATTCAACATCTTGGATATAAAATAATAAATCTGAAGAGTATTACAGGAGTTAAAATTATTAGATACATATTTTTTTGTCTATAGGGACAAATAAATCTATGTTACCTGTTTAAACAAATGATAATAATAGATGTTTGAATTTCAGTTGAGTAAAATCAAAACAAGTCAATATAGAGAAAAGAAAGTTGTATGGTTTGATGCTTCCTTCAGGTTTCTGTAGTAGATAGCAGCTGTACACACTAGTAATTTTTAAATTATTGTAAATAATAAACTCTGTAATACATATTTCCTTTTCTCAAACATGAAGTACAACAGATCCTATCTCCTTCCTCTCGTAGTCTGAGAATGCAGGAATACAGTAGCAGCAGAGAGGACAATTCATCAGGTTTCTGTTCAACACTTCCTTTGTAGAATTAAAACAAAGGAAAAACAGTGGATGGCTTGCAGCTCAGTCTAGATCTGTGTGCTCTGGTTTTTTGAGATTACAGAATGGAACAGCTGTTTTCTTTACCTTCATCTGTGGGAAGAAAATGGCACATGAGAGCTTTAAGAACCAGAACTCTTTCTTGCACTTCCTTACCTCTTCCTTGTTTGCAGAGAGAATCATTTATTCTGCCTTTTCCTCCCTAATCATCTGGATGTCATGCCAGGAAATGTAGGATTCCATTTGACATCTCCAACTGAGACCACCAAAGGAACACCAATAAGTCTAGATGAAAGCAGATAAATCAGTAAAGGCTTTTTCCACAGACTTTAAGGAAAGTCTCCACAGAGATTAAGGACTAAACAGTCTTGTAAGTCACATATATTGGGAAGAACTAGTATACATTCAAATTAATTCACTCTGTTGACGTACAATTAACTGGCACATCTATGTGTGGTTTGGAAAACTTCCATCACTTTTATGTTGATCACTCTTATTAATTTGCTAATAAAAGTAATTTGTGCTATACATATGATATTGAAATAGAATTCTGTTGTATTTGAGGACTTTTGTAGGTTTGTCTTGTATAGTCATACTTCTTTATACTGGGAAACCTATGTAAAATTCTATAACTAATCCATAGTTCAGTTGCTATAGAAAATGTAATTGATATATATATATATGTATTATATATGTATGTGTGTGTGTGGGGGGGATTCCTTTTACCTATTGACAGCTTTAGCAACTCTTCAGTTATATAATTATTCTCTTTATTTTTATATCTGATTACTTTTTGTAACATTAATATATCAACTCCATTTAGTTTCATTGCTCTGTCCCTCAGCACCTCTCTGTCCTTAACTCATGCCAATGGTTTACACATAAACCCCTCTCTAGCCTTATTTTGACATCTAGTCTGTAGTGCACCCGAGAGGCTCATAGAGGTGGAATTAGTTTTTACTTCTTCCAAGGTCAGGAGCAGTAGACAGTTGTCTAGTTTTATTCTGTTGTTTCGAAATGAATCAAGATTTACACAACAGAATACTATTAGCAGGGACTCTACTTTGTATTCAAAAACAATTAATAATTTTTCTGTTACAGCATATGATAAGAAGTGTCAACCATTACAGAAAAATGTAACTGATACCACTAAAGATCAGTGTTACAGACACAGACTAGACTGAATGTATTAAAAGTAATTGGCAGACAACCAAATGTTTGGAAATGTAAGTGGAGAAACATTTTTAAAAAATGAGATCTCTGCTACTATTTTCATTTAGAAGTGATAGTAGCAGTGCTAACTCAGACATAGTGTTATGTCAAACTGAAGAATTACACTGAACAGTAAAAGATCAGATCTTCTTATTCTTTTATGTGAGCTGGTCAAAATTAATTTAGGTTTCCTTACTGAGAGCAATATTCCTATCCATGAATTCTGTAAGATCATCTCTTTAGGGTGTCATCTTTCACTCTTTTTCTTCAAAAACCTTCTCAGAGATTACTGAACTGCTTCTCTTCAAAAAGACCAACAAACACTCAAATTATCTTGCAGTTTTACTGGAGATTTTTCTCAGCTGAAGGGGGCAAACATCTGTTTATTCGGTGTCTACATGAGTATAAGTTAGTTTTAAAATACTGAGTCAGTCTGTCATTTGTATTTGTAGCTCAGTGCATCACAGTGTATTGCTGGTTCATCCTAAATACAAAGGAAAATTTCATTGGTTTTTTTTTCTTATCTGCTGTTTGTTATGAAGCTAAATACTTAATTTAGGGGAGCCGTTTAACAAGAAAGGCTATGTTCCAATAGGAGAGGCAGATATAAGTTGCAACAATAGGTAGACTCAAAAGTAGGTACTTTTTAAACATTATAGTAAAAGTAATTTTTCTGCTTTTGTCATAGATTAAGACAGCAAAGGGTCATAATAGGCACTTGTACCAGACGATATCTGAGTTTATTAAATATGAATTTCCATGATTAAACTATGTTATACAAAACTCTTGGCTTGCAGTCAATGAATGGACAACAACTTCATATGAATAATTGATGGACCTTAACTTCAAAATATTTCTAGATGTAGATATTCTGCTCTTCAGTTATGCATTTTATTTTCTTCAAGGCTACTCCATGGCTGGTTTGAGATGTTTTGAAAGTGACATCCAAAGGAAATTGTAGAAGTGAAAATTTTAAATAATATCGTTTATCACACACAAAAAAGCACTCTTTTCTCCTCTCCTCTTCTTAAAAAAAAAATAAAATCTGTAACTCCTGCAAAGAAAACTAATTGAAAGTGATCGTCATCACATTAGTGCAGTCAAATCTTAATGCAGGTGTTTATTTTGTGAAGAATTCCTCTCTTTTTTATGAGAATGGACACGAGTTTTTCCTATCATTTGATTGATGATACTAATATGGTAAACTGTAAAGACTTGCTGAGTCCTTCTCTTTGAGAGAAAACACCACACAGTATTTTCCTGCTTCCTGGAGTTCTGCCTGAATCCTGTTTATTCAAAACATAGATTTTCTCCATTGCCATTTATCATTTGGCTGATTGACCATGAACCACCACTTAGCACAGTGAGTGGTGTCTCCAGACTTGGGAGTTAAGATGCATGAAAAATTTGCATTTCTTCTTTCTTAGTGCACACTTGTTATCCGTAGTCATCAGAGACTATTTCTCTAGTGAGAGATTTCTCTCTTTTGTAAAGAAGTTTCTCAAAACTGTGGACTTCTTCCTCTTTCTTTTTTCTTTAATTTTCTTTCTCAAAAATGAATAAAATATGGTATTGTAATTTCTTTATAGGAGTTCATAGGGAAAAAACCCAACAACTAAATCATAAGCAAAGAGAGCATATCATCAGTGGACCAGACATAGAAACAGATTTTTATGGGTTTTTTTCACTGTGAAATAAAATTTTTGTATTTTATTTGTTCATGTTGTAATCAAAACTCTCTTTTGGAAATATTATTTAGACTGATGACAGAAATTATTCTTGAAACTATGAGAAGTTAACTTCTACAGAGGAACCTCAAATTCTGAGGAAGACCTCTAGCTCTAAAATTAAACCTATTTTATACCACAAGTGTTAGACACCTAAACACCTTAATTTTTCATTCACAGTTAGAAGAATCCTGTTGTAAATATATTAGAGGAAATTATCTGAACTACTATTTTTAAGCACAATTTTAAATGATCTTCCTTAACAAATCAGTTGATTTATCTGGGTCTTTTGTTTGTTGGGACTTCGCACAGTTCTTCCAACTAATTTGGTGCAAGAGAAACAGTGAAGTAACTGTAGAAAATAATGACCATGATATATAGCTCATTATGTCTTTTCCATACTGAAATAGATTTTGATTGGAGACATATATATGTGTAAAGGTAATTACTGTAAAGGTAATTTGGGTTGTATTATAGTTAATAGGGCTGATTTTCATATTCCTTTGTCAGTTACTAAGACCAATAAATGCTGATTCAGCCTTTAAACAAATACCTAAAGCCTCACTACAGGGGTTATAAGAATTCAGTTTCTGTAATTACAATGCTTAACCCATGTTAGTCCTTCTGGTATTTTCTTAAAGGCGAGTGAATTACAACAGTAGTGGACTTGATTTTACATCAAATCTTACTGGTTTCAGTTAATCATTAGGCATACAAAATATCCCTAAGAAGGGAAAACCCAGCGTGAAGAATTATATTATTATCTTATTCTATTGTTATGCATGTAAGTTATGAAGAGTATTTCTTTAGATCCAAAAGCTGGCATAATATATAATATAAAATAAATATATTTTATCCAGGTAAATACAGCTTGATCAGTATTAGCATTAATGACAATTACATGCTACATATTTGAATTTTGAGTTAATTTTAACTCTTTACTGGGTCAGTGTAGTGGGTTGACCCTGGCTGGATGTCAGATGCCCCCCCAAGCCACTCTATAAGGCCCCTTCCCAGCAGAACAAGGGAGAGAGAATAAGATGGAAAACAACTAAGCAGGTTTAAAGCAAAAAAAAAAGACAAGCAAAACTTTGTGTGAGCATAAGCAAAGGGACAGTTAATCTCCACTTCCCATCAGAGAGCAATGTTCAGACACTTTCCAGGAAGCAGTGCCTCAGCACGCTGAGCAGTTGCTCCAGAAGGCAAACACTGTAGGATAAAAAGCATCCCCTCATCCCCCCTTTCTCCCTTAGTTTTATGTCTGTGCTGCCTTCATACGATATGTAATATCTCCTTGGTTAATTTGAGTCCGCTGTCCTGCTTGTGCCCCCTCCCCAGCCCCTTGTTAACACTGGTGTGTTATCAGTACCCTTCCTGCTACCAATGCAAAGCACAACACTGTGAGGGCTGCTAAAGAAAAATGAGCTCTATCTCAGTCAGACCAAATTCAGTCAGAAATGTGAGCAATTCAGGGGTCCCTCTTGGAGGACTCTGGTTGTACACGGCCCTGGAGAGTTGAGAAATCCAGGAAGTACATTTTATTTTCAGGAATCACTACTTCAAGAGAGTAATGGTCCATGCCAATGATCAGACTAACAAACAAAGGTGGCAAAGACCGTGCACAGATGAACGAGGAGCTGCTGATAAATCTTGAACATAAAAAAAATTCAAGAGGTTGAATCAAGGTCAGATGTTCAAGGAGAAATACAAACACTTGAAATACACTGAAAAGATGGGGTTAGGAAAGTCAAAATTCATGTAGAATTGAATCTGGGGTGAAGTCTCTGAAGAAAAATTATGCAGAGAAACATGAATTAATAAATTTCTTCTTAACTACAGCCTTTACCAGTAAACTAATCTTGAACAATCCTGGAACCCTGAGACCAGCAGAAAAGTCTAGAGTAAGGATGACTTAGAGGAGGATTAGGTGAGGGATCACTTAGACAAACTGGGAAAATGCATGGAAGGTCAGTTATCCTTGGAAGGTTGTGACAACTGAGGGAGGTTCCCAAGGGCTGGAAAAAGACGAGAACATTCCTATCTTCAAGAAAAGTAAGGAGAAGGATTGAGGGATCTATAAGCCAGTTGGTCTCACCTCTGTACCTGGGAAGGTGATAGAGCAAATTGTTCTGGTCACCTTCTGCAAATATTGGAGATGATCAAGATGCTTAAAAGGAGAGAGTTGGCACTGTTCAGTCAAGGGAAAGGCAAAGGCAAGTCAAGGCAAGGCAAGGGATAAAAACGATAAGGGAGGTAGGATGCTGGGTCAGGTTCCTCAAAGAGTTTGTGGGATCTTGATTCCCATAGAAATTCAAAACCTGATTATACATGGGCCAGAGCAATCTGCTCCAAATGGCCATCCTGTCTGCAAAAGGAGTGCAGTTGATAATTGGTGAAGGCTTCTGGTCTCAGTTATTTTCTAATTTTGTGATAGGAATTATACTGAGAAAACTGTTCATAATCTAGTACTATTTAAATTATACCAGTATTTTTTTTTAAATAGGCAGATGTAAGCTCTATACATATTTCTTACTCTAAAAATGAAACTAAAATTTCTTTGATTAAATTTGTAACTAGCAAACTATTTTTGACCAATTCCATCTGTTGTTAGATGCTTTCCAAACTCATTGAAAGTGTCCAGATGTTACAGTGATGAAGACGATAGAAACATCTAGATATTTAGAGGCATGAAAGGTCTGCTCATCTAGCTCTTGCCTATTAAAAAGGGAGCTTGCTTGTCCTGACATAATTTGAATTAATGGATTAATGTCCTAAATTATTTGCAATATTAATATTACAGCTTTCCTGGAATTTTGAAATTAAAAAAAAATCACACAAATGGAAATGTATATAAAACCCCTTGAAAATGTATTTTGTTTATTATTTTAAGAAATACATTAATTAGTAACTATCAAAATTTTGAGAGGAAGTGTTTTTTGAACAAACTTGCATTGTTTATCTTGTAAAATAAAAGACAACTAAATGTGTAAGTAAAACCTTAAACCACAAAACACAGGGAATATATTTTATTTTTAAATAGTATTGCTACAATGCATTGAAGGCCAAGATGAGCATAAATTCAGAAATAATTTGTGGCCCAACTTTGGACATCAATTTTGGACAGGAGACTTTCAGTATTTCATTATAGTTGACAGGGGATAGCAGATGATTAAGAATGAGTCATTATTCAGAGAATGCTTATCCATCCATCATTAAAGAAAAAAAAATCACACCAAAAATCTTCAGTTGAAGTGATTTGATCTTTATTTGAACTGGATAATAGTTTTCAATTATTTATTTCCCAAAGGCAGACTATACTGGATCCTTACATTATATGTTATCAGCCTTTGTTAATTTAGAAGGTATTTTTGTACTGGCTTTAAATATGTTGGTTATTATTTAATTTTAAGAAAATTCTTTTTAAACACTAGAAAATAAAAGAATTAACACATACCGAATGGAATAGACAACAATGAGCACCAGAAAACACAAGAATAATGAACTGTTCTTTTTCTAATAATCAGAATTTCCTTTCTTGTGATATTATGTCAGTGGGTCAGGTATCAGTCACTATGCATTTCAACATTTTGCAGTTTAATTAATAAGAAGAAAGTATCCTGGCACAGAAAAAGGAAAGAACAGGATCTAGATTATTTCTTCCCTAGTGGCTGCTGCATATTCCCACTTAATTTGAGAAAGCAGTTTGACTCACATAAATTGATCATAAAGGGCTCAAAACCCCTTACTTGAGCTTGCTGCTGTTCCATGTTAACCCCTTTCTGGCAGTTATTCCTCTTTGTCATTTCTTTTGATGTCTCGACCACCTCAAATCTCGTCTAAATATATTTAATCTTAAATTAATGAAAACTTTTGGTTATGTTCTTATATTTTTGTCTATATTTTATTAAGAAATGCACAAATGATCATGGAAAAAAACAGTTACGAAAAATGACACTTGGACTTTTCCCTTTCCAAAATGACTTATTTTAGGTCATGTATTAGTTCACTTTCTTCAGTGTTATACTTTTAGATCGAAGGGCTCACAGGACAAAGCTAGAGGCAAAACCAATATTAAAATACTTACAAAACATACAAAAATGCCTTGGAATTTGACTCACTATATGTGGGACTGACAATGATCAGAAAATAGATTCTTAGGCTACAGGCAGTGGTTGGAAACCTGTGAGAAAGCTAAGTACACAACACACTCATTCTGGCCTGGGAAATTCTGAGGATGAGCCCAAAACAATCCCTGTAGACAGCCTCCTCCTGACAACTGGTGTTTTTCCGACTTGTTTACTGGCAAAGATGTTTACAAAGAGGTTTACAAAGAGGTGTAGGCTCTAAACTACCAATCCTATTCATTGTACCAAAACACTGTATAAATGAATCTGTCTTTCAATCAACTTTGCTATATACCCTCCAAGAGGATTGGAGTCTATGTGTCGTTATATGAGCTGTCCCGAATCATGACGATAACTATATGGTAAAATTGTGGGTAAATATTTTATAATAACCCATTAAAATACAAATATAGCTTAACAATTCAATTTTTACAGTTTTCCCAGGACACAGCTCTTGATGATAACAGTTATATGTGCTTGTTATGGAGCCTCAGGTCTTGCCTGAATTTTCCATACATAGTTTGAAATGTAATTCAAAATGGGAAATAGCAGGGGAAGTCACAAGGAACTTTTCTTGTCTCAGTGGCAAAATGAAATTCATTGAATATGAAAAAAGGTTTGATAAAAGTAAAAATGTGACAGACACAATTAGCCGGACTAAAAGCTTGTTAGTTGTCTTTAGCAACACCTAAGAGAAGACTTGAATCCAGATAAATATTATTCTGAAAATAAGCAGAGCTATTAAAAAAATCAATGATTAATTTTCTGGAAATTGAAGGAGAAATTATGAAGAAAATTCATCATCTCACTCATAGTTCCTCTTAAAAAATGGACAAGAATCTTTGGAAGTGTCTCAGAAAAACTTCTGTTTCAAATTTTAAAAATAGAACATCCAGTCTTTTCCTTCAAAAAGAGGTTTTTAAAAACTGAAATGAGTACATGGCAAGACCATGAGTAAGGAACATGGAATTGCCTTTTTTAAAAAAGATCAGTCAAAAAAAGCCAACAATTTGAAGACAATGCAGTTTTAATATACTATTTCTAAAGCTTTAAGGGCATATCATTAATTGAAAGAATTAGAGGTGAGAGCTTCATCTTCTATATCTAAAACTACCAAATGAAGATACTGTAGAACTTTTGGCAGACAAATGAAACCTAGTAGCAACACATTGGAATATTTATTCCAAAATGTCTAACCTGAATAATGAGCAAGAACTGCTTCAGTTTCTCTTTTTAGGTGTTCCAGTACCTAAAAATATCTGACTGCTTCCACCTTTGTACGTGTATAGATCCTAAGTTATTTTCCTCTTCACTGCTTGTAGTGTTGGATATAAATGTTTTCTAGGTACTAGGGTCAGAACTAACGCAAAAAGTTGTTTTTCTTTTCACTGATTACTTGTATTGAAAGTGAAAACACCAACAATTCAAATGGGCTGTGCAAACCTTTGAACTTAAGTCCAAAAGTAATTCTTGCATTGAGTTGCTGTACTAGAATTACTTTAAAAATCAAAATTTTTGTAATTCAATAGATGTATTCTGAAAAGTGTCTGTTGCCTTCAACAATTGTTCATTTATTTCACAAAAGTAAAGATAGATTGAATGGTAATATTCTTAAGAAAGGGCAAACATTCCAAGGTAAGTAAAAGTTACAGAGGGTTATCAACAAAATTAACTAATAAAGCACAGTCTATAATAATATGCCTGGAATTATAAAGCAGAAAATTGGACTGAGAACTTAAATGTGTGGGGAAGGGCACAAAATTTGAAAGTAGAAAATAATTCAATACCAGAAAAATTGTTTTGTTCTGTAATTACTAGAATCTTTTAATGATTATATGTATATGTTTGGCTTCTGTACCTTCATTGTCTCTTTTAGATGTATTTTCATTCTTTTACTGCTGAAATGGTGTGAAAAATAACCTAAATTCAGCACCAGCTTTCATTATTTTAAAACCATACATTAATACATATATTTTTCTCTCTCTTTTTGTTCCCCTTTCTTATTCTATTCCCTGTGTTTGTCTTTGGTTTTCTTTTTTGTCTTGGTTACTGGTGCCTCTTACATCTTTTCCTTTCTATTTGGTCAGTTGTTTTTGGCCAGTTTGTGTTCTTCCAGACATCACTCCATGACGTCGTTGAAGTATATGATGGCCCAGCTCTACAGTCATCTTTGTTATCCTCTCTCTCAGGATCTCATTCAGGTATCATTTAATAGAACTATCAGGATACTGTTATTTACTTTTTTTAAATGAATCTAGAAATAAAATGTAGTCCAAAAATAGAGAAAAGAAGGATTGCATTCTCGTAATTGTTTAAATTAATCTCAGGCAAATATATGAAATCCACATTTTGAACTAAACACTTCAAAATCTTTGCATTGATGAATGAAATGAAATAAAATAACTTTTATTTTATTTTTTTTTTTAGTTTTGTCCTTTTGATATTTAGCTAGTATTGTGGTTATTTAGAAGTCCTTACTCTGTGCCTTTATGGCTTTATCTAATGAGTAATTTGAAATAGATAGTAGATATTTTAAAGGGAAAGCAAGGCATATTTGTGCTAAAGCAAAATTAAATAGATTAATTACCTGTTGAGTCTATTTGAAGATGTAGGGGGTTGGAATTTTTGTTGGGTTTGGGGTTTTTTTTCCCATTTTGGTTTAGGTTATCTGTCTTGTTTTGGGTGGGGGCGTGTTGTGGTGTGGGTATTTGTTGTTGTTGTTTTCATTGTCATGGGTTTGTTGGTTTGTTTTGGGATTTTTTGGGGAGGTTGTTTGTTTTTGGTAAATTAAAAAATCAACAAATATTCCTAGTAACTAAGATGAGTTTTAACTCCTCATTTCTAGAATGACATAATACTGTCAACATAAAATATTAAAAGTGCGTCTATCTTGCAAAATTTACTGAAGCAGAACAGGGCTTGGAGAGCATTATTTCTAGCTGCAAAGATGTTGACAGGTTTTTTTATTCAGTAAAAAGTGGCTATGGTGGCTTTGTATTTTCATTGTTTGAGTAGGTGAATCCCTTCCATTGAGTTCGGGGAACCAGATCACAGTCAGATTTACCTCAGTTGGACCAATAACAGCTAAAGGATTTCATTTTGTTTATCAAGGTGAGACAACCTAGAAAAATGTGTACATTTATTCTGTTCATCATAGTTTGTAAATCATCAGAGAGAAACAGACTGAGAACGAAGAAGTAATATCCTTTTAACAATAGAATGTGTCACTACATTTTGAAAAATGTTTGAAACTATTCTTTTATCTGTATTTTAAAGCTGAGATCAAATACTTAAGAAGCATAAGAGGGGTTCCAAATTTAAGAAGACATTTATACAAAACTGCTGTTTTTGTTTGCTAATGTGATTGACAAATGTTAGATCCATCTGTGTGCTCTAACTGGTTTATCTCTCAATTTAAATGTGAATAGCTGTAAATGTTATTACCTGTGGGTTAAAAATTATCTTACTGTTATTTAGATATTTTTCTTGATTTACATTATTTTCCTTTTTATGGGTCAAATGGGAAATTTTTATATACCAACACTTGCAACTGAAATTCATTCTTTCATTACATATAAATCCTCATCTGACAGTCAGAACACACATTTAGAAATCCACATGAATAAATGTAAATAACTGACACAAAATGTTATTTTGAAACCCTGTATTAGTTGAGTATCTCACAGTAATATTTCTTATAAGTGTCATTTTAGAAGGTTTCCATGTGGATTTTATGCATTACTTCCAATCTTGGCAGAATATCAGTGCTCTGCTCTCCTAAATAGTAACTCAGACATCAAAAGTGAGCAATCTCTATTGTGAAGATTCATTTGGGGATTGTGGAAATGTTCTCAGCTGGGAAATACCTGAAAGTTTCTTCCAGGCATCTTCAGTATTTGTGGTTCAATATCTGTATTCCCTTTACCAAATCTAAAATTAAGAATCCACGATTGTTTGTATGTTCACAGCTGTTCCAAGAACAAGTGCAACACAGTGTAGCTCTGTGCCTGAACCACGATTTGGAAAAAGGATTGGAAATGAATTTGCAGTTGGTTCACTGGTTCTTTTTGAGTGCAATCCAGGCTATATCCTCCATGGGTCAACAGCAATTAGATGTGATACAGTACCAAATGCATTGGCACAATGGAATGATTCACTCCCTACATGTATTGGTGAGTTCCTAAGCCTTTTTAATATAACTAATTACTGCTTAAACTGTAGACTATTCTCTAGTTGAATATGTTTATTCTTTTCATTGGTATAGTATTTTATTCTTGCTTACTTTAATTTACTTTCTTTTTTATTCAAGGTTAAGTTGTATTCTCCTTTCTGTTCTAACCTTTCTATTCTATTTCTGTTCTAACCTTGCTGTGAACTTTCACAACAATCATGAACATGCTCTTCTGCCATAATTTATGTGATAGCTGTCCCTCTTTAATTAAGAATCAGAAATAGTAATTTGTGCCCTGACTTCTTGCAAGATTAAGATGCCTTTACACTGCAGATCTCTAACAAGACGTTGCAAACGATTAGGAAGACCACTATTATATTAAAGATTTAGAAATAGCTACAATCATATTTTGTTACTTGCCAGGAAAAAGCCAGCAGCTTTTCAGATCAGAAAACATACTTTGTCTGGTTCTAGTCACTTTGAGATTAAATTCTCAAAACTAAATTCTTAAATTAATGTGCATCCATTGTTATTTATAAACTGACTTGGACAAACTGGAAATCTAGTAAATGTAAGGAAATTCCCCACTTTACTTTTCCTGATAGGGAACAGAATTTTTTATAAAAAAATCATAACCCTTTACAAAAATGGCATTATGATACTGACTCCAGCAGAGAACATAAACAGAGGTTTAGGTGAGTAGATGTAAAGAAAACAAAGAAAATACTTTCATCTGCCATGCTAACCAGCTGATCGTGCCTGGTAGAGTATGAGTGGTTTTTAATAAATTAAAATATTATCTCCAAAATACCAAAATCCCAATAGAGATCAAGGCTTAGTATCATTGGGTAATATTGAAAAAATCTGGTTAATCAAGTTTTAAACAAATAATGTTGATTTAGACTGTTTCAGGCACAACAATAGAACCACAATTTCTGTATCAATAAGAAAGTGAAGTATATAGCTGTATCTCGGTTAGTCTCATAGATTAATCAGTAGACTTGTACTACTTTTCCACTTGAATTATATTCCCTTTTTTTTTCAGATATAACAACTTGACAAAATGTTGAAGTCATTCTTTTGGAGGTTGATCACAATATATTATTGATATTTTAATACATGATTTAGTCTATGAAGAGAAAGCTATTTGTCTCTAGACAAGCTAAACTGAGGAAGGGTTACAGGCCATCTTCTGTGTGAAAATGCCTGTGTCAATAAAGGTGATAAAATACCTATAAGGTGAAAATTGCATTAAACTAAACCAGTTTAAAAATTGAAGTGGTAGATGTGACCATATAAAATTGTCTTAATTCTAGTGAATGTTTTAATGTTACATATTCAGATAATAGACATAGAATCATAGAATCATTGAATCATTCAGGTCAGAAAAGACATCCAAGATCATTGAGTTCAATCTTTGATCAAATACCACCATGTCATCTACAGCACAGCACTAAGTGCCACATCCAGTCTTTTCTTGGACACATACAGGGATGGTGACTCCACCATTTCCCTGGGCAGTATATTGGAATGCTTAACCACCCCTCCTGTGAAGAATTTCACCTGATGTCCAATCTGAAACTCCTCTGACACAGCCTGAGGCAATGTCTTCCTGCCTTATTGCTCCTTGCTTGGGAGAAGGTCCCAACCCCCACCTGGCTACAACCTCCTTTCAGACTGTAGAGTGATAAGGTCTCCCTGAGCTTTCTTTACTCCAGGCTGAACAGCCCCAGCTCCCCCAGCCACTCCTCACATGATGTACTCTCTAGAGCCTTTGCCAGCTTTTTGGCCCCTCTCTGGACTCGCTTCAGCACCTCAATGTCATTCTTGTAGTGAGGGGCCCAAAAATTAACACAACACTCAAGATGTAGCTTGGCATCAACCATTCCGTCTCTTCATCCTTTTATGAGGAATTGTTTAAATACTTTAAGTGGCACTAGCTTTTAATTTATCCATGTAGTTCCAAACAGATTCTATTAATTTTATACCACACAATATGTAGCTAAAACACTTATTAAGATAAGTTGCATCCAATTTCTTTTCTAAATCCTCATATTTGCAGCTCCTGAAATCCCTTTAGAACTTAGTGATGTTGCATAGAAGTGATACATTAGCTTTTAATGGACTTAATAAACCATCTCATCAATCTTTCCTTCAACTTCTAAAATACCAACAGAATATCTGTATGCAGATTAAGATGTAATATTCTTTGTCTCTGTTAGAGCCTCTAATGATATAGACAAGATACATGCAAGTTGAACATTCAAAAGAGAAACTTGATGGTACTTAATGTGTCTGTCCTGTTTCATGCATAACACTCATTTATCTGTGGACACAAATGTGATGAATGTAGTCTTGCAAGGATCTTGCAAATTCTTTGCTGATGCAGTAGATCCACAGACAGAAGAAATAACTCACACAAGCAGAGAACAGTCAAGGAATTCAGACTGGTGGTGTTAATTATTTAGAGGAGCAATATTAGAAAGAGTGAATGAAAGAATATTAGAAGAAAGAATGTTACCTTTTTTGTGACACTTTTTTGTCTTTTATAGTAACACAATACATAGTTTTTCAAACTTCAATCTAAGCCTTATAAAATGCTTTATTTTTGTAAGATTTCCAGGAGACAATAGAAGGTATTTCACTCTGTAAAGGTCAAATAAATAAGGGGAATATTATCATGATTCTGTCAGGTAGGAAACTGACATAATTCTAGTTTTTCTCTATTCCTTTTTTGGTCAATTAAAAGAAGAGTTTTGAGATATAAAATTTTATTTTCCTGCGGCATATATATATATTTTTTAATGTAGCATCAATTTAAAAAGTTTTCAACCAAAGTATAAGCTTTTATAGTAAGTCTTCTCACTTCTGAAGCTTCATACTTCTTTTCTTGCCTTATGCATTTCCTTTCAGTGCCCTGTGGTGGTATTTTAACAAAGCGCAAAGGGACCATTTTGTCTCCTGGTTATCCTGAGCCTTATGACAACAATCTGAATTGTGTGTGGAAGATCACAGTACCAGAGGGAGCTGGGATTCAAGTAAGTGTAATTGCTACCATCATATTTAGAGCTGTTTTTCCTGATGCAAAAGGTGAAAAGATCACTTATCTGTACAGTTTTTCTATCTCATTAATGGTTCTGAAAATTGGCTTTATTGCACATCTTTTTTAATTATGCAGTGATTGAAAGTTATAGGGTTTTAAAAAGATCTTAGAAGATGCACTTGTAGCCGTTTACTTAGAAGAATATCATCATAACTTCCAAACATATTTTGATAGATCAGTGACTCCTTATAAGCCAAGGGAAATAGAGAGTCTTCCTAGGAATTCTCTTTTGCTCTTCCCAGATCTATGTATCTCCTTTAACACAGTGAAATTAAGTGAGTTGGTTTCAAGGACAAGGTATATTTGTTCTCCTAGAAACTCTACTCTTTCCTCTATGTTTATGGAAGTTCGATGGGATATAAAGATGTTTCAGTATGTTTCAACATGAGTTGGGAATTTATTCTTTAAAATAGTTTCAGAGTTCTTGCTTACTTACATAAATTAAGAAATTTATAGAACACACAGTAGGAAAGTATGCATCATCTGGTATCTAGTCATGCATATCTCTAGAGTTCACTAAAGAAACTCGCAGAAATCTGGTTACTGCTCAGGCAGTTGAATTTAATAAATTAGGACTTCTAAGCATCATCTGAACAAATTCCTAACAAGATACACATCAAGAAATCATAACAAGTTTTCTATGTCTATCCTAGTTCAAAATATAATTGCCGTAGAAAATGAACAAAGAGCTCAGTTTATGTCAGTAAAGACTTGATAAAGAGAATCAGAAAATATGTTGACAGTGTTTTAAAACTTTTTAATAAATTTCATTACAGAGCTTTCTATAATATTTAATAGCCTAAATCAGTTTTGAGATTGATTTTGAGGAACACTACTCAATTTAAACAGTTGACTAGAACAGCTGACAGGATTTGTTCTGTGCATTTCTTATACTAAGAAGATAGTTCAGAGGATTTAAATTAGGCAAGAACTGTCCTCCTGACTTAAGCCATCAGTGTTGCTTTTTGGAAGTGCTTATTTCTTATCACAGGCTGCATTTTTCAGAATCATTAATGAGATTATTAAATTACTAACTTTGATTTCAATTTAGGTCTTTAATCTTCATGATATTCTTCTGCCCCAGAGTTATAATAAAACCCAGATATTTTTACCGTGTCCAAGTATCTGAAGCATGCCTCTTCCTGAAGTCAGGAAGACACTGCTTTACTTAAGAAAAAGAAATCCTTTGATTATAGTATCTGACCAATTCCTACAAAAATAGGTACAGTATTTCAGGTCCCCATCCAAGAAACAGGTAGTCAAACTGAACATTCATTTCATGTAGAACAAGGTCTAAGTCATATATTTCACATACAAAAATGGCTTCATTACTTGATTTTACTGGAACTGGTGTTTATTTCTTATGTTGAAACTATTCCATTCTGGAAAAAAAAAAAAAAAATGAGGCAAAAGAAGCATTATTCCCTAACAAGGCACTAGGCACCCCTTTCTGAGTGTGGTTGGGGTTTCATCATGCCTCTGGCTCTTTCAAAGCTTTTCAGTAAACAGTTAAAACAAACAAAAAGCTAACACCAGAAACTCTCCCCTACTCAACAGGAACAAGAATCTGATATTCCTCTAGTTTTGAAGGTGTGATTTCACTGTATGAGAACAGGTATAACCTCCCTCTTATCTCATCACTTTGCATCTCCCTATGAGTGGAAGAATATTGTCACCTGTGGAAGAAATGAAGTGACTATTCTGCCTTTTGATTGTAGCATGGTGGTGACTGCTCCTCCTCAGGAGATGAGTTGGTGATGAAGGTAACCAAACACAGCAGATTTCTCTTACCTGGAGGCAGAATTTAAAATGGCAAAATAGATGGAACATCACACATCCCTGTGGGACTAGTTTAGTCCTGGAGAAACTAGAGAGAAAAAAAAAAACTGCAGTAATTGAAAATACCACATTTCATCCTCTCCTCAATGTCCTCCAAACAAGAGAATCATATTTTATACCCATCTGATTTTCATGGTTGTGCGGCTTACAGAGGTAATATGTGGTTGTCACTAAGGGTTACAGGATTTATGCAAATAAAAATAGTTGCATTTTTTTCACTTAATGATGATTTTCCATTCTCTTTGACAAGGAGAGCAAGACAACCTTTCATGACTGAAAGCAACAGAGGCTACAATTTAGAGTCATCTTTGAGCTTGAGTAAAGAGGGGAAGAAGTTTATGCTCTTTACCTCACATTTTTCTTCATAGGTGCAAGTGGTGAGTTTTGCCACAGAACACAACTGGGATTCCTTAGACTTTTATGATGGTGCTGACAACAATGCTCCAAGGCTTGGAAGTTATTCAGGTGACTGAGAAGATTTTACAATAAATGATTCAAAGATTTAACTCTTAACTGTAAACACACAGCTCTTTCTATGTGTGTAAGCATGCGTAAGCGTGGTATGTTTGTTTCTCCTATAATTAGCAACAGGTAATATTATTTCTGTTTCAATCAGTCATCACTTATCAGAGTTACATAAAGCTGTATGTTTTAAAATGTTACAAATGAAATAACACTCAGAAGCTTCCAAACTAGATCTCTCTTAATACAATTTTTTTTCTTCTACTTGTTGCAGAGTCCAGAAATACAGACCTCAAAAGTAGCTATCTCTTAATATTGTACAAGAAAAGGATGCATCCTTTATCCTTATTTTAGACAGGCAGTTCTTTTTGCCTTACTTTTTCTTGTTTTCTTTTGGTTTTTTTTCATGATACTAAGTACATGTATATGCTAAGAGATCAGAGGCAATCATATTATCTTGTCTTGTGCTGAAACCCAAATAAATAGTCCATCACCTTTCTAAGAACAGTCCTGCAACATATTTTCAGAGCTGCTTGATATATGTGACTGTTATGTTTAGAAACATTCTGGTGACAGGATTTGCTCTTGCTTCTAAAAAGACCCTAGTAAATATTTATCCTTTTGTGGGTAAAAGCAAATAGCATAAATTTTTATTAGTCTTTCCTTGCCTATTGTTCATATGCCTGATATTGCGGTACACTGAAAATGTAATAAAACTTTTATAGGGACAGGTATTTGATAGAATCCATGGTGACAGAATATTGTGGAATTGGTTATGTGACTTATCTCCCGCTCCCACCCTCTTCCCCCCCTCTCCCCTTTCTCTTTTTTTCTCCTTAACTCTGTTTATACACACACACAGAGACAAACACATCCTTACGTCTGCATTTATTTCACTTTCTGTGTATTTCAATAGTATTTTTAATTCTCTTTTCAGGAACAACCATACCTCCACTTCTAAACAGCACATCAAATAATCTGTACCTCAATTTTCAGTCTGATATCAGTGTTTCAGCTGCTGGATTTCACCTTGAGTATACAGGTAATTCAGAAATGTTAAATTAATAAAGAGCACTTGCTGGTTCCAGACATCAGTTATACCTAAACTATACAACAGAGGAATATTTAGTCCTATTGCCCACAATGAGCTACATACTGTAACTTCAAAGTCATTAGTAAAATCCTCATTTAAATCCGAGTAAATTCAGGCCTGAAAACTGTAGTATAAGGACTGTGAAACTTAGTTTGTCTTGGTTTCATCCTCAAGTTGCTTTTGCTCTCTGAAAAACTTTTCTGACCTACAGCGGACAGAAATTAATGCAGATATGCTCATGTGACAGTCCTAATCCATTGTGTCCAGTGCAGCCCTGGTCTCTCCCCACAGATGCCACCCTTGCAGCTCCACACACCACCACTCCTTGCCAAAATCTACAAATCATGCTCAGTACAATAACATATGTACCATACACTCTGTATGTATAGGACACAAATACTAGTGACCCTTGGCAAAAAGGACAGGAGTAATCTAAAAATAGCAGTTGTGGATCTTAACTGAGAAATGCCTGCAGGTTGGTGAGAACACTGAATTATTTCAAATGTTTTTTATTATTGCTGAGTCCCTCACCAGTGGAAAAGGCTGTAATTATAAAAATGCTTTCTGTCTGAATGACTTTGTCTCAGATGACTGAGAGGAATTCTGGCAATCACCAGCTGTGTGGTTCCCTCTGTTTATATTGGTTCTGGTGTCTGATCTGCATAATTGTGTCGAGGTTATTTCTTGTCAGTTTTACCATATGCAAATCCCATGCTTTGGTTGTCTGATTAGCCAGTTGGAGAACACAGCCTTGCAAAATTACTGCCTGATCGCTTGTCTATAACAAAACATTAATTATAGGTAGAATTATCCTGCCATTTCCTTGAAATTCAGATAGTCTCTCAGCTGCTTACAAATTCAGTTGATAAAAAATGTCAGGAAGTTATGAATATGAAATCAAATGAGACTGAATACAGTGAAAGGGAAAATGTGCCTTTGTATTCCCACATGTCCAAATAATATGTGTAATATACTGCCCATATACAACTTCCACCTTTTAAAAAAGAAAAGACTCACAGTATACTATTTAAGGAGTATTGGTCCATGTCAAGAACAATAACCAAATATGTGTATATGGATTCATACAGGGATGTAAGTGTGAATCTGCACAAAAATAGTGTTTTCTGTGTGCATGTATAAACCCAAAGTATATGTTGAAAATTTGTGATTCAGGAAATAATAGTGATGTCTCTCAGTAGATATCCAATTAACCAGTAGCTCAGTGAAATATGCTGTTTTACAAGATAAATGATTAATTAACTTTTCTCATGCAAGTGATAGAGGTATGTGATTAAAACATCATACAGTCTGTGGTGATTTAATCCAGACAGCAGCTAAGCACCATAAAGCTTCTCGCTCACTTCCCTCCCCCTGCTCGCAAGTAGGATGGAGAACAGGTTTGGAAAAAAGTCAAAATTTGTAGGCTGAGATAAAAAACAGTTTAATAAACCAGGGAGAGGAAATAATAAAAATATATAAATAAACCAAATAATAATAATAAACTTAAAATACACAAAACAAATGATGAACAATGCAGTTGTTCACCACCCACTGACGGACACCCAGCCAGTTCACAAGCAGCAGTCCTGAGCCAGTTTTCCCCTTAGTTCATATGCTGAGCATGGTGTCATATGGTATGGAATTCATTCAGTTGGGGTCAGCTGTCCTGAAACCTTATAGTTAATTGCTTAGTGTGGATTTCTGTCCTAGGCACCAGCAGTTTCACTCCTTGAATCCATGGCTCTTACTCCTCCACTATTCTCCAAGAAAGACATAGTCTCTCTTACCTGTGAAAGTTATATGATTTTTTTTTTTTTCCTATCTGTCATTCAACTGTTTTTCAAGAAGAGACTATGGAAAATTCTGCATTGGGCTGAATCATGAATATGTTGTAGGAGATTAAGCTAAGGGATAACTCTTTGCCATCATTGCTAGGAAGGAAGACAACAGAAACTGTACCTTCTGTATCTTTTGGATTTTTGTATCCTGCATTTTTCTGCAACAAAGAGGATGTTTTTTGCAATTCCAGAACTCACAAAACTGCTGTATTTGTGAAGAAATTTCTCCAGAAAGAAAGAGATGCAGAGTTGTTCTCTTCAGTTGTCTTGGTAATATCTGACTTTCAGACAGCAGTTCCTGCTCTAAAAACTGTGATTATATTTATAAAGATAGTAAATGGAAAGTAATGGCCAGATTTTAATGTCAGTGTTTCATAGATTTATTTCATTTAATTGGGGTACATGCTGGCCAAGGACATCATAAGTCAGCTAAATTAAACTCTTGGTCTTTGAAGTATTGGTGCGTGGTTCTCATACAAAATCACATCAGATTTAAAGATTTATAGTAAGAATTTTTCAAGTGAGCTTGCCATAAAGATTGTTTTTGTTCAATTTGCGCTGCATCTTCCAAGTCTATTTTACCTGTTCTAGAAGACATAAGTCTGAGGGGAAGTGCATTCCATTTGCCAAAATTATTATTTTTTCATTTCAACAACAGATTTCTGTAAGAAGGTTTCATTCTGCTTTATTTCCAGTATCTCTTTTCATCCCTCATGAATAGTTTTTTGTCCTGTCTACTAGGGATTATCTTCTGAGCTTCTTAAAATCCAAATGCTAATATAAAAGTAAAGGAAAACAAAAGGAACTTTATTTGTTGAAGAATTATTTTAACACCAAGTAAATGATACTTTGACATAAAGAATTAAGTGTTCATGTTCTGAAACTGAACAATGTTCTTATTTTTAATGGTTTTTCTATCACATTTTTACTTCTCTATTGAGTACTTGTTATTTTATCCATAACATTAATTTTCTGTATTCCATTGGATATCTTAAATACAAACATATATTGCATTGAAAATACATTATATCACATGAACTTTGCCAACAAAGAATGCCACATAATAGTTTGTTAAACACTTCCATAATGTTTATATGTTTTATACCACTATAAAAATTTTGATTTATTGCTCATTTTCTCTAACTAAAGTTTTGCGTTATCAAAAATTTCATTGGTAGGTTTTTGTATTGTGTATCACAGAAGCTGATGGAGAAGGGCAAGACAGCAACAAATAGCTTATTTTTCTTTATATACAATTCTTCTTATCTGAAAAGTAGAAGATACTGAAAGTATGTTTTCAATAAATGCCTGTGTTAAAATCTCTCTTCATTGCCATTGTCTATGAAGACTCAAGAATCTAACATATTTTACCATGGGAGTAGTATAATGTAGTTCAAGAAACTATTAATGCATCACAAATAAATCAATAATGAACAGACTGGGGTTTATTAACACATTTATGAGTACATTTATGACCTGAATAAATATCATGACACTCCAGAGACACAAGTTCTGAACTAGTCCTCAGCTGGGAAGATGTCAAAATTTGTTTCAGTTTCTGGAAAGGTATTGTAGATGTTCAGATTGTATTTTTTTCCCAAATATTATTTTATTAATTGAAATTAGAGACAATAGGATAAATACGTGTGAAAGTGGTTTGGGCTGCTAAGGTAACCTGAGAAAGGCATTTAGATGAACTCTTTTCACTTTGCATGGCCTGAGTATTCACATAGTTACGTTACGCATTTCAACTGAAGGTTCAGTAATTGAAAACTGAAACCTGCTAACTCTTTGTTTAACTGTTCAAAACAGATTATAAGCAATCATCTGTGTAAGCCAAGAACACTTGTTATTTTGCACTTTGACTTTGTACATTAACTGGATCACACTCTAGATGCCTGAAATGTAAAAAGTGGATCTAGGTCCATTGGTCATTTTCAAAACAGGTTCTTTGCTCTTCTCTAGTTTAAGAACAGAAAGTACAATTTGAAAGCTAAACATTTTCGTTAGCTTTTGTCTTTCATATTGTATAAAAATGCACTATTTTAAGTTTTCAAATGGTAGTTTTTACTTAGACTCTTACATGAAGTGATCAGTTACTTTAGTAAGTTTTAAAACAGGCAGATTTTGATAATGCTCTGAGGTAGCAGGTGGCCATAATCGAATCCCACAATGTTTCTCTATTATCCTGTGTACTGATGCTCAGTTGTGCAACAGTCTTGACTCCACAACTAAGGTGTGATTCTTATATATGTAAACAAAGCAACTCAGTTGATTATACTCACATTCCTGAACTTTCTTGAGTAGATGCAAGGAAGAAAATTCTTTCGCTTTTTGATGACCATGAAAAAAAAGCATGTGGCATCTAGCTTCTATTGCAATCAGAAATTCAAAATATTAGTTTTATAGCTCTACGGATACTTCTTTAAACATAGCAGATTAGATGATATCTGATGCAAATATTTATTCTGTGTGTGTATGTGTGAGTAAATGAATGAAAGAGTTGAGTCAGACCTGTGGAGGATGGAATGTTGGAGAGCACCTTTATTTTGCACAGTTTTTCCTGTGTTTTGCAGTTGGTGTAGTGTTGGCCAGCCGTGGAACACATGTTGGTAAAGGATAGCGAAGTGCTCCCAGTCTGAATTATGAAGGCTGTAATTAGGACTGGAACTGGAGGTAGAAATGAATGAGTCTGTGCCAGGAGATAGTGGAATTCTAGAACTGAGGATGCAGGTTGGGAAGTGTTTGTTGCCACACTGATCCTTTTCCTTTACTCAGGAAAGAATATGTTTTCTCCTTATGCACCATTGTTCCAAAATAATGTGCTGCTTGTCCACAGACAACTGCTGATTCCCAAGAGCACCCTAAAGCTTATCAACACAGTGTGCCTATGTGCACTGTACTAGTCCTGTGCAAATCTAAAATCAATTTTATGTTCATTAGAATGACTAAACTTCTCTCTTTTCCTCAGCTATAGGTTTGGACTCTTGTCCTGAACCACAGACCCCAAGTAATGGGATCAAAATTGGAGACAGATACATGGTTGGAGATGTAGTGTCTTTCCAGTGCGACCAGGGTTATTCCCTTCAGGTAAGCCAAGTTTCCTATTTCAAATTATGTCTTTCAGTTCTTTAACATGGTTATGTTTGGGTCTGTCAGTGAAAAATGGGTGCTGAGCTCTTCAGGAATTATGTACATATAAGTTTATAAGACTGTTTGCTTTTCTACCAGATTGTAAATTAGAAACTACTCATATTCCATCAGAAGTGTATGGCTTGGCCCTTCTTCTGCATTAGTGATTGTAGGTCGTTATCTATTATTGATGGTATCTTTGATAATTATAGCTGAACCATGAACTCTTAGCAAAATTAAGTTAAAATCACTTGATGAACAATTAACAGTAGTTCTCTATACGTAGGAGGAAAAAGAAAGTAAAGAGGGGGACTAAGAATAAACAAAGGAAAAGAAATAATTACATTTCTTGGTAAATCAGATAGTGTCTCTTGTTTTCTTTCAGCAATTTCTTGGGCTTTTTTCTCCAAAATATTTACCAAATAGGTTTGTGGTTTTTTGCGTGGTGGTGGTTTTTTTGTTGTTGTTGTTTCTGGTTATTTGTTTTGTTTTGGTTTTTGGTTTTTTTGCCAAGTAAATTTGCAATGTCCTTCCAATAGCAAAATGTATATCCAGGGGAACTGCAGTGATTGTAAATCACCTGACAGTATGACAGTTCCTAATGACAATAGGAATCTGTCTGCCTATAGGAAAGAAGTGGAAAATATTTTTAAAAATTGTTCAGTTATGTCATAGAATCAGATCCAAAACTGAGTATTGTTTTTATCTGAGACTCCTCAAAAAGAGTCTGCAGATTCTGTAGTCACCCATTTATCTAGCTCTTTGAGAGCCAAAAGGACAGAAAATCATCACATTATCCAAGCATTGCAAAAAGAACAGTCTTAAAAGAAGAAAATAATTTCTATACAGCAGAACATGATTAACTGCTAATGGAGTTATGGATACTTTTTAAGCAAAATAGAAAATTATGCCAGAATGAGCAAAATGCCATAAACATCACTCTCACCTATAACACATGTTGATATCAGACTAATTAAATAAAGTTTTAAAAATGCTAATAATTTCAAATATTTATTTTACATAATTCTGTGAAAACCTAGATACTGGATTTATATGTGCTGCATCAAAAATAGAAATTGAAATATATTCTTTGGGGAAAAAAAAAGAAAAAAAAGAAGAAGCCTAGTTTATGTGATAGAAACAAAATAGTCTTGTCTGCTTCCAGATTTCAGCTGCTGTTTGGACTTGGGACCTGTATCCCAATTTCCCCTTCAAGATAGAATTCCTAGTCATGCCTGCAGATTTCTAGCATTTCAAGAATAGATGAAATGCATGTTCTGTGATTGCAGCTCTGAGCATGACTATTGAAGTTTTCTTCTTATATTGCCTGGTTTCAACTGGCCACTCTCGGAAATAGCCTGAGAAATAATTTTTGCTTCTTTGTTTTAATTCCCACCTTAAGCAGGTGTGTTTGTGAACAGATAAGCCACAGTAAATGGCTGAAATAAAGAAAATGTAAAATATAGAAAACAAATAATTTAGGAGCATAGACTGTGCAAACACACATGTAAAGTTTCTTCCCCACATATGGTTTTTCTGACTTATGCAGTCTGACTAGATGATTTTGGAAGATATCACAAGTACATTTTTCTCTTAAGATTTTCCATTTTTGTTTGCTCTCTCTGGAAGACAACTAGAATTACATGAGGTTGATGAGCAACACAGAGGGTGTGTCTATGATAAATTTAAGATGTAAAGTCACCAGTTACATAATTTATATAGTATGTATAATTTTATCATATTCAACAAATGATGTAAATCCATACTATGCAAACATTGCTTCAATTAGACATGTAGTTTCCAGATCCTTGGTTTATACTGAAGCATGCATAGAATTCAGCTGGATTCTGTTATAAAAAATTGTATTAATGGCATACACACCATCATGCAATGAGCTAACAGTCACAGTCTTCTCTGCTGTATTGAAGGCATGATACAATCCACAGTGTACAATGTAATTACTATACTTATTTTTGTATGTATTTTGATGATGTTTTAAATTATACATTCCTTTTGATAAAATACTAAGGTGCTGTATACTATATATTTTTATATGAATTAGCAAATATTTTGTCATTTTAGGGACATTCACATATCACTTGTATGCCTGGACCAGTAAGAAGATGGAATTATCCCATTCCAATATGCTTAGGTAGGTTCAGCATACATCATTTTTCTTAAATATGCCAGAATAGGAATACCAAAAAACTAAAAAATAATAGATACGTGTAGTGGAAAAAATTGGGAGAACTGGAGGAACTTAATTAAATGGGAAGATGGTCAAATTAAATTATAGATTTTCAAAGCTTCTGCGAACTTATGTTGGCAAACCTTTTCTGAAATGTCCAAGAGGTAAAAGAAATACACCTTACCCCTTTCAACCCAAACTGTTCTATGATATGATTCTGTGTGTTCTAGTCAGATATATCATCAATTCATTATCCAGAATGACACCTCTGGAGACCCTTACAGCACAGCTAATTTATTTAGAACTCATTTCCCCAGAAGAGTAACAGCAATTGTAGAAGATATAAAAATAAAAATAACGTTACATTTTCATGTCTAATGAGTTCAACGCAAATATGTCCACCCACTTTCAGAAGATACATTTTTTTTCAAGTTAAATTATACACATCCATAATATTACTGGAAAAAGCACTGAAAACCTGTCAAAAACCAAAATGAAACCTCTGAAGCGCATTTAAATATACTCTTTTTATATGATGAATAAATGTGAGGCATGTAAAACTCCTTCTAGTTGTAATCTCTTTCACTGCATAGAAATGCTTTTCTATTTGGGTTCTCTAACACTAAAAGTTATCAGGATTAGTAATCTTGAATGTATGGAAAGCAGGATGCTGCAGATCTCATAAAAGATATTTTTCCTTTGCTTTTCTTCAAGACAGTTAATATTTATCCTCTTGAGCTGCCTCACATAATCCTGTTCTTAATCCTGTGGGGTGTTAAAAACCTCCTGTGAGGTACTGAGCTCCCTCAGCTTAGAATTTATAAATATTCAACAAGATTGAGATATTTGTAAGAATTTTTTCAGGAGTTAGTCTTCCGTTTTTGTCATTATGCATTAACATATGGTTAGGAAGTCTGATATTATAATTTCACTGCTCTTGGTAAATTCTGAAGATGAAAATGCTGTGCTGAAATTTTAGAGGTTTTTTCTCCTTGTATTTTTACATTTGTTTGCAAGTAATGATTTTTACTTGTGTTTCAAATGATGTAGCAAATTTTACTTGGACAAAACAGCTAAACAAAATTCTATTTATCATAATTACCATCTTTAAATGTAATATGGATGTCTAAGTAATTTTATTTACTGATGTCATGCCTGAAAAACAAAAGTAAAATTAAGATATGAATTTAGCTTAATTTCTGGAATTATGTGTATGTGTACTTTTCTGAGTTTGTTTATTTTATCTCATTTTTAGAACAACAGGATACAAATGCAGTTTTTAAAAGGCCTCTTGAAACACTTTTAGAACAGAGTCTTTTTATAATACATTATCTTATATTATTCAGAAGCTCCTTTACAAACATGCAGTTGTCTCAGTGCTGCTATAGGCTGGTGTGTACTGCTTGTCCATCACAAGGACAGTTCTTTAGACAGATTGCAGAGTAAACATTAGGGCAATGACTCTAGCAGGAGCACAAGTCTTATGAGGAGGAGCTGATGGAGCTGGGGCTGTTTAGGCTGGAGAAAAGGAGGTTCCGGGAGGCCTTATCATGGTCTACAACTGCCTTAAACGAGGCTGTAGCCAGGTAAGCGTTGGTCTCTTCTCTCAGGCAACCAGTGACAGGATGAGAGGACAGAAACTCAAGATGTACCAAGGGAGATTCAGATTGGACAACAAGAGGAATCTCTTTATGGAAAGGGTGGTCAGGAATTTCAGATCATTTCTTCACAGAATGGGCTGCCCAGGGATATGGTGGAGTCACCATCCCTGTGGGTGCTCAGGAAGGGGCTGGATATGGAATTTAGTGCCATAGTCTAGTTGGCAAGGTGATGATCGGTCAGAGGCTGGACTCGATGATATTGGAGGTCTTTTCCAACCTAAATGATTCTGTGATTCTGTAATCTGTTCTATTTTGAGTGCATATATCCCCCAAGTTAAAATCTACTCAATTCAGAGTTGATACAAATTCACAAAGTACCTACTTGTAAATAACTTTTTAACAGATGTTTAGTGGTAAAATATGTTTATGTATTTGTTTAAATATAACACTAGATATTTTTATATTATTAATGCTCTAAGGATCTTCAATGTTATGGATTAATTTTATTAGCTCATTTCACTCCTCTGAAAAATATTTTTGTGTTTGTTTGTTTGTTTTTTTAGCACAATGTGGTGGTGGCATGTCAGACTTCAGTGGTGTGATTCTCAGTCCGGGGTTTCCTGGCAACTATCCTAGCAGTTTGGATTGCACATGGACAATAAAATTGCCTATTGGGTTTGGTATGTGTTCTTTTATGGATTTAAAATTGCTTTTTTATGGGTGCAAAACACTGAACATAGATTTTTAAAATATTGTTAATCTTTATCCTAGCAAAGAACCAAAAGTAATTATAATTCATTGAAGAAGTTAACAAAATCTTAAACGAAAGATTTGAAATAGAAAAACTACTAAGGTTCTTGGTTTTTTGTTTATTATATGCCAAAATTTTCTGGTAAAGACAAAATTGTTTAATTAGAATTCAGCACAATTTTCTAACTTTGCATGATTGATTTCTCTTTTTGTGAAGTCATAAATCCAACAAAAAAAATAGCCATCATGAATATTTTACACCAAGTCAATTCAGTAGTTAAAGCTACATTTTTATTAATTATTTTCATTAAGCTTCTTTGCATATCATAGGTGAAACTCACAGCAGCACAGAAATGTTCTTTTTAAGGAAATGTAGAAGCCTCCCACTTAAAGCTGCCAAACTTCCCACTCAAAGTAGAATGGTCAGGAACATTGGATGAAGCCCATGACTGGTGGAACCATCTTACTGGGGCTCCTACTCACCTAATCAATCCCCAGCCTGTAACAGATAAGGATGTTGTACTGCAGATGTAAAATTCTGTACCTCTCCTTGTGCAAACCTTTAAGAAGCATTTATTTACTCAGTCCTCAAGTTCTTTAGTGTTCTTCAGACAAAAATTGTGCCATTTAGTATATCATCCACAAGCCCTAGTTTAGTATCCTCCACACATCTGTTGAGGATACATTCTCATTTTCCAAGTCTCTTCTGAGGACATAAACCAGTGTAAGCCTCCATAGCAACCCACAGAATATTGTGCTTGTTACTGGCTGCCAACCATTGAATGGCTGATTATCACCCTTGCAGCCTTAAAGTTATGCTAATTTTTAACTGACTTCCTTTCCATTCATCAAGCTCATGTATGTTCAGCTTTCAGATGAGAATGTTATAGACTGAGTCAAAAGCCAAAGCAAAGTATATTATATACACTTTCCTCCCTTTGTCAGTTTAATAACAGAAGGATATAATGGTTGATAAACCATTTCATGTTAGAAAATCCACTTTGACTGCTTCTAAGTGATTTTATTGTCTTTTATATATTTGGATATTGCCTCCAAATAAACAAGTTCCATATTTTTCCCAGGACTGCAGTGAACCTGTAGTTGCCTTTTCCCAGGTTCTTTTTGTTTTCTTAAAGGTGAATACGTATTCAGACCTTTTCAAGTCACTAGAACTTCTCTTATTTCACCAAGATTTTATATAGATATTATCAGCATTTTAATTACATTGGCTAACCTCTTGAGAAACATTGGGTGGCTCTTATGCATACTTTATTGTGAAATCTTCATTCGAAGCTAGCCAGTAGAGTTGTCCTATCTAGTTTTTTAACACATGTGGTACCTTTTAAGGAGCATGTGCACTTGGAGTTTTTCTTTATATGCTAGTTGAATGGTGTGCTGGTTTTCTTAGGCAGGCCTCAATGTTTTCTATTTTTTACTTGCCATCTTCTGTCCTATTCTTTACTTGATGATACCAAATTTCTTCATTTACCAGAGAAAGTGCGACATCCCAAATAGATTTCTCTTCTACATATGTTCAGATTATTTCCCTCCTCTTTTTAAAATCAATTCTGTGGTATTTTTGATTAGAAATCCCATGAGCCTAGGTCACTTATGATTTAAATGAAAGCCAATTGTTCTGCATGGGTTGTTTATATTGAAAAATGTTAAACGTTCTGTAACATTGACTTAACCAAATCTATCTGGGGGAAATACATTATATTAGAAGTGAGGTTTCTATATAAAACCTAATTTATTTGTTTGCATTTTGTTCAAAACATACAAGATTACAGTCAATAATTGATTTTTTTTTTTGTCTTAGCATTTTATAGAAATAACATTGACACTTTAACTCTGCCACTACCTGAATTTTTAGATAGCCTGATGGGACAATTTGTAGTGCTTCATTATGACTCATAATGCTGTCTAGAATCTCAAATAGATTTCTGCTTGTTAAATTATCAAAAAAAAAAAATAGCAGTAGTAGGTGCATTATTCCTGGATTGAATCCACAGGAGAAAAAGATATTCAGAGGTATAAAGGAACAGCATATTTTGACAGATGATTCCAAAGACATTTGCTAATAAAGAAGAAATAATAAAAATTTGGAATATTGGTTAAATTCCAAATTTAATAAAATGGTATGTTCAACTGCATCCAGGACCTGCTATCTTTTTATCCCAAGTACATTGCCATCTGCCTCTTCCCTCACTTTACTGCTATCCTGTCTCTCTTCCTGTACTGACTCCTTACTCCATTTCCTTTGCTTGCATTCTGACAGGCTTGTTGTGTCCAGTAATTCTAACTTAACTCTTCAGACTGCTATTTACACTCTACATTATTAACATACTATTTAGTTTGACTTCCATTAGGCAGGAGATTCAGCTACTGAAGTTTTGGAAACAGTTTCTTTTGGAAAAGGTTTAACCACCAAAATCAATAATACTGCTTTGTACTAACTGAAGTTTATTCACTGGATTTATGAACTGTTGTCCAGTTCATGTATAGGAAAACAAAATGCTTCATTTTCTGGAAGAAAACTAAAGTTGCACAGATTGGAACATGCTGGGCATTTCTTACCTTTTCTAAGTGCGATATGTTTGAATTGGACATTAAAATAAAATTTCACTGTAAAAACTGAAAAATATGACATTTGAAGAAGTGATGGCTAAAACTGGTTTTAGTGATGCTGTGACTCTGATTTAGTGGAGGCACTTATGTCCAACTCTTCTGTGTTGTAAGTAGAAAAACTCAAAGACACCATCATGGGAACCTTCTACAGACTTTCACTTGTTTAACTCTTTTTAGGAAGACTTTCTCCCAGTTATAAGTTACAGAAGCTTGTCCACTGGATATTAGCTAATGGTGCAATGTTTTTACCAATGGCACCGTTTTTATTTGCATATATTAACTACTTTTTCAAGCAAGGTGTCTGAAACTACAAAAAGGCATAGAAAAAAAAATCAGTCTAACAAGCTGAAGTCTCAGACAAATAAAAGAAGGTGCTACTGGCAGAGCAAGGGATGAATACTTTTGAAGATTGATATGATTCAGAAACTTGAAAAGAAAGACAGTGCAATACAGAGAGTGGGATGACTGGCGAAAATATATTTCTACTTTTTAATCAAAAAAAGTTGGTGAAAGAGGAAAAAAACTCCGGAGTGGGTGCAAGGTCACATGAGCAGGCAGTTATTAATGGCAGCTTAAACTTTGGATAAGTGTATGGTTCACAGGATCAAATGAAAGGCCAAAGTATCATGATAGAGAAAGAGCAAAGTTTGAATATAGCTTGATTCTTTGTGTAGGAAATATTTGGAAGGCTGACAAAGTCAAAGAATGACACTTATAAGAAAAAGCTTTCTTATCACTTATAGACTGTCTTCAGATAAAGCAAGACAGAAATTATCAGGGTAACAGTAATTTAACTATGCACCTAACTTGCATATAAAATGTTTCATGCTTCAGAAAATCATTCATACACTTTACACAGTATCTGGGGGAAAAGTTCTAAAAGACATTGAGAAACACTACTTAGGTATTACAGTTCAGGAGTTACAAAACTGTTCATGACTTTTGGTAATTTATCTGATGTTATATCTTTTACTTTCAGTTTTGTATGAAATTGTGTTTGTCGCAGTGAGGGTGGCTGTGACACGTCTTTTAGGTCCCCTGATATTCAGGGCAAATGTAGTGCTGAAGAGGGAGTGGGTGCAATGGTGTGTCTGAAAAAGAAAACTCACTTTAATAGGAAAATAAAATAGGCACAGTGCCCAGAAACCATACTCTGTAAGGACGAAACAGCAAAGACCAGAAATGAGGGGGGAGTGACAATATATAGGCTTGGAGGTAGACGGTTCTAGAAGCATGAACAGATATGAAACAGCGGTAACCTATAGGGAAGCAGAACTTGGGTTCATTAACATAATGTCTTGGTTTGGAAAGACAGGTATCTGCCAGGGAAAGCTGAAGTTTCCCTTAGAATAGAGAATGTAAACCCCTCACCCCCCACCAAACTAGAATTTTGCAATTAAGGGCTTTCAGGCAAAGATTTGGGAATGGGAATAACAGTTCTTTACTAGGAATATTAACAGTACAAATGTAGTAGAAAACAAAACCACCCAACCAAACAAGAAAACAAATAAACAAGTAATCCTGGAAAACCCTGATAGAGTCAGAGCTACAACCTGACACCCTGTTGTTCAGGGTGTTGGAAGCAGTCCAAAAGTGAGTCCTCCTGGAGTGGCAGATGTGGTTCTGTTGAAGTAGAGATGATCCTGTAGAAAAGGGTCCAGTGATGGTGAGAAGGGGTCCAGTCTTCCTCCAGTAATCGGGCGAAGCCAGATAGCTTCGTGTTCTTGAGTCCCAGTTTTATCCAGGTAGGAATGGTTGGCTCCCCACACTGCGTGGAGCATCTCACAATAGGATGATGGAATGTGGATGTACTATCTTGGGGAGGATAGGGGTGTCTTAATAGTCCATTAGCAGAAAATATTCCCCTGGAGGGAGGACGGGCAGTGAGATAGATAAGGAACAATGCCCTACCTGGTTTTAACAGTTGGCCCATTATCAAAAGGCACCCGCCCCCCTCCTTCCAGGGTTACAAGAGATAAAGAAGAACAATTCCCCAACTGCTTTCAGCAGATGAAAATAGAATACACTTTTTATGTTCCATAACCCAAGACACATAATAACAATAAAGTCACCTGGGAGGAGATCTGTCTCACCTTAAGTCGAACAAATGCTTTCTAGGGCTTGAAGCCGAGGTCTGCCTTGCCAGGGGTGAGATCTGTCTGGCCCTGTGCCTCTGCCAGGCTGATGTTGATTGTGGATTGTGTTTGCCAGAAACACCAGTAGGACTCTATCATCTTTCCAATGAAACTGCTGTTTGTAGATGATGTCAGGGAGCAGAATGGTCCCCCTGTTATCCAGGAGGAGGCAGTCAGAGAACTGCTGAGCTGCTTGGATGGTCATAAATCTCTGGGACCAGATAGGATCCACCCCAGGGTGATGAGGGAGGTGGCAGATGAGCTTGCGAAGCCTCTCTCCATCATTTACCAACAGTCCTGGCTCACTGGTGAGGTTCCAGATGACTGGCCAATGTGACACCCATTCACAAAAAAGGTGGGAAAAAGGATCCTGGTAATTATAGACCAGTTATCCTGACCTCAGTACACGGTAAGGTAATGGAGCAGTTTATATTGAGTGCCGTAATGCAGCACTTATAGGATGGCCAGGGTATCGGACCCAGCCAGCATGGGTTTAGGAGGGGTAGGTCGTGTTTGACCAACCTGAACTCCTTTTATGACCAGGTCACCCACCTGGTGGATACAGGAAAGGCTGTGAATATTGTGTACCTGGACTTCAGCAAGGCCTTTGACACTGTTTCCCACAGCATACTCCTAGATAAGCTGGCAGCCTGTGGCTTGGACAGGAACACTCTTTTCTGGGTTAAGAACTGGCTGCATGGCCAAGCCCAGAGAGTGGTGGTGAACGGTGCTGCATCCAGCTGGCAGCCAGTCACCAGTGGGGTCCCTCCAGGGCTCTGTGCTGGGGCCAGCTCTCTTCAATATTTTTATTGGCAACATGGATGAAGGTATGGAGTCTTTCATTAGTAAATTTGCAGATGACACTAAGCTGGGAGCGTGTGTCGATCTGTTGGATGGGAGGAGGGCTCTGCAAAGAGATCTGGAATGGTTGGATGATGGGCAGAGTCCAATAAGATGACCTTTAATAAATCCCAGTGCCGAGTCCTTAACTTTGACCACAATAACCCCCTGCAATGTTATAGGCTGGGAATGGTGTGGCCTGGACAGTGTCCAGGCAGAAAGGGACCTGGGGGTTCTGGTCAATAACTGACTGAACATGAGCCAGCAGTGTGCCCTGGTGGCCAGGAAGGCCAATGGCATCCTGGCCTGGATCGGGAATAGTGTGGCCAGCAGGAGCAGGAAGGTCATTCTTCCACTGTACTCAGCACTGGTGAGATCACCTTGAGTATTGTGTCCAGTTCTGGGCCCCTCAGTTCAGGAAGGACATTGAGATGCTTGAGCGTGTCCAGAGGAGGCAACGAGGCTGGTGAGGGGCTTGGAACACAAACCCTGTGAGGAACAACTGAGGGAGCTGGGGTTGTTTAGCCTGGAGAGGAGACTCAGAGGTGACCTTATCACTCTCCACAACTCCCTGAAACGTGGTTGTAGTCAGGTGGGGGTTGGTCTCTTTCTCCAGGCAGCAACTGACAGAACAAGAGGACACAGTCTTAAGCTGCGCCGAGGGAAATATAGGTTGGATATTAGGAAAAAGTTCTTTACAGGAAGAGTATAAAGTGATAAAGTATTGGAATGGTCTGCCAGGGGAGGTGGTGGAGTCACCATCCCTGGATGTGTTTAAAAAAAGATTGGATGTGGCACTTGGTGCCATGGTTTAGTTGAGGTGTTAGGGCATGGGTTGGACTTGATGATCTTGTAAGTCCCTTCCAACCTAGTGATTCTGTAATTCTGTGATACTGCATTATCATGCCATAGTTGCAATATATCCAGACAAAATACATTTTTTTCTTTGTTGTATCATATATAGAAATAAAACCAGGAAAATGTTTGAGAGCCTATTCAGTGCATAGAATTTTCTTTTCATGCCACATCGTTTTTGTAATGGTTCACCTGGTTGGGAGAGATAACTTGCTAATGGATAGTAAACTGCCTTCCTATTCTGTACTGAACAAAATAATCAGAACTTTCTGTCACCAAAACCACCGTATACCACAGTGTGTGTGTGGAGCACTCACATGTATTCCCCATATACTCTGCTTTCCCAAGTCCTTGGTGTACCAGCAGAGGCTCTGCCCGCCTGATACCCTGAGCTGGACCCGAGGCCTTTCTGCTCACCCTCTAGTCCAATTTAAAGTTTGCTGGCAGATGATAGATGTGCAGCCCCACACACATCAGGACTGGGGTATATACAGACACTCGCCAGGTAGCACATGGATTTCCACCCAGTTATTTTCTGCGATTATCAGTGTAAGCTGATACTTTATTACTTTATTATACATTATGTCATACTTTATTATACATACTTTATTTTCCCTCCTGGTTTTGGTACTGGTGATGTTTATTTACTGACAATGTTTTTCAGGTGTCCATTTGCAATTTTTGAATTTCTCAACGGAGACCATACATGATTACTTAGAAGTTAGGAGTGGATCTACAGAAACTAGCACTGTTATTGGGAGACTAAGTGGCCCTCAGCTACCAGCCTCTCTGTTCAGCACAACTCATGAAACCAGCTTATACTTTCACAGTGATTACTCACAGAACAAACAAGGATTTCATATTGTATATCAAGGTGAGATTTAGACATTCTTATGAGAGAACAAGGTGGCTGTTAAAGATTTTATGGGGTTTTGGGGATTCCTAAAAATAAATATGAAAGATTTTATGTGTTTCAGTCCCAAGCTTTAAACATTGAGATAAAACAGAAGAATGAAGTAAGTTAAGATGAAAAAAGCAAATTAATTGCATGTTTCTTTAAAATCAGGTCAAATGTCAGCAAACAGATAATTGTCGATATCTGAAGCTGATTGGCATATTAATTTACATTGCGTGCCTTTACAAAAGAAACATCTCTATTCAATATTTGGAAGCATACTGGAATTTTAATTTTGTTTAATGGGTTCTGGAAAGTACAGATCTAAATAATATTACTGGATCAATGTAGGCTTGTGCAAATTATTGCCAGCCAAAAATCTCCAAATCCATTTTATTTCCTAGTTCACCATTTCCCTGAAGGTTCTTGTTCTTTTATACCAAAGTAGGTCTGCTGAGCTGGTAAGGATCACGAGATCATAGTTCTATTTATAGAAATGCATTTTCATTTAAAAGGGATTAGATCACCACTGTTCATGAAAAAAGGTCAAATGTGTATTTTAAAGTAGACCTGTTTTCATTATATGAATAACACCTAAGAGTGATTTAAAGAGTTTTTACTTTAGAGGAGTGTCCTCTTACTCTTTTAATAGTAACAAGTCCAAATTGATTTGAACTCTGTGTAACATTCTGGAAGTGAGCCACTGTAAAAAGAATTAGCTTTTAAAGAAAAAAGTCAAGTTGTGGCCTAAACTGCTAAGGATAGTAACAACGTAAGACCATATACTATTAACAGTAACACTGATAATTTTGGAAATGCTGTCATTTGTCAAAACACTGGAAAGTTATTTTCTGTGTTTAAACTACGTAAGACAGAACTGATTCTTTCAAACATATACAACACAATATTCTTATACTTCCGACTGTACACAGCTTATTTGTTCTCACATTGGTAATAAGAAGACAATGCTTCAAATCTTCTCGGATAAAATCACCAAGATGTGTGAGAAAATCTTGTTTTCAAATTTTACTTGTTCACTATAAAGTCTTTGATATTCCAGTTCATTATAGAGCCTTTTAATTCTTCTGGGAAAAAACAAATAGAAGTATAGACATGTTTATTTCTCCTTTTCCTTAAACATAAGAATGTAAAACCTGACAACTCCTATGGGATCAGAAAGGCATGTCATCTCTCTCAGTATAGTATCTTCAAACAGCTTAAGGAAATGTTACTTTGTAGTACAGAAGCCTAGCTGGTTTCACTGTATTTCTCCAGGTGTAAAATCAATGATTTCATCGTCATCACCATGGAACTTTGGTTCCTAAAATATGGGCTGTCCATGACTTTTAATTTTATTCTAATTAAAAACTCTTGGTTTTGAAATAATCAGGATTTTTATTTTAGTGATTTTTCCACCATTATTATTATTTATTTCAGCATATCAGCTACAAAGCTGTCCTGATCCTCGACCATTTCGTAATGGTTTTGTTATTGGAAATGACTTTACTGTGGGACAAACTATTTCATTTGAGTGTTTCCCCGGCTACACATTGATTGGAAATTCAGCTCTGACTTGTCTTCATGGCATCAGCCGCAACTGGAATCATCCTCTCCCCAGATGTGAAGGTATGTTCCAGGTGACGTATAAACCCTTCATCATCTGAAAGTCTTCCTAAGACTGTTAACTGAACTCCTTTGGGCTTTTTGATTTACAGAGGCCTGTATTTTTACAGTGTGGTCTTTACAAAGGAAGTATTCAATTTTGCACATTAAAATTTTAGCAGAGAAGCTGAAATGTTTTGTAGTATGAAATCTCTTAAAATTTACCTGGGATAATAAGTTTACTTTTGGAAGGTTAGTCTTTAAGCCTGGAATGTGGAAACCCATGATCCTTTTAATCTAGGTGAGGCAATAGAGTAAAAACTCTGGACTAAATTAAAATAAAAGGCTTTGAATTTGAATTTACCAATTCTGGACACTTAAGTTCTTTCTTATCAGTTAGAAAGAAATATTAAAGGTGGTCTAGAGTAAAATTGTCCTCCAGCCAGTGCTCTGTGAAATCATTTGTACTTACGCTTTTTTTGAATGGAATTTTTTCAATTACATTTTTTTAACCGTTTATACTTTTTTTTTCATTTGAGCTTGAAACAAATAAGAAGGTTCAAGAAACTGTGACTTGCACTCAGCTTTAATTTTAAGGCAACAGAATGACTGTGATGATTCTGTAGAGCTGTTTATCTCTTCCCTAGCTATGCTGAAGGGAACCTGTCTCTAAGCAGCAGGCCAGAGAAGGTCAGTCCTCCACTTAAAGGCCTAGCTTCCCTCTGTATTGAATGGTAAAACTCAGCATTGAAAATGCGATCCTCACTATCATGTAGAAGAGAAATGCCCCAATAACGCCCCCCCAAAACAACACAAAACCTCATCTCCAAAAAAGCTCAAAAGCCAAATGCAACCACCCAAATAGAAAATAAAAAGCTCCCCTGTTTTCTGGATTTTTTTCATTATATTTTGTACCTGATACCCAAATGTAAGCACTTAAATTAGAAGCCTCATTATTCAAAATTCCTTCTGGAGTCAGTGAGCCTTAGGAATTTCTGGGGGATGTGGTAGCTAAATTAGGACCTAACTGGTGCTGAATTCAGAAGGGGAAGCCTTATCATATAAAAGAGAGATGACACCTAGACTGTCTTATTTTTGAAAGGGGAAGAAGTTAATTCATTATAACTAAGTATCACCACCCATTTTCTGGATCCTGTGGAATAGTAATGTCTTCATAGTTCATGTCTTAACTGCTAAACACTTAGCTTTTCTTGTTAGTTAGTTCTAGCTGTATTTTCTGTGCCTCACAATCAAAACTATTTATTGAATGCAGTGATTCTGTTTCTTTGAAATATCCTACTGGAACCTATAATTTAATTAGTAAATTCTAACGTGTCCAAAGCATGTTTTTTCTCTGAGTATCAATTTTGATTAAGTTCCTGAACAGTGGCTGGATATTCTTTGTTTCTACTTGATTTGATGCAAAAAATAAAGACAAAAAAATCCACCACCTTGATAATAGAAATCTAAGATGCATGTTTGCTGCATGGTTACAGACTGTCAACACTACTCAATTCCTAGACAAATTTCTTAAATTACATGGGATTTTGTGCAGATACTTACTGTGGTATTTTTAGTAAAGGGTTTGTGACATTTTTATATGCTACAGATATTTCTGAGATTTTGTTTTCCTTATTGTTGCAGCAAAAGGATAATGAGTTGTCTTCTAGTTCTACTTGGTTTGATTTGAGATAAAGGCTTTGTGTTCAAAAGCATTAAAATGAAGTTGGCTTTTTTTGTGTATGCCTAGTACCAGAAATACACGTCATGTCTTAAATTTGTATTTGCTTTAATGTCTTTATTGTAAGACAAAATATGCTTGTTTAATTCCTCAGATTTCTTGAAGCAGATGATCTGAATTAAATATGACTAAACTTGCTTTCTGTTTAAACAGTTTTGTTGTCTTCTTGCATCTCCATGCACCTAATATTCCTTTAGTCTGTGCTCAGCATCATCTAACACTCTGACCCTTCTTAACTCATGTCCCGTGCTCTAATCTGTTTGGATTATTTTCCCTCTCCTTTTCCAAGAAATCTTGTTGCCTGACAGTCATTAGACCATGTCTTCACTTCCCTAAGACCTGTCTGCAAAACTATTTCTGTCTGTAATGCTTAAACCCCCTTGAGCCTTTAAGGTTAAAGCTGAAGAGAGGCAGTGCCCAAGGTGTTGAGTCTGAATGGTTGAAGTATCACTATGGAGGCCCCCTCACCCTACAGTTCAGCACCAAAGTGTATGAACATAAACCATAACACATGCTTTTGCTAAATACAAACAATGCATGATTCCTATATGTCAAACCTATATGTCAAAACTTCTCTGGTTAGAGATTTTTAGAAATCAGTATTTTAGAAAATCTGTTTTTCCATACCATGCACCCTGGGGAGCGGGCAAAATAAATGTATGCAAAATAAAGCAAATTATACCATTTTAAGCTTTGTTTACTTTTCCAGAACTAGGCTTGTATAACATTTCTCTTCTGTAATAACTGGGTGGTGTCATATTCAACATACATTTGAAGTCTATGGAGAAAATAATCTAATTTGGAGTGATAGTTTTCCATAAATACATTGTTATGAAAGTTCAGAATCTGTATGGTCACTCTTACACTGTATGATATCTAAAATAGTACTCTTCAACATGAATTACAGAGTGGACTCTTACTTTATCTACCAGAATTTATATCCACAAAAGCAAAATTACTATTCATACTATTGGACACAATGTTTTAATTTTGAAGTTCCCCTCTAATCTTCACCCACCCTCAACTTTTTATGTGCCTTCTTTCATGTGTTAATTTTGGTTGGCTACCTTCTTGTGACTGCACATGAAAACCATTACTGTGATTTGTTGCTAATTTGTAGCTGGAATTTACACAAAGCCCTAACAAAGTAATTTTCAGTTGTGCGGGGAATTTCACCCTATATGTGTATATATTTCTTTAATTCCAGTTCTAATAGTATTTTTGACATGAGAATTATTGTTTAATTTTAACTTTTATATTTGACCAGTGCTGTCAAAATAGACTTCTGACCCTGCACAAAGCTGAATAAGATCTGTTTTCTTTGTACAGGAACAGTCATATACAATGTAGTTATAGTGTACCAAATGTGTTCAAAACTAGGGCTTTTATATAGTCTAAGTAGAATGCAAAAAGCATTTACTGTCTATTTTTAAAAAGTGTCTTTTTTATAGCTCTGTGTGGAGGAAACATAACTGCAATGAATGGCACCATATACTCTCCAGGATACCCTGATGAGTATCCAAACTTTCAAGACTGCTTCTGGCTTGTAAGAGTACCACCTGGGAATGGAATCTACATCAATTTCACAGTTCTCCAAACAGAGCCAATATATGATTTCATAACTGTCTGGTAAGAAAACACTTTTAACATTTATTTAATCTCCACGTGACACTATGTAACCAAATATGAATTTAAAAGAATATATTTGTGATTTTCCCCTTGAAACTGGTCTTCTCTCTAGGAGAAATGACTGAGTTACACCAATCCATGATTTTCAATGGACCATTCTCTAGAGATAACACTGGACAAGAAATTAAAAACAATAATAGTGTTTCTCAGTTTGTCAACAACAACAACAACAAAAAAACATACAGAGGTATGCTGTAATTGCCCACCAACAAACAAGATAAAAAATACTTAAGAAAGGAATGATAAGAAGTTTCAGATGTGTGCATTAGTGTTTTAGAAAAGGAGTATTAGAAACTAAAGTAGGGCAAAACTTTATTCACTTCTTCCAAGTTGCTTCTTTTATTCTTAAGAGTACATAAAGCAAGAGGCTCTATTTGCATTTGTCTATGACAAAAAGAATTGAGCTAACACTAACTGTAAAGAAATTATATTCTCTGTGTGCTTGAATCCATGTCTGTCATGGCTCTGCATGATGACCCTCAGCAGCAGCACATCACATTAATCCCTCCACCACATATTTGAAGACATTTAATAGCTTTAGTCCTCATTTGTACATATATGTAAAAAATTGTATTATATGCATCATGACCATTTAATTATGTAGCTTATACCACTTCTGAGATACTATTTATCTATAATGTATGTCAAAAATTTTATAGCAGTCTTCAATGCAAAAATACCCATTTTATTCCCAATTCAGGTGCTTCAGAGCATACAATTTCCCTGTTAAAACAGAAGGGAAAGGGTCAAGATGCCATAGACAAATATATTACTACAAAATTTTCAGAATAAAAAAAATCTGTATTTTTTATTTTGAAATTTATTTCTTTTAAAATATATTATACTAATAACTATAAAAATAACTTTAAATTTAAACTTCTATTGCTTAATATTTGATGATTCTAATCTGGAAGGAAGCAAGATGAACATTTAATACTCTTGTTTCATGATACTGTCCTCTGTACAGTTCCACTGTTGTTTAGTATTAAATTAGATTTATTTTTTCTATTGAAACGACTATTTAATTTTTCCATAAGGTAGCAATGATCTTACCAGCAGTACATGTATTGTCTAAATCATAATAAATAGTACAAAATAATATCAATACATTCATATGAAGAAGGATACAAGAAATTAATCAACTGCATATCATACTCAGTTTTGGTTAAAGCTACCAATAATTATATTAATACTTACCTGAGTCAAAAAGACATGACCATTTATATAAAATTCATATCACAGCATATTGATTGAGAAAACTCTGAATCACTCATAAAAATAAACTTTAAATCAATTCTTATCTATCCATATATACTGTAAGCTATAAATGATAGCATTAAAATAATCATGGGGAGAAAAGCTGGGTTAAAAATGCTGACATTAGAGCATACCTGAAAGTAGTTTAGAATAAGCATTGCAAATAAAATGTGCATTTATTAATGTCAACATGCAGTTTTCAAGGGGAATCTTATATTCAGTAGTCTGTAAGCATTTGGGGTTTATTTTTGCTAAAGCAAATATTCATGCTTTTCAAATTATTCTATTAATTAATTCTAACAACACTATTTATCTCTTAATTTTCCTAGAAATTAGCAGATTCAAAAGACTGGGGGACATGAACAGTATTAGTTTTATTTATTTTCTGACAGCCACATTTGAAAGTATAGAGACACAAATGTGATCAGAGGTTGTGGCAAGTAGATGCAGTACAATCACAAATTCAGTAATTTTGAGTTGGCGGCAATTTTTTTAGAAAATAAGAATTTGACTTTAAAAAGGTGATTGAATTAGTATTCAGTCCACATACAGGATATGAAAAGGTCTTCAGCCCTTGATGTCTGTTTTATCTTATTTTAGTTGTCTCATGCCTTTTAGTATAATCTAGGGAAAATCTACTGTATTCACTTAAAATTTGGAGAAAATATACAAATTTTTTGGACCATAAAAAGAAAAAAAAAATATTCTGTTTGTTTTTCTTAGGGATGGACCAGACCAAACTTCTCCTCAAATTGGGCAATTTAGTGGCAACACTGCATTAGAATCAGTCTATAGTACTTCAAATCAGATTCTGATAAAGTTTCACAGTGATTTTACTACCAGTGGCTTCTTTGTACTCAGTTATCATGGTAAGTGTGACAAATTAAACTTCTTCACTGTTTATACTGGTCTCTGGAGGAAGACAAGTCATAAAAAAAATCAGTTGATTTTTCTAAGATTTACTGTTATTAATATGATTGACCACTACTAGGGCAATGCAAACATATGGAAGACTAGCATGAATGCTGAAAATAAGTCATTTTCTTGGCCAGATATTAAATTACTTTTACTATTACAAACAAAAATAAAAAGACTACACTATAAAGAGACATGAACCACGAAGGCAGCACCCAAACCCTAAAGTTCAAGGTGCACATACTCTTATTTTTTACAATGCTTATAAAATTCCTTTGAAACCTAAAGGTTTTTGGAGGACATTAAATTTCTTTTTGGCATTTGGATATTATTAAGTAGCTGTTGTTTTTGTAGAGATATCAATGATAATGAACTATACCTATGACATATTGTTTCCTATCCTATATAGTTCAATGAGAGTGAACTACATAGTGTAGTTAACATTAATCTGCCCTTGAATTCAATACTGACTGAATGAAAATGTTTCTGAATTAATTGACCAAATTTTACACCTTTTTGTAGTCATCCAGACCCTCGGTGGCCAAGTGTCTTTTACATTGCTATAATTACAAGGAAACAGATTGAGAAGTAAGGCTGGGTTTAGGTGCTTTGTGAATGCCCATTGGATTGAACATCCTAGGAAACACGAACAGACTACATCCTGTTTTCTGGATCCTGGTCAAATTTTGTGACTAGGAGACTTTCTTTTTGACTTATTAAAGACAGTGGTGGATACAGATAGACAGAACTTATGGGATTAAAAGAATTTAAAGCTAAGCAAAACAGGAGAGAAAAATACATAAAGCCTACAATGAGAAAAAAACACCAGCAGTTGACTGTGGAGTAGAGACTCCAGCTAGGCAGAGAATCAGAATTTCCATTCCAAATCTTGGCATCTAAATTGCATGTATCAACTTGCAAAGGACAAAATGACATTTTCTGTTCATTAGTGAGTCCACATGTATTGATATCTACTAATATATCAGTATATGACCAAACATATGCTTAAATGCTCATGGAATCCTAGAATTATTCTGATTGGAAAAGACCTTTTAGATCATCAAGTCCAACGATAAACCAAACACTGCCAATTCTACCACTTAACCATGTTGATTAATAGCACATTACATGTCTTGTAAGTACCTCCAGGGATGGTAACTCCACCACTTCCCTGGGCAGCCTGTTCCAATGCTTGGCAACCCTTTTACACCGTTTTACTAATATCCACTCTCATGTGGAGTAACTTGAGGATATTTCTTCTGGTCTAGTAATTTGCTAGTATTGAAGTGTCTCTAAAGATCTTTTACTTGTTTCTTTTGTTGTGAAAATTGTCATATCACAGGTGTGGGCCCTAATGTGCAATAAAGACCAAATTGAGCAGCACAAAGATTACTTGTAAAGAAACTTAAAATGATTTTTGTACTAATGTTGTCAAGATAAATAAATCTCTCTGTATCTTGGAGTCTATGATCCTTCACATCAGTGAAACAAAAATTATAGTAATAAAGGCAAGGCAGTCAAGCAGTCAAATAAAGGCAAGGAGTCAAATGTATTTAAAATAAATAATTTTGGGATTAAAATTAATGTTACCCTAAAATGAGAGACATTTGAGATAAATTGTATGACTTCTTTATTGAATCCATTTTTAATTGTGTTCTTGAATTTTATTATTATTTTTCTTAAGATGCAAACAGCACAGTTGTTTTGTGTTTAATTGGTGTGTTTTATTTTAAATTGCATTATTCTAAGGCTTTATGACTCACTGATTTAAGTAGGTCTTCATTACATGATTGAATAAAAGAACTGTAATAGGAAGATATCAAATGAGGGTGATTCATTGGTAACAAAAGGTCTTACTTATGGTGTAAATTTGTGATTTTCAAAAATTTGGCTAATTAGAGTACTAAAGGATCTAATCACACAAAGCGGCCAAGAATGTGTATTTCTGAAACTGAACTGTCATCTGCCATGAGTAGATGATATTTTGTGCTAAAGAGAAATGCTATGAACCAATGCTGTATGAAAATGTAATAGTAATGAAAGCCAAGCATACTTCATCCTGAACATACACTTTAGGACAGGGAAGACTCCACTGCAGGTAAAAATATATCAAAGTGATTTCTTTTGACAGATTTCTGTCCTAATTGTATTAAGATAAAATCATATTTTGTCTGTCTCCAAACGTGGGCCCATTTTCATTGGCTCTCTGGGGAGAAAAAATCAGTCTGTACCACTTCTGCATACACTTCCTGCTTATCTTTTTATTTATTTCACATGGTTATATTGCCTGGCTGTTGCATCATGTGCTAAATCTCAGGAAATTATTTTGGGTGAAACCTCAAATGAGCATTTTGAAAGCAGGGTTATTCTCTGACACTATCTGCAGGCGATGTGTGCTCCACAACTGTTTATTTATTTAGGGAATTTCACATTCAAAATGCTTCTGTCCATTAGTTATGCTGCCTCTGTGTAGAATCTTTGGGATTCCAAACATGTATTTATTACAAGGTTTCAAAAGTGGAAGAGTTCAACAGTAAAATTGTATTGTAAAAAAAAAAAAAAAAAAACTAAACAAGACAATGACTGAAAAATAAAAAAATATTTGCTTTTTGACTGGGATTGCTCAAGTAAGAAAATTGGCAACAACTTCTAAACTTCCTATGTTATTTATGAAGAGAGTTTTGCCACTAAAACAAAATAATTAATTGAGAATGCAGACAGAACTTCCAATGTTTTAATTTCTTTTCTTTTGGTTCTTTTGAAAGTTTCAAAATAAATTGAGTTTTTATGTTTATTGTGCTAATGTGGATATTAAATCAGTTATTGCATGGCTATGATAACTATGTGTGAGAATGTCAACTGTGCTTTGTTCTTCTTTATAGCCTATCAGCTCCGTGTCTGCCAGCCTCCAGCAAATATACCAAATGCTGAAATTCTAGCTGAGGATGATGAATTTGAAATAGGTAATGTTAAAAAAAAAAAAAAAAAAAAAAAGAAGCAGAATTTTTTTATGAAATAAACTTGCTGTGCACATGGTGCTTTTGTGCTTTTCAGAATGGAAATCATACTTGCAATGTTTTATATTTTTATTTGAAAACACATTTTTTAAGAAGTCATTCCTCTTCCCTATGTATCCTGAATTCCACCTATGTTTAAGCGATTACATATAAGTAATACAATAACTCTTGTAACAGATTTAATTTTAAAATACATTTTTCTTACTGTTTAATAAAAAATGTTGTATTACACTGAAACAATCAAAACCCATAAGAAACCATGTAGATAATGGCATATTCTATACCACAATTAAGATTCTGTGACCTAAAAAGTAAAATCAAATTTATAAAACTTATGAAGATCAGAGAAGCGGATGACATTTTGACTTTCTGAGAGATGTCAATAATATTACTTATCCACATATATTTCAAAGAAATATGATTTGTATGATCTGATTTCAGATGTCTGGTCAGCTAGTTTTGCTCATGTGACGGCAAAGAAAATATTTTTTTTTGTATATGCACCAATATATGATTAGTTATATAGGACACAAAGAGAAATTACTTTTTTTTTTCCTTTTTTTTCCTGTAATATGGACCAAAGAGAACTGCTGGGATATGCAAGTTTTTACTTTTATTGGTACATAAAACTATATGAATTTTAGGTTTCTTAATTAAAAGAAAATACAATTTCTTATTCTGAGTGCCAAATCTAGATAGCATCAACAAATCCATTTGCTATTTAATTTTTTCCCCTCAGGATTGTATGAATTATTGAATTGATCTTAGACCTTTATTTAGTTCAATAATGGTTATCCTATAAATTATATTGCTTAAAGCTTTGTGGACATTTGGTTCACATAGCATCAGTCAAACCCAGACAACTTAGCAAACTATCTAACAAATAATGTGGTGGAAAGAAGTGATAGATGCGGCACAGTGTGCAACTCAAAGCTCATTTACCATATTTCTTAGACTAATCAAAGTTGTTTATGCCAGAGGTCATTTAGCCCATTGTATAATATGGTGGTAAGAAACTTCATTAATCAATAATGTTTTCAAAGCTGAAAGTCCCAATTAATTGCTGTTTAATGCTTCTTTTGTTTGTTTGTTTGTTTGTGTTTTGCCCTGTGTTGTTTTTCTGAACAGGAGACATAATAAGGTACCAGTGTCAGCCAGGCTTTACACTGGTTGGTAATGAGATTCTGACCTGCCGGCTGGGGGAAAGACTTCAGATGGATGGAGCACCGCCTACTTGTCAAGGTTTTTTTTCCTTTTTATTTTCCTGCTGCCAAACCAGTTCATTGGTGATTCCTTAAGTAACTTCTACATCTCTTTACATAAGACAGCATACTGAAACTATTTCAGACTTTTGACAATTTATCCCAATATATCACTCATTGGTTTTCTTCACATATGTCAGATATTAAAGCAAAATAGTAATCTTTTAATGAACTTCATAAGCTGAAAGGACTACTACTCTATGAAAATAATTTTACATTCCCTTTTTTTTTTAAAAGATTCTGGTAAATAATGAGACTTTCATTTTCTCTACAACATAATAGTATGAAAATTTATATGGGAATTTTCAAAAATGCCAAATTAACATAGCATGGATTTGAGTGAACAAGCTCACAAAATAAATGTTCAGTGCAGTTTTAAGTACTTGCATTTTTTATCCAACATGTTCTAAAAAACAGGTTTTCTGCATGTGTGTGTGCATGTGTTTGTTCACTTTTCCTCTTATTGAGAATTGTGAACAGAGAGATAACGCCATCTCATTAAGTTCAAAACTATTATAGTCCTGCCAACCACTAACATTACACTTTAAACCAGTCTTTATTAAGCTGAAATTTGATGTGTTATGATAGAATATAATTTTTCCATAATTAAAAAAAAAAAGAAAAAAAGATTTTTTTCTTTCATACCAAACTATTAGGGAACAAATGAAGACAGGCCGTGCACATACTTCATTAAAAAAATGGAATCTCTTTGAAGTTCCAGTGATGGGCATGAGTTTATGTTTTCCTACTAATTCTTCCATTTATATCTGGAAGGATAGATAAGTTTAAATTACAGTTATAAGCATGTATGACAAAGCCTTTTCAAGAAAAAAAGACCAAATAAAAACATCACAACCTCATAAAAGTATAAGTTATGTAAACTAGAGCCATTTTGAATTCTGCTAGTTTCTGTGATATTCCCTTCTGATCCATCTGTTCCTGAGCTTAATTTCCAATATCTACAGCAGGATTAAAATTCTTTCCCAAATCAGTCATAATAAGTGTGTTTGATTTACATTTGTATTATATGAAAAACTGCCATTTGTTTTTTCTACCAAACTGATGTTTTGGTGTGTCCTTCTCCAGTAATTTTAATTTGTTAGTATATCCATAAAATATTCATTATGAAAGATTTATTTGGCACTAGTAAATTAATTGTGAATAAATCTACTACATTTACAAGTAAAACTTTAATATTTTACTGTTTCTTAGCAACTTCTAAAGTTATAAAATGGTGCATGCTATAGATGTTAAGAAATTAAACATCAGCATATTAATTTTTAGGACTTCATTATTACTAAAATATTCACCTAAGCTTTCAACTGAGAGTTTAAAAAATCTTACATAAATATACTTTTTTTCTCCATTCCTGGAAAGCTGGAAATGTCTACTCTTACAACTGAATAAGCTGTTTTCCCCTGATTTTATGCACAAAGCTATGCAGAAGTCAAAGTCATTCACAGCAGTGAGCCTAGTTCTTAAAAATGCAAAGTCAAATTGAAATGTGAGCTTCATAAGAACTTTTACACTGATAATTTCTGAAAATCCAGGCATTTAGTTAGATACAAATGTGTCTAGAAATAGTTTCCAACACCCCAATTTAAATATAAGTTCCAACTTGGCAGACATTTAATAGGTGGAAAACTATAGTAACCTCCAGGCATTGATTTAAATGTTAAAATGATGCAATATTAGGCAGGGCAAATAAAGACATATGTGCCAGTCCTGAGGCATCCTCTCAGTGTGTGTTGCTGCAGGCATATTTGTATTCAAGGCAAGACCCAAGACAAAAACTCAGGAATGATGACTTCTGTTACCTTACTTAATCTTTTATCTGTCAGATATGAATGCTAAACATTGGTTCCAATGCTTAATATTAAATCAGTGCTCTTATAATTTCTGCTTAAAGCAGAATGAAATTCACATGGTCTTCAGATTCACAAAATTAAAAAGACAATTGCAAAGGAATTTGTCAAATTGTGTTAAAAATGACCAGTCCAACTGGCAACCTAGGATAAACAGTAGCATATTTTCTTTTATATTTATTTATATGATGTCTAAGTTTGAAAATCACTGTATGTAAGTTAAATTTCAGTAATGATAGATGAATAGAGAGCTTTGTGGAATATAAAGGCAGCAAAAACGTATGCCAAAAATTTCTGTCTCTCATGATTTTACTATATCACATTGGTCTATGGATAAGCTGCCATACTTCACTGTGCAGAGTATAACACACTACATAGAGTCACTTTCATGGAAAAGTCTCAGTTCTTCTGTTGGTTCATATTAGTATTAGTTTACTAATTCTTTTCACTGGGTAGAGCATATGTTTGTGTTTGAACTTAATTCTGTTATTCCTGATATTTTAACCTTGTGCATATGTTATATGCTTTAGACAGTGTAAAGTGATATTTGATTGAATTTTTCTTTAGTTTTGACTTGAGATAAATTGATAGCTACATTCAAAATTAATCCATAAGTAAGTCTGAAAAATGCTGCTGAGCAGAATTTAAGTAACAATATATTACTCTCAAATCTAATGTATTGCAGAAAAATATATGAGACAATTGAGGAATTCCTTAAAAAATGAAGCAAACTATAGTTAATATTTATTTGGTAATTTTAATTATTACAAGTTAGTTTACATCATAGTCAATACTATGTAAAATAATGTGATTTTTTTCTCTATTTTTCTCTGGTGTGGGTCAGTTGGATGAGCATTTCTTAACATTCTTGTGGATTTCCTTTAGGTGTGAAAATAATCACTCAATTCCAAGTGATTAGCCAATTTTTATCATCTTATTTAGTTAAAATAGAGTATTTTCCAAACAAAGTATGTAACTTTGTCTTTAATTTTCCTTTAAATTAGCTTCTACTTTCAGAACAAAAGGAAAATTTCAGAGTAAGATGATTCAAACTGTATTTTGCCTCAGAGTAGGGGGACCCTGAATAAATTCTTTAATGGTGACTTTTAACTATATCTCAGATACATTTTCTCTGATTCACATAAAACTTTGCTACCCAATCCCTAAGGGAATCTCTTTAACAGAAACAAGTCTTCAAATACTCTATGAAATTCCTGAGGGATGATTAGCTGAAAATCCTGAAATTAAGGACAGTTTGCAAGGCAAAACCAGCTCCAAATAAATTAGTGCAGCCAGAGTACTGTTATGCTCTTCCTGCTGCACATTTTTATATACATATATGTCTGTATGTACATATAGAGCTGAGAGGATTACTTTGTTCATTTTCTTGAGATATGTGTCGCAACTGGCACAGCACTGTAGTTTGACAGCCAGATTCTAGCCATATAAGTTTTATTAAGTGGGGTGGTGGTGCTGTATTCAATCTCTTCTTCAGTAATTGGAATAAACATAGGACATGAGAAACAACTTTTGAGGTTTAGCAACTATATGCTATTTTCAGCTGAGATACAAATATTTTTTAGAATACAAAGGCAGATACAGATTTTCAAGTTCAGTTTGGATGCCTTTGCAGAGGGTGGGACTGGGTGATCTTCAAAGGTCGCTTTCAACCCAAATATTCTATGATTCTTACAAAGTTTTTTTATGAAGATAAATACTCATTTTCTTTCCCTTTTTCTGCTTTTCTGTGTTATCTCTCTTCATAGTCCAATAACTTTTTCAACATAAAACCTGATTTTTGTGATTAATGAGACAATATTATTTCCAGTGTTCTTGAGAAAACTAAGATCCTATTATTTTTCTCATGTAACTCAGGACTAACTCATTTTCTAGTAGGAGTTAGCTGTCAATATAAGAAGATTTCAAAACACCTCTTTAGCAGTGTTAGGTTCTGAGTATACTGAAGGCCTTTGTTCATATATCATGAAGCAAACACATTTTTTTAAAAAAACTTCCAATAACATGGTAATGTCAACTATTTCTATTTAATGATATTTTTATCTCGTAGACCTAGTGAATCCAGATAAATTCAAAATTAAATCCTTTAATCATATTTTAAATCACCATGTTGCTCAATATAAGGAAATAGAATGAGTAATGCAGTTCTTTTAAACTCGGGAAAATCTCATCAATCACATGAAACAGAAATAATGGGCTTTAGATTTTTTTGCCAATTTTTCTGTCTCACAGTGCTCTGTCCAGCCAATGAAATGCGTCTGGATTCAACAGGCGTAATACTGAGCCCTGGATATCCTGACAGCTACCCAAATCTCCAGATGTGTGCATGGACCATTACTGTGGAAAAGGGTTATAATATCAGCATGTTCTTTGAATTCTTCCAGACAGAAAAGGAATTTGATATACTTGAAGTTTTTGATGGTAACTATAGGATGCATAACTTTGGATGATACCTTGTCTATATCATTGTTTTTTTATATTGCTTCTCTCTAATTACTATTGTTTATGCATAATTTTTCAGTATAAAAATCTTAAGCAATTATTTTGATTTGTTATGGTAAAAAGAGCTGCTGGATTACTTTATTTTAAAATTGTACTGGATGCTATACTTAGAAATAATTTTTGGTTTGGGCAAATATATAGCTTCCAGGTATAACATATTTCAATTTTTTAATTCAAATTAATTTGCTATTTGCTTGGAGGATGTTTTGCATGTATATTAATTGTGTGCATATGGTTTATTGTAAGTTATTTTAAACTTCATAACTCCTTTTTTCCTTCTTTTTTTTTTTTCCTTCCTTTGTACCAAGGACCAAATAGTCATAGCCCATTGCTCATATCTCTCAGTGGGGACTATTCATCTTCTCTAAATATAACCAGCAATGGCCATGAAGTGTTTCTCCGGTGGTCAGCAGATCATGGCACCAATAAAAAGGGTTTCAGGATAAGATATATAGGTATGCAAATGTGACTTTCTATAATGTGCATAAAATTTCAATGTGCAACATTTGTTTATGTGAAAAAGGTAATATAAGCTATGTTTAGTATCCTTAATTAACCAAACTGAAAGGAAATCCAATCTGTTCTGTATATATGAACCTAATGACCCTCATCTTGTGAGGGAAAAAAACCCCACACATTTGCTCTGTAGAGAATTCATAAAAGACAGGGCTTTAAAATGGCATAAGCCAGTACTTATGCTAAAAGAAGCACCTTCCCCCTTTTCGCTCCCATTTATTTGCACTTGTGTGCCTTTTCACACTGGGGTGTTTTTCTAACCAGATCTTTATGCAATTCACCATTAATAATTTTGGTGGGACAGGGGAAAGCATTGCAACAAGGCAGCAGTGAACAGCTATAAAGTGAAAAACCCCTGAAAGGTTTAATTTAAGGTTCAACATTAAAAGCCAGTAAAAAATTTAATTTAAGCAATCAACATTAAAAGCCAGTAAAAAATCTATATTTGAATTTTTTTTTTATGACCAAAGATATGAAATATACACAAGGAAGAGTACTGGGGATAGTATCTGTAGATATTAGAGAAATTATTGGCATAAAGCTTCATTTCGTAAGGTGGATAAAGAAATAAAGAATAAGTATAAAATTCTTAACACTGTGTTTTTTTGGTTTTCCTCGCTTACATTTTGACTAATTCACAATTGAAGAAAAATAATTAGAAATATATATACTGTGAAACCTTATCAGTATCATCTTTCTCTTTAGGAGAGGACAGTTTTCTCAGACTTAAAATGTTTGTTTTTCATTAGGTAAAATTCACTGTTTACTAGAGATAAAATAATATATGGTACCGATTTGCATTTCCCATAGTCCCTTTTGGATTTTTAAAAGAGAAAGAAGAGAAAATTTTTCAAAGTCTTTCCTTACAGGCAATGAGAGAACAGTTCAGTGGCAGACAGGAAATATTTTCTAGTGATCTGTTTCACACAGAAAATACTGGTATGTTTTCTTATACCCTGAGGTAGAGGTCTCTACCTCAGGGTATAAGAAAATATAAGTCAGAGAAAATATAAGTCAGGAGACATTCAGTATAAGGAAGAAAATACTTTCATAGTATGTGGTTCTGAATCTGCTCTTTGCTTTAAAAGGTTTAAAAAATATTTGTTGTAAACAAACAACCATATGACTCCGTTCTGGTCAGAGAAGGTTTCACGTGAGAAAAACATTGACCTGAAGTAAGTCATGAGACATGGAAAGGTGTAAAGAACGAGTGAAGCAGAAGTTCTCTATTTGCTTGAAAAAATTAATATCAAGTTATCAACATTTCTTCAAAGCATAAAGGAATCACTTGGAAACAAACTTCCAGCACAGTTGTCTTTCCTACAAAAAGGGAAAACAGCCTTTATGGCTGGCAGCCAGTAATCAAATTAATCAGAGACCAAATTAAACTTTTATGCAAACAAAATTCATCTTAAAGTGGTTACCAGGTTATAAGAGCCTTTTCTGGTCCACATCTATGACAAGGTAGCCAAACCTAAATTACTTGGTACTCAATGAACAGGGGGGATAAAGGAAACATAGTAAGTAACCAGTATTTAATGTCAGAGTTGTTAAGTACATAAATAATTTCAAAATATAAAACTGTAACTCTTAGAGAAATTTTTTGCTCTCCTAATGAGTTACGATTTTTTTTGCATAGTCTCTAGATAAGACTTCTCTAGGACTTAATGTGTTCGAAATAAATCAACAACTAAAAATAGATTCAGTATTTTTGCCACAGATTTATGGTGATAGTCATAAATATAATTAAAATCTATATTAAATGTTTTACTTCCTGTTAGTTCAATGTATCACAGAACTTAAATTAAAGAACTTATTTAGGACCAGAAAGAAAGGACTATTTAAAATAAGTTATGTTCAGGATGTACTAGTTGTTCTCTTCTTTCAAAATTTTGTATACTACTGAAATGTATCCAACTGCAATAAATTTCATCATAAACTAAAGTTCAATAGCTTATTTGATTTAAAAAGAAGATGGTAAAAAAAATTGCCCCTACCGCAAAGTTAAAGGCAACCATAAAAGTGAGCTATCACTATTTTTTAGAGGCTACTGAAACTGAATCTTTTAAAGAGCTTTTAAAGCTCAATTTTTATCAACTTTATATTTTGTGAAGTTGGTCAATGCATGCGTTATCAGTGCATAAAATGCAACTTTTAGTAATGGTTTTTCAGTGTCCAATCAGTTAAAGAAGAATTTCTCAAGAATTGTTACCTGAATTCTAAACACATATTTTATTCATTTAATGCTTATGTTTAAAGCTCTCTACTGCAGCACCCCAGAGTCGCCCCCGCACGGTTTCATTGTCAGTCAGACAGGTGGACAGCTCAACAGCATGGTTCGCTGGGCTTGCGATCGAGGCTTTCGGCTCATTGGGAAAAGTACTGCTGTATGCAGGAAGTCTCCATATGGGTATTACTCATGGGATGTTCCAGTTCCAGCTTGTCAAGGTAAATCCTTTTATTTAAAAAAATATACTCTGAGAAACTTTCTTTTTCTAACATAAGCCATCAGTTTTCTGACTTAAAATGAATATTTTCAGGGAAATATTTCGTGGTCATACTTCTGTGCCAAAATTTTTCAACCTCATAAAAACAAATGTAGTTTTAAGAAAGAATATTTCAAGAGGAGCTAATAGGACTGACATACAAAAAACAGTGCTTTAACATTTAGTGAAAAATATTTAAGAACTTCATTTTGGTCTAATAATAATTTCTGAAATGCTGGTGTTCTTTGACAACTAATATAACTAAGGTTTTCCAAGGACTGTGTATATTTTTTATGTATATCTTTGGAACTGGAACTATGTTCTGAAGTTTGTGAAAAAGGAATAGGTTTTAATATTTCAGTTTGATTAGCAATATTGCCCAAGCTGACATATAGTGACCAAGCACTTCTGTGATAGATCTATTTTTAGGGAATTTTGGTTATTTCCTATTTGTCATTTTTTCCTGTCAAAATATCTGATGTGACAGTAACTTTTCCTGATATTTTCTCATGTTCTCCTGTAACTAAAAGGTAACTTTCATCAAATCATACAAGGGTTTACTTGGAATGGACCTTAAAGATGTAGTTCCAATACCTCTGGGATGGGCAGGAACACTGTTCACTCAATCAGGTTGCTTAAAGCCAGCCCAACCTGGCCTTGAACAGTTCCAGGGATGGGGCATTCACAACTTCTCTGGGCAACTTTTCTGTGCAAGTTACTACAAATGTGAAATTCAGCTCAAAACTGCTGTAAACTAGAATGTCATTGGGTGACCCTTGGGAGATCTGTTGTTTATATAAAAATCTGCTATCAAGCATTGCTCCTTTGCATCTTGTTTCTTAAAAATTCAACGCTAAGGGACGGATATATTTTTCTTGTGCCACAAGATTGACTGTTAACTTGGATAATATAACTCAAAATTTATCAGGTCACTAGTGGAGATTTTTGAATACTGAAGGAGTAATGAATCTCAATGGTAGATATATAACATCTCAGGTTCAGCTAGAATGTGTCTGACCTATATTTTACTGATTGGTAAAGGAGACAGAATGTGAATTATGTGTATTACATGAATAAGCAATATTGTAGAATTTGTTGGTACTTAGGATTGTAATCAATGCCGTTTACATGTTACAAATATTTTGCAAGTGGATATTAATTTTATGTACTGCTGAATGCTGGCCCTGATGTAACACAGTGGACATTGTTCAGGCAACTCTTGTAATTGTCTTAAAGTTATTATTATTAACGTGCTTTTGAAAGAAGAGGTTAAGCTAGGCCAGTTATGCAGTAAAGAGTGTTATTTACTGAGTGTTATAATACTATTATACTTCAGTTATGCAAGCATATAGTTATCATTTTAGAATGGATAGATTTGCCTAATCTGCAATCCAAGCTATTGAGGAATTTAAGAAGTAATAAACATGGTCACATATTTTCATTTTAGTGTCATAGAATTTTTTTCTTTCTTTGGTAATGGCAAGTGAAATGGTAGTTTTATCAGATGTTCAGTAAAAGGTGGAAGATGGACATCCTCATTTAATTAGTTTGTCACATTTTTATCTCACTGGGGTCATGTCCTCATACCCTCTAAAGCTTTGAATTAAATTATAGTTTCTCGGGATCTTCATTTTCTTTATCACAATTTTCTTATTTTCTTCTAAATGTATGTTTGTCTCTAGTGGCCAATAGATAACTGTAATAGTCGTTAGGTGTATGTTTTCATGGTTGCCAAGACAGGGTGATAGCAAATTAAAAAAAAGTTTTCTATGATCTTTTCAGCAGAGCATGCCTGTATGGTGGGTTTTGGGTTTTCTTTTTCTTAAATTTCCATGTCATATGCAAGGATTTTCTTTTCATGGCAATGCAAGAATATTTTAACATTGATTCTAACACCTCTGTTCTGCGAGTTGTTATAGGATCGGTGCTTTACCTGTGTCTTAGCTGTGATTATTAGCTTCAGTACTGTGCCACACAGCTGTTATATTGCTTATGAAGCAAATCAGTTTTATGTCAGATCAGCTCCCAGTAGGGGCAAAAATAGATTGCACTCTTTTTTCTCCAAGTATTTATACATAGTCTGAGAGGATTAACCTTCCTGTGTGGGTATGATAGGTACTTTCTTAGGGCTCAAGATTTGACTTCAAAGTAAGGTACTTCAAACTTAAATAGGGCTTAAGGTACTAAGCCCTTTTTTTTCACTTTTTTTTTTTTTTGGACCTGACCTACATTAGATATATGGTTTTAGAATGTGGAAAAGGGTTCATTTTTATTTTTATTCCCAAAAAAGACACAGCATTATTTAGAATCAGATCTTCTCTTGGTACATTACTTTTGTTAAAGAAAAGAAATAAAATAGTAGCTTATACTTTTATTTGCAATTTTCAACTTTCTTCTCTAAGAGATAGAGGAGCCAGCAAGGAGACATGCTATGCTGGATCTTTTCTCAGCAAGGAGCAGGGGCTGATGGGGAATGTAAAGCTGAAGGGTGCAGTGACTGTAAAATTATAGAGTACAAAATCCTTAGAGCAATGAGAAGGGTGGATGCTAGCGAGCCTTGACTTCAGATGAGCAGAATTTGGACACTTCAGGGATTTGCTTGGTAGACTACCATGGAATAAAGCCTTAGATATAAGAGTGGACCACGATAACTTGTTAATAGTCAAAAGATCACTTCTTCCAAGCTCAGAAATGCTTTGTCCTCAGAAATGTTGTCGAAGTCAGGTAGAAACTTACGGACACCTGCCTGGATGAGCAAGGAGCTCCTGGACAAAACAAAATGCAAAAACAAAGCCTAGAGAGGGTGGAAGGGAGGACAGGCATCCTGGGAGGAATACAGACAAATTGTCCAAGCAACTGTGGATCAGGTTAGGAAAGCTAGAGCCCTGATAAAATAAATCTGTCCATGGTTGTCAAGGGAAACAGAAACAGCTTCTAAAGATATATTGGTGATAAAATGAAGGCGAGGGAAATTGTGGGCCCTCTCCAGAAGAATACAGGAAACCTGGTTACCTGGGACATGGAGACAGCTGAGGTACTCAGCAGTGGGTTTGACTCAGTCTTTGCTGACAAGTTCTTCAGTCTCCCTTCACAAGTCATGGATGACAAAGATGAGGGCTGGAAGACAGGAAACCTGGAGAGGGACTTTTTACAACGGTATACAGTGATAAGATAGGTGGGAATGGCTTTAAAATGAAAGAGGATCAGTTCAAATTACACATCAGGAGGAAAGTCCTTATTGTGAAGGTGGTGAAGCACTGGAACATGTTGCCCAGAGGAGCTGTAGATGCCCCATTCCTGGAAGTGTTCAAGTCCAGGCTGGACCGGGATTTAAGCAACCTGATCTAGTAAAAGATGTTCCTGCCCATTGCAGAGGAATTGAAACTATATCTTTAAGGCCCCTTTCACCCCAGGCCATTTTATAATCTTATGATTCAATATTTTCAAAAGGGTATTTTCTTTCTGCTCTCCAGGTGGAAAAAATAGAATATTGAAAGGTAATTTTAGTCATTTGCCAGAGGTCACAAAGTACAACTGATGGAAGAAATCTGAACATAAACTATATTAATGTTTCTCAGACTGGTGCCTTACTAATTCAACCATGCTTGTCATATTTTTTCCAGATATTTTCTATTACCTTTTCTTTATTATCATCCTCATTTTGAATTGTTAGCTGCAGAGTTATGAACCATTGTTCTTTTTTTTTACTTCCTCTGTCAAACTGCAAAAGCTTCATTGGATTCAATTCCCTAAAATCTTAAGAGAATTTATTTGCATGCTTAAAACATACATTAATGAGTTAAAAATTAATTTTTATGAATTTAAAACTAGTGATTTTGCAGTGCATAAGCTCTCTGAGGTCAGTGAATACTTATATTGAAGACATTAAAACTTTGTCTTTTTCTCTACTCAGCAATATCTTGTGGGATTCCTAAAGCTCCACTAAATGGTGGGATATTAACTACAGATTACTTAGTTGGCACCCGTGTTACTTATTTTTGCAATGATGGATATAGGCTATCAGCCAAAGAGCTTACCACTGCAGTCTGCCAGCCGGATGGCACCTGGAGCAATCACAATAAAACACCTCGCTGTGTAGGTGAGTAACATGTAAAAAGCCTTGGGTGAGTAAAAGCCTGTCTGTACATTTTGTGTATTTATCCAGGGCACAAATCTTAAACTTTCATCTTCAGGTTACTTTAATCTATGAATTACTGCTGGTGTTAAATTATTATGAAATACATATATGAAGTACATGTAACTAAGACATGCTGAAACTTAACAGCATCAAACTAATAATTAATTTACAGTTAAATCAAAGTTAATGTTTGCAGAGCTTTTCTGCGAAAAGTCATCTCTTTAGTGAGAGCTGCACAATTCATATACTCTTAACAAACTCTTTTTACTATACAGAATTGCAAAACCTGTGATAATTGTTTGAAACTGGTGCTTATTATTTATATTCATCCCACCATTTTAGTCCTGCACCATCTAAACTTGGGGGAACATCACTGGAGAGAAAATGCATTTAATTCCCCAAATGAAGTGGATGTCAGCAGTTACAAATGGGATATGAAAACCTAGGTGATTGTAAGAGCAATACAGGGATGTCAGTGTCTCATGCACATTAGGATTTGAATTATCTCACCCAGTGAAACTTGGAAATGAAAACAAATTAAGACTGGAGTATTTTTCAAGGATTTATTCTTTCTCCTTTTTTTCCTTCTTGTTCTTGAAAATGTCATTCTGTCATGAATTTTCCTCTTTCTAAAGAACCAATAAAAATAGAGAAAAACATAGTGGGAAAAATTGTTATGCTTCTTATATTATTTTTTATTCTATTACTGTTGTAGAATGTTTTTGTTCCATTTCTGGAGGCAAACCACTTAGAATAAAGAAATGAGACAAAAATATATAGCTGTTAAAAAAACAACTTGGATATGGATATTATTTTTTCTGTCACCAATGTGTAGGCTCTCAAAAAACTCTTTCGTATCTCATAGAGTTTATCTGTGTAGAAAAATAATTTCTCAATTTAAATGTACTTAAAACTTTAGTAAAAAATTCTGGTGCCTGATGTAAAATGTCACAGAAGTTCCACCTATAGTGAATTCAACCATGGTATAGCTCCTATCTACACCAGCTGCATCACTCTGCATACACAATCCCTTCTCTTTCTGGATAATTATTAATTAAATGAGACAACTCATACCTACTAACCACAGCCTTAGTTCTCAGAGATTGTGTCACCGTGTTTTAAATACATTTTTTGATTAATAATGGTACAGATTTTCCCAATTTGCCTGTACTAGGCCACCAATAACTACGTCTTTTTATTATTTTGGAAGTTGTTACATGTCCGAGCATCAATTCTTTTACCCTGGAACATGGAAGATGGAGAATAGTGAATGGTTCACACTATGAGTATAAAACAAAAGTGGTTTTCAGCTGTGATCCTGGGTATTATGGTTTGGGGCCAGCATCTATCGAGTGTCTTGCTAATGGCACCTGGAGTTGGAGAAACGAGCGGCCTTACTGCCAAAGTGAGTACATGTTGTGTCTGCATCTGCTGTACAGATTTCAGGAAAGAATATTTTATTTGATTAATTAGAAATGAACTAATTTAGTATTCAAAACACTAAAATAGAAAAAGTATTTCTTGGCTGGAATTCTTGGGTATCCTAAAGATTGTTATTTACAAATATAATACATTTAGTGACAATGACCTATCTGTAGGCACACTTCTGGAGCTTAAAGGTCCCTAAATTTATAAAGGTATAAAGAGAATATTTTCCTATATGTTTATTTTAGGTCAGGAATGTTGTAAAATCTTGAAAAATGCAAAACCATTGTATCCTCTCTTCACACGTGATAAATAAAATAATCTCTCCTTTTAGGTAGTTACCATGTAGTGTGCATTTGCACATATCCACATCATTCCTACCATTAGCTGGTATGCTAATAACCTGCAATAGTTATTTTTAAAAAAAAAATAATATTCAGATATTTAAACCAACAAAAGATGTAGCTATAATTGTGTTTCCTCCCCTCCACTGCTGTGAAAAGCACATTTCTTTATAACTTTACATTTAAACATCTCTTTTTTCAAAACTGTGGGTTTTGGTTACACTTTGAAGCCTCAAAACTCTTTCTCTTTATGGAACGCAGTGTGATGTACCCTCTAACAGAGTGGGACACAGCTGTGCTTTGGTTCCTCTATCAAAAATTTGTGTATATGCATGTTTATGTATTAAAAAAAAAAAAAAGTCTGTAGATAAGCCAGATAATTGTGGCTTAAAATACATTAATAATTTATTGACAATAGATAAGAAAAAAAGGTTTAAAAATACAATTTCAAAAACAAATTAATTATACTGGAAACTAACATTGATTTTGAGTTCTTTATGACTGGAAATCTAATAAATAATTTAGAGAATTTTTAAAAGTTAATTGCAATATTTCATCTCTGCTAGTGTTAAAAATGCTGTGTATACGTCTGTATCTATATATCTGTGTATACATATTCTACATACTAAATTTATATTTGTATCTCTTTTTGCTTTAAAAGACAAACTGCTTTTAGCTATGTTTTGAGAAGCTTTGTTTGAAATATTCTGACTTATTTTCTTCTAGGCATAAAGTGTACTACCTAATTTCTGCCTTTTATTTACTACCAATAAATTGTTTTTGTTATTATTAAAAGAAAATTGACAAAGAAAAATATTATTTTGATTTAAAAGCTGCTTTCAATTGTAAATAAATAGCAAGAAATTCCATCAATGTCATTCACTCTTTATAAAAGTGTAATGTGTAAATGCTAGGGTAGGCATTTCATGATGACCTAGAAGATCAAAATGGCCCCTTCCCAAAGAACCATAACTAAATCTGATAACAATTAGGGTGTTCCAATATGAAGAAAGTACTTGATAGAAGCCAGGTGATTAAACAGAATTTAATAATGTTCTGAGTGGCTTTCTTAATTTTACTGAAATTATTTTCATTGTTCTTCCCTCTCTCTTAATTGTAATTTCTGGGAAAGAATAGATTTTATTTGCAGGTTTTTAATCTATGGGTTTTAAAGGTTTCTCCAAAATACTTCAAGGTGTGAAATTTATTTATCTGATTGACTGGTTGATAAGCATTGTTGGTTGATAGGCATTATTGTATGTGTGTCTGTGATTCTCAGCTGTGTACTTATGTTTTGTTTTTGTTTTGCCATGAAGTTATTTCCTGTGGAGAACTGCCTACACCTCCAAATGGGAATAAGATTGGAACTCAAATCACATATGGATCTACAGCTATATTTACTTGTGACTCAGGATACATGCTAGTTGGCTCTGCAGTGAGGGAATGTCTGTCATCTGGACTCTGGAGAGGAATTGAGACTAGATGTTTAGGTATGGATACTACTGTCATGACTTGTCCATTTTCTTTCTCTCTAAGAGATAAAAGTAAGCAAAGTGATCTGCTTGTTTTCTATTAGCAGATACATTGAGGAGAGCTCTGCATGTGTCTGGGCTGCATTGTTTTTCTCATCAAAGTAGAACTATATTTATGTTTTCAAAAACTTTAATATCTTCACAACTTGCAAAATCTGTGTTACTGTATTTTTGTATGTCTTTAAAGTAGAACTATACATAAAGAGCAAACTGATTCCGTATGTGTCAGCTCTAATACATACCCTCAGTAAAATATCTGCATAGTAGATCTGAATAAAGTTGTTGTGTCATAGAATTATACTATATTCTTGAAGATACAGAAGGAGGAAAAAAAATGTTTGTGGAAACTTTGACAGGACCACTGCAGCCTTATTTTTGAGAGAAAGCCACTATCACTATCCAGACACTTTTTACAGAATTTGAGATCCTTTATTTGTACAAGGTTAGGCATATTCTCTTATATAATATACTCAGACATTATTGCCTGAATTATTTATGAATAAAATGAACATATGAAACAGTTTCAGGGCTTCTTTCTGATTCATTATCATGTGTACCTTGGCTGAGTTATTGTATTTACTGTAGAGACATAGATTTTAACTCTAATTTAACCAAAATTTGAATTTCAGTTGAAATCAAAAGTATGTTATTGTTCTGATTTAGAATGAAATATATAAATAATATTGTATCTTGTTGTTTGTAGAGGCATGAATATATAGCAGAATATCCATAAACTGATACTTTCAGAAAACCAAACTAGTAAATACATTAAATATAGGGGTTTGTTGCAATATATCTTTGTACAGATTTCCATTCGCTTTTTTGAACTACTTTTCATCCCAAATAATTTTTCTTCTGTAAAACAGCATTATTTGCTAATGTTCACTTAAGTGAATGACTCATGAATGAGCAAATTGTTGCTTATCAAGCTACAAGTCTGCAGCTGGAATGTTCCCTGACACACAGCAGAGAGAGATAGAGGCTTTGTTTATGTTTCACTTTTACAATGGAAACCATTTAACAGAGGAGGAGGAAAAACAAAAGATCTTCATGTTTGATATTCTTCATCTTCTAAATTGTTGTCAATTACAAGATGTTCTAAATCTGAATTTTTGAAGCATCATAGTATGTGCATAATCAAAATGTTCTGCTTTTTTGTTTGCCTGTTTGGTTTTATTGTTACTGAGTTTTCTGCAGAAGTTACAGCTGTTGAAGTTTGAAGAAATGTAAGTTTCCTTCAGAGAAATATTAATCTAAAAACAGATAATTGCATGCTATTTATGAATAGCACCTTGGAAAAATACTTGCATTTAAGAATTTTGCTAAAATAACTTTGTGCCAAGTAAAGATCAGTATAGAATGGATTGAATTTTGCCTACATTTGTCTGTAGAAATAAAATTGTAATATAATTTAATAGTAGTAACAGATTACATAATCTTTACTTGCAACTTAAGAGCCCTATTTCTCAGAAGAGATTCATTATTATTCAGTTCATACACTGTAATGTCCAGTAATAATAAACAGTTAAGAAAACAACTGGGTAACTAGAGGAGAAAAACAGTAATCTAAAACAAACATATTGTATCAGATTTATAGGACTACAGTAAATCTTATTCATATCTTTAAAGGTTTATTATGGAAAATTGTTGACGATGGTATGAAAACAAGTATTATTCAGAAAAATTAGAATATACGTCATATATAGCAGGCAAAAAATGTGTACCTTGCTAAAAAAAACCCCCAGAAAAGCTAGTGACAGAGCAAATTTATAAAAGGGAGAGAGTAATGGCTGTCATAATTTCTCTTGCAACAACACTGCCTAGTGTGTTACATCACTGTGCAGGAATGAGCTCCCTGCAGACTCAGAATAACTCAGTCCAATTCTTGTTTCTTCCATAAGTAATTTGAGACTTAAGATAGAGAGATGAGCTCAGCTAATGACAAATCAGAAATAAGAAATATTTTTAAGAAGGTTGTTGTCAGAAAGTGGAAGAAATGGAGGACATTAAAGAAATATTAGAATGTGGGAGAAAGGAGATCAAATACAACAGGAAGACCTACAGAGTGGGTATTTTAACAGTTCAAGAAATGAATTTTTGTGCAACTTATCAATAAATTTTGTTATCTAGTTCTGATATTTTTGTACTCTCAGTTGTAAACATTTGTTATCATTTCTCTTAAAGCCTTTCCACTTTTACTTTCTGAAAAAATGTAGTTGTTCTTGGACAGAAGTGATTACCAATGTATTTCTGTTTTAAGTTTTGAAGATGCCCTTAGGAGTACACTTAGATGATACATATGAAATCCTACAGGATAACATAATGCTCTTTTCAGGTTTTTTGTTTAAAAATGCAGTTACCTTTTTTTGAAAATGCTACTAAAAATAATTACATTTAATTATTGTGTTAGATAGACTGGTTTTTAATTCCAGGTATGTGTGATTTTAAAAATTTATGAAAGGTGGAATAAACAAGAATCTAAGTATCTGCAATAGAACTGTAGTTTGTGGTGAACCTAATCAGATATAGATGTGAATTTTAATTGAGGTAAGCTTTAAATCACAAAAAAAATTGACTAAAATCCAACTTATGTTGTTCCATGACATTATGAACAGTAGTACATGATTTTGATGACAACCATAATAGTGTGAGAATATGATGATAGGTTTCACAGCTCTTTTTTGTCTTTCTTTTATGATTCTGTCTTCTTTTACTAAAAGATGGATAATTTATGGATAATGAATCTGTGGCAAAAACTGGAGCACGTAACACAACTGCCTTCCTTTCTAAATCTCCCCTTTTTTTTTTTTTTTTAATAATACCTAAACAACAAAGTAGTACTTCATGAGTAATCACATATTATAATAGTAGGAAATTGACTTCTTGGTCCTTATTCCTCGTAGCTGATGAGAAGAAAGAGTGTTCAAATTGAAAAAACAAATTAAACGAAACAGAATAGACCATCTGAAGTAATTCTGTTGTCCAAGTTTAAAAACACCTAAATGTTTCACAGCATTTTATTGTGAAAAAAATCACTTAAGTATTTTAGAATAAAGTAACAAGCAAAGACTAAAATCATGACAGTTATGTCTCCTAGGTTACAAACTGTCTCTCACAATTTATTATGCTTGATTTTTTCTGTACTGGTAACACAGAAACTCTCTATGTGATAAAACCTGAGAAACATTCAGAAATGGGGAATAGATTTTTACTGAATATCCTACTTATAGAAAGAGACTGACAAATATGTGACTTTGTTATACATTTTCCTCCTGGAAAAATACTTAAATATTCAACAAGAAATTGATTATTCTTTTGTCTGTTTACATGAAAACTTTGCATATTTACAGTATTCATAGATTACATATTTACAATTTTATATTTTGCATTATTTCCTATATTGGTGGCATGCTTTTTTTATTTTTTTTTTGCTTTAATATCAGGAATAACATTGACCATAAAAACATATATTATCATATTTCAAAAATTTGTGATTTTTGTTTTTAGTGTGTTTATTTTAATGACTGTAATCAGATATTTATTAAACTGGGCATTTCCTAGAGTAGAAGTAAATCGGTCTACTTTCATAACTCTATAGTAGTTTCAGAAAAAATTTAGAATTAAATGAATGGTAAAAATATGAATGGTGAAAAACATTTCCTAAGATTTTTCTAATGCTGACTTTTTTTTTTTCCCTTTTCTCATTAGCACAATTTTCAAATTTTTTATTAGGTTGAGGTGAAGCACTATCAGAACATTACTTTTACACATCATGATTTGAGGATCAGGAGTACTTTTTCCTCTTTTTTTTTTTTTCCTAAAGGATTTTTGAGGGTATTTTTTGCCTTTTAAAATGGTTTGTGTATTATTTTGGTCAACATTTTAGACAGCTTAGTCAAAAATACTTAACAAAGTAAAACTAACAATGAAACGTATAGCATCCTTTGAAAAGCTTTTCTGTTAGATACAGTTCTTATATATAATGGAGCAGATCTTTTCTTAGATTATTACAAAGAATTCTGATATCTTTCTCATTGTTAGTGTAATGTACAAAGTCCCATACTTCTCTTTGGGGGGTATCTAACTGAGCTTCTCTCACTTGTGCTAGTTACATGATTGATAGTAATTTTAGAAGTTATTTAGACATCTCATCAATAAAAATTACATGAAAAGACAGTAAAATATGATTTTCAACCAATACTTAAACTCAGAGGAAAAATATCTTATGCACACTTCTCTTTTTTGTCAATCAGTGTGCTAACTCCAGGTTTTCACGTTTCTTGAACTTGTGTCTCTATCCTCTTCATCTCAGCTGTACAACACGTAACAATTATTTCTTAATTCCTTCTTCTTTCTCAATTCCTCATGGCATTTAAACATCCTAATAAAACAGATCTGTTGATATTCTCTCCCTTATTTACCAAAAGTAATTGCTGTTATTTCATACAGGATAGACTCAGCAACTTCTGGAACAATAGTTTTGTTCAGTTCTACATATTAGTATTAAATCTCAAATAAAGATAAACTATGAAATATGATTAAATTTTTAAAGGTCTCTGAGATCTCATATTTTGTTCTTAAATTGTGACATGATTAAATTATGTTAATTCAATTCAAGAACACCTTTATAAAGTGTCCCTATGAATTAAAATGCAAAAACGAAGAATAACATTTATTCAATTCATAAGGCATAAGGAAGTGTGGTTCCCATACATGGCTCATACTAGAGGAGCTTTCAGTAAAGGCAGATGGATAGAAGAAAAGGGCTTTTTAGGTTTGTGCGTACATTAAATGTCAGCATTTGCACTTCCCAAACAATAGTATCAGAAACACCTTTAATTTTTTCCTCTAAGAGAAAGGCTACACTTTGCATACTGTGTCTTTGTCTGAATTAAAAAAAATAATCCATCATGAAACAAATAATTGATTCTGAATTATCTACATTTGCATTACATATGGTTCAGAGAATTTTCCTTGGACTATATCTGGTCTAGTCCTCTGGGCTAAATGCCATCATTACTCATATGGTTCTAAGTTGTCAAAAAGATCTGTCAATAATTTTAACTAGTTTTTCTCCAAAAGGAGATGGAACATATTTTGTGCACCCAGCTGAGCTTCTCAATGTGCTTCCTCTGAAAGGAAACTAATTTGTTCATAGTAAAACCACTCCGCATATTTAAGAATTAGAAGGAAGATCTGAACCAAAATTCTAATGTGAACACAAACTTTGATGTGTTAGCTGGGGGATTTTTATCCCAGTTTCACTCAACTATTTTCTTCATACAAAAATGCTGGTTTAAAATGCTAATGAGTCATTGTTGGCAGCTTGTTACTCATAAAGGAAAAAGCAGTTATCCATTAGCTCTGTGGACAACAATGCTGACAATGGAGTTAAAAAAATAGCAGATATGCCATCTGGGGCAAAGTAACCATGTAAGCTACCTTTTTTAGATGCTTCAGAAGGTTTTCAACTAAAAAATGTGTGTTTTTCTGTTCTCTTTGAGCTAACTCTCGCAGGATTACAATCTCATTTGCTGGTGCAACAGCCCACCCACTCTCTGTGGTCTCAGCTTTAAGAAACCTGATTAGTTTATGGCCTGCTTGATCATATTTTGGGTTGAACAAACAGCAAAGATTGTTCCATGCGTTGATCTATCAATGATTTTTTTTATATTTTCTCAATCAGCTTTCCATCATTGAAAGGTTTCTGTGTCTATGCAACCTCTGAAGTGTAACCTCTCTGCCACTATTTTCATACTTGAAACTTCTAGAAAAATATATAAGCAACTAACTTCTTCACCTTCATTGTTTTTAAATATCTTTTTTAAACTCTTGGTATTTCAATTAAGGGGGATCCTGTATTTCCATTGTTACTGAATTAATATATCTGGAGTTAGCCATATGCTTCTCTTTGTTCAGTACTACTGTATAATAATAACTAGACTTTCAAATTAGGAGTATGATGTTTCATCTTTAAAGAATTATTCAGCTATTTCAAAGAATTCAGCAGAGAACTTCCCTCTGTGGGCCATGGATTAAGAAAAAAATTAAAATAACTCTACCATTCATCTTGAACAGTTTTAGTACAGCTTGAACAGCTGTCAAGATGAGGCTCTTCTGAAAATAGCAAGAGAAATGCCCCAAGCTCTGTTTTGTCCAGGGCTGTGCCTTGTTATATCTTTTTATGGAATGCAAGCCCTGTAAAGAAGAAAAAAATGCCAGGAAATAATTCTTCCCTTTTCAGCTGAGGTCATCTTGACAGGTTAATTAACTTTGTTGAATAATAAATAACATAAACCTCTGTTTTCAAAAATACATTGGTATGTAGATTTGTTTCACTACTGTGCTCATGTTTGACACTACTGACAACTAAAATAAGCATAGGCATGTTTTTTGCTGTTTAATGTAAAGATTCTGTATTCATTTATTCCTGTTCTTTTCATCTCATAGAACAACCTACAGAAAAGAAATCTCATTTACAGCTATGGTTTCTAAGGTTCTGACATGAAGTTATTATGCTCATTCTTCATTTCTAGAGCAGGATTTCATGTCAAATTAGGTAATTTATTTGGTGCTCACAGGTTATTAATATCCTTCATTCCCAATCTTCGACTAATTTTGTTTTTTAATAATATTTCATGGAATTATTCTTCTCAACTTTTGCTAGACTGGAAATTGAGAATGTTATATTTCTTATTTCTCCTCTCAAATATGCTACTCAGTAAAACCTAACATTTAATGTCTTTTAATACCTTTTTTTGTAATTTTCACTTGTCTTCACAAAAGTGGTATCTTTTGATTCAGTATTACAAGTTACAGGTTACATTAACACCCACAGGTCTCATCTGGATTAATAGAACTGCTACAGGAGTCTTTTACACCCATGTCATAGAAAAAATGGAACTACAACTGATCTTATGGTACAGCACAAAAGTAGAGATATCCACAATGGACAATGATGTCATGAAAACAGTCTAGAATAGCTTAGCCTAAAGTAGTCTAGAATCCTATTTTAGTGTGAAGTCAGCTATTTCTACCAGTACATTAGAATATACTTATTTTTCACAAAGCCCTTATAATAAGAGTTTAAATGAAAGTCCTGAGAAGCAATTACCATCAGAATTGATCCTAAAAAATACCAGAATATATAGCAATAAATACGAGCATATCCTTAATCTATAATGAACATCTAGAATTATTTTGTTAAATAGCTTGAGAAAAATGTTAAAAATAAGAATTCTACTAAAATTCTTGAGAAAAATAAGTAAACACCTTACTTTTAGAAGAAATGCAGTGAACCCAGAATAGAAGAGAAATTAAAGTAATAATCGCTCTTCCTAATACAGATGTTGATAGTGATAGAGGTTTTTGTTGGTTTGACAGGTGTTTTGTTTTTTCTTCCTCTATGCTTTTTTTTTTTTTCCTCTTGATATTGGAGAAGTAATGATAGCAATAAATTATAGATACGATAAGTTGAGGTCTTTATTTCCTCTGGCAGAGAACAACTCTGTGGATATGTAAAATAGAGTGGGAAAATAAAGCAAAGAATAAAAGTTCTAGAAAATATTAATGGGCCTCTGACTTTTCTGGATCTTAGGGAATTTACTCATCTGCATGAATCAGTGGAAATTCCAGTAAAGTTCTCCAATGTTCTCTTAACAAGAACTATGTACAGCATTATATATACTTTTCATAGCAAACGTAGTGAGCTACTTACGAAATGCACCTACATGACAGTTGTCAATTATTTTATTTGAAAATAGAACAAATAATGCTGAATCCAACATTTCAAGGTGTTGGATTGTTTTGGTCTTGGGGCTTTTTTCCCTCTTCTTTTTTTTTTTTTTTTTTTTGTTTTGTTTTGTTTGTTTAGTTTTAACTTTTTTTTTTTTTAAATCTCTTTTTTTAAAATTTGGGATAAAAAATGTGTCACAAGTCTGGTATATCCTGTTTTTAAATGATATTTACTTCATTAACACTGTCACTGATTTTGATTTTTTTTTATTCCAGAACTACAGTTTTCTAATACAGCTTTATAATATTATTCATGAATTCAGTTTTATTTTTCAGTTTAGAAATCTTATATAGGGAGAGAAGTACTCTCTACTGTTTTAAAAAAAACCAACAACTTAATTACTAATAATGGAATGTTCACAATTGGTCATGCAATATAGTTAGTGCTCCAACGATACAACTGTTATACAGAGTGGGAGGAAGTAATCAAGACAGAGGGATTTGAAGTAACAGAATCATAAAACAGCCCAAGTTGGAAGAGAATTTGAAAAATCATCTGATCCAAAATTTCATGGCAAAGGGAGTTGAGATGGGTTTATCTAGCAACCTGTTTAGTCACATTTTGAAAACATCCTGTGATGTAGACTCTCATCGTATCCCTGAATAGATTGTTCCAGGGAATGTTTGTTCTTACTGTCAGAAGAATTCTTTCTTACGTCATGATGAAAGGTTTCCCAGTGCAGCTTGCACCTATTGTCCTTTGTCCTCTCCTTGTGACTCCATGTAAAGAGAGCCTGCATTATTTTTGTAGCTACCTTCTAAGTACTGGAACACTGTGATGAGCCCTGCCCCCTGCCTGAGCCTTCTCTTCTTCAGGAGCTAATGCCTTCAGCCTTTCCTCATAGGAGAGCTTTTTCAGCCCTTTGATTATTTTCATGAGCTGTCTGCAGTCTGTCTGAATCTTTCTGCATCTTTCATGTGCAGCCTGGCAAGCACTGAGTGGGATGATCACACCTTTACCACTGCCAATAATGTTTCTGCAGGTGCAGCCCAGGATTCATTTTTGCTTTCACTTTGTTGCAGCCACTGCTGACTCATGGTCAGCCTCTTGTCCACCGAGGCCTCCAGTGCCTTTCAGTATCACTGTTCCCCAGCCATACAGATCGTGGCCTATTTGGGCTCTTTGGTTCTGTCATCCCAGGGGCAGAACCTTGCAGGTGTTTTTTTTTTAACCCCACACAGTCCTTTCTCACTTGCTCCTCCATCCTGTCCAGGTCTCTCTCTAAGATGTCTCTTGCTTCTCACTGGTGTTGCCTCACCACCAGTCTAGTGTCATCAGCCAACTTGGTGAGGCTGCTTTCAATCCCATCATCCAGATAATTTACGAAGATATTCAATGTCATGGGGCCCATTACTGGTCCTTAGGGAATCCTGTTGGGATAGGCTTCCAGCCTGAGTGAAAACCATTGATCACCACCCTTTTAGTGCAGCCTGTTAACTCATTCACTACCCATCTTGAAGTCCACCCACCCAATCTGTATCTTGCCCTTTTGTGCAGGAAAAGGCTGTGGGAAATGGTGTTGAATACCTTGCTGAATTTCAGGTAAGCAACATTCGCTACCCATCTCCTTGTATATAGTAGATGTTGAAGAAAGTCAAAGGAAAGAAGAAAAGAAAGAAAAAAAAGAAACTCAAAAGTCAAAAGTCAAAAGTAGGGTCTGAGAGATTTATGACAATGAAAGGAAGTAGGGTAAGAGGATGGGATTTTTAAATTACTTTAAATTTTCTGGAACGAGATTGGAACATTACTGTAACAAATACAGATGATTTGTAATGAATTTTCACCTGTTGAAGTTGTATGGGTTTTGCAAAGTCCACACACAGTTGCAGAAACTGCACGCTGATTTTAGTTACCTCACATGTAAAATTGCTTCAGTTTTATTCTCTCTGCACAGGAAACAGATTGACCTTTCTGGTAAAATATTCTGCTTCCACTCTGCCATAAAGCAACACTAAATTCTTAATTAAGAACCAAGCCATACATTTTAATTAAATGGAACTAGAAAAATATTTCCTTGAACATGGTCTGAATCACTGCAGACTGGTTGCACTTTTGATAGAAACTAATCTTTTACTGCTCAGTTTTTATTCTTCATCTGGTTAGTCCTGTTTATAGCCAGAAATATGATAGGTTAGGGAATTTAGTTCCTTTGGAGCATGTTCAAAAAAGTCTATTACATGCTAAATGGATTATGAATTTCTTGGAAAATCAAGAAATACTCTGACAATTTTTTTTTTTAAATGTGTTATGTCATCTTATCCTACAAAACATAAATTTCATGTATGACTGTTTTTAACATAAGACTGAGGGAAACAGGGAGGGAACAAACAAGAGGTAGTACTTGAATAGTACCAGATTTGGACTCCTGCTAAGGACACAGAAGTCAAATTGTAGTCATCAATCTAATATATATGGGAGTTCATATGCTATCAATACTGTAAATTCTGTTTGTTTTATCATGATTCATACAATGAAATACAATACAAAGCTCAAGTTGTAGGAAAATGTGAGATTTTCAGTATTTTTTTTTGTCTTACTCTTTTTTTTTTGCAGTGAATTCTCTACCATATGTCACAGCCTTCATGAAGTCAACCATTCTTAGGAGACTTTCTTGTTAGCACTTTTTTTCACTGAATTTTTTCATAGCTGAATCACAGTGCCCATTTTCCAGAATTCTTTATGAAAAATAGTAACTACACATAGTTTGGTTTTTCTCCTAGTTTATCTTTTCTCCTGTAGACTGTCTCTTTATGACATTCATAGTGAAAATACAATACTTCTCATACTTTGAGACTACAGACTAAAATATTAGGCCTAGGCATAGAAAGATTTCTGGTTGTTTGATTGCTGAAAGATTTGGTGGCTGTTGTGCTGACTGCCTTCAACAAAAGAATTCGACTGGGAAGGAGAGAAAGAGTGGAAAACATTACAGAGAGTCAAATTCCAGCAATAAATTGTTCAAGTTAATTCTTTTTATATTGTCCAAAGGCTATATTTATAATGTCCACATGGATTGATATCTATAATATTTGTATTATTTTTATTTATGTGGAATTTTTCTATTAAGTTAAAGGTATGATGCTTTAATATTACCTTATTCATTTAATCATAACCAAAATAAAACTAAAGTAAATAATACATATTTTTGCATGTTACAATAAAGAGGAATTAATAATGTTTTTTAAAGGAAATTTGATGATATATATGACATTTAATCTCTTTGCTACATCATCTTTTTGTAATTTTTATATGTTTGTAGTTACACCTATACAAATGCATGATTGCAGTTTTCACGAAGCTAATAAAAATAAAACTTTGAATTAAGTCAACAAAAAAATCTGGAAAGATATTCAGCACTTTGTTTTAGCTGAGGAGTTTTATATAAAATTTCTATGGCATATTTACTGATTTTTTTCTTTATTTTTTTTTTCTTCTTCTTTACTATAAATAAATCTAGCTGGTCACTGTGGTATCCCAGATCTTATAGTCAACGGACAAGTAATAGGAGAAAATTATGGCTATAGAGACACAGTTGTTTACCAGTGCAGTCCTGGTTTTCGGTTGATTGGATCTTCTGTAAGAATCTGTCAACAGGATCACAACTGGTCTGGCCAACTCCCATCCTGTGTGCGTAAGTAAGCATGGCAAAGCATACTGAATTATGTTACAGGCATATCTGTCTCCAGCAAGATGAGGATTGAATGATCCTCAAAAGTATGGGGCCACATAAAATCTATGATTCATCTATCAGGTGAAGTTAAGTGTTGTCACCTAAAATTTTCACTGCATCTTTTGGCTGCTGCTACTTTTGGCTACTACCTGCTATTAAGGATATGAAAATTCTTCAGAAAGTGATAGGACTTATGACTGCCACTGTTTAAATTTGAAAATGGCTTTATGACCTGTAATGGCTTTTGGAAATATTTAATATATATTTTCTTTCACTCTTTAATTAGATAAGCAAATAGTGTTGAAGCAAACTGTCAACACTGCAGATTAAAATGTTTTCTTTACCAAACTATATTTTCTTTTCTTTTTCTTCCTCACAGAGATGTTGTTACTTTGATTTGTGGTTTTGTGGATCTTTTGAGTGAATATTGTGCTTTGTTAAAAAGGTTTCTTTTGCATATAAGTGTGTCAAACCATCACATGGAAGACCTTTAACTAATAACTGAAAATTATGTATTTAATTTCAGAAAATTTGAGATTTCTCTAAGCACTTTAAAGTAAATTACCACTATTTTTTCAGGTTCAGTAATATTAGTATATTGAAACTGTATTAATGGGCCTCCAAATATCCTATAGCTCTATTTTGTAGCAGAAATTCTCTTAATGCCAAATCATAGCACACAATTTAATTCATTTATTCTGTGATGTTTATTTTTTAATTTTTAATTATTGATTAACCATTTTCTTTGTTACAAATTAGAATAGAAGAAAAATTAGAAGAAAATAGAAATAGAAGAAAATCTTTGCGAAGTGTTTTGGATCATTTTGAGAATATCAATTTGTGTCCAATTTTCCTTACTTTTTTTTCATTCATTTTTCTGTGGGCGCAGAAAATAAACTTTGCCTTCTGTAGACAGTTTTTTGTATAAACATAAGAAAAATTTCACTGTGCCAATTGTTCTGGGTTTTTTTTAAAAAAATAGTCATAAATTTATAGCTTCACTAAGTATTTAGGCCACAAAGATAAAATATTGAGTTTATACTAAGACAAATTTCTAAGAAATAATACCTGAGGAACTAAGGTAGTGAAACATTTCCTTTCAATTTCAGACTATATATAATGAAAATCTAGTGCTTTCTTTTCTCCTGCTTCATCAGAAGAATTTTCTTCGTTTGCTTTCATTACTGCATGTCAAATTCTATTCAGTTTATTTAAAAAATTAAGGAAGTCCTTTAACATGAATATATAATGGAAAATACTTATAAGTGTCTTATAATATCAAAACTTGAAAATACTATTATATAGTTATTATCTATTGCATAATAAATAATGAAAAGTGATAACATCTTGCTCTATTTTTTGGGGTTTTTTTTGACTGGTGCTATGCTAGCTGTCAGCTGTGGTCACCCTGGTAGTCCTATTTATGGAAGAACAAGTGGAAATGGCTTCAACTTCAATGATATTGTGACATTTTCATGCAATACTGGGTATGTTATGCAAGGACCAACCAAAGCTCAGTGCCAAGCTAATCGACAGTGGAGCCATTCACCTCCAATATGCAAAGGTAAGAATGTAGTATTTACAGGTTTCTAACTAAACGTTGTAAAATTAAGGCTGAAAAATAAAAAGAAGGTAAAGGAATACAAGACAAAGTGATTCCTCTCTCACCAACAGAGAGACTGATTAATGTAATAATCTTAGTATTAAAGACTTTTTGCGATTCTATGATGTTTTTCACTCAGGTTACCAGGATAACAGTTGCAGAGAAACTTTCTTATGAGTTTGTAGATTGCATTGCTTTTTAAAAAATTGTTTCTACAAGTTACTTAAGCAAAATTATGCAAAGGTAATTAAGAGCTTAAATCCCGAAATAATTTTTCTCTGCATTTTTAGCCAACATAGTTCTAACAGACACATAAGAAAACCCATTTTTTTTCCTTTTATGTTTCCATTGGTGCTCCACTAGGTATCTTGACTTTGAAAGTTGTTATTCTAATTCATTAACATTGTCCATTTTTGTTGGTTCTCAATGCTTCTAGATACTCTATGTAAAATTCTTTCACTTAGAAAAATAATACTATGAAATTAGGCCTATTTGAATTGTCATAAGCAGTTTTAGGAAGGTTTTGTCAAGCCTTTATTTTTCAAATCTCTTATGTGCTTTTTAAATAATGTACTTTTTTTCTGTAACCTGCATGTATGCATGCAGAAATTCTAATTATTGTTTTTCAGCATCTCCTCTGCAGCTTTTATAGATTTTTATCTGTGCATAAACTAAATCATGTCTTTTTATAGAAGTTTTATTGATTGTATTTTCTTTTCAATAAGTGTTCTCCACTTTCATTTGATCACTTTCCCCTAAGAGATACTGCCAAATAGTTTACAGAACTTAAATTTCTTAGGAACTCTTTGTTGATAAGATATTAATACTAAACATGTACTGTGTGTTTAGGGTAGCTACTTAATCTCATTTTCAATCCATTTGCTATGAGTCACCTTGGTATTCTTGTATTGCAGTGTAATGTGACTAAGTACTGGCAGCTTATTGTCATGTAGGGATTGGTAAACAAGTTGATCAGGTTACTCATTGAAATTTTACACAGTCCTGAAATTGCATATTGTATATTGGTTTAAGGACAGAGTTTAAAACCAAAAAGAACTAATCTTGTGTTGGGCATCATTAATCATGTCTGCAGCATGCAGTGAAATCCTTTCTAATGAATATGATTTTGTTTTATTTGCTTTGAAGTTAAATAATAATAATAACTGTTACCTTGCATATTTGTAAACTACCAAAAGTGCAATATTATAGAAAAGGCTGCACACTGTTGTGAAGACTTTGCTTTTGTCCCATAATTTTTTCATATAAATTCAGCAGTGCACTTGCTGTTGTTATGCTATTTACAACTTTGTTAAATATCTAGTTCCTTAGCCAATCATAATAATTGTGGAAAACTATGGAAATGGTCAAAGTTCCATGTATTTTATTTCAAGTGTTCACTACTCCTGAATGATGAATAAATTCTTTTAATTACTTTAAATATATGCTTATTAACATGAACATAGACAACATTTTCGGGCACATGATGTGATTCTTAGGATTCTTAGGTCCTGTGTAGAGTCAGGAGCTGGACTTCAATGATCCTTGTGGGAGGAAAAAAAAAGAAAAAAGACAGAAATGTAGCTCAGGCTTTCCTTCAGGGAAAAAAAAAATCAATATTGTCCATCAAAGTAGCTAACAAATCGTTCTGTCCTTTACTGGTAAAGAAGTCAAATACAATCAGAAAGCTATTTCTGTCCTTGGAAAAGGTGTGTTTTCTAGGCTTGTGGTACCAATATTTGAGACCTGCTAGAAGAAGCACACAAGCTGACTACAACATTTAGAATAGTGGCTAGAGAGGACATGAGCCATAAAATGCCTACATTAAGTATTTAGGTCAGAAAAAGTGATCCTGAATTGCATCTGGCAATACCGTTTTTCCTTTGCAGATTACAGAGCTTTTCAGCATATTTTGAAAATTTCATATACAGACAACCATACACATTTACCTCTAAAATTCAACAAATGTGAATACAGGGTGCTGCACCTGTGGAAGAGTAACCCCAGTAACCCCATGCACCTATACAGGCCGGGGCTGACCTGCTGGAAAGCAGCTCTGAAGAGAAGGCCCTGGGTGTCCTGGAGGACAATAAACTGTCCATGAGCCCAGCCATGTGCCTGAGTGGCCATGAAGGCCAGTGGTGCATTAGGAAGAGCACTGGCGGCAGGTTGAGGAAGGGGATCCTGCCCCTCCACTCAGCCCTAGTGAGGCACATCCGGAGAACCCGGAGTCTGTCAGTGGGGGGCTGCAAAGGTGGTTAAGGGACTGGAGCATGTCTCTCACAAGGACAGGCTGAGGCAACTCGTCCTGTTCAGTCTTGAGAAGAGGTGACTTGAGAAAGGACTTCATTAACTGAAGGGAGGGTGTCAAGAGGATGGAGCCAGACTCTTCATGGTGGTGCGAAGTAAAAGGATGAGAGGCAATGGGTAGGAACTGATGCACAGGAAATTCCACCCAAATACACATGTAGATTTGCACACAGATGTATGAAAGTGCATGTATATAAACATGCAATTGATTATAAGGATATAGGGATAGTAATTTTTTGGGAACTTTGGTTTTCTAGAGTAACTTTGAATAAGTGATGATGTGTTCGCTTGACCAAAGGAAACAGCATGAAAACTTTAAAAAAATCTTCATGAGCCCAAAATAAGTATTATACTGAACTCACAGATAGCTGTATGACAGAAAAAAAAGGAGAAGAAAAAAATCCGCATTCAGAAATTTTCAGAAATATAAAGTGATAAAGACAAAAAATTCATCAGTATTCTTAACCATTAGTTAACCTCTGTTTTTGAAAGGTCCTACCCACTTGTTGGGATATGTTCTTATTCTGTCAGATTCACCAGTCTTACCTAACTGACCTTGTGACCTTTAGCTCAAAACGTCTTAAAGGTGATCCATTATCAAAATGTTGGTATAAGAACATAAATATGTTTGCATTTCTGTGTGTGTTAGACCAAAGTCACATCTAGCCACAAAATATGTTTCTATTTGTGGACAATAGTGCATGTCAAGGCAGGAATATAAATTCATTTTATTGGTATGTTCAGTAACTTTTAGTGGCCAATAATTTTATGGTATCGTCACACTGTAAAGAAGCATTTCCTTTTATTTACTCTGGGTTTAACATCTGGCTTTAGTGTCTCGTCATTTCAGTTCTTCTTCCTAATTCACTACCATTATATAAAAATCTAGGGTATATAAAACCAGGATACCAACACATTGGATATTTCCTACACAAAGAATAGGAAACCATTTTAGGAGACTGTATCAATATGACTCTCAATTCTGTGCTCTTTTTCTTTTTAGTGGTCAATTGTTCTGATCCTGGAATTCCAGCAAATTCTATAAGAGAAAGTAAAATCGAACATGGAAATTTCACGTATGGCACAGTGGTATTTTATGACTGCAATCCTGGATATTTTTTATTTGGCTCTTCAGTTTTAATTTGTCAACCAAATGGCCACTGGGACAAACCTCTACCTGAATGCATTAGTAAGTAGATAATGAGTTTTCTTCTACAAAGAATGTGGACTAGACAAGGTATTATTTTGCTCAACATTTTCATCAGTCTCATGACAACAATTACAATGATCATATTTATATATGTTTGTGTGTGTGCAGTACTGATGGACGGTCTCAGTAGTTGCTGAAGTAGCAGTTATATTGTTCTTGTATGTAGCAAATAACAGAATACTTATGAAATTAAATAGCCAAACAAACATCTCTGAATGCTCCAGCATAATAATCCCTGATAGCAGGGATACAAGGTCAAAACCTGTTCATTGAATTCGCCAGTAATAGCACTGTGGAACACCTAAGATGTCCTCTGGACCATGTCCTCAGTTTACAACATTAATAGATGTACCTGAACATCATAACTCATATGTAACTCATTCACTAAGGAAAGTAGATCAACACAAGTAGGTTATTTTATACTGGTTTGTCATGAAAAACTTTCTAACTGTGATACAGATGTAGCCAGAGATTTTTCTTAGACTTTTAATTGGCTGGGACAGTTGATTTACCTGGTTTTTTCTTAGTCTATGAAAAGGGTTTAGTGTAGGATCAACATTTTTCACTGAGAAAGGCTTCTTTTCTAGGGATTAAAGGGAAAACAGGCTAAAGGTTCCTTATTCAGGAATCATGGACTGTAGCTATTTGTTCTCAGGAGGCTTCACTAGTTCTACTATTACCTCTCTAAAAATAAGAAAAAATTAAACTTTTTTTCTTATTGTTGCTAAAAATTTCAGTTATGGAACCTGTCCCTTTCTTTGATAGAAAAGTAGCTTGATTGCAAGTCACAGTTAAAACAAAGTGTCTATTGATTTCACCTTAAATTTAAAGGTAACATTACCATTTCAAAAAGGGAAATATTGCTTATTAGTAAAATTTTCCAAAGGTAGATGAATTTAAAGGTAAAGTTGCGAAGATTTCCTCTTTCTACATTTTTATTTTAATCTCTTAGTTATTTTTATCTGAATCGTCACAAGTGGTTTAATAATGCAGCCTTTATTCTTCTTTCAAAAGAGCTTTGGGAGTAAAAGTGATAAATGTACTTTTGAAAGGGCATCTTCTGCTTTATTTGTGTCATTTTTATAGAGGGGTCAATGAATTCTGCCTAAGTGGTATCCTTGATATTTTGTAATCGTAAGCTTACCAAAACTTTTTAAGAGCCTTCTCTCAAGAGCTTCTGGAGTGTTTTGCAAATTATTGCTGGAATGGGACTTTTTACAGTGGCATAAATGGTATTTTTTTTACAATGGTATTGATAGCACAAGGAGTAATGGTTTAAACGAAAAAGAGTTCATTTAGATTAGATATAGAGAAGATTTTTTTTTTTCAGTGAGGGTGGAAAAATAGAAAGGAAGAAATAAGTATTAGAAAAAAAAAAAAGAAATTCACTCAACTCTTCATATGAAACCCCATCTGAAAACTTTAATATCAAATTCAATTTTGTAGAATGCATAATCAAATTAAGGATAATATTCAGGGTGCTATTATTTTTAAGTCAATTATTAGGGGTCCAAGACTTCTAGACATAAATGTAAACAGAACAGTGTGTATAAGAAAGCCCAAAGGCGGAAATTGTACCATAACTGTACAAGTATCATAACAGTATGAAATTAACTCTGTCCTGTATGACATCTGAATAGGGCAAAAGAATCAATCAAGAACACTACAGATAATAAAATATTCAGAAAAACTGTGAATGTTCTTCACAAAAAAAAGGTCTCATTTTATTGAAGCCTGCATGACCAACATGCCTTTTTATTGACAATGGTCTAAGTTTTCATTTTCAACAATCATCCATAAGTGATAGTAGATTTTAGTTAGAAGAAATTGATTAAAAAAATAACATGCTGACAAGTACTTGTTTTGTAAAGTCATTACTCAAACTCCTCAAAGCTTGCAGAATGGTCACAGGGTGAATGATACTAGGTAGGAATCAGAGTCAGTCAATAGTTTACCACATTCTTTAATCCTTTGTGGTCCTGTCAGGAAGGTTCTGTACCATGAAAGTTGTAGCTTTGGGAGAACATGTCATTAAATGGCAAATCAGTATATACATAAAATAAAGCTCTAAGACCAAAATAATCATTTAAGAAAGACAAACTGTCACATATGATTTTGGTCTTATGCTGTATTGTACAATCATTGTGCTGTATGTATCTGAAATGCCATAGAATTGAACACAACCTCAGCCCTGATCAGGCTTCTGCTCTGGATTTTTCTTCAATAAAAAAGTCCTGCTGAAAAAATGGTATTTAATAAGATGAAGTTTTGATAAAAACTACAGTTGTATGATTTAGCAGCTGGTTCTACTACATTGATATTTGCAGCTCTAATCTGTGGTTTTCTTGGTACATAAATACAAATATCTCTGGACAAGATAATCTACATACCATGGACAGATGTAAGATAAAAAGAAATCAAACATCAGACCTAGATTCAGTTTGTGTACATAGTGGATTCGGTTTATGAATTTCAACTGTTCATTTCCCAAACTTCATTTATTTAGCTTGCTTTAAAATTAACTCCTTGCTTTGAATTATTAAAAGAGAGATGAAGATCTGCATATTCTCTACCACAGCAGTGACTTTGGCAAGTACTGTGCTCCTGTAATTTTTCTCTGAAGAGTACAAGTGTGTGCATGTGCCATAAAGATCAACTTAGTGAATGAATGGTTTTGAACATCAATATATGTATCTAAAATATCTTTTTTTGACATCTCCAAATGTTTCTTTCACAGCTTTTGGTCTGAAGCATATTTTGCATTCTAATCCCATGATCCTCCCCCTTCCCCAAACCCTAAAATTATTAATCCCTTCACGAAATTTATGTGTGCAGTTATGAAAATAAAAACTAAAAATTGTTTGATCAGTGATAATAACCTTCTTTTATCTCCAATAATTATGCATTGTAGTGATTGACTGTGGACATCCTGGAGTTCCTCCTAACGCGGTCCTGTCTGGAGATAAATATACCTTTGGTTCTACTGTTCATTATACCTGCACAGGTAGACGATCACTGTTAGGGCAGTCATCTCGCACGTGTCAGTTAAATGGACACTGGAGTGGATCTCTTCCTCACTGCTCAGGTAATATATGTGAATTAATGACTCTATCCTGAGGTTGTTTTAAATATATTTTGATTTTTTCAGAAGGCTGTTTAAAAATGTGTAAAATCATGTATAAAAATCTATTATCATCTCAATAGGAATAAAAAAAAGTAAAACCAAAATAAGCATAAGGTATTAGCAAGAAAATAATCTAGAAGAAGTAAACCTTCTTGGTGGCACTTACTATGAACAAGAAATTTCACATTCAGTTAACTGTTAAAGAAACCAATTTGTTTTGAACTTTTTTTTTATGTGATTTCTGGCAAGAGTGTCAATTTCCACAGTGAAATCTTGCAACATTGTCTCTTCAAGATGATGGGTTAATTTTCTTATATTTTTTCTCTTAACTTGCAAAATGTCTATTGGCTTGATGACACCTCAGATATAACTTGTCTAACACATGCATCTGTATAAGGCCAGGTGGGCTCCACATAATTTCAAGACAGCATGCTCAGTTTTTGAGGGAACACCATGTAATCCTTGTAATAGTTTAGCCCTCACTGAAGTCAAGATATGTTTTCTTAAAAATGTATTGCTTAGGAATATTGTGTTTCAAAACTTCAGTTTGATTCACTTTAAGAGCGGTGATAAGTGAAAAACACACCGATTTGGGATTTGATTAAATCCCTTTTGTTATTGCAGACTATGTAAACAAATACTGTGATAAAGATTAACCATGTTATCAATTTTAATTCTCAGTAAATACTAGTGGAAGTTCTTTCTCATCCTGCTTATGTTTCATTATTTAATTGAAGAAATCAAGGGGGGGTTGAATCTTATTTAAACTGATGTAGTTCAGACAACTTAGACATGTTTAATGGCAGAAAATAAGAAGAAAATAAGTGATATGTTTTTCTTAGATTAGATCTATGTCAAAACTAGAAGTGAAAAAAACCTGACATGCAAAACTGACTATACCATACTAGTCTCACATTTAAAATCCAAGTAATTATCCAAATAGTAAATAATAGAATCATAGCATGGTGGAACTCAGAAGGACCTTTACGAATCATCTAGTCCAACCTCTAGGTATAGGTAGGCACATCTTCCACTAGCATCATAGAATAGTTTGTGGTGGAAGGGACCTCCATCATCTAAGTCCTTCCTTACTGCAATGAGAAGGAATCTATTCAACTAGATCAGGTTAACCAAAGTCCTGTTCAACCTGACCTTGAACACTTCCAGGGGGGTTGCATCCACAAATTCTCTGGGCAGCCTGTTCCAGTGACTCACTGCACACTTTATAAGAAACGTCTGCTTTATGCCCAATTTAAATTTAGCCTCTTTCAGTTTAAAATTGTCCCCTCTTCTGCTGTCACTACAGACCTTGATAAAAAGCCACTTCACATCTTTCTTCTATATTTTTTGTATTGAAAGGCCACAATAAGGTCTTCCAAAAGCCTTCCTTTCTTCAGGTTGAACAGCCCAAATTCTCCCAGCTTTTTTGCACAGCAGAGGTGTTCCAGCTCTCTGATCATATTTATTAACTTCCTCTGGACCTACTCTAACAGGTCTTTGTTCCTGTTGTATTGGAAACCCCAGAAATGGATACAGTAGTCCAGGTGGAGGTCTCACATATTTGAAACCTTTTTTTTTTCTTCTCCTGCCCTCATCTCTAGTGTATACAGTTATACACTCAGCTGCAGTTTCAGAATACGAAATCTTACATACTGGCACAGAAATAGTTTAAAATTAATATGAAATGTTAAAATAGAGCTTCTTGGTTAAAGTATTGAATTAAATTCTGAAGTGTTGGAAGAATTTTTCAGTATCTGAACCTTCTCCTGCAAACTCTCAGGAACCTAGAATGTGACAAAACCTAGAAAAATGTACACTTTAAACTTTCTATTCATAAAGCAGAAGGAAATTTGCCACAATTAGAACAAAGATCAAGTTCTTATAATCTGTAATTTTAAAGGTATACAGTAGAAATGAAACTTTAATGTAAAATAATCTTATTTAATAAATAATGATATATTCATGTATATGCAAATTTGAACTATTTTAATAAAAAGTGTTTTTACAGCTAGCATGAATCTGTATTTGTCTGGGGGAAAAAAATCTTCTTTAGATAAAATCTAAGTCTACTTATTAAAGTTTCTCATAGTATTAATAAGAAAAAAAAATCTAAATTGTGAATTGCAAAATAATTTAAGAAATTATTAGATAAAAATATCAAGGAACACAGCCCAAAAATACACATGAAAATATCAAAGCAACTCTACTGAAAATAGGACTATTCTATAGTATTTTTTCTATTAAATTAAATAAGTATTGAAATCTCTTGTGATATTATGAGTGAGGTACATGATTTTTTTCCTAATTATTGTTTTTCTTCCTACACATAGGAAATTCTAATGAATTTTTCTTAATACATGAAGAAAAATTTCCCTGACATAGGAACACTTAAATGTTAATCATAATGAATCCAATTGTACTGAATGCAAACTCTTATTTCCTTTAACTCTACTGTACCAAAATATAATTCTTAGTAAAATTTTGAGATTTTGTTTTCAAAGCTTTTATCTGAAATGCTTTCTCATTATAAAATAATTTGTAATTCATGACACAGAATTTCTATATTTTGCATCTAAAATATGTAAAATTATCAGCTTTCATTTTTAGACTTTAAATTGATTTCTTCATTTTAATGCATACTAAAGCTTTTAAATTTGCATATTTGTTGATATTATTCATAATATATGATATAGAATATTTAACTGAGAAAAAATACAGCACACTTGTCCTTTTAGTATATGAAAAAGAATTTAAAAAGAAAACGCTAAATAAGTGAACATAAGGTAACTAAATTTTGTATCATCTTTATGACAGTTTCTTGTCACATGACATTGAGCTAGAAGAAATTGTCATGTCCCATTGATGCATACTGGCATTCAGAAACGGTTTTCAATCATCATATGCATATCAGATGGAGTCAGAATTTTTTTACAATATAGAATTCCTCATATGTGCAACAAGGGTTGAAAATAGTCTAAATATCCCCCGTTTCATCAAGATTAAATGCCAACTGACATTTTGTTACACATGTGAGTGAAGGATGGCTCACTACTAACTGCAAAAATAATCTAGTTGAGTCTGCATGAGGTAATAAAAATATGTTTTCTTAGACTTCATCACAGTCTGCAACTCCTCGTGAGGGGAAGAGGAGGAGTAGGCACTGATATCTGTGGTGATCAGTGACAGAACCCAAAGCAATGGCCTGAAGCTGTGTCAGGAGAGGCTTAGGCTGGATATCACAAAAAAGGTTCTTCACCCAGAGGGTTGTTGGGCACTGGAACAGCTCCCCAGGGAAGTGATCACAGCACCAGCCTGACAGAGCTCAAGAAGTGTTTGGACAATGCTCTCAGGCACATGGTGTGATTCTTGGGGATGGAGCTCTGCAGGGCTGAGAGCTGGACTCAGTGATCCTTGTGGGTCACTTCCAACTCAGCTTATTTTGTGGTTCTTTGATTCCATCATATCTGGTGTGATTAGTCATTTAGAAAAATTACTTCTGTAACCTTCAATCAAAAGAGCTGGTGGTTAACCTTCCTAAAATAAAAAGTCTAATAATCCACAGTAATAATTAGGCATTAGAAAAAAAAGACATGATTTCACTTAGAAGAGGAATATGTGATTTCTATTTGGCATAGCAAATAACCTATTTTCATTTTTTCATCATAAAATTCTTTTAGGCATAATGTTAAGTAACTTGCCAAAATCTGAGCTGTTATTTTGGAGATTTTGCAAGTATAGAATAATGAGTAGGCTCTGTTCCAATTTTGTCATAGTCTAACTAAATACTACTAGAAAATGTAAGATACAGATCCCCAAAACAACAAAAACCACCCTTGAGCTAGGATTTTTTTTTCTTTTTTCAAAAATATGAAGCAATTTTTTTTCAAACTAGAGGTTTTTTACGTCACATAAGTAACTTGGACATAAATTATTTTGAAAGTATATAGTTTTTTTTGCTATAATTTGGAACTATTTGCAATTTCTTTTTAAACAGGGCTGGCAATCTGCTATACTGATCTGTGTCACATAATGAAATGGGTAAACAGAGAGCAGCCTCACTTCTCTGTGATTTTGAACCAGACAGCTAGTCCTTTTACTTACTTGAGTATATTTGTTATTTCTGAAATCATTTAAATACATAGTACCATGTACTTCTTAGACATAATGGACTAAGCCAAGTATTTGCTCATGCATCATAATTTTCAAAGCTAGTTCTACTCTTCTTCCTTCACTATTCAGTTCAGTACATATTTTTTTGTCAGTAAAGAGTTGTGTCCAACCCTTCACTCCCCAGCATTTTTCAGACATATACAGTGCCAACTATGGCAGCAAAACACTTGTTTTTTTTTCTGCATATAAGATTCCAGGATCCTAATTTCCCATAGAAAATTTCTCATTGAAAATTTCTCACCCCTCTTTAGTGAGTTCATCACTTTTGGTCTTTTGCCTATTCAGAGTTTGCAAATTTGTTTACTATTTCTATGGAAAAATTGTTCTTATTACTTCTATTTAAGCTTAGACAAACCCCAGAAAAGTATGGCTATTCTGCATAACAGATTATTTACATAGTAGGATTAATTCTTTCTATTTGATTCTTGAAATATTTCATCTTTATTTAAAGACTAGAACTTTCATTCAATGGTAAAACTGTTCCAACTCTAGTCATATCATAAAACTAAGAAATATTTTATGAGTACTAGTTATAAACAAACAAGAAAATTGTCTTTGCAACCAGGCCCTTGGTTTTCCTCAAATTAAAAATTACCAAGGTTTTGTGCTTGTCTTTTGTTTCCCCTATTTTATTTGATAATTCTGTTATCAAAATTTTACCGTGTTATTAGAGGAATTTGAGAAAATTATAATTCTTTTTCTGTATTCCTATAAAATAAGTACAAAAAACTAGTAGAGGATTGCAATTCTAGGGACTCACACCCACTGATGTATATAGGGGTTTTAAAAAAAATCATATGTATATAACCCTTATTTATAAATACATAGAGACATGGCTTATAAATTCAGATTCATAATATTTCATACTTATTCTAATATTTGTATTCTAAAATCTAGGTGATACAGCTGGTTCTTGTGGTGATCCAGGTATCCCAGGCCATGGGTCCAGGGAAGAAAACAATTTTAAAATTAAAAGCACGATACATTTCAGCTGTGATATTGGATATGTCCTCCATGGCTCAGAAGAAAGAACATGTTTGGCAAATGGAAGCTGGACAGGAAGACAACCTGAGTGCAAAGGTAAATCAAAGATCCACTGAATATTTAAACTTTAATACTGTTGATCAGAAAACCAATTTTGCATTGCCAGCTTTGTGTTGTGAATAGGATGCAGTTATTTTGGACTGACAATTTTTTCCAAATAAGTTTTTGCACTATAGCAGTGTTTGACATCAGGTGACGAATTTGAAACCAGTTCCTGGCACCCGTGAAACTGCATGTTTACAGGTTTTGAGGAAAAAAAAGATAGATAAGCCTCTAGAACTCAATTTTTGATGAATATTGTTTCACTTAAAAATCTCCGTATAACATGACCTTTATTCAGAACCATTATACATCTGAATTTCAGACAAATGACCCCAGTTTTAGGAAAATGTCACTGTCAGGATTTCCTTAGATTTATAAATCTATGTATAAATGGTTGACTTAAAATTTCATTTAATGATACTGTTGACATTATTATTTTTCAATAAAAAACATGCTGAAACAAGTTTATTTGTAAAAAAACAATTCTGGACATTTCAAGATAGACAAATTATCATAAAAGAAAGTTATAACAGGATATTTCTGAAGAATCATTTATTGCCTAAATTACCTTGCTTCATAATAGAAAAACACTCCCAACAGATTCTTTCACAAAACAGTGTCTTCAAAAGAAGAAAATAATTTGAGAACCTGTACTCTTATTTTCTGCTTTATCACTGTTGACTCTGTTACCTATATATGAAAGAGTAACTTCATTTTAAAAGCTTGTTTCATAAACTGGTTTTGTGATATCCTTTCTGCTGAATGATTGTCAACTTTACACTGCATTAAAAATAGTATATATGTGTGTGTATGTATATATATATATGTTTTCATGCTGGTATCAAAAGGGATATGCTTTGCTCAACTGTACGATCGGCTGTTTTTTCCTTTGACCTCATCTATTACAGAAATAAATCAGCTCTTAGATTTAAAATATATTTTAAGATAGTTTTGATGATATTTCTTTCTTGAAATAATAAATACAGTTCACAGATATATGTAGGTGTGGGTAGTGCCTGCACAGGTATGTTGTTCTCGTTTAGGTCATATGGATTAGACATAGATAGATAGATAGATAGATAGATAGATAGATAGATAGATAGATAGAGTATTCATATAAGAAGGACACATTCAAATTCCCAAGCTGAACATTAAAGAACTGGGAAACATCAGGGTTCCACCTGCCTGTGAAGTAGTAGTTGTTTCCATTCAGTGCTTTGAATTAAGAAGAATATTTCAGTGATTCTAGAAATGCATGATTCAAATTAAATCTACAATTATAATTATAGATCAGATATTCTCTCGTAATTGGAAGTTTGTTTTTGCAGCTAAACTAGCTTTTCACTAATGCACATTATAAAGCTAAATTTGTAGGTTTTGTTTCTCTACAGACCAAAGGGGAAAAAAAAAGTAATTCATGCACAGTTTTTTACTGTACAATGTGCCTTATCAGTAGGTGATGAAACTTACATTTTTAAGGACAACAGAATGAATTTCTACCAAATAAGACTGCTGGCAGAAGGATTATTCCTGCTTCAATTTTTCCTATTTCAGAAATCCTCTTTTCTACCTTATGAAAATATTTCACATTTTCCTTTATAGCTGTGCAGTGTGGTAATCCAGGAACAACTGCCAATGGAAAAGTACTTCGTATTGATGGAACTACATTCTCTAATTCAGTAATTTATTCATGCATGGAGGGATACATACTTTCTGGATCATCTGTAAGACAATGCACTGCCAATGGAACATGGTCTGGATCCTTGCCAAACTGCACAAGTAAGACACATTTCTAATGAATAGTCTTTGTTTTTTCTCTCTGAAAATAATAAAGTAAAATATAGAGTCTCATTCCAATAAATTTTCAGCTTTTTCTTGCACTGCTTCTTACATAATTTTGTATGCTAAGTAATTTTTAAAATATAATGCTATGCAATTGTGAAGAATATGTTTTTTAAAGGCAGAGTGTAGTAAAATGTATAGACTGCTGTTTCACTTTAAGGGAGTTGTATGGTTACATGATATGCCTACTTTAATTCTTTACTAGTATATATATTCAATCTTTTTTACGTTTTGTGATATGATGTATCCAGACATTTTCATTTTAATTGCTTTATTTCATCTTGAAAAATTAGCAGTATGATATTCTTTTCTTCCAGAGAGTAGCAAATAAAAACCTTGTAATGAACACTTGAGGATTCTTTTTGTAGTGACTCCAAGGTCAAAACTGTTGTCCCATTTTGACATATCATCTTCTATTTGACCTCTTTGTTAACCTTAAAACTCCTTTGGCTACCCAACTAACAGAAGCTATTTCAGCATCTCTAACATTCATAATGAACATTTTGCAACACTTTATTTTCAAGCCCATCTGTTCCTTCTTTATTACATGTCCTAGTTCATCTTTTAGTTGCAATTATGAAAATTTTACATTTATGTGATGTATGCGACTGCCTATCATTTTGAAAAAACATATCCTTATCAGAGGTATAGCAAACTGTATTTTAAATTTTGAACACACTTACAGCAAGCCAAATAGAAGCCAAAAGCTAGATGATAAAACTTGTGTTTTTAAATCCATCTTTAATAGATTTTTTTTTGCAGTCAAAAACCCTGAGAAAGAGGCCAGTGTTTTTGTTTATTTATTATTTTACAAATTAGAATGAGAAACAGATTAATTGTACCAAAGATAAAGGTGTTTTGTGATGTCAACTGCATTTATATTTTCTCTTGCGTTTTAGAATAACATTTTATGGAAATACATGCCAAAACATTCTTCTCAAGACACATTACTCAGGTAGAAACATGAGATTTTAACTTGAAATATGTTGACAGAGAAAGTATCATAATAAAACAAAGACAGATTCAGGGTATACCACTTTTGTTTAGTCAAGATGTTATCAAAATTTACAGCCAGTCCACACTTATTACAGCTCCTTCTTTCACATCATTGAAAATGCCGGTGTTCAGAGCAGACACTGTAAGAAGGGAATAGTGTAGATAATTTTGTGCTCCTTTACAGACCCTGGACAACGTACCATCAAACAGGACTGACCCGTGTGCAGTGTCATGCAGACCTAGACCTTAGCAAGCTACTACAGGATTATTCTTAGAAAGAAACAACGCTACCGTTTCTCAGTCAAACAGAAACAATGTTGTCATGAGAGCTCCTTGTTGCTCTGCTAAATAAAAAGCAAGGCTGTGCAGTCAGCAACTGCAATCACTGAATGGGGGCTGTCTGCAGCACCTCTGTTGCCGTGAGCTGGCTGTGGCTGTGCCCAGGCAAGAGACCTGTGTGGCACAGCCCAGGTCTGAAGGCCATCCTGGCCGTGTGACACAGCCCACGTCTGAATGTCACCCTGGCTGTGTGGCACAGCCCAGGTCTGAATGTCACCCTGGCCGTGTGACACAGCCCACGTCTGAATGTCACCCTGGCCATGTGGCACAGCCCAGGTCTGAAGGCCATCCTGGCCATGTGGCACAGCCCACATCTGAATGTCACCCTGGCCATGTGGCACAGGCCTGGGGCTGCCCAGGTTTACCCTACTGGGATTCATTGGCTTGTCAACAGGAAATGCTCTTCTGGTCAGCATCACTGGAACAATTTAAAATGTTTTTGCCTAAAATAGTGACTTGGGCAAAGGAGGTCCAACTGAAATGAAACAAAAGTTAGAGGAAAAAGGGATAAAAGCTTTATATTTTAATTCAGTCAAGACAATAGTATATCTGAAAAAATATTTTGGATTATTTTAGTAAAATTTACACATGGAGGATAGTAAATGGAATACTTCAAGTAAAGTTTCAGAGTATTTGAAAGTACTTGTCTGAATAAGAGAAACAGTTCTGTCTTTTCCAGTTCTGTTATTTGAAAAGTGACCAAGAAAAATCTATGGCTTTTTAGTTTTTAATTAATTTGAAATTACTGTGTTACTAGGTAAACTAAAATAGGCTGATCTCCAGTTTTCTTTATTAGTATCTTAGCTATCTGTTTTCTTTATTAGTACACTTGCTACCTTTACTCTAAGCCGGATACAGTGATTGCATGGGACAATTTAAGATTTGATATAAGCTGTGTAAGTAGTATCTGCTCCCTGAGACCGTGGTAAACTGTAGCAAAGGTATACTATATATATAGGATTCTCAGTTCTCGGGTTATTAGGTCAAGGGACTGACACCACAAATACACAGTCACGGATTTTTGTGGTTTTGAAGATCCAGATCCAGAAAGGGTGACATTCACATTAGCCATGCTTTGGCATTGAGTTAGAAGTGGCCAGGACGTGTACTCTGCCCAGGAAACTGCTTCTCATACTTTTCCAGAAGAAACAGCAATGCTGTAGGGAGATTTTCAAGTTTACTATGAAATAAACCATAAAACACATGGGATTCTATATTTTGTATGAACTAAATTTTTCCCCTTTTTTTTTTCCTGAAAATAACGTCTTTTTAGCATTGCCACTAGTGTTCTCTAGATTTCTTTACTCTAAAAACTGTTCCAGAAATTGATAGATCCAGTTACTCTCACCTGAGGGAAACTTACCTGTTTTAACACTATTCTCAGATTACAATGATATAAAACTTTTTATTAACTCCTTATGAGTATTATATTTCATTAAGAAATTAAATTATCTCCTGACATGAGAAATCATAAAAGGTTTTACAACCAGTCCCACACATTAAAGTACTAAAGACCTAGTTTTTATGTAAGCCATAGCTCATGTTTGGGGGTCACCTGAATATTCTCACCTGTTTATGTACATAGCAACTATGTGAGCATTTATAAAGTGGGAGACTTTGCAGGCATATATTTTAAATATTCCAGATTCTGTTTCCCGTCAGAATACCATAGAAAAGTAAAGTGAGTAATGGACATCTACTTTTTTAATAATGAAACTGAGTTGATAAGAAAATTTTAGCATATCAAGGGGTGGTAGTGGCATATGGATTATTTCTTGACTTTTTTTTCTTGATTTTATAATCTTGAAATTTTGTCAATCAAAAGGGTACAGTCCTTTACTACTACTGTTGAACAAAAGTATTTATGTTCTCCAAATATAACTTGTTTATAGCTTCACATATGTTTGGCAGCTAATTAGGATGGCATATCTTCATCTTCTCTTGGTGGAGATAAGGTTTATAATACTTTTTTGTTCTCCTTTTTTCCCCAATTGATGCCTAGTTTTGTCACTTTTTTTTCCTCACATGTAGATAAATCTCACTTAGATTTTAAAATATGTTTCTCAACTATTTACTTGCAGTTATCAGCTGTGGAGATCCAGGAGTCCCAGCCAATGGCATGAGATATGGTGATGATTATGTTGTTGGACAAAATGTTACTTATATGTGCCAACCTGGCTATACAATGGAAGCAAATAGCTCCTTAATTCGCACTTGTACTAGCAATGGCACGTGGAGTGGAGTAATCCCAACATGCAAAGGTACAACATTTATTTTGCTTGTCAGCTATTTCTTCTATGACATTTACCTACACTGTTTATTGTAGATTGTTAATTTATTCTGTATTTCCACAGAAATCAAAACTTACTTTTAGTATGAATACACTGAATTGATTTCTTTGGCTGCAGAAACAATAACTTCATCTTTTGCTTCTTTTCCCTTTTATATTCCTGCAAGCACAGAATATTGAACAATTTTTTATAGTTCTGAAGAATACTTTATTACTTTGCTGCTAAACTGAACTACCCAATATGAAATGATGGCTTAAATTTGTTAATTGCAGTTAGCATGTCATAAGAAAGTAACCATATATATGTCCCTGCTTTTACAAACAGAACACTCAAACATATAAGAGGTCTAAATATATACTAACTGAACTTTGTAAAGGCAAATTCATCTGAATTACTCTGTCTATAATACTAAGGTTTTTTTCCATATCCCTCCTTTTTTAGACGGGCACCTGTAAGCATCACCTTGTTACAAAAAGACTAAATCGTTCTTACAAATTTCCCAATAAAGATTTTTCTGCTCCATGTTGTTTTCTCTGCTGTGGAACCTGAATGGATTAATTTCAAGACAATCCTTTCTGTTCTTCAAACTGCATGCCTGATTTTTATGTGTTTTTGTTGTTTGTCGGGTTTTTTGTTGTTGTTGTTGGGTTTGGGGTTTTTTAATACACCCTGTAAAAATTTTAACAACAAAAAATCTGAACATAACTGAAAGACAAATTTATCTATTTAATCAAAAATATTTTCTCTGGGAAACTCACTTGCTAAACCCTAAAACAACTTCTCTCTAAAGTAATTTTTCTCTCTTCCTGATACTACATCTCTAGAAAAGCAGTATTACCATTCAGTGTTTTCTTTCTGGGTTCACACTAAGTATGTCTGATCTCTATTCTTTCAAAACTCAGTTAGCTACCTTTGTACTTACTGTTTTCTAATCCATCTTCCTGCTGTTTCATTTTAAGGAAGCAAAGTAACATATCTGCTAAGCAGCACTCATTCTCCTCCCATGAATTCATTTGTCAAACTAGGTCAAAATAATTTCAAATCTCCACCATGTTTGCAATTACTCTTCTTGCTGAACAGTTCCCCCAATATCTTACCAAGTCCAGTTTAATTCTAATTCACCTTTGACAATGTCAGTTTTTAAGGGGTTTTTTGACACATTCTTAAGGATGTCAAACATTGAAATCCTCTTGACATTTCACTTTTTTTTTTTCTTCTGATTTGCATTGTTCTCATAGATAGCCTCAGTTTCAATTAAAAATGATTTTGAGAACTGAAGAGTGGACATAGTGGTCATATTGACCAAGAGTCTGTCTCCAAGAGTGACTGTAAGTCAACAGCTAGAAGATCATAAGACAGAACAAGTATTTATGATAAAGTATCTTAGCCTCAAATTCTTATGGTCTGCAGGACACCTAACTGGGACCAAGAGATCTAACTCTGATTTGATTCAAGCAGAATCATACAAAGAAAGAATTTTACTGTCAATTTTAACTTTGAGCCTTTCTGGTTTTGTGTTATACATATTTAAGGCTTGTATAAATGCTAATTAATAATCCTATGAAGAATCTCTAGTGTTCTCAGAATTTTATTCAACTTTACATTAGTTTGTGTAAGTACACTAGAAAATTTAATAGTGTAAGTTAAATAATATATAATATGCAGTAGTGTAAAATGTGTAACAATTAGTTTCTACTGTCAGATTGAAGTGCAAGGGTTCTTTGGTACTATTTAGTTAAAATAATTGGAAAATGAACTGGGCAGAAAACACATGAATAATTGTCACTGTGCCATTGAAAGAGAAGATACAAATACTGCTCTGCTATGCCAAGTTGGAAAAGGATGCGTGTTCATCTGCAACTAGACATTCAAATATTCTGACATTGTCTTTTTTGCGGACTTGCATTTGTAATATACTTATAGTTCTTAAAGTGAGAATGTTGTGGTACATATTTATGCCTAACTCTCTGACCAAAATAGAGAAGCATTCAGGCTTGTTGCTGGGTGTTGTTTTGTTTTGCTTTTCTTACCCTAAAATTCTGATGTTACATCTATTTTCTTCTATTTCTTCTCTCTTTCCAAGTTATTCACCAGTATTTCCTCCTTTATTAGTAAGCTCAGAGGTTAAAACATATAGACCCTTTTAAAAGGACTATTTGTGAAGCTCTTGGAGAATGAAGACAAAATTCTGCTGCTTAGAACACTTACTTTGAATTACTTTTATTAAAACATCATAGAAGTGTGGCAAAAGCTATCATGTCCTTTTCTGAAGCAAAACCAAAGCCCCAAAATATAGATTTGGATAAATACCCCTGGCTGGCTAAAAGATTTGATACTAGTATTCTCAAACAGCCATGAGTGATGCTTTAAAGTATCTTTATGGTCTGCATAACTGAGATTCTCTCACTGAAGAGAGTAATAAGAATGGAGAAATGGTACATAGTGAACCCTATGCAGGTTGCATTCAAATACATATTATTCATCACCTGGTGCCTCTGAATTCTTTTAAGCCTGCAAGTTGACAACTGTTCTAAACATTAATTTAAAGCTTATGGGTGCAGCATTTAACTTCCTCCATTTTTGTGACACGTGTGTTCTCTGCTCGATTTTTAATCACCATATCTTCTCATTTATCCCAACTGGCTTTACCAGATTAAGTTGTATTAGTTTGCTTTCTTTATCTTTTGCTAGCACAGTTTACGTTTTTGTCTATGTCATTCATTCTATCAACTTGATATAAATTTCGTCCTTTCTCTTTTTGGTTCAGGTTTTCTTTCATTTAATTTCTTTAATACCTTTCTTCTTAAGCTTTCAATTAGCAATTGTCTGTTACAACACCACTATCCAGTGAATAACACTTTTATCTTCATCACAGCAGTTGTATCTCTTTATTTCTACTGCCTTCTCCTACTGGTTTTCAGTCCTCTTGCCTACAACTGAATAGAAGATGTTTCTATTTTTTTCCTGGGAAGCCTGGCAATTAGAAAATATACTGAAATACTTATTGTTGGTAATACTAACAGTTTCAAGGAATTGAAAATCCTTACATTTCTCCCTCTTGCTAGCAACTAGATGCTTTTTGGTGATTAACTACTCACAAAGTAAATAATAACCAAACTATGCTACTTAGAAACAGGCTTTCAAGTAATATTTTGGAACAGTTGTCCTGGAATGTCATCCCTATGCAATAAATCTAGCAAATGCCCAAGCTAACCAACAGGAGGAAAATATTTTATTATTGCTACATTAATAAAATATGGTTGTACTCTATGTTGTCTTAACAGACAAAAAAAAAAAAAAAAAAACAACAAATTGTAGCAGATTACCAGACATATCTTAAATTTCATACACATCATAATTTCCATACTGATTTTTAGCTAGTTTTCCTATTTGGTTTGATGCAGCATCCTGGTTTATTTAAGACACTTCATCAATCACCCACTGCCTCCTAAATGAAGGAAATCAGACATACTAACTTCAGGAAATGTGGCAAGAATACAGTGAGAAAGCATGCCCTGACCGTATTGTCCTCTAAAAAAGGTGAAATTAGCCCATATGGTTCTTCTAGTAATTGTGTACATCTGGGATATTTACAGCAGCTGGGCCTAATTACTTTGAATATTATTGCAGCTGTTACCTGCCCAACTCCTCCGCAGATCTCTAATGGAAGGTTGGAAGGAACAAACTTGGACTGGGGATTCAGCATTAGCTATGTCTGCTCTCCAGGATATGAACTCTCTTTTCCTGCTGTTTTGACTTGTGTTGGGAATGGAACATGGAGTGGTGAAGTACCTCAGTGCTTACGTATGTATTCACATCATAGTCTATATTTCACTGTTCAACTATAAGGGTTTTTTTTTCTCTTTAAAGTTTTCACTTTTTTTTCCCCCTCCTTCTTCCTATGGCTCAATTAATTTCAAACCTGAGACAATTACAATCCTTCCAAAATTTTAATGTTAGTAGTAGATTGAGAAGGTCATGGGAATCAATATCTGTAAACCCTATGTGAGCATATAGGAGTCCTTGGACACAGACGCAAAAAATATTACAGGCAATGTGTACAACATAATCCAAGGCAATTCAAGATTAAAAGGTGCTGTCTTGTTTTCAGATCTAGCTACATATGTGATAGAGTAACTTTCATTATAATCTCTTTTATTTCCTCATTACTCATCTTAAACTTCCTGTGATGTCACAAAGGAATCTTCCTGGCTGTAGTGTTGATTAGGCCCTGGGTGATTCTGTGACAGTTATTTATTTTTCACCCTGCAGTAAATTAACCTATATTTTTTATGCAGTAAATTTTATTAATCTGAAAGTTATAAATATCATTGATAGATATTTTTAAGATGGTTGTGATGCTTCTGAGAGATATTAAATTGATTACACTGAAAAGGAAGTTTTGTAGTTATTTGTGGAATAATTATACCACTCTGTAATGGTCTCCAAAAAGGAGTCTAACTGGAAGAAGATAATATCTTATTCATGGCTTTACAGTCTCTGAAATTTAATTTGAACTTGCCAAATAGCTCTGCTTGAAAGGTAGCTTTCTAAATGTTGCAAAATATACTTCTCTGTTCTTTTACTATTTTTTTTTCATTTTCCATCTCTCCCAGTCAAAATTTTTCTCTATTTTGGCTATATCCCAGTACTATGAAAACAGATCATATAGATCATCTTTTTTTTTTTCTTTCCCCAATTATATTCTCATATCATCAACAACAGCTTCTGACTGCTGCTGAAACTCTGTGTGCCAGAGGTGGAACATGATAAAAGGCATTTTTTTCTGGAAGAAAAAGAACAAGACCACTATTTGTTGCTTAAATTCTCTATGTGGAGCTCTTCTAGAGTCCACTATACTGTGAATATCAGGGACTATGAAAAATTATTTTCATTATTTGTTCTTGATTGAAAAATGGTGTCCTTCACTCATTTTTGGATACAACAAGCTAATTATGATTTTTAAAGTGGGAATACTCAGTACTGCAGTAAACTCTGAAAAAGTGGGCTCTACCTTTAAACTTTTTAAAAGGTATATTTAGCACAGAATGCATCTGCCTAGGAATTAAAGGCTATTTCACACAGATTACATTAACTGAATGTTGTTGATGTGCAGTGGTTACCCATTGGCTTGCAAGAGAAAACAATTGGCAGCCAGTGCTTGTCAAAAAGCTTACACTAGTTGCCATCTGGCAGAAATGAGGGGGAGCTGGTGAAAGTCATTCTCAATAAGCAATCTTTGAGCAGTTCTTAAAATCATAAAATTAGTTCCTAGCTTGGTTCCATAGAGCCTTTAGCTGAAGATATGCAAGGTATAGTTATGACACGGAATAATTGTTCAGAATGGAATATGACCATGTCCTCGGTTGAGTATTTGTCATCTATGACCCAGTAAATTTGTTTGCTTAATTACTCATGCAGTTATTTCAGTACAGGACTGCTGGTTTTATAAGCTTGGCAATAGATTGCAAAAAAGGTAGACTTACACCAGAAAATTCCTAACTGCAGATATGACTTAGAATCATAGAATTATGATAGAATATAATTAATTGCAAGAGACCCATAAAGATCATCGAAGTCCAGCTGCTGGCCGAGCACAGAACAACGCAAAAAGTTGTATCCATGTACCTGAGAGCATTGTCCAAATGTTTCTCAAACCCTCTCAGGCTTGGTGCTGTGACCACTTCCCTGTGGTCACTTCCAGTACCCAACCACCTTCTGAGTGAAAAACCTTCTCTTGATATACAACCTAAACCTCCCTGACACATCTTCATATCATTCCCTTGGGTCCTGTCACTGGTTACCACACAGAATAGATCAGTGCCTGTCAGTTTGCTTCACCTCATGAAGAAGCTGAACACTACAGTGAGGCCTTGCCACAGTCTCTTCTCTAGGCTGAGCAAATAAAGTGACCTCAGACACTCCTCATGCGGCTTCCTCTGTAGGCTCTTCACTCTTTTTGTTGCCCTCTTTTGCATAATCTGTAATAGCTTTATATCCTTATATTTTGCCACCCAAAGCTGCACACAACATTCAAAGCGAGGTTGCCCCAGTGCAGAACAGAGCAGGACAATCCCCTCCCTTGCTCAGCTGGTGATGCTGATGACCCCAGGACAGGGTTGGCCGTCCTGGCTGTCTGGGCACTGCTGACTCATGTTAGACTTGCCATCAACCAGGACCTCCAGGTCCCTTCCTGCAGTGCTGCTCTCCAGCAGTGTTTTCCCATTCTGGATGTACATCCATGGTTGTCCCATCCCAGGTGTAGTGTGAAACTTCATGTCATTGGTGATTGCCCAGTCCTCTGAGCTGTCTGAGTCTTTTCGCAGGACACAGATGCCTTCAAGTGAGTCAACAGGTTCTCCCAGTTTAGTGTCATCAGCAAACCTACTTAGTATACCTTTGAGTCCTAGTGTTTTAGAAATCTTCTGGACCTGTTTGTACCAGCTGTGTGGTATTCATGGTTATCATCTGGCAAGCTCAAGTCCCCCAAAAGGACAACAGAAGTTGATTTAGAGGTCTCCCTTAGTTCATTGAAGAATAAGTTGCCAGTGTCAACATCCTGACTGTGTCCGCTATAGTAGACTCCCATAAAAACATCCACTTTGTGTGTCCCTTAATCCTTATCAAAGGCTCTTAACATGCCATAATGTCCTGGTTTTGGCCAGGATAGAGTCAATTTTTTGCAACAGCTGGGAGGGGGCAGGGCTAAGTCCCAAACGTTATTCTATAACACCTCACATCACTGCCAGGGGTAGGGGAAAGGACCTTAGCTTCTGAGGAGAAAGGCATTCCTTCCAGTCAGAAAAACATTATTGTGGTCAGATCAGGTTGGGCTCTACAATAAACACTTTGCAAGTAAATCACCCCCTCTTTTGCACACTTTTGTAATTAATATTGTTGTTGTTGCTCTTTGTTTTCTTATCTCATCGCTGTTACCAGTAAATCTTTCTTAATCCATGATCTCTACCTTTTGTGCCTGTAACTCTCAACCCCACCCAAAACAGGGAGAAGGGGAAAACTGGGAGGGGTGAAAGAGAGCAGCAGGGTATTTTCGGGAAATCTCAGTAAGGGACCCTGACTTGGGCAGTACGTCCTAAGTTGTCAGTCTATCTAGTTCCAGGGTCTCATACTCGTTGTATTAGAGCACCTGAGAGGATGAGGCAGGCTGGGAAGGGATTTGCCTGTCCCCGCAAGTAATAACCTACTTCCATTTCCCCTCCTCTCTTAGATCCCCTCCTTCTGCCTGGTGGTGAGAGGACAGGGGATCCTTTGTTTCTTGTGTCATGGTTGGTTGGTATATTCATCTCAGGGATGGTAGAATATGATGCCACAAGTCAATCTCCTTGTCTGATACTCCTCAGCCCGAATACCTCCTCAAGAAGCTCAGGCTGAGCATGTCCTCTACCTGGGCACATCTTGGACAGGTGTGCTCACTGCTGCTGTCAGACATTGACAAGAAATGTGCTGTTAATCAGTTAAATTTCTTCTAAGAATGATACTAGCCTCACAGTCTCCGTGCCAGAACTCCATGATCAAGCTCTCTTAAAGGCTCTCAGAGTCCTTAGGAACACATTTCCATTGAGAGTAGAAATAATCTTAAAAATTCCAGTTCACTGCAACTTTAGTTTGTTCTGTAGTCACCTGTTCTAGTATCAGAGGGAAACTGCTGTGGTTTACTATGATGCCTGGTTTCCACACTTACTGATAAAAGAGGAAGATATTCAGTAGATATCTTTTGACTAGGTCAGATTGACAGTGGTGGAGTTTACCTAGTTTTACAAAAAATAAATAAATTTACCAAAACCTCATTTTTGAATGTAAGAATTGTTTTCCCTTCAGAGTTGTTACTTTGTTGGTGTGAAGAATTGTTAGGAGACAATTTCAAATCCCTGTGTTAAAAATTTGTAAGTGTTTCGTGTATTCTCAAATTAAGACACAGAATTTTCCAGTGGAATTGTGGCAACTGTAATCTGTCATTCACAAATGAAGTACACTGTATGTACACTTTGTGCCACTATCCCTAGTCCATAGATCTTTTCAAAATGTGGCACACAATCCACTGCCACCTAAAGTGATGAAATTGCATGCAATTCTGGTATGTTACAGATAAAGCTCTTTTTCTTCACCAGAGTGGGTATGCATGGATTTCCCATACAGTCAGTGTCTGTAGAAAGAAGCAGAGAGCAGGAATATTTCATGAGAGCAGGTCCTTTGGAAACCCTAAAACATGGGTGACAAAGATAGAAACATTACAAATGCATTTTGAAGATTGTTGTTTGAGAGATGTAATTTAAATTATGTTTTAGATGAGAAAGATGGAACACAAAATTCCACTGTCTGTACAGCATGTCTATTTAGAAACATTAACAAACGTATACGGGTTAGGGGGGTTTTTTGTTATTATTATTACACCATTTTCTGTCTGATATGAAATTGGACTACACAATACTGGAATTCATGGTCTGTCAAGGAATAATATAGTCTGATGACACAGGGTTTGCCATAGCTGATTTAATTTCCTGGGTCAATTATTCAAAATCCAGCTTCTGACAATATCCAGTACTTCATACTGCAGAAAAAGGATGGAAAATTTGGTAGCAGTGCATTTGCCCAGTTATGACATGCTATAGACACAAGGAATCTTTAGGTGATAGGAATAAGATAAAAACATTCATTTAAGAACAGATTTTTATGAGTGAAATTTATCCTGTCTAATACAGTTTATTAATATCTTTTTGATTGCTACAGAAGTTTCTTAATTATGGGGTTTTTTTGGTGTTTATTTATTGTTAACTGTTCTAACTTTCAAGTGTTGTAGTTCCATATGTACCAAATCTTACGTTCGGTGAAGGATGAGGAAACAAGACTTTATGACTCCTAAAATCTATCTACTAAATCCTTTAATCACACAAAAGTGTTGAGCACTGTGTAGGTGGCAAGAAAGCAGGAGAGGAGGGAAGATTGACATCAAAGTTTGATACACTCTTTGATTGCTCTCTAAAGATTTGCAGATTGATGTGGTTTGGGGAACGGGTAAATTGTGGATATTTGGACTTTAATAAAATAAGTTGTCAGCTTGATTTATTAAGTCTCAGGTACTGACCAAGAACACTGTGAGTCATTTTGAACAACTGTACTACAATCTGGCCAACTAAATATTATATATCTATTCTCTCTGAATTCCTATTAAATGTTTCCATATTTGATCTGTATTTAATAAAATAAATACAAAATTTGGAATAATTTCTTCACTTAGTTCAGCTAAGTGGGTGGTTGTTGTTGTTGTTGTTGTTGTTAATTTTTGTTATTATGTTGTTGTTAATATTTTTAATAAATACCGCATTTCATTTCTATCATGTCTTTTTTCACAGCAAAGTTTTGTGGGGACCCTGGAGTACCTGCTCAAGGGAAAAGAGAAGGCAAAAGCTTCATCTATCAGTCAGAAGTTTCTTTCAGCTGCAACCCTCCTTTCATTTTGGTTGGCTCTAGCACCAGGATTTGCCAAGCAGATGGAACATGGAGTGGTTCTTCTCCTCGATGCATAGGTATTATTATGCCCATGAATTGAAATTTCTTTCATTACTTATTTTTCCTCTTTTTGCTAAGTCAATCTACGATTTTTCAGTTATTTTGAATTATCTTGGTGTTATTCTATACTCTCTAAGAATCAAATCACTTTATTTTTGTGTTTGTGATTGGCTTATTTCATGTTGCTGAACAAGCTAAATTTTGTCATACATTCATGTATTTAATTAAAATACTGTAATTTGTTTTGTCTTTAATATATTGCAATTTTTTTAGAACCTACTCGCACAGCATGTGAAAATCCAGGAGTCCCAAGGCATGGGTCACAAAATAACACATTTGGCTATCAGGTAGAGTATACTTTTTAAAATTAACTTGCATATTTACATATTTTATACTACCTCAAAGTCTAGAAACATCTAATTAGAGGTTCAAAGACTGCTTCTGTAAGAGTTGTTTGCTGCTGTGTTGCTGTGTTTCCTTATTTCTAGCTGTTGGATTACATTAACCCTGTGTCCCTCTCATCAATGCACTACATGAAATCAAGTGGAATTTGATCACAAGTTTTTCACCTTGAAGGCTTTCAGTATCTGCCACCAATATATAAGTGCTTCCTACAATTTATTAAATAGGTTTTTTCTCCTCAAAAATGTACATACTGTGTGCCAAAATGCTGGTGTAGACATACTCTAAAAAAAGGAGAAAATCTTTTTGGAACCACAAATGAATTACAGAGTCACAGACCTGTTAGGAGAACTTCTAGTCCACTCCCCCTTCTCAAAACAGGGTCAGCTAGAACAGGTTTATGACTGTCTCCAGGTGGTTTTGAATATTTGCAGGGATGGAGACTCAACAGTGCCTCTTGGCATCATGTTCTAAGCTGATCACCCATACAGTGAAAATCAACATTTTTTTCTTAGTTTTAAAGAGAATTTCCTATGTTTCAATTTATACCCATTTCTTGTTGTCTCTGGGCACCACGGAAGAAAAGTCTGCTTCTCTTGCTTGTCATGCCCCAAGGGTTTTTTGGGTTTTTTTGCAGGCTGGATAACATCAGGTCTTTCAGCTACTCTTTGTATATCAGATGCTATAGTCCCTTTAGCCAATTTTGTGGCCCATCACTGGACTCAGTGTAGTATTGTCCTTGTCTCTCTTGCACTGGTGAGCCCAGCACTGGACTCAGCACTTGCTTGCTTAAGTCTCTCTGGGGCTAGCAGAGGGGAAGAAGCACCTCCCTTGACCTGTTTTCAGTGCTCTGCCTGATGCCTCCCAGGAGACAGTTGGCCACATTTTTGTACAAGGTTGTGTTGTGGCAAATGGTGTTTGCATATGTTTTTGTTGGAAAAGGAATTGTGAAACTGAAAATTGTTTTGAACTGATTTTCTGATTCACACAAAACACTGACATCAGTGAGATGTTTTCATGAGTGAATGGTTTAGAGATGCAAAAATGTACCTTATAATTTGCTAGAAATCTTGTGAACAAAGAGAGAGCCTAATCTATCCTGTGACATCTATGTTTGATGTCAGGGCTGAAAGCTCCAGGCACATGAAGAGGAATGAACAGAAGAGTACCTAGCAGCTCCACAGCTGTATGAGGTCTCTGTCTAGTAGCAGAACAAAAACTGCAGTTCGCTGGAAATGCAAGAAAAGGCTGAGTGAAATTTGAACAAATTTACAAAATGAAATTAGTTTTTAAAAGCAAATTGTAGCTAAAGACTTTTCAAAGTTTCATGGCCAAAATTCCTGTGGTTTATCCTTTTGGTGGCCTTTATACAGTACTACTCAGGCTTGGGTTTTAGCAATATTTGTGTTTTCAGATTGTGCTAGATCTCAATCATATGAAAATGATAATAAAATTGTCTAAGTTTTCTCTAGGGACTGAAAATGTGCTTTGTGCCAAGATAGGATAAACAGGGGCAGACCTTTGGCTAACTTAGTTTGGTTATAATACAATATTATACTAGAGGACATGCTCATATGCTCTTTATTCAACTATGTATCAAATAAATAATTTATTAAGCATTTTCTATAATTTTATTGTCACAGTTTCTCTCACATATTAATGAACTTTCATTGAAGAAACTAATTCAGTCTCATTTGTGCTGTAGTTTTTGTGAGTAAAAGATCACTCACAGCTAGCATGGAACAGTAAACATATCAAGCAAAATGACAATTGGCAAATCATCTGTAAAATAAGCATAAGTGTTGGCAGAGTTTACAACCCTATAAATTCTAAAAAAAGAAATAAAAAATTGTAAATAGTTATAAGATTAGTGCCCAGTGTTTAAGATGTGTGTGCTATAGTCTCCTTACCCAGCCAGCAACTTATTCTCATGTTCACACACTGAATTTGATTTTGTGTAGTAACTAAATGGGCAACTTCTGGTTACTCTAAGTATGATTGCTTAGTTAATACATAACAGAGTAGAAGTATCAGTCATACAGATGATGCTGAGCTTAGGTCTTGATTGGGTGGAAACAATTGTGAAAATGATTGGTTATAGACAAGTTATTGTCTGTAGATCCCAGAAAGAAATACTGAGTTATCATACATTGTATAATGTTATGACTCCTTTAAAAACACAAGGATATTGTAAATTAATGTATATTATGCTATAATTAACTTCCTGTGTGAATGGGATAATAGCAATTTTTACTTCTATCCCTAGAAGGAAGGTAAAGAATAATTCTAAATTGTTCCAAAATACAGATGTGGGGTGTTTTCTTTTGTTTGGGGTCTTGTTTGTTTTAACTCTCTTAAATACTTTATATTAATCAAATACTAATAGAGTAACTTAATTGACTTAATTGTCAAGGTTTAAATTTCTTTCTCTGTCTCATAAAAAAATACCAAGCTGTAGGCTTACACTTAGAATTCAAGTCTTCATATGTGGAATCCTGTTTTAAGTACTTTTCATCAAATTGCACTAACTCCTCTTTTATCTGACAAAAATCACTGAATGACACTTGCTTTTCACAATATTGATGTTAAGTTATGAACTTCCACAACACCATTGTTTTGTTCCCCTATTCTTGATTATCTGTTTTTCTATCTCATTGATTGCACTGAAAGTTCAGGCAAACACAAGATAATTCTAGGCTTGACTGAAAGGCATATCTAAACCTGACCTCCTGGAACATACACTAACAAATATCACCACATCACATTTGAGTGATGTTTCAACTATTAAGTAAGAGCTTTATAGAAAATGAGACAACAGAATTTTGCATGGACTTTATTGTTCAGTATTGAATTCTTCAGGCAGAAGCAGATCAGTTTCTTATGTGTTCAAATAACATCAAAATACCAGTTTAGTGCTATTTGGATATCTGGCATGGCATGAAAATGAGTAGCATCATCTGCTTTAATTGTTATGATTACATACTTCTAGGATGTTTACCTTTCATCTGAGCCATTTTTATTTGACAGATCTACTTTAGCAATGTGTTACAGTGGAGACAAAATAACTTTAGAACTTAGTGAACACTGACTTCATCTGTAATCTGGAAAATAAATCACTCCCTTGAAAGAAACTGTGGGGTTTGAAATACTTCTTCAGCTGTATTGCTAGAAACATAGAAAAGTGTTTATAGCACTTTCACCATAAGCTATTGCAACACAAGGTACTACTGAATTGAAGAAACAGTTTAGAACTGCTTAGACTGGTCAGTTATATATATAAGATTTATTACTTCTCATACTTTTTCAACATGTTTTGTAGAAATTCAGCTATATTCCCTTATATTGAGGTCTAAATTGAGTCAAAGAGCAGCCTTAATTTAAAAAGGAAAATAGGCACAATGCAGTAGTGGTAGCCCTCTGCTAGCTCTTGGGTTCTATCTTATGAAATTCTATAGGAAACTTGATCTGCAGATGCTGAGCAGCCTTGCAAATAATCTCCTTCTGTGAATGTAATGCTTATAAAAACTTCAGTGTTGATTGAAATGTAGGATGAAATTCCAAGAGAAGTGCTCTACTACCACCACAGAGCTGTCTCCATTAGCACAGTTGGCACCACCACTGCATCAATGAAAATGTAATTTAAGCCATATCAGACACCGTGTATTTTCCTGCTTCTCATTGTCCTGAGGTCTCTGGTGTCAGCGTGTTGGTGTTACAATCTGGAGGGCTTCATTGGCACGAATAGGATTTTTCTTTTTTCTTTTTTTTTTTTTTCTTTTTTTTTTTTTTTTTTTTTTTAATCACTTCAATCTGTGTTTCACCTGGGGTTATTAATAATGTTTCTAGCACACTTTTACACCAGTCACACCACAGCTTATTATGATACACATTATATTTCAATCTATACTATAAGGTTCCTTTCACCTATTTTAGATAGTTGTTCTTCTTTTTACCTCTGACATCTGATTCTGTCCAGGCCTGTATGTCTTTAAGGGTGAGTTGTTCATAGCAACAGGATCTCCAGTGCTAAGACTGTGTTGCATCTTTTATCATAGTCACACTGTAGTCCTTTTCACAGCATCCTGTTGTCTGCATTTCTCAAGGGCTTTGCTGTTGTTCCAGCACCAGGCCTATAATTCTCTGTACCACATCACGTTACTGGGAAATAGTTCATTCTGCACATACTAGATTCTTTTCTTCTGCTATGGATATAAATCTGTGGTTGTACCATACAAAGATAAAGAAAGGCATAAAAGGTGCTCATAGCTACCTGATCACAGGAAATTTAAATTTTACAGCTAAAGCAAGTTTAGAAACAAAACAAAACTGAAACAAACACAAAACTCCAGGCAGCTCAAGACTCTTTCAGACAAAGGAAGCCTGTCTAGCTTCTGCCCAGTGGTCTTGCAAACTCAAACCCTGTTATAAGGACAATAATGTATTAGTGGGCTACCAAACTACAGATATAGTGAAGACTTCAGGAGGTATGTTTTCATTCACTTAAAATGTGATGCTAAAAGTTACTGAAGATAAATGACTGTCTTAGCTTCTCAATTCTTTTGCACAAATTATTGGGGATGGAGAAATTTATCAGAGTATATTCGTGTCCTTTGGTGAACTGAAATCTAACAAAAAAATTGATTGTAGAGTAACTCATGAGAGTTATAAGTATTTTCTATTCCTATAAGGAGTAGAAGAAATAAGACTGATAATAACTTATTATTTTGATATTGTTATCTTATTTGGTGAAAAAATTATCTAGAGTACTTTAAAAATAGATGCATGTTGATATTTATGCATTTTCTACTCAGATTGGTATTTCTCCTTACACTCTTTGCGGTTTAGCAAAACAAAGAAAAAAGGAAAAAAGTTAGTTATTATGTTAATTTTGGGAATATCCAAGCTATAACTGACACAATAGAGAAGGCAGCTATAGAACAAACTATTTTTTTTTTTTTCTGATTGGATGCTTCTACTTGAGCACTAGAAAACAAAAAATAGAACATCTGATAAAATCTGAACATCTCAGGACTGGGAAATGTTTTGAGCATCGAATACTGTATTGTAGCGCCATCTGGTGCCTCTGACATAAGAATATGGCAAAGTAGACCACAAAACTTTCTAAAATTACTTTTATTTGTTTAATAATTGCTATACATATACTATATAAATAATTAATATAATATATTTTAATTACATATTACTAGTAATTATTTTTTCATTTATTTGTAATCTTGAGCAGCATGGCAACACTTCTTAAACATCTTCATCCCTTAGGCAACTGTTGCATTTTTGATGCTGCTTTGGTGCTTACGTATATAAAGGTTATGTTTCTTGTGAAACTGTAAAATCATGGAATGGTTTGGGTTGAAAGGGACCTTCAGGATAATCTAGATATCTGCCGTGGATACGGGCACCTTGCAGTACACCAGATTGCTTAGAGCTTCATCCAGCCTGGCCTTGAACACAGCCAGGTATGAGACATCAACAGCTTCTCTGGAAAACATGTCCTAGTCTCTCATCACCCTTACAACAAAGAATTTCCTCCTAGTATCTAGTCTAAACCTACTCTCTCTTGAATCTATTCCCTCTTGTCCTATCACTGCATATACATGGAGTCCCTCTCCATGTTCTCCCTTCAGCTACTGGAAGGCCACAATTAGGTCTGAATGAAGCCTTCTTTTTTCCAGGCTTAATAAACACTTCTCTCAGCCTTTCCTCCTAGGAGAATCCATCAGAACATTTTGGTGACCCTCCTCTGGATTTCCTCAAAGTCTGTGGTTTTCTTGTGCTGAGATATCCAAAGTGGGGCAGAGGACTCTGGGTGAGCTGAACAGAGTAGAAGACAGAATCACTTCCCTTGACCTGCTGCCCTACACTGCTTTTGTTGCATTCTTGGATACAATTGGCTTTTTGGGCTGCAAGTGCACATTGCTGGATTATGTGCAGCCTCTCATCCAGCAGCACCCCCAAGTCCTTCTCAGCAGGGCTGCTCTCGATCTGTTCATATCACAGCCCACCCCTACTATAAGGTGTAGTGCAGCACCTTGAACTTGGTCCTACTAAACCTCGGGATGTTCTCATGGGCCACTTCTCAAGATTTTCCACGTCCCTCTGAGTTGATCCCTTCCTTCCAATGTGTCACCCATACCACGCAGTTTGGTGTCATCTGCAAATTTGCTGAGAGTGCACTCAATCCCTTCACCTGTGCTATTAAGGAAGATATTAAATAACACTGGTTCCAATACTGAACCCTGAGGGACACCATGTGTCATTGATGTCCGCTGGGATTCTGAGAAATTGACCACTACCCTCTGGATGTGACTGTCCAATCACTTTCTTATCCATCTAACAGTCCACTGCTGTAATCCATCTTTAGAGAGAAGGATGTTGTGGGGGACTCTTTTGAAAGGCTTAACAGTCGTCCAAAAAAATATCTGTAGTGCTTCCATGTCCACTGATGTAGTCAAATGAACACACCTTTCTTAAGGCTAGTACTTTTTTAAAGCAATATATTGATGTTGATTGTTTTAACTAGATCTTTACACACACACCCAAAAAAGCTTCTATAGCTACTTAGAGCAATTTCTAAAACTTGTAGTATTTTACTCCTTTGTGCTTAACCATGCAAGTGATTTCGTGCATTTCCTTCAAAATCTTTTAAAAGTAATTACATAGTCCAGTGAGCACAGAAAAGAGCAAAATAATGGGAGATGAATTTTAAATCGCATCCTGTGTTGATGAGCTACTATCTGTAGTTCATGGGTTATTATTAAATTTCATTCTGATGAGAAACTTGAGCTGAAATGGAATAGTTCTATAAAGTTTCAAATGAATACTTGCAGGAGTGAAATGCTGTTTCCCAGTATTAAACTATCAGGAAAGAATCCACATTTTACCTTTGAGCATCAGTCTGAATCAAGTGTTATGCATTTAAACAAAATAATTAAAAATCAAACCCAAACCAGAACTATAAATGTGCTGTCACAGTTTAAAACTTTCAACTTCTTGTTTAAACATGAGTTGATAAATTTATTAATACAGGTCACTGCAGAACAGTAGCTACAATCTATGCACCTTAATATTTCAGTTAACCACTCACAGTACATAATACAATACTCTCTGAATGACGTACTTCTAATCTAATTTCCTCGCTTTTGATGGAAACTAAGAATTATTTGCATTTTCATCAATTTCACCATGACTGGACATGCTGAACAAGTTATTCCACTTTGTGCAGAAACTGTAAGAATTCTATTTTCCTTTTTATGCAACACATACCCTTAATAAGGATAATAATTAAAAGCTAATCTCAGATGAATTACTATTGTAAATTGTTATGTACTTGTGTTCCAGTTTCTATTATGAAAGCAGTATAAAGAGCTGTTATTCTTTACCTCCTCTCATCAAAAAACAAAATTAAATTATCATAGGAACATTCTGAAGCATGAGACAGTGTTGTTGACCACCTCCGTCTATTCTAATCAAATATTTCTCATTATAACCTGTGAATATATCCAGCACTCCCCAAAGGGGGATCTAGTTCAACAAAAGTCCAGCAGAATATAATACCCATTTCAGTTCTGTGACTTGTTTGCGGCAATTTTGCCCAATTGTCTCTCCTTTGGTCTGGAGTTGGGAAGGAACCATAAACTTTGTTTCCAAACTCACAGTTCATCAGCTGTTCCAGGCCCACACACTAGAGAGACCACAGAAGATAAGGATTTGATTTTCTTCCATGGAGGATCTAATTTTGGAGAGAGAGTAATTCTACTGAGAATGAAGCAATTTTTTATTTCATATCAAATTGTTCTGTGAAATTAATTTACTTTCCAGAGAAAAAGAATCACAACTTATCAAGTCTGTATGATGTGAAGGAGTGATCAAATTTAGGAAAAAATATCCCAGCTGATAGTTGCTTATAACAATATTACTGTGTTTTCTACTTTTCAACAGGTGGGAAATGTTGTCCAATTTCAGTGTAAAAAAGGACACCTGCTCCATGGTTCAACAACACGAACTTGCCTCCCTGATCTTACATGGAGTGGAATCCAGCCAGAATGTATACGTAAGAATTTTTTTTTTCTTTTCTCTCTCTCTTTTTTTTTTTAATCTAGACTACTTAGCTGCAGTAACGTTGTCATGAAGTTAATCTATATGACTTTAATAACTGAAAGTTAACAGGAATTTACATTACTAGCTTACACCAGCTAGAAATATGATTCTGAGTGAATTTTTGTATAACAAACAATAGAACAACAAAAAAAAACCCAAAAAAAAAAAAAAAAAAAAAAAAACCAACAAAACAAAACAAAAAAAAAAAAAGCAAACAAACAAAAAAAAAAAAAAAAAACAGAGGGAGAGAGAGAGAATAGGCAGATCTTCATCCAAAGTCAATTTCTATCTAAAAGCGTGCAACCCCTTAGAGAGGAGGTGGTGACAATAGAACATATCAGAAGGCCCTATTCTAAACTATACAGGAAAGCATATAATTAAAATCAGTTCTAGTAAAGAGTTGTAAGTGTTTCCCAGCCAAGGAGTCATGGTATTTTAAAATGGGGAAAAAAAGTGTTTGCAATTGGAAATTTTTGAATCTTAAATAGAATCTTTTTAAAGTATAGACAGCAGCACTTCATTTCATAGATCTTTTACACTTTGGTAAGCAATGATAATTTACTGAAGATATAAGATCATGGTTAATCTTTCTAGTTCAGCTAGTCAGGCGCATTTTCCTGGAAATAGTCTTACCTTGTAAGGTCTGACCCTACAGAATCACTTCAGTGAATGGAGAAGATATCCACAGAAGGAAACAGCATTACTATTATTTCAGCTGGTGCTAGCGTTAGCCTTAAGCAAACAGCAAATTGGTAGATTAATTGTGTTGAAAGGTGAACTCCGCTCTTGGGGGTATGCTGTCTTTGAGATAACACATAAATTCTACATTCTGGTGATTGTTAAATATACAAGACTCTTCATATGACATTAGAAATGGTAACTTAATTTTTCTGATATTTACAACTCACCTTCAGTCTCTCCTTGACCTTTCACAGTGTTTTCCATCTGACCATTTACTTACTGTTATACAATTCTACATAGATATCATAAGTGATGTGAGTCACAAACCATTGCCTTTATGTCTGGTATGATGTGTGCTATTTCTGTTCTCACATGCAGACAATTAATTTTGTTCATGCAAGTGCATTTAAGTTTGTCCTAGATCCCTTGGAATTGAAAGGTCCATGTTTAAGAGTGTATTTACAGACTCGTCGTGATATTTTATAGACTGTATAGTAATTTATAATGTGAATTAAAATATATTAATATGTAATTTCTATTGATTTTTTACTTTGTTAGTTCACTGTCAGAATGGGTATATATTATCTTTTCAGAAATATTTTCACCATTTTGACAGAAGGATATTTTATCTTTTTTTTGTAGCTCACAGCTGTAAACAACCAGAAACACCAAGTCATGCTAATGTTGCAGGAATGGATCTTCCATCACTTGGTTATACATTGATTTACACTTGTCAGCCAGGCTTCTTCTTGGCAGGAGGATCAGAGCACAGAGCCTGTAGGTCTGATGGCACATGGACTGGGAAGGTTCCTGTTTGTGAAGGTAAGCTCTTCTGTTTCCCACTGCATCTGCCATCTGTCATATTTTCTTTACTTGCAGTTGGCACAAGCACGCCAACAATTTGATTTGGCCCAGTCAGCATGTTTTTATGAAAGGCAGGTCCTGCTTGATGAACTAAATCTCCTTCTATAACAAAGTCACCTGCTAAGTGGTCACTCAGTACTTGGTGCTGGTGAGACCACACCTTGAATAGTGTGTGCAGTTTTGGACTCCTCAATCCAAGAAAGATATTGAGGTACTGGACTGTTCCCAAAGAAGGGGAATGAAGCTGGTGAAAGGTTTGCAGCACAAGGCTTATGTGGAGAAGCTAGGGAAGCTGAGGATCTTTATCCTGGAGAAAAAGATGCTGAGGGGATATCTTACTGCTCTCTATAACTACCTGAAAACAGGCCATAGCAAGGTGAGTATTAGTCTCTTCAAATTAGCAAGTGATGAGAGGAAATGGCCTAAATCTGTGCCAGTTGAGGCTTAGGTTGGACATTATGAAAAATTTTTAGGAAAAATTAGGAAGAATTGTCAAGCATTGGAACAGGCTGCCCAGGGAAGTGGTGAAGGTAGATGTGTAGATGTGGCGTTTAGAGCCATAATGGCGTGGAGGACTTGTTAGTGTTAGGTTAGCTATTGCACTGTAAGATCATAGAGGTCTTTTCCAACCCAAATGATCAAATGATTCTGTAGTAATATTTGACAAAGATGCCTAAAGTCCAAGAAGATGTCTGAGTCACTGTGTGAAATTAATCCATAGGGTTTATTATTATTTTATATTTTTATGTAAGGAAATGTATACCGCTAAGGGAAAAAAAAAAAAAAAAAGTATCTACTTTGTCCTTGCTGTTCCAACCTTTAATTTTGTTTCTACCACTTTGTCACAGTATGACATAAAAAACACCATAGCCAAGTCATGGTGAGAAAGGTGATTTTCATGTGAGATAAGGAATATACTCAAGTGTAGAAACTGTTTGGAATTTTATTTCCTGAATAATTAAAGGCCTTTTCAGATTACTGTTACCTAATGTTTCAGATGTGGTTATCCCCAGGGCTTTACAGAGGCATTCAAAGGCTTTGTAGCCAAACACTGCTACTTGGAAGGGAAATAGGAAATGAATAGTTTGTGTTACTAAAAAACAGGTGTTCTGGAATTGCATGCCAGGCAAGTGCTGGGGGAAAATAAAGCAGAGCTTTGGGAAAGTGCTAGAAATCTAGCAGCCAGGAAGCTTATGACTTGTTCAGTAGTTGGAATGTATTATGCCAGGCCAAATGTGATTCATAGACTGTATTTTGATTCAAGAATTTTCTGCTGCTGCTGTTGAAAGAAGTTGTTCACCTCTTATTGTGAACTTTACAAAATAACTTGGAAATAGATGAAAAGGAATAAAATGTTAGGAGCTGAGAGCTCTAAAGGGATGTGTAGGGGAATTAAACTAGAATTTGATCCTTTAAATACAAAATTAAAATCTTGAAAGTTCTACTCAAACATCTGGACTTAGAAACTTAAACTTCGTAGTTAAATGGTTTTAGTTGTGGATTTGTATCTAATATTTGTATTCAAGTTTTATTTTGTGTTTCAAATTTCAGTTGCAGACTTGACAAGAAATTTATTCAACTTGACAAGGCAAATTGACTCATCATCTTTTTATGCTAAAGCCCAACTGGAAAGTGTGGTCCAGATGTTTCTAACCTGAACTTAATGTAATCAGAAAGCATATGCTGTTGAACCATGTCCTTCAGGTCAACAATGTACAGTGAAGCTCATTAAATTCCTTTCAAAACAGAGATGAAATAGAGGTTAATCAGTCAGTAGTAACAGTCCATGAGACTCTTGGGTTGCATTTCAACCCCTGCCCTTGCTTCTTTACAGTTTTAACATACATGACAAGAAAAGACCTTTTAAAAAAGCTAAAATTTATTTTCAATAAAAATATTCTCAGCCCTTCTTGCAAAAATGTCCTTTTTATGCAAAAAAATACCCAGCTCGGGGGAAGGTAGTTTCTTTTCTTGTGTATTTTTAAAACATGGATTGGAAAGACCTGGGTTCAAGGCCAGGACCCAAAATACAAAACATTGAAATCACAGTTGGAACAAGGAATTGAGTCTAGTGCTACATGAGAATATTTTATATTAGGAGACAGAATTATTTGTCTATTTTATGTTCCAGTGAATCCGAATTAGTTTCTTCAAAATAAAATAACTTAATCTCTGGGAAATTATAATGTCCTAGTGCATTTAGTTCATCATCTTCAGTGGGGGAGAGTTCCTGTTCAAAGCAGAGAAGAGGTTATATTCTCCAACTTCCAGTTCTCGTATAACCTGAACAGTTGGAGATACTATGGACAGTCTGTCTCTCTCTCTCTCTCTCTCTCTCTTTTCCATCCTTCCTTCCTTCCTTCCTTCCTTCCTTCCTTCCTTCCTTCCTTCCTTCCTTCCTTCCTTCCTGAATTAGGGACCTTCTCCTTCAATATTAAGAGATTAAGGCAGCACCTATGGGTTCTCAGTCTTGAACACAAGATGTCTCACTCAGTACTGTTGAAGATAGTTAAGTCCTGGAGAGAAATGGTTTCATGCTCACTTTGTTATGTGTGTCTTCACTTTTTGGTCTTACATTGCAGTCAATGCACTGTTCACTGTTCCTAATCCAAGTGTCACAGCCAGGGTTAAATGCTGTATTAGAAGGCATCTCACATGTTAGGTGCATGCTTCAGGACTGTAAATTCTGGAACATGGATTCTGAAGTGAAACCCTGCACTGTTTGCTGAAAATTACTTAATAGCATCCAGGAGCCTTATTTAGGGGGATATGGGGGAACAGAGTCAATTTGTGTGCAAGTGCTCCTGTGATACTAAGGTTTGATGCCAAATGAAATCGCATTTGTTATTTTAGTTTTAAACATCATCCTATATGCTTTTTGACAAATAAATGCTGTGATGGAAATTATTTTCTTTGTTTCTGATTTTGCTACTGATTTATCTTTATATAATTTATTCTTTCTAACAGCTGGTTCTAAAATATTAGTGAAGGATCCCAGACCAGCACTGGGAACACCAAGTCCCAAACTAAGTGGTAAGTACTCCAAGGTTTATATAGTTATAAACCATTTTTGTAGAAAAAACAATGAGGATCGGTTTAGTGAGATTGCACTGAGTGGTTTAGAATGTGTAAAAGATATTAGATTAGGCACTAGAATAACAAGGGGGAAAAGATAATTAAATTATTCCCTAATTTTGAAGTCCATCTATCATATGGTATAATTTATATCTATATAAAATTTCTGCTATTTAATGAGAGTTTTATTGGTTTCACTGAAATCACTGAGCTCTGTGTAAGATTCTACACAATTTACCTATTTAGAAAGTGTACTAACCTTGAAATAATTTAAAGATGTTTTGCAGTTTTCTTCAGTCCTGCACTTTTTTTTTTTACATTTTGGTAATTGAAATTGCTTTACCTAAATACTTAGTATTAGCCTCAAACTTAGCCTTCAGGGAAAAAAAAAAAAAAAAAAAAAAAAAAAAAAAAAGAGAGAGAGAAAAAAACAAAACCAAACCAAAACAAGAAACCACAAAAAAAAAAAAAAAACAAAACCAAAAAAAACCCAACCAAAACCAAACCAAACCAAAAAAAACCCCAAAAACAACAACAAAAAAACCCACCACACCACCAAAAAACAAACCACACCACCAACCTATTTTTAGTTTTAGCTGAGACAAGGTAATCTCTCCAATTCTGTCTGAACTCTCCAATTTTAACAGATTTGCTGAAGACCATGTTTGGATGTCCTGACAAGAGAAGCTCTCTGTCCACTGAAGAGATTTTTTTTAAAAGAGCAGTCTCCTTGACTAAAATTAACCTTTGGCTATAATAAACCGATTGAATTTCTACTGATAATGAATAAGATTTAAAAGTAGTACTTTAGCATATGGGGATATGGGGGCTTTTTCTTTAAACATTTTGTGTACTAGTTCAAAACAAGTTTTTTTCAATTATATGCTGCTGAACAGTAGACATCAAGTTTTTAATTCAGAAAATTTTCATTCATTTTGTGCAATCCCAATTAACTGCCAATATAGCACATAAAGATCAGTTTTCCTAAAAGTAGGAAAACAAATTTCAGGCAGATTATAAATAAACATCATCAGAGCATTTCCACCATGCAATTACCTTGCTTGCAGGTCCAGTATCTATCATGTTTTTTCAAGAAACATACAAATATACATGCATGTACAGGGACAGATAAACTAAGAAAGCTCCTTTACCCTTCATGGAGAAGACCTGTCTTTGTGTTGCATAAAATAAATGTTGAAAGAAAACTGTGGGTATTCCAGTGTGCCTCAGTCTGGGATTTAGGGGTATCCTGAGAGAGAAAAGGGCAAACATTCTTCTCCTATCTGACATGAGATGCCAATTACACACATGAACACAGAGCTTTAAGTTCGGTGTGAATTACTTCAAATAATGTGAAAGTGTTGATTTTAAGTAATGATTCTTATAAGGATGATGTAACTGATACGTTACTTTGGAAAGTGTAGTAAGCCCATCCTAAATCACTTTTAATTGTTTGAAAGGTATCTCACATTAAGATTTTAAAGATTTGCACGTATCAGTTTTTATGTCATAGGTAGCTTTTTGTTGTTTTGATGGGGGTTTTTGTTGCTGAAATAGCATTACTTAAATTAATAAGTTTTCAGTTTGCTAATGATAAGTATTAAATGTTAGGGTATAAATCTAGTGTATTTATTCCCCAGGAGACTATGATCTGTTTTAAAATTTTAATTGGAGAATTATTTTTTTTCTCCTGGTGAAGCTCATAATGTTTTTAAGCATTTGAAGACAAGACAAAACTTCTTATATATTTTTTCATTAGAAAAATGGAGTAGTTAATAAAGAAAATGCTTATAATATTTCCTGTCATTTAAAGAAAATGCTTATGAAAATTTTAATATCTAAATAGATACTAATTTCTGCATAATTCAGTGCTAGCCATATGTCCCTACCTATCTATGCTGGCATAGAAAAAAATTTACAGTGAGTGGAATATAATCTTCTGGCTAATGCTTTAAGAATTTATGAAACTGACTAACTTTGGGACAGGTCCATATTTTAGTAAAAAAAGCAAATCAAGATGTAGTTGTGGTTGTGTTCTTCTGTGCAAATATATTTCTTTCATAAAAGTTCATGCCAGGTTTCTATGTTTTATATCTGTAAGTTATGCCTAGTAGATCTATAAAGAGTAAAGGAAAGAAAATGCTAGTATTTATAAATTTTGTTGGTTATTTGACTTTTTGTGTACTACGTGTTGCAAAATGTATTGAAACGTTTTTCTTTGTATAGTTCCTGATGATGTATTTGCCCAAAATTATATATGGAAAGGATCTTACAATTACAAAAGCAAGAAGCAACCCATGACTTTAACAGTCACCAGTTTCAATGCAACTTCAGGAAGAGTAAATGCAACACTTACAAACAGCAATATGGAATTGCTGCTATCAGGTATGGGTTAAGGAAAACAGATTTCCTTTTTTTTTTCATTTTTCTGTCTTACATACATTGGTTTCCTGTAAGTTACTACATAACTGTAATTTTATTATCCTATCAAAGACACTTTGATTGCATTTCAGTTCCTTTTCAACTGTAGGGATTTTTCCACTTCTTTCCTTCCCCTTGTTCATTTGTTTTGATTGTCGTGGGTTTTTGGGAGATTTTGTTTGTTTGTTTGTTTTGCTTTTCCAGGTTTTTACTGTATTTGGAGTTAATAGTCAATAAGGAGTGAAAGAATTGTATTAATTATCATGTTTATTTCTCTTTAAAACATTTTAAATAAACTTCAAGTACTATTCCTGAGATTTTCTTAATTCTTAATTATAATATTTCCCCACAGCAGCCATATGTTGACTTAGAATACCTAATGAACATGGAAAGAAACTAGAGCTGACACTTGTTAGGTTTTCTAAGTAAGAAATAAAAAAGTTAGAATCATAGAATTGTTTAAGTCTAAAAAGGCTTCTAAGATAACCAAGTTAACCTAATGTTGCTGAATCCATCGCTGAACCATGTCTCTGGAAGTACCACATATACACATCTTTTAAATACCTCCTGGGATGGTGACTCCACCACTTCCCTGGACAGCCTATTCCAATGCCAGACAACCTTTTCAGTGATGAATTTTTTCGTAAGATCCAATCTAAACAACTTCTGGCACAACTTGAAGCCATTTCCTTTCATCTGACCACTTGCTGCTTGAGAAAAGCATCAAAAGGCACCTTGCTTCAACTTCTTTTCAAGTGGTTGAAGAGAGGATGTAGTCTCCCTTCAGTCTTCTTTTTTTCAGACTAAACAACCCAAATTTCCTCAGACTCTCTTGTAAGACTTGTCCTCCAGACCCTTCTTCAGCTCCATTGCCCTTCTCTGGACCTGCTCCAGCACTTCCATGTCACTCTTCTAATGAGGGGTCGAAAACTGAATGCAGGATTTAAGGTGTGGCCTCACCAGTGCCAAATATGGGGGGATGATCACTTCCCTGGTGCTGCTGACCACCCTATTTATTATACAAACTGTAATTCCATCAGCCTTCTTGGCCACCTGAACTCACTGGAGGATCCTGTTCAGCCATGACTAGTACCCCCAGGGCCTCCCAAGGCTGTAGAGTTGCCTGGGGTTATTGTGACCCAAGTGCAGGCCTATTGATCCAAACTGTCTAGATCCTTCTGCAGAGCCTTCCTACCCTCCAGCATATCAACATTCCTGCCCAACTTGGTGTCATCTGCAAACTAACTGAAGGTACCTTGTGCAGATTGTTGATGAAGATATTAAACAGGACTGGCCACAGCACTGAGTTCTGGGGAACACCAGTTGTGACTGGCCACCAACTGAATGTAACACTAATCAACACAAATCTCTGAGCTCATCCAGCCTGTCACCTGTTTACTCAGTGAAGAGTCCACCTGTCCGACCCATGAACAGTCAGTTTTTCCATCAGGATTCTGTTGGAAATGGTGTGAAAGGCTTTATTAAAGTTCAGTGAGACAACATCCACAGCCTTTCTTTCATCCACTGAGTCACCTTTTCATAGAAGGAGCCCAGAGAGCCAAGAAAAATCTGCCTTTCAAAAGGCTACTTGGCTGGGTCTGATCTCCTGTTTGCTGAGAGGGGTGGTCTACAGGAAGGATGTAATGAGCCACAGAATCTGTGTTTCTGCTGAGATCTTATTTTCCAGTATTGAATAGACTGGTGAATTTTTATCACTAGGTTTGTCTGATAAATTATTTTGTCAGTGTCCTTTGAAGAATCATGCTTGAGAGTGGACTGAATGTTTTCTGACCATGTTTGTCTTGGCTGCGTGTGAATTTTTTCTACTGTATTAATTTCATCCATGTAATTTTTGTGACGATATTAGGAACAGCAGATGTAGTATTTTGTATTTTTAGAATTAGAACCGCTGTGTTTTCTCACTCAAAACACTCCTCCTCTAAATGAAATGTTCCTTCAACTAGACACAAATGTGATTCCAAATGCCTTTTTCCACTCTACGTACAGTCATTATACATGTCATCAGGTAATTATTTTTTTTTTTTTTTAATTTCCTTGTTCTACAGATAGAACACTGAGATCTTGTATACTGAAAGGATATCTTAGGGCCAGGGAATTAGGAATGGATCAAAAAATACATTTACAGGCTAGGAAGCTGAATTCACCTATACTCAGTTTATAGTTTTCTCAAATGAAAAGTAGTTCCCTCCTCCTGCATAATTTACTGTTCTGCATTCCATCATTTGATGCATCTATTTTTACTTCTTTTTTTATTTTGACACCTGTGCTTGCTGTAATTATACATAGAATAAACCCATCTTGCCAAGGCTCATTCATTTGAGCTCAATGCACTGTTAACACAAAAGTAAGTCTTCTCATTAGCTCAGACATTATTTATATGTAATGATACCTCCTGTAGGGCAATCACCAATCCTTAATGTGGAGAATTTTTTTTTTTTTTAATTTAGGCATGTACACAAGAAACATGAATTAGAAATCATTGCCCATGGAAGATGAAATCTTGTGGTATTTTATTTTTATTTCTAAATTAATGAATAATATTTGGGTTCTAAATAATTATTCTGCAGGAACAAGATTGAGTCAATAATTTTGTCTACAAAGTAAGGTTGCATACAAGTCTTCTCATTATATGGAAAGAACTGTTTTGTAACTGATGAAGAGCAATCCAATTGTAAAAATATTTTCAATTCTTTTTTTTTTTTTTTTAATTTAGCAGCAGCTTTTGGAACAGAACTGGCATGTGGATGTTCCTATTATCATATTTTCTATTTGATGACTAAATTATATACGTTGAAAGTAGGGATGTGAGGTTTAAATACACTCTTCCTGATTCAGAACAATATTTTCCATTTCAAATCAGATTGCTGTCAATGCTCTGCCTAAGGCTTGAAGTAACAGCTGTGTGTATGGGGTTTCCCTTCTCTCCTCTCTACAGGCTAGGCTAAAAACTGTTTCTATTGAAATCTTATGATTATTGAAATAATTTCAAAATAGAGTGCATCTTTCTAAACAAACAATGTTGACAATTGGAATCTATTCTTCCTGCTTTTCTTCTTTAAGACAAGAGATGATATGTTTATTCTCAAAGATTACATTGTTTTTCTAGTCAACACAAATATGAATTTTTAAAAATATATTCTACAGGAGTGTATAAAAGCCAGGAAGCTCGGCTAATGCTCCACATATATCTCATTAAAGCACCCTCCCATACAGCTGCAAGCAAGTTGAAAGAGGAAAAATGGGCTATGGATGGTTTTGTGAGTATATTTCTGCTACAAAAGAGAGGGAATTTTTTTTGGTATGATTGAAATCATGCTGGTTTTTACATCCAAAAAATTCTGAGACATATCAAATGGAATCTTTTTAGCAAGGCTGAATCATTAAATTACATGAAAATTTTCTTGTGAAATGCAGGAGACAAGTCTGAGGGAAAATACGAGAACAGTCATAAAGTGTAGGCAAAATTATGATGCATGTTAGTACAGAAGCCTTTTTTGTAGGTCTCTTTATTCCAATATATTTAGAAATTTTTTCATAATTAAACATAAAACCGTTTATAATAATATTGTGTTCAACTGCTACAATAAAAAAATTCAATTTTCATCATTATATTATCATACATGCTTTACTCTTTGGTGATATTTTAGAAATATCTTGAAAAAGATGAATTCTCTCATGTATGTGGAAAACAAAATAGATTACTCCAATTTAAGACTAGACCCCTTGAGGCTCTGGGTCTGAGTTTATTCTTTAAAACAGAGAGGAAGAGAGCACATAACTGAGAGGAAGAGAGGTAAAGGAGAGGGTTGAATAGCCCAGGTTTCTGGATGTGATTAAACCATGAAAAGAAAATGCCTTCCAAGAATAGGTAGAGAAAAAAGTAGATTTTTTAGAAAACAAAGAGCCTAAAATTATTTGGATGAAGATAAACACTCATGCATCCTTACTACACCATCTGATTTTTTAAGGAATTTGTCTGTTTTCGTATGGTTCACATATTGGTTAAGCAGTACAGGGACACCACTATGTGTGCACATGCCATGTGTACATTGAATTATACACACAAATTTATATTTTTATAACAAGTGGCACTGGTTAAACAATAATTTTTTAAAAGGTGCAGAGTGAAAACCTGAAGCCTTTTTACTGGTACATTTATTGCTTGATGAGTTTAGTTTAACTGTCTTGGCTTGTACAAATTTTAGGCTTCACAAACATGCTCCTGAGGTAGCAAAGCATCTACTTTCAGACTTGTAAATATACAAAAGTAGACAGTATACTCCCTACATTCCATATGTTATTTACATAGTGTTCTTACTTGACCTTTTTGTATTTGAGTCTTGGAACAGCACAAAGAGGCTGCTTTAGCCCAAAGTAAAAAAAATCACCAAAGAAAGTCACCAGGTCTTCAGTGAAAACAGCTTCAGGTCACTGCTGAAAATATACTGTATTTTGAGAAAAGGCAGCTTAAGGGAAAAGCTTGCATGAACCTACCTAGAAAACACTGAATTTAAACCTAATAACTATTTCTAGAAGCAAGTATCTGTCAAGTTGTATACAGTACACTGCTTTAGACTGTACTTATTGTAATAAGAGAGATAATAATAGGATCACAAGCATCCCCTTGTGATCCACCCTCCCACAAGGGAGCATATTTTACCCTTGTAACAAAGGATATACTATACAAATACTAGCATATTTTACCCTTGTAACAAAGCCTTATTCAATATTCTTCTGGTCCATGACTGTAATATTAAGTCCTTATTGGGATAAGCACTGAGAAAAATCAATTTCAATTAATTTGAGGTCTTTTTTATGTAGTTTAAAACTAGCTATTAAAACCTCAATACTTAGATCCTTAGGATTATGTGCAATATAACCTTTTCAATCTACTTCCTAAACAAAACAGAAAATTATGAAGTATGTAAGAGCTTAGAAATACTGACATTTGAGCTACCAGAAACTTTAGGTCTTAGTAGTATAAGATGTCATATATGACCATAAGCCACCATGTCTAAGTTGTGCTTATAACAGTCCTCTCTTTTCTTTTGAACTTTGTATATAAATTTCCTAAAAAAAGAGGGTGTTTATAATGGGGAATAACAGCTACCAGTCAAGCATATTAGGATATATTATAGAGTAGCTCCCATTCAAATATATACATGAAACTTGCAACAAAGTTTTCCCCATTTAATTCAAATTACTTTTTGTTTATAGGTTTCTGCTGAACCTGATGGAGCAACATATGTTTTCCAAGGATTCATCCAGGGTAAAGATTATGGACAATTTGGACTTCAAAGAATAGGTATTCAACAAATTCTAATTCTTTGCTAGTTTGTTGTTCCACATTCAGTTTTATTATATCCAGTAGTATGAGGGTATCTGCAGGATGTTAACAGAATTGACATTTTATAGAATATTGAGATATTCACGTCTTTAAACTGTTATTCAGGTGGTAGTTAAAAATAAGCTGTCAGAAGCTATAGATGACTTGCAATGTACTGCTTAGTAGTATACATATTCATTTGTGATATTTTGAGCAATTTTTTTATCCAATTATGTGTAAAATGCATTTAGCTTGATATTGTAATAGCTATCTAGAAAACCCATGTTGTAGAATGCTTTGATAAACTGATTTCTTGCTTATGGTGCTGAAACAGCATTTTACCTAAACATTTGTTAGAAGAGGGAAACTGCTAAATATTTGCAGGTAAATACTTACATTACACTTAATAAGAAAAACTCTTACTTGATAAGTGTTTATTTCTTAAAAATTCTTCTTTCTATAGTAAGAGAACTTTGGTAACAGAGCTCTGGTGACAAAATTCTGTTGTGTTTTTTAAGAAAAGAATTTCATTTTCTTTTCTAATGTTGGCTTAAGAACTGTGATATTTCTCCTCCCATGAGAATTTGAATTTAGTTTATACTGAATTTTAAATGATAAAATACTGTTGGGAATCCCTTAGAAGAGGACTTCTTTTTCACTAGTGTAGTGGCTGTTTAGATAGAGTTCTTACCTTCAGGTAAAATTCCTAGATGTGGATGGAAAATTATGTTCTTTCAGCCACAAAGTATTGTCCATTCTTGTTTCTTTTTCAGTAAAATCAGGAAATTCTTTAATTCTTGAATGTGCTGGAAAGAAGGAATGTAAAGTCAATTTTTTCTCTTTTCACCGTTCTAAGTCATAGTAAAATAAGCTGATCTTGTTTTTCACTGTAATTTCATATGCAAATTACTTTGCAAGAATTTTTAGATATATCTTTATCAAGAAACGTTTTCTTTAAATTATTATAAGAAGTTACTTTATTTTATTAACTTCTTAAATTATTTGAAAGTCATCTAAGAAAAATTAAAATGCAAGATTTCCTTGGCAAATTGTTTTGATAGGTTATTACAAAAATTATATTTCTTCATTTCATTTTTGGATGGTTGAGATTCTTTTCTGTAATATATTGAAGGTAAATTTTATTGGTGTACAACTTCAAGGAAAAGAATGATTCAGAGTCAAATTCTATAAAAGATTTAATTGTAGCTAGTTTAGTCAATAATATTGCTATAAACAGATTCACAATCTTTGAACAGATTTTGTTTAGCATGCTTTCCACTTCATTATTTCATGCACACGACTTCAAAATTAGCTTCTCTGAAATAAAATATTGTGTTCCCACGCAATTTTCCTCTCATGGTTGGTTTTTGGGGGTCTCAGCCGTGGATGATTGTTTGGGGTTTTGTGGTTTGTTTTTGTTTGTTTGTTTTTGGTCAGTTGGTTTGTGGGGTTTTTTTTTTGGGGGGGGGGATTCTTTTTTTATTGTTAGTTGGTTGGTTGTTTTTTGGTGGGTTTTTTTTGTTTGTTTTTTGGGTTTTTTGTTTGTTTGGTTTTGTTTTGTTTTGTTTGGGGTTTTTTTGTGGTTTTTTGTTTCATTTTGGTTTGGTTTTGGTTTGTTTTTTTTAATTTCTGTCTACTGTTTTATGCGGTCAAGAAAGTCAGAAAGCATTATGACCTAAGCAATTCATAAAAGACCCAGTTAAAATCTTGAAATTTAACCTTGAAGATGCATTAGACAACCACAGAATCAACTAGTTTGGAAAAGACCTAGGGGATCATCAGGTCCAACCTATGACCTAACATCACCTTATCAACTAAGCCATGGCACTGAGTGCCACATTCCCATTTTTCTTTAAACACCTCCAGGGTCAGTTACTCCACCGCCTCCTTGGGCAGCCCGTTCCAATGCCAAAACACTCTTTCTGTAAAGATTTTTTTTTTTTTTGTACTATCTGTCTTTGTTATAACCTTTCTTCACATTTAAAAGGGGTATAACATGTCTGTGTAGATAATGTATTCTTCAATTGTGAAGCAGGTCATATTTCTATTTTTTCATCAATATCTGGCTTTAGCTATTCAAAATTGTTCCTATCTCTTTCAGTCTTGTGTATCAATAGCAGCACCTAAGGAAGTAATGAGTTTTCAATTTGCTTTTCAGGTGATTGACCTTTTCCTTGATAGTATGTTTGGGTTTTATGTATGTAGTATTTATTAACTACTGAAATATACAAATAAAACCAATAATATAATCAATCTAACATATGCATTATTATAAATTTGACTTTTTGTATTACAGTACAGTAATGTGTTTTCATTACATACAAAAGTTGAATCTCATGAAGAATTATGCTGTAAGATATTTACTGTACCAGAGTAGGTGTAATGTTCTGCCAACATGTGGCATCCACATATTAATCAGAATATGGTATAAATTAAAGCTCCAGGTGGCTTCAGCATACAGCTGTATATATGCAGCAGAACATATGATGATGACCCAGTAACAGGTGTTACTGAATTCCCAAGATTATGGAGTAGTATGTGCTGCTGATAACTGACATATATACAACATTATTTGTTTTTTCCTATTTTTTTTTAGGTCTTAACATGTCCGAGGGTTCAAATTCTTCTAATCAACCACATGGTACAAATAGTAGTTCAGTGGCCATTGCTATCCTTGTGCCTTTCTTTGCCCTTATATTTGCTGGTTTTGGCTTTTATCTTTATAAACAAAGGTGAGTACAAATTACACATACAGAATTCCTTTATTCCTCTGAGTGTTGGTGATTTTTTTTTTGTCTTCAGTTTTTGCTAGTGTAAATTAAATTTTCTGTAAAACAACAAAGGCTTTGCAAAATATGCATGTAGACAGTTCTCCCTACATCTATTAAGAGCTGGTATAATAACTAAGAGATGAGTTTATTATACGGCACTGTACTTTCATTCCTACCTATTTAAAATTTTGTAAATTTATCTCTTCATGATAAAATAGATTAAAATAGATGCTGGAAATTATTGGCTTATACCGAATAATATAATTAGTAGATTTTGTGTGTACTTACAATAAATTGCCTTTATTGTTTTCTTCATGTGACAGAATCAAGTCAAATCCTGACTAATTTATCTTAATGCCTGACCAGTTTATTTGCATACAAGTATATGCAAACATTATGTCATCAAGAGATTTCATTGTAAAACTGTTTCTGCACCTGAAATTATTAGTTCATATGCAATTATCTTAAATAGCCACCAGTCTTTTCAGTTTCATCAGTCTAAGTTCAACAGTTTTTTTCATGTTACTGAGACCAGTATTAATTCTTTGGATGCAGTAAGCTTCTCCTGTAGCTTTGAAGCATTTGATGACTAAAGAAACCTTAATCACTTTAATGCCAAGACAATTCATTGTGTACTAACTGCCAAAATGGTGATTTGCATCTGATAGTCTGACAAAAATACCAGTAATATATATTACAGGATAACATTAGTTTAAAACATGTGCCATCATTTTTAATTAGTACTACTTGTTTTCAACTTCTCCATCATATGAAAAATTGCCCATGTAATTTTTTTATATATTTGCTATTAGCTGTATGCTGTAAGCACTTGTCTTAGCATTCCATATTGATGACTTACAATATTTTTATAGAAATATAGATCAAAATCTTTTAAGGGTTTGAACTCTGATATTTTGAATTATTTAGTGAAAAAGAAGGCATTTCAGCTATAAACTTATTCTTGGTAAAATTGCTGAGTCACTAAAGGGAAAAAGAAAACCTCAGTCATCTGACTGGGGGGTTATTGTGTCTTTACAAGATTTTGTTGTACTCCTTATCATCTGATTATCCAAGTGGAATGGATAACAACTTGGATAATGGATAATGGATGCAATAAAAATGGATAGCCTCTTCTAAGGTTGTTAACTAAGTTTCTAAGTGAACACCATTTTCATAAAGCCTTAAACTTCAACAAAGACAGTACTAATTCTTAGCATAAAGGTGTCATATTTAGCTCCTGTAATTGGAATTGGGAGCTAAACTCTGTTCTGTTTCTTAAACCATACTAAGTCAGTGAGGAAAACTGCATTTACAAATCTTCTGTCTTTCTTCTACAGGACTGCACCTAAAACACAGTACACAGGATGCTCTGTACATGAAAATAATAATGGACAAGCTGCTTTTGAAAACCCCATGTATGATACAAATGCAAAGTCAGTGGAAGGGAAAGCAGTACGATTTGACCCCAACTTGAACACTGTTTGCACAATGGTATAATGTGGTAATGATTTGTCTTCAAAGTCTGGAAATTGAGACACAATACAGTGCACACACAGCTCACTGATTAAAAAAAAAAAGAAATGAAAAAAAATTAAAGCACACTTTTCAGGATCTAGTGGGTCACCTTTTCCTGAGGATGAGAAACAAGTCTGGGTTGTAGTTATTTTTTTTTTTTTTCATAAACTGGATCAGAATTCTTCTTTGTGTATGCCACAGAGAGTTTTAAAAAATTTTGCTGCACTCCATGAGTGCTACTCACAGTTTATTTGCTTTTTTAAAAAAGGAAGTTATTCTAAAACAAAAATCATATTTGCATATATTGGAGGAGCATCCACTATCAGTATTCTGTGCTTTATAAAAACTATAATAGAGGGACTGGGTTAAAAAAAAAAAAGATATAGGTAGAAAATAAGAGCTATACTTACAGGAGACAATAGGTCACTGATATCTCTTTAACAGTCGTATGCTACATCTTTTTCATGAGTTTGTATCTCTTTCTCTTTTTCAGCCCGTTAAGTATTTTGTTTTTCTCAGAACACTTGAATTTCTGAGTCCAGGATGTAGTATTTAGAAATCAGCAAGTATAACTTACTCTTTTTGTATCACAGAAAAAAAATTGAAATATCATGTCCTTATAAAGTGAACTTTCTTCCCTGCTTTACATCTTGCTTCATTTCCATGTTCCAAGTCAAGCTTGTTTTCTGTGTTTCTATTAACAGTATCCACAAATTGTAATGTTCATATATTTCTTTTGTCAATCATGTATCTAGACAAATTTTACAATGAAAAAGCTAATATGAATTGAGCTTTGTATGTGAATATGTTCCTTTAATGTTGAAGAACATTCAGGTATGACCATCTTACATTTGTTTCAAAAGTTAAAGCATAATTTAATATTTCCTATTAAAAAGTGCAGTTTACAGTGATATTAGTAATGAAATCCCTATATCAAAAATAGGAGTCCATTTTTCAGTTCCTATTACTTAAAACTAGGCCATATCTCACCTGTTTGTTCCTTCAGCATTTTGACAAAATGCATGCCCAAAGCATGATGCAATCCCATTGAAACTAATGGGTTCTAAGAGACTTCAATGAACTTTGGATCAGATCTACAAAGCAAGAGGAAGTTATAATTCCACACCTATTATGTCTATATATTCCAGTATAGAAACAAATCCTTACAGCTCATTTCAAATTGAATATATTACCATAGTGCAATGAAAAAAAAAAAAAATCGAGATTATATGTAAAGCCATGATTTTATTAGGGACAATCCATTCATGTTAGGGACAATTCAGATTCCACAGCCCTCAAATACAAGTTTTAGACATTCCAGAATCACTTCTAAGGAAATACAAGTTTTAGTTTTACAGTTATTTCAATTCAGAATTTTTCAGCAGGAACTCAATAATTTATTTGGTGTAGGTCATTGTCTTCCATTCATAGCATGACTCACAAATGCTGTGTGTTAGCCAGTGTGAATTATATGTTATTGTCCCTTTCAGACATTAATAATTCTGTGAAAATAACCTTTTTATTACCGTAATAGAGAGTGCCTACCAAAAATCATTGTACCCAGGATTGCTGCTTGGATTTCTATAATGTTTGATGAATTTCTTATAAATCATTTTACAACACTTTGTTTTGAATATTCATACAACTCTGTCAAACTGTATTCTACTAAAAGGATGCTGTTTTATATTTTATACCATTGGTTGTTATTTATTCTTGTTTATTCAAATGACTGCAATAACTATTATTCATTCATTAATGTTAAGGTTAATACATTTGAGATCGTTTAAAATGTTTCTTCTGCAACTGGCTACTCCTCTTATATTAATGCATACACTTTTGTAAAGAAGTATATTTTTATGAAAAAGGATTTGTAAAAGTATGATGTAAATTTTCAGTGCAATGTAAACAAAATAAAACCGGACAATTGCTTTTTTAAACCATGTCTCTTCTTTGGAAGATGAGCTTTAAACTTATTTAAGCTGGGAAGATGAGAAAATAACCAAATTAAGAATTCAAATTTGGTATTCTTTTGGGTATTAAAATCATGTAAATTTTTCTGAATCTTTCTGCAAATTTTTGGTGAAGTTGTAAGATTTAGATTACTTTCAAAAATAATTGATGAGCACAATATTTAAAGCTATTTATTTTCTAAAAAAAATTCCTCATATTACTTGAGGAAGCAGTTTGACAGAAAAATAGACCTACCATTGTCAACCCAGTGGAAAGCACAGAAAAAAAATAAAAGAAAAAAATAATGTAGAAAACTTTAGCATTCCTCAAGATTGTAGATAGCCTTTGTATGTTATTTTGCTACATTTTCTCAGAAATATGCAGGATATTTAGCAGGTAGTACCAGTGCATACAATATTTTCTACCATTAAAAACCCCCAGTGATTCTTTAAATGACATTGTACTGGAAGGAGGGGCATTAAGAATATTACTATAATATGGAAACTGTCTTTTAATGACTCCACTTACGAGCATGGAAAGTGGATGGCAAACCCTGATCTGAAATACTAGTTGTAGAATAACTGGGCATGGGGGAATACTCTAAAATTTATTTGTGAATTTGGTGCTCTATATAAATTAAAATGGCAATTCAGGTCCATGTTGAAATTGCTGAAAATTGGGTTGCTAAATACATTAGAGAAAGCATGGATTCAGTGTAAAAAGCATGAGGATTATGTTTTTGAGGGGAGGACGTGATATTCTAGAGTAAATTGGTTCACTCTGCAAAACAAAAAAAAATCCTGTTTCACAGAGGCAAACTAGACTATGAAGTTAAGCTCTTCGATTTTTGTTTATGCATTATATGTTTTGACATATAAAAGCAAATAAAACACCAAATTAGCTCCACATTTATGTTAATTAGCCTAGCTAATATACCCAGTTTGCACTTTCCAAGAATTATACTGACTTCATTGTTACAGAAAATGCCCTATTCTTAATGGAATTAATTTGGGGTTTGGTTAGTTTTTTTTGCTTTGGTTTTGTATGTTGAATCTGTTTGTTTGTTTGTCTGCGGATTTTTTGGGGGGAAGGGGGAGGGAGGTTGTTGTTTGGGTTTTTGTTGCTTTTTTGTTTGTTTGTGGGGTTTTTTTGTTTGTTTTGTTTTTTGGGGGTTTTTTTGGTATGGGTTTGTTTTTTTGTTTTTACTGTAGTTCCTGACATGCTTGACTTATAAATTATGTGTGAACTATTTGACTTTCTAGTAGCAGAGTGGTCAATTTTCACTGTGGCAAATGGAATTTCAAGTTTTGATTGCTTCATTGTAGGTTGTTAGCACAGTCTACTCACTGTCTTTTGTTTTTCTTGGGAAGGTAGCTGGATAGAAGATACCACTTTGGCTACATTACTCAAGCAAACAGTACGCAGAGAAAATGTGCATGAATAGAAATTGTCATGCAACTCTGTGAGCCTTTTCAAGATGGAGACAGCTTGTGCAATATTATGAATATTATGAATTGTTTAAGATTCTGTAACATTGAGCCCTTTTATTTCTACATTATCTGCATGTCAAGACCCATCTTGTCCAGTACGTGCCATTAGGTCACACTAGGATCTGATTTGTTACAGGAATCTGGAAACCACACTGTTTCAACTACACTCACCAAAGCAGCAGTAGTAGTAGAACTTGTGAGAAGCATCATAAAATTGAGCTTAAATTCTCATATTTTACTTTGATTTGTGAAGCAGAACTGCCACTGATATGAAGAACGTCTTAATCTGGAGGAATTCTTTTACAAAAGTAGAACAATCTGTTCTTGTCAAGAAAATAGTTTAATGGCTACAAGTCATAGCTTTCTATGGAGAGCTAATGGGAAGTGAAGTGAGCCTGTAGCCAAGTCATTAGGTTATTAATTCCAAATGTGTTCAACATCATTATTTATAGGATGATAAGAGTTGGAAAAAATATGCCTTATATCATTTGTTATATTAAAGTCCCACAGTCTTTGTTATATTGGTTTATGAAAATATTTTATAATGTCAAATTTGCAGTGAGGATTGATATAGGTACATGAAGAGCCTGGACTACTTAAGCAATGGTAAATTCAGCCACCAAGTTCCAGAGCTCCTCTTACATAAATTGCTTTGTAGTCTTAATAGCTTTTCATGGTGCATCAGAAAATCTACATAGCATCTGTCAAAATACCCCACTTTCCTTTCATTTCCATGTGTTTCTGTGATTTAATTTTGATTTGGTGCCAAAAGCTCAGTTAAACAAGGTGGAGAAAGATGCACTAGGTTGGTTTTCTGGTAATCTGCATTACTGGTTAACAAATAAACATATTTACCTCCTTTTCTATCTTTCCTTATGAAATAATTTATTCTTACACAAGAGAGTGTTCACATGAGGTAAGCATGATACAATGTTTAGGAATGCAATTAGGCATTAGGATTCTTGTTCTGTATATTTATTTTCCAAAATCTTTTTTGATCTCAGATTTTAAACAAATTTAGCCCTGCCATTACTGCACGTAGTTTCAGACTGTCTCCCACTGCCTGATCATTTTCTTCATAATCTACTATGTACTGATGTCCTAAGTGACAGGACAGTCAAAAAGTGATTAATTTTTTGGTTTCTTTATGTAGTAAAATAAGTACAATAGCTAATAGCTAAGGATGATAATTTTGAATAATTTAAATGTCATATATTATACAGAACCTATATTAAATTAACATTTGATCACGCAAAAAATATTTCAGTGAAGTAGGTGCGTTTGCATTAATTATCTTCTTGTTTGTGAAGCTAAGACAATATAATATCCTAATTTGCTGGACTAGAAGTAAATATAATAATAGTTCTGAAATGTAGATGCCATCCTTATATGAGAAATTGTTGTTTAAGACATATATCACAGTTATTAGCCAGTGAATATTTGTTAGTGTTCCATACTATGCTGCATACCAATTCATGCTAAAGCAGCCAGATTAAGCTGGTCAGGTCAAAACACATTTTGTCTAAAGTATGTTGAGAACACACTTGTAGAAAATGCCCTAGCGGCAAAACAGGCTGAAGAGGAGGTGACTTCCATCAAAGGAACTATACATGAATTTTAAAGTAAAAACCACATTTAATTAGTGTCCAGAATTTTATGTTCTAGTTGCATGTTCACATTTTTAAGTATAGAATTGTGTATCTTCTCTGCATGCTGAAGCCATGTCAATGCGATATAGATTATCTCTAACCATATCTAAAGAAGGCTAGTTGTGCCACCTCAGTCATGCCTATAATTTAAAATAAAATGATGGTGGATTTTGTCATTCGTAAAAAGCAAAATTAATATAATTGGTCTGGTGTACAGAGCTTTCCAGTCAATAAAGAAATTGATACCACACATGAATGACCTAAGATAAATTGTCAATTTCCCTCTGAGAATGACATTAAATAGCACAAGTAAAATTCATGAGAACAGGCAGGTGTCCTCACCACAGCCATGGGCTCTAGAAAATCATGTAGTGACAAAAGCAATTAAGGAAATAAGGAGCTGATAGTTGAGGAGCCAGTTAGGGTTACTGTCTCATATCATTCCTAAGGAACCAGAAGATACTGATGAATATATATTTATATATGCTGGATGTATATTTATGCATACACGGAGTATATAGGTACTACATAATAAATAATAAACCAGATATATCCATGCCCACATCTAATTTAAAATCAAGCCAGCTCTGGTGAGATTTTCTTTATTCTTTTTAGTGGAAAGCCAAAATATCAAGCCAGCTCTGGTGAGATTTTCTTTATTCTTTTTAATGGAAAGCCAAAATATATACAATATAGAATATATACAATATAATTATATCATTTATAACTAGTATATTACTCTACACAGCATAGGAAGTATATGCAATATGTAGGTTATATATATTGCATATAGCCTAATACCTATATATATATATAATATGTAAACTTATATATATACTTTTTTTTTAGTTATGTGGCTAAGTTAATTGTACAAGTGGAGGATCCTCATAAAACATTTATTGCTGTAATTATAGTGTATTTGCCATATATTGATCCATAACAGTAATAAGAGAATCCAATGTCTATAGTAATGTTTCATGTTAAAATAATAGAAAAAGGTAGTATAACAAATGCCATAACATTAATACACATCTACAGAAATCTGAATAATTAGTAGCCTCATATTTTAAACAAACCTTAAAATCTTTTAATGATCCTTTTAGTGTAGTAGCATAATTCTAGTCTTCATGGTTTAACTCTATTCTTCCATTCTAAAAATTTTAATAGTTTCATTACACCACAACAAAAATATCCAGCTACATGACACTCTGTCCTTTATCATAGTTCTCGTTACCTCTAAGGATAAGACCTGGATACCTGCCTATATCGGATGTCATGATCCTGACATAGCTAGCTTTAATTTCCAAACTAAACTTAGATTTTAGAAACATATGAGAGAGATGAACCCTACTCTTATGCAGTGCAGAAATATGATGCAACAGAAAGCAATGTGCAGTAATGGAAGTAATGCTTCTTTTATTCTTTTTTCACTTTTTAACATATCAGGGCTAGATTATAAGAAAACAAAACAAAATTCTCTTATTTTCCATATATGAAATTGGAAGAATATGGTGCTTAATGATAAAGCATTTTCTTCTTTCCAGTGCTTTTGACTGCTGCTTTCTTAGTAAGCACAAAAGGTGAAAAACCAAAAAGAAAGATTAAAAAAGTGCACTATCATCCAAATCCTTCCCTAGCTGAGACACTAGAGAGTGAACAGATAATACATCTGCTGTTGGACTTGATGAACTTAAGGGTTTTTCCAGCCTAAATGTTTGTATGATTCAATGTTGTTGTGCAACAATGAACAGTATGAAAGAATTCTAGGATGTCCATACAGGAGTTGTGATACAGTAATATATCACAATGTCAATCATAAAGGAGAGCAGATTGTCAGTTCTGCTTCCTAGTCATAAAAAGCTCCATGAAAGTCAGTACGAAAACAATTCCATTCTGTGGCAGGTTTTGAAAATTCAGACTCTTTTTTAGAGTTCAAGAGGAGATATGTGTCCAGCTAGAATCACAATCATACTCTCCTGAGAATGCTTGCTGTCCAGACTTTGACTTCTAGAGTCTGGGTGTTGAGACTCTCTAAGTACTAAATAAAGCTAGCAGGTTTCTGGCAGCATTGTGTTGGCATTTTGAATGCCTTTGTGAAATATTTGTGTTTGGACAGAGCAACAAATTCTCAGGGGAAGAAAAAGGTTTTGTGAAAATGGTCTCTCTTGAGAAGATGAGTTTATAGCTCATGTTAGATATAGAAACAAAATTCTAAGTTCTCAGAACTAAAATATACATATAAAACTCTCAGTATTTCTTTTAGTCAATTTTTAAAACTTCAAGTTAAGACTTTTTTTTTAAGCTATTGTGCAATAATGGAAAGCTGCAGTTATCATAGCCAGGAATATTACAACTGGGTAGGAAAAATTTTCAGACTATTGAAATAGTTCATTCTCCATCATAGAATCACAGGATTATATTATCATAGAGTAATTTGTGTTAGAAGGTACCTCAGAAGCTTTACGTAAAGTTTCTCAGGTAACCATCCAGTTAGGCCTTATAAACCTCAATGAATGGAAACTACACAACTTTTCTTCTAACCTCTTTTACTTTCTAATTGTCCTCATTGGGGAAAAGCTTCTTTGTCTGTGAATGTGAAGTCAGTCATGAATTTTGGCTGATGTTTGTTTTCTTCCTGACATGTATTGCTGCAAAAATTTTGACTCTGTCTTCTCGAGGCCATTTTTGCAAGTGTTTGGATGACTGTCATTACATCCTCCCTGAAAACTTTTCTTTTCTTTAGGCTAAATATACTCAGGGTCTCTGAATCCTCACAAAACAAATTTTGCAGCCCCCAAACTTCTTGGTGACCAAGCCAATTTATCAACAGCTTTCTTGCCTTGGAAATCTCTAAACTGGCTGCAGCTTTCTAGGTGACGTCTAAAAGATGTTGAGTAAAAAGGAAATCCCTCATTCCACTGCCTGTACTACTATTAGCTCTGGCCAGGGTTCCTTTGGCCCTCTGCTGTGGAGCACACTCATGGCTTATAATCATCTTGCTGCTTGCTGCAATTTTCAGAGGTTTTTCAGGAGAACTTTCTTCCCTTGCTGCTAGCTCAAGCTTGTGCTGTAGCCAGAGGCACCTTTTCCAGATGCAAGGTATCCTATTTGTTCATGATGAATTTCATAAAGATCCTCTGATTGTGTATCAGGTCCTTTTGGATGGCAGCACTGCCCTCAACAGTACTGGCTGATTTTTTTTACTCACACACTGTTATTTGTATATTTGCTGAGAATTCAGTCTGTCATCTCCTCTGGATCACTGGTATGGATATTAAACAGGACAGGTTCCTGAATGGACATATGAGGTACACCACCAGACCCCTTGGTTAGGGTTTCTGTAAAAGTCACAGGTAGGCCACAATGATAGGGCATTCAGGTAGAGAAGAAGTCAGGGAAAAGGTTGCTGAGTGCAGTCACATAATTTGTTTACTAAAAATGAGGAAACATCTTTTATATTGGATTAGACGAGATCTGTTCATTCTTTCTCATTCATATTTCAGTATTAATATGACAAGTGAAGAGTTGTCTCCCTTGTCATGCCATTTTAAGCTACTTCTTCATCTGTAAATGTGCCCCTTTCTTTCCACCTTGAAAAAGTGGAGCAATGTGGTAAGGAAAAGAGAGTAAATTAAGGGCTAAATGCATTTAAGTTACTATCTACTTTGACCATTTCCTGGGAAGAACCGAAGGAAAGGCAGCTGAGCTGGAATGGAAAGATATCATAAGATGATGCAGGGAGAAAATTAGAAAGGTCAAAGAATTAGAATTTAATCTGACTACTATTGCAAAAATTAAAAAAAAATATATTAACAACAAAAAGAGAGCTAAGGAGAATCCCTATCCTTTATTAGATGTAGAAGGAAACCCAGTGACAAAAGCTGAGGAAAATGCTGGGGTATTTGATGTCGTCATTGACTCAGTCTCTTATAGTAAGACCAACTATTCTTGGAGTACCTGACCTCCTGACATGGAAGATAGAGATGGAGGGCAGAGTGAAGCCCCCATAATCCAATGGGAAATGGTCACTGGTCTGCTACACCACTTAGACACACACAAGGCTGTCAGGCTGAATGAAATTCACCCAGATGTACTGAGAGGGCTGGCTGAAGTGCTCGGCGAGCCCCTTTCAATAATTTGCCAGCAGTCCTGTCTAACTGGGGAGGTCCTAGTTGACTGAAGGTTAACAAGTGTGGCAGCCATCTGTTGCTAACCAGTTTAAACACAGAAGATCAAAGAAAACTAAGTCTCTGTGAATAAAATGGAAAGAACCTTGAAGAGATGGAATATTCCCATATAACAAGATAAATATCAAATGAGATTAAATGTTGATGCCAAAAAATTAAATATTAAATAAAAATTATTAATTATATAAAAATAAATAAATAAATAAATAAATAAATTTAATTTAAAAAATTAAAAAGGGAAAGAGAAAGTAGAGAAAAGCTAGAAGAAGCTAGGATTACTTTAAAAAGCACTGGAGAAGTCACCACTACAGTGTGCTACCTTTGTTCCTTCTGAGATGGGGGGCATACCATCATGTGGCATGTACAAGAAAATCCTTTGTGGTGAGTTGACCTTGGATGGATGTCAGGTGCCCACCAAAGCCACTATATTACTCTACTGCTCACCTGGGCAGAGGAAAGAAGATACAACAAAAAGCTTGTGGGTTGAGATAAGGACAAGGAGACATCTTCCCTCAAATACCAAGAACAAGTAACAAAGAAAACAGACTTGACTCAGAAAAAAATTATTTCATGTATTAAAAATTATTAAGAGTTGAATAATGAGAAATAAAAGCTAAATTTTAAAACATAAACATTTGATTCCTCCTACCTCCCCACCTTGTTATTCCAAACTGTCAGTGGTAAATATTCTTGGAAATGATAAAAATATTTAGAGGTGTTTTTTCAGCCTCGCAAAATAATAGCCTTCAGTGTTATACCATCTAGGCAGCATACTTGCTTGTTTATTTGAGGCATGCAACATTAAGCTTTAGGGGAATCTGCAGAAGTAGGCAAGAGAAAACAGCTGAAGTAAAAAAGAAAAAAAATTAAAATAAAAAAAAGGAGTCAAAAACAAACCATGGCAGACAGACTGACAAGTTTTTTCCATCATTTTGCTGTTGTGACTGTAGTATACGTCTGTCTATTTCCATCACCCAGGTTCTTATTTTGCTCTTGAGTTGGTAGCATATGAAAACTGCATAACGTTATATAAAATCAAGTACATAGTCCTAGAGAGAGAGGCTTCCATACAGTATACATGGAATGTTTTCCTAAATAATTGAGAACATTTGCTTTTAGGAAAAAACAACAAACCTTAAAACCACTTAAAGTTCATTTTAAGGGGTTTTAGATGAAAACCAGGTTATTAAACACTATGTGGCAGAGTAGGGAACTAAATTCACTTGCTGTATTGCAAGGATTTTTATTAATTTCCAAAAGTCTTCCTCCAATTTTCTGGGTAGGATAAATTATTCTGGTAAGAAAACACATTTATGTAATGTATTAAACCAGTGTATGAATAAATCCTGGTGTACAGCAAAAATGACAGAAGAAAACCACCTCTAGGGAATCTTGTACAGTGCTTGTAAGAATGAAGAGATGTATTTTTCCTGTTTCTTTAAGCTGTTGAAATTTGAGTCTTACTTTTCTAGTAATGACAGAGAGTGTCAGAGTATGAAAAGCCTGTCAGTTATATTGGAGGGGCCTGAAGTTATTTTATAAGAGTTTTGTCTCAAAACAAAATGGCCATTTGATTATTTTTCTCTTTAAATAAAGTTATTCATTCTCTACATTTAGTCTTATGCCCAAGTGAAGAAGGTTTGCAAATCTCCAAACGTTATTGTGAGTAGAATAATAAAAAAATCAAAGGACCTGTTCTTCACAGGAACAGGTTGCCCAGAAATTTATGGATGCCTCATCCCTGGAAGCGTTCAGGGCTAGATTGGATGAGGTTCTGAGCAGGCTGGTCTAGTGAAAGGCATCACTGCCCATGGCAGACAGAATGGAACTAGATGATCTCTTAAGTTGCTTCTAATTATAACCATTCTATAAGTTTTTGTCTCTATAACCCTCTTAAGACAGGGAGTGTTAGTGTTCAACTGATGGAGTAAAATCAGTCTGAAGAAGATGTTCTTGTCTTACTTAACTTCGGCACTATATGTAGGCAATGTCTTACTATAACATCTTATTTATCTTGGGGATTGCAGTTAGGGCAACACCGAATTGTACATGTTTGATGTGAGTGCAGGTGAGAAATAAAGTTCCTTTCTGCTGTCATCAGGAAGGTAAATCAGCCAAATTTTACCAAATTTAACAAATCGGCCAAAATTTACCAAATTTTACAGCCTATAAATTAGCAAAAAGTGTTGAGAAAATATATTTAATCTGTAAGATTTTTACCAGAAGTAATTACATTACACCAAATTACAAACAAAATAGACACAGTTAAACTATCTCATGAAGCATTTATAGGTCTAAGAGTCAAAAAACGTATTATTGACTGGAGATGTTACTTTTTCCTGTTTTCTATTTGGATATCGTGCAGCTGAGTTCCTTGTCTCCCTGAAAAAAAAAAAAAAGAAAAAAAAAGATATTTCACCAATTGCTCTTAAACTAGCAGCCTACATATACACTTTAGAAAACACACAGGCTGGTTTGTATGGATGTTTCAGTGTTTGATTTTCCCCAAGCCAAACTCATCACTGAAGAACAGATGAAAAGTCATCAGGTAGAAATCATGAGTCACTGGTATTCCTCAGTGGGGAAATCCCACGCATGCCTTACTTGCAATGTGTATGGAATACATCTATCAGCTCTCACAGTTAAATCCCACAGCCCACTCAGCAGATGGCACAATGACAAAGCCTTTCCTGGAAAGACTCCATATATGTACAACAAAGGCTGATGTGGTACACAGAATTATGGAAGTGTCTGTGCTGCTCTTTGCTAATGGTCTCTACATAGTGAAAAAAGGACACACAGATCAAAGAATACTTGGATTTTTATCCAATAGTCTGGGTTAAGATTTTTATTTAACAATGGGAGGATTGCAACATTTTAAAACCAACGAAGTTTGCTTCCAGAAAAGTAAAACAATAATGAAAGTATGCTTTTTTTTTTCCACTTAGAAAAGATTATAACATTCATGTAAACCATTACCACACCATTAGCCTATGAGACAGAAGGCAGTGGAGTTTTTGTGAGTTTTTTCTTGTTTTGTTTTGATCTTCCTTCACTGAGTAACCTTTTATGAGAAGACAAATCTTTTGTTTTGCTTCATGTAGGTGTGAACCTGCAAGTTCTGAACTTTCATGACAGTATCTCCATTCCTTTTGACTTCTTCCAGAGCGGAAACTGAAGTATGATACTGATCACCTTCAGTGTTTTCTAAGATTAGAGGAAAAATTAAAAAGTTCAGAGACTTGAGACAGATGCATTTTTTTTGTCTGTGCTAAGAGAGAAAATAAACAAAAGAAATGTCTGCTGTGGAAAATCATGAAGAAAAAATTTCTAGTTGCATCAACCAATGTCGCACCCTAGTTAACAGAACTGTACTTCCTCATTGATTTGGTACATTCTGCATTCATTTCTGGATGACATCTGGAAAACACTGGAGACAACAGAGGGAAAAGCAACGAAGGGAATTCATTCAACAGGGAAGGTACTTCAGGCAAAAAGTTGGGCATTATGGGATAAAAAAAAAGAAAAGATGTCCACTAAATTCTGTCCAAGAGCAAGATTAATTTACTTATTATAGTAAAAAATACCGTAAGAAAAATATCTGTCTTGACAGGGCTACAGATATGAATGTTTTCAAACTCAAATATGAAATTTTATCATTTATGTCCTCATAACAAAAGAGTTGCTTTACAAAATAGTGGATAAAATTACACATAGAGCATTCCGTTGTACTGAATATATAAAGAAATATATTTTATTTCAATAATTATGGACATTTAAAGCAAACAGTTTAACATTGATCTGGAGAAAAATATATCAGAGAAAAAAAATCAGAAAAAAATTAATTACTCACACACAGCTGCTGACTTTGCTGATCAAATTGTTTGGCATCCCTTCCAGAGAGGTATTTACACAATTTCATAATTTAAGATATCAGAAAAACAAAACAAAACAAACAAACAAACAAACAAAAAAAAACCAAAAAAACAAACCCCTTGCTTTCTGTAACTGTGAAAAAGGAATGTAACATTTCAGATCAACTTCATCCTTCTGACTGAAAACATTGAGAGATAATAAAGTGATTAGAAGGTTTACTGTAAAATTTTTGAACATTTGTGAAACCCAGGAATATATTAAGCAGGAGTCCTTGAAATACAGTAAAGATTTGCATTAAGATATCTAGGCAATATTTCTTCATTAATTATCAATTATATTGATTAGAAAGTAGCATGGTTCTAAGCATTTCTTCTGCAGAAATGATTCAAACACTTGTTTCTTGAAGGAAATATGAAATTTTTATTTTTTTTCTGTTCCTTATGTAGTAGAATGCATATGGTGTCACATTAAAGAAATTTCCCTGTCAGAAATAAACCTGAAAATTTTTCTTCCTGCTTCTCCTATTCCCCGAAAATTTGAGCAGTGGATCAGGAAAATAATAGAGAACAGCAACGTTCCTTTTTTTTCCTCCTCTATTTTTCACACCAAACTGACTGACTGACTGACTAGTCAGGAATGGTTAGAGTGCTAAGTAAAATACATAGTTTGTAGACTGTTTGGGGTAACTTTGTTTGGAGAATTTTAGAATCCACAGTTATAATGATAAATCCCTGCAATGTTATCTCATTATTAGTTTTATTGTTATTACTATTATTATCTCTGCATTTCCTTAGCAGGTGGGGAAGTTACCAATCAGTTTTATGTGTAAAGAGATGCTTAGAATGAGTAAGTATGCAAAGCAAAGCACACAATTTCATACAGAATAGTTATCAAAACACCACAGCGCTAGATTATCTAGTGTCTAGAGAGAAATTGTAAGATTTTTTTAAAAAACATATCTTAAAAAATGTTTTAAAATTTCTATTGTAATTTTAAGCTTGTTTGTTCTTATTTTAATTTCTGGTTTTTTTTCTGGCCTTCATAAGCACGTTATGAAAATCACTGATCATACTAAAAGAAGGTTCAGTGAGTTAATATCTGTTAATTTTACTCTTTACTGTTGAATTCAGAAGGAGAGAGACCCTGGTTGCACATAATCTGAAGTAACAATTTTGTGTTCTACAATATTGAGGAAAATTTCATATGAACACATTGGTCTATCATCATAAAGAATCTCCTAATATTACAGAGAATTAAGGTTCCCTCTGCAATTTTTGAGATTTATCCACAGGATTCTGTGCTTCACTGAACTAATCTGCAGAAGTAGAGAATTGAAAAATCCAAAACAAAAATCAGTTTTGATCAAGCAGTGTGTAATATTTAATTTGCTAATTAAATATGTTAGAAATTAATATGCTAAATATCCAACAAAGACTCCACATGTCACAGAAATTGCTTTGGTAATAAATGGGACAGGTCATGAACACAGTTATATAAATTTATTATTTACTTATTATATTTAAAAAAAAAAGTTATCTCTGGAGAGTGGAAAACCTTATTGTCCACAATGTTGAGTTGGAGTGAGATGAAACAGAAATATGCAGCTTTCTAGTGACTTAAGACTGAACAAGAAAAAGTAATTTTTTGATGTACTCAAACTACTCAAGTCATGTTTGAACAAATGACTTAATGAGTGGAAAAGCTGCAAAGCTCACAAAAGCTTCATGTATGACTAAGGCATAAAAATCTATTCAATAGCATTGTTCTTTATAAATAATCTCAGTATAACTTTTACAGTAAATGAATGGATCTGTATGACTGAGGGCATCAAACCAGTACATCAGAAACTCGTTTTAAACTGTCATGTCACTAATCTAACCAAAATAAATTTCTCTGCCATAACAAAATGATTCTGCATTTTGTGAAAGCAGATAAATATGCTTCTTTAGGTACATTTTGTACTGCATGTTTTATGGGGAAACATACCTTGAGTGTTTTAATAAATAAATTTAAAGGAAAATAATTTACTTTGCAGCAACATGACAAATAATTAGCCTTGTCTTGCTTTGTACAATAATGTACAATGGTCTTGGAATATTACTCTTCTCTACTCATATATAATGAATAAATCAGCTAGCAATAGCTCTACTAATTACTACATACTTCACTAAAAACACAGATTTGTGAGACAAAAAAAATCATTAACAACTAAATAAAGCAAACTATTTTTCATAGAATTTAGCATTTAACAAAATAGCTAACTAAGTTTATTATAAAATGTTGATACAAATAAGTGAAATGGCAAAAAATAATGACAAAAAATTTTAAAAATCTCAGATGGATGTCAATTTCAAAAATTTTAGGAAAATTGTATAAATATATTACACTAAAAGTGAAATGCCTAATTTTTCTAAGAGGCAGGAATAGAGTTATCCTGGAAAGTACTTATACTGTTGATAAATAAAATAACACAGGCCTATCTGAAGTGTAAGATTCTCATCAACTTTTGAAGATGATTAATGAAGAGGATTAATGTAAAGACTGTATAGATTATATTATGCTGTACAAGCCCCGTGGTATATTCTCCTGTAACGGAGCTAAATTCAAAACTGACATTCAAAATACTGAGGATTCTTTATTCAAACTTCTCATATTTGCATAATCCAAATTACCTTTGATGAAACTTTTCCATAGAGTATTTGTAGAATCAAGATTTTTCACCCTGTGCTAGATTTTGTTATTCAAAGCTCAAAAGCCCTGCTAAATTTCTGATAAAGGTCTGATAAATTTCTCAGCATGTCACTATTCTGCATGCTGCCAAACAGTCTTTACATTTGTTAATCGTTATTTTGTATGCAGGAGAACTTAATTTTGATTATAAATTCTTTTTGATTTAAAAAGGTGTGATTGTCTTGACTTCAATTAAGTTTTTTTCAGTGGGGATCTATACTACTCTGTGGAAGAGGTGACCTTGTCACCTTGAAATATAATTCAGCAGCTTGAGTCATTGTTGATATACACAGAAAAGAGCAGGATGTTACAAGTTTCCTTTATTACAGTCTTCGATTTATAGCTTAGATTCTTTTTGGAGAACTCCTGTAAGATTCTAATTACAGAAGGAAAAGGTAAAACATGCTGTCCATGAAGATAAGCAATAAGAGCCTTACAGTTGTGTCCATACTCTATGCTGATATTCTCCAAGTAGTGGACTTCTTTCAAATATAAATGCAATAAAACATTTTTAGGTGAGAATACATTACTGAGAAATTTCAGAAATATGTCATGTTAGCATTTATCAAGCTCTTTAAGAAAGTGTAGCCTAATTTCAACCTTTTAACAGAAAAAGAAATGAGAAAATAGAACTTGTCATCACTATTGAAAATCAGTGTTTCCGTAAATATGGAAAAAATCCTAAGACATGGCATTTCAATAACAATTTCCTATTGTTTGGCTAGAAGCTATACTAAGGCATATGAAGACTGGGAGGTGATTTGAGACAGCCAGCAGGGATTCACCAGGGGCAGGTCATGACTGAACAACCTAATGGCTTTCTATGATAGAGTAACTGCATCAGTGTACGTCACTGTGGATGTCAGTTTCCTGGACTTCTGTAAAGCCTTTAACATAATCCCCCACAACATTCTTCTCTCTAAACTGGAGAAAGATGGATTCAATGAGGGGACTGTTAGATGGATAAGAAATTGATTTTACAGTTGCACCCAGAGGGGAGTGGTCAGTGGCTCTGAGTCCCAGTGGAGATCAGTGACAACCCCTCAGCGGTCTGTATTGGGACCAGTGCCATTTAATATCTTCATTAGTTGCATGGACAAAGGGATCAAGTGCACCCTCAGCAAATTTGAAGAAGACACCAAGCTAAGTGTTACTGACACCAAGCTGTTAGCACACCTGAAGGATGGAATCCGTCCAGAGGGACCTGGACAAGCTCAAGAAGTGAGTCCATGGGAATCTCATGAAGTTTAAGAAAACCAAGTACAAGGTGCTCTATGTGTGTTGGGGGAACCCTGAGTATCCATCCAGGCTGAGGGATGAACAGATCATCAAGTCCTGTTGAGAAACACTTGGGAGTGCTGCTGGATGAGAGCCTGGACATGAGACAGCAATGTGCACTTGCAGCATAGAAAGCCAAATATGTCCTAAGCTGCATCAAAAGCAGCATGGCCAGAAGGTGGAGAAAGATGAATCTGCCCCTTTAGCCCATTCTGCTGTAATCGCCACCACAAGTACCGTGTCCAGCTCTGGGGTCCTCAGTACAAGAAAGACATGGACCTGTTGGAACAAGTCCAGAAGAGGTCACCAAGATGATTAGAAGGCTGGAGCAACTCTCATACAAGAGAAAGCTGAGAGAATTGGATTTTTTCAGTCTCTGGAAAAGAGAACACTTCAAGGTTCATCTAATTGCAGCCTGCTGGTACCTTAAGGGAGCCTACAACGAAGACAGAGACTATTTACAAGGACATGTAGGACAAAAGGGAATGGCTTCAAACTAGAAGAGGGTAAGTGTACAGTAGATGTTAGGAAAAAAATTCTTTACTGTTGAGGATATTAAGGCACTGTGAGGGTATTGAGGCACTGGTTGTCCAGTGAAGCTGTGGATGCCCCATCCCTGGAAGTGATCAAGATCAGGCTGGATAGAGCTATGAGCACCCATGGATAGAGACAGGTGTCCCTATCCATGGGAAGGATGATCTTAAAGATCCCATTCTATAATTCTGTGATTCTGCATTAATAGCTTGCATAGAAAATTATATATGCACTCATAAAACCAATGCTGTGTTTTAAATGACTTTTAATAAATATTTGATTAGGCCATTGTTGTGAGAAGTGACAGTGGTCAGAAAATAGATTTTTAGGCTTCAGGCAGTAGCTTGAGCCTGTGGGAAAAGCCAAGTACATAAGTGTCCCACTCTGGCCTGGGAAATCATAAGGAGGAACCCAAACAATCCTTGTAGATATCCTTTTTCCTGACACCTGGTGTTTTTCTAACTTGTTGTTTATTTGTAAGAAACGGTCGAGGGGTGTTGTTCTAAATGACCAATAATATTCATTGTACCGAAACACTGTATAAAAGAGTGTGTCTTCAATAAACCTCCGCTATAATGCCCTTCAAAGAAGCCAGGGTTTTTATGTGTTGTTACTAACGCCATTCCAAATAGTAACGATACATTGTAGTTCAGAAAGATGAAGATTTTAGGAGACACCACAGTGAATGTAATGCTATTTCTTTCCCAGACAACAGCCACTGATTTTAAAAAGCAGTTATCTAAAGAGCAGGAAAAATTACACAAAACTTGGAAAAAAAACATTAAGCCCTTCAGTTGGCTGAAAGTAGGCAAAAATGAATGAAAGTCTATATAAATGAGAAATAATACTAAAACGTTTAGGAAAGCTTTCAAAGCATTCCTTTAATAACGCAATTTCACCTCCACTCCCACTCCCTCTGTTCTTTCTGTCAAGCCTAACACTTACTTTTCTACTAACCTTTAGAAAACACCTAACTATTGCCCAGAGGAAAATGCTGTTGAAGAGCATTTCTCTTCTGCTACACAAAAGACACTGCAAGAGCCTCGTGCAGAAGTCTGTTAACGGAGAGTGTAGCGACAGCATACATCAACTTGACGACGAAAGTTACTCCAACACCAGAAAAAACCCCAAAGCCCACAGAATTAACAGAGAGAATGGGAGAGAGACAGGGAGACAGAAGAAATAGAAAAGCGATAACTCTTCCCAGGTGCCCTTTCTGGGATAGGAGAAACATGGTCCCACATGAACATTCACCACTACAAGCCCTCACCAGTGCAGTGACAATGAAGATTATGAAGATTACGATCTTTTGTAGATGATGTGCTTTACCTCAAGTTCAGTAGACTTTCCATATAGAGCAGCATAGATGTCTGTCATAGGCTAGGAAAAGCCTGATTTTGTTCCAATCGGGGTCAGTTTTTTTGATTGACAAGCAATTTATCCAGTAGAAGACAAGCTGCGACTTTTGGCGGAATGCTTAAAAAGGCTGGGTGGGGGGGAGGAGCGGTCTCTTCGTTTTTAGGGTGGCAGACTAAAGACAGGGGGCCGCCGGGGCCGGCTGGCCTCGGTGCCCCCCCCACCCCGGGGCGGCTGCGACGGGCCGGGCGGGCCGGGCCGGGGCCCCAATGCTGCCGGACCCGGGGCCGGCCGGCCTCGGTGCCCCCCCACCCCGGGGCGGCTGCGACGGGCCGGGCGGGCCGGGCCGGGCCCCAATGCTGCCGGAGCCGGGGCAAGCCGGGTCGGAGCTTTAGGAGCCGCTGTCTCGCGGAGAGGCGGACAGCATGGAGAGAGAGAGAGAGAGCTCGGACAGAGTGCTCCTTCGCCCTTGCTATTCTTTTTAAGCCGAAGAAACCAGCGCACGGCTTCTAAACGACTTAGTTTCCCGCCGCAGAGCCACGTGGGCAGCCCGACAGCCCGAAAAGTTTAACCTTTTGTTGTGAGCAAATGGATTTTCCTAAACATCATCTTTCTCCGGAAGAAGAACAGTTATAGCGAAGGAACTATGGAAAGACACGGCATAAAGCTACAGTCGGTAAGGGAAGAGTGAAAAGGACTTTAAAGCAAATGGAAAAGGAGTGGCCTAATTTTGGCTGGACATTTCTGGTAAACTATAAAGACTGAATTGGTTTTGTTTCCTGTAACATATAAATGCTTTTGGGGGGATGTAAGGTTCTAGTTAAAAGTGATATGAAGCTTTTTTGCTCCTAAAGAAAGAGGAGATTTGTTTTTGGGTCTTGAGATGATTTTGGAAATAGAAAAAGAGAATCTTTGTGTCATACTAGAGGAGGCATCCTTAAACAGTACCCCAGTAAGCAAATATGGCCTATGTGCAGTGTTGAGAGAACTGCTAATGGGTATGGTATGTCTATATAGAACCCAGAAAGACTCCTTTCCTAAAAGAACTGATAAAAGGTTATTTTTAAAATGGTAAAACTGGCTGAAGTTGCAAGTCATGTCTTTTTATGTTGAGTGAAGAAAGGTAAAAAACTTAGAAAGAGAAAGAAAGATGTTTTAGAAGTTTCATTTGTTGTTGTTGTTGTCTTTTTTCCCTTTTCTTGTTGTTTTTGTGTGTATTAATAAACTATCTTTGTAATTTAAAGATAGGCCTGGTTTGCTTTATATTCTTCCAGTCAAATAAAATATAGAACGTGATTAAACCATCACAATGTCCTATTGGTTGTGACTCTTTATGATTTTGTTAACATTGATTGAAGTATGTTAATCAGAAATAACACTGATCAGCTCTTAGACTTCTGTTTACAATATTATCAGATAACATTTGTCAAGTATTGAGGCTACTATTTTCTCAGTTGAGAATTGTATTTGAGTTTCTTTAAAATAAGACAAAGAACACAAACAAAACATATAAAGGAAACAGGGACAAGGTGACTCAAAGACTACAGTTATGTACTTCCCATGCATCACAATTAAATAATGAAATATAAATGTGTGGGTGCATGAGAATGAGGAAAAGCCATATGAGACTGACAGCATAGGCACTCTGAAGCAAGAGTGCTGCTGTGCTGCAAAATACTATCCAAAAAAATAAGTCACAGAATTGCACATAGTAGATCAGTAGATCAGCATTAATAAGGACAAGTCAAAAAGTTACTCAAGAGAACTTGCAAGACGATAAGATAAAGGGAGGCTTTCTTTTTCTCTAAACCCTATCTTGATCTGTCCCTTGCGCTTTAGCCAAAGACCCAGCCATGGTTCCAGAGCAGAACATCACATGGCCAGCTCTGTTTTGCAAAAGTAGCTCTGTTTTTTCCTGAATCCAGACCCTAACCCTAAGTTCAGGCTGAGCCCAAGGTACTGCTTCTGTTGTAGTAGGGCTAGGTCTAACAGAATTTTTCCAGTAGTTGTAAAAAATATGTCCTCTAGAAAGAATCTTTAAAGACAAAACAAAACAAAACAAATACAAATTAAACCAAAGAGACAGTCCATATGTAATGCGTATTTTTTTCCTCAAGATATTTAACTTTGTAAATATTTCTGTTTTTGTGTTTCCACTTTTTAAATCCATGCACCTGAAGAGGCAGATGGCTACGTGGTTTGCAGATGGTTGAAAAAGATAAATGGTAGTGACAAGGTTAGTAATAGTACTTTTGTTCACTGTATTAGTGCAACCTGTTTCTGCCTAGGAAGAAACTTGAACAATTAAGTGGACTGAAATTAACAAAACATTTTCATCTGTTTTTGCTCTGATATTTCATGGTTTTGTTTTCAATGTAATTCATATTTATCTGTACTGAGTGCCATTTTAATATACTTGTAGTTTTACAGCTATTTGCTGTGTCTTGGGTGACACCTGCTATTTCATCTGTGTATATTATCTAAACATTTTTCAGACATATTTACAGGGTTTTGAGTTCATGGCATGCAACTAATGAAGAAAGAAAATCCATATGGTCTCAGAGATGCATTCTGTAACTATCCTGTAAAACTGGTAGAGGGAAGTACCTTGTATTTGTTATGTATGTTACCTTATATATGTTTTATTCCCTTGAATTAATATGTCAACTGTGATAACTGGGAATGGCAAGGTTACTAGTAAAAAGAAAAACTATTATGTATTCTTACTTTTGTTGAGTATTTATCAATTATTTTCTCTTTCCCAATTTACTAGACTGATAGTGAAGAGAGTAGCAGGAGATAATAAAGGATAAATAATTGTGGGAAATAGTAAAGGTAAGAAGACTTTCAGAAGGCTCTGAAAGCAGGCCTCAGAAACAGAAAGAGCAGAGAACTTAGCTGCAGTTGCAAAGCCTGAAAGAAGAAAAGATACAATGGTACAGCAAGCAAGGACACGAAGCAATAGTTTGAGTTTTTAGGCTTGGCTAAGATAGACCTTAAGACTGCAGAAAAATATGCTTAGCAAGAGAGTGTAGGGTTGCGTAACTCTCATTCTGGCCCTGGTGGGCGACCAGGGCCACCCCAGCTGCTCGGTTACGCTCCCACACACCTGTTTTGTGGGACTTGGCTCAGAAGACTAGAGCTGTAATGGCTGTGGTGTTGAAAGAGGGGTCTCTCCAGACACTTAAGGTTTTAGAGGGTTTATTCAGGGGTTACGGGGTTCCCTGCCCTCTGTCCAGTGTCCTCAGAGAGACCCTGGGCAGCAGTTGCAGGGGGGTTTTGTACAGGACAGTTCAGAGGGCGGGTTCATAGTCTATAAGCCAATAAAACATCTCTATCTAATACATTTCAGCAAAATTACCTAAACACTAAAAAATCACAGCGAGTTTGGGAGTCTCTAGGGGCCTAGTGGTCCTACCCAGAGACCTTGGCCATCTCCAAGCAGATGCTTCGTTGTCCTAGTGACCATATCTAACTAAACAAAGTAGCTTCTAAAACAATGGGCTTCTTCAGGGTAGCACTATCCTAACTTAACAATTAAAAAAAAGGGATATTCATATCTAACATAAGGGCATGTTTATAGCTAAAACTTAGCAAGCATTTCTTTCCCATCCTCATATCTAACATAAAAGCATATTCATAACTAAAGTTTGGCAAGCATTTCTTTCCCATCCACAAGAGAGTAGAAGGTTTTAAGCTTAATAATGGGGTATTGCGTATTGTTAATAGAAAGCATACAAGCAAGCATTGTTTGAAGCAGGTGTATATATGCTTTTAGTGTTTGGCTAGAACAATTGTCTGTAAGCTTTAGCAATATGCTATTGGCTAGAAAGTTTTTAAAATGCCTTGTAACAAAGAAATCATTGGCTGCTGCTGGCAAGATGTGAGCTGTTGCCGTCCTTCAATTGTCTCAACTTTGTAATGAGACTGATGACGCAATAAAGCTCGTGGAAATGTCTCCCGGCACTTCTGTCCCGTTTGTGCAAACCTCCAACACAAGTAGGTAGCCAACACATTGGTAAAAGGTAGGGAAAAAATTACTATATGAATATGAACACAGAGGCTTACTTTGATTCAAACCAATGACTAGTCTGGTTAGGCCTCCTCTATATGACAGTATATAGCAGTTTATTTTCAGAATAAGGTAGAGGAAAAACAGTGACATTCTTATTAATTCAGTGTAGTCTTAATTTCATCTCCATTCCATTGCTGGACAATTGAATTTTTTACTGAAATAATTTTGCAATAATCTCTACATTAAAACCAAACAATTATGAGCTTACAACAAACAGATTTTGTCCAGACACTGATTTGTATTTTACAAGTTTTCCTAGCACAATTTATGACTGGACTTGTCATTTCCAGCTGGGAATTTTATCTATCACTGTCCATATGTGGCAAGACATCTACCACCCCTGCCCCTATCCTCTCTACCACAGATACTTGGTGCATAATGAGATAACCCGGGCTGAAAGGCCCAGCAAGGTGTCAGCTCTGGCACCAAAAGGGCTCAGGCCTCAGCTAAGAATCAACATCTTAGTCTGACGTGCAGATGTGGGAAGAGATAAAAGAAATATTCTTGACTGAGAGACTGTTTTACAAACTATAAAAGACACAAGAGTCATCACAGAGGCAGAAGCCTCTTACACTCTGAAGCATTTGAGACTTCTCCCTGGAGTTTGGATGCAGATTCCGTGGTTACTTTCCCAGGGATTAAGGGAAAGGATCTCAGTGTGTGCCTCACCAACAATTGGATGATAAGATACATTGAATCCTAAGTTATATTATAGCTGTAAAATTAATACGTATCTTTAACCTCATGCTTTACATACCTACTAATAGTTTATTTTTGTCTTTATTCCTGTGTAGTGTTAGTTTAAGTCTTATGTCTGTTAATTTTATGACTACTAAATGGAAAATCCATTCCATAATAGACTGAATCAGCCATTATTAAAGAACTTGTGCACGAGATTGGGTTTTGGGGGGTTGGCCCCTTCAATAAAGCTACTGCCCCTTGCCAGCAGCCTGGGCAAAAGACAAGGAGTTATCTAAACCCCCACATCTATTTGTAACACCATATCAGAAGTTTTATTAAAACTTTCAAAGCTCTTGACTATCTTCTCATATTTTGCTAAGAATTTTTACATGCAAATATTTCTAACATCAATTCCACTCTGGACCCACCACTATAAACTTATCACAGTGGTGCACTTAAAGCAATTACTTTGATTAATATTCTTCCTCCTCTTTTTTAGTTCCAATCAAATACTTTAACTCTCATGTCCTTTACAATAAAAAGATGTTCATCAGAGTTTATGGGTAATGTTTGAGGTCTCTTATATGTCTGGCTCTTATATATTTATGTGACTTCTTTTGAAAAATTTATGGCTTTCTCATTTGCTAGTCTGAAGAAATTATGGTTCGTGGTTGTTTAAGTCCAAAGAAACACGTGGTTTTATTAGTCGTGGGGGACAGCCTGACCAGGGAACAGCAGCAGGAAAGGTCTAAAGGGACAGGGATCCAACCAAGCCAAGAGAGCAAGGCAAAAAGGGGAAAGAGGGCAAAAAAGGGGCCGAATTACCTGTTACATTCCATTTTAACCCTTTCTATCATGAATATTCTAATGAGCATTAACCAATCACCTGAAGATACAAAAACCAACAACATTTACATACAGCCTATAGGGACTATTGCATTACCATGCTAATCTACATACTAAAAACCTGAGGAACCACCTTTTCCCTGATACCTGAGAAGTCCAAACGTCTTCTGTTTGGGGAGGGGAATTGCTTAATCAGGAGCCTTGGCTATTGACTGAGTTAATTCAATCACTGTCTTCCTGCTCAACATTCCACAGTTCAAACCTTGCTTTCATTTCTATCTCTCTTGTGGGTTTTATACTTTTAGAATTTTTTGTTAATAAACCATTTCTGCAAGAGTTTGCTGCTTCATCTTTCCCAACACTAGTCTATGATCAGTGATGACCTGCTCACCATACAGTTACCAGGTTCATTCCCTCAACTCCTTTTGAATGTCATCTTCTTACTTTTTCAGTCATCTGGTACTTTCATACATTCTCAGAAGTAATTTCCTGTGAATAAAAGATATTGTCAGAAAGTTCTTAAAATACTAAATACAGCTCTTCCAACCCTTCAGACTAAATATTTCTCCTATATTCATGAAACATACTCTTTACTTACTGAAACTAGAGAAGTCTTTTAAAGCTATGTAAATATGGGCCTGCTTCCATCTTAATACAGAGTAGAAATAGTTAGCAGATAATTCCATCTTTCAGCAGTATATCTGAGCAACCTTATGATATTTGGCTAGATTTAGATATACTGGAATTTGGTAGTTTATTCATAATCTCAATTTTATCTGTCATAATAGTCTTATATGATACTGGGATACGGCCACATATATAAAAGTCTTAAATAGATTATCCCACAGCAATGACACAGCTTAGTGCATCCCTTTAAAGCCAGATATTTTCAGAATAAAGTTAAGTGAAGGAAGTCCAGGAAGGATTGACTGAAGTCATATAGACCAAAAGATTGGTTTTTGTGAAAAGTTAGATAGGGCTGCTTTATGGAAGAATTGAGACTTCCAAGGAGCAATAGGATTTAAAAAGAACAAAAAAATTACCAATGGATTATTTAAACATAAATAACATAGAGTTGCAATTCTACTTTGGAAAATGAGGAGAGCTAATTCAAGTTACAATGTCAGCGTCAAAATCTGAAAACCTGTAATTCAAAGAGATTTAGGTGTAGAAATTGAAAGTGATAGTATTTCTGATAAATATCAAGATCCTTAAAGCTTTAATGTTAAATGACAGACAGGGAAGAATATAAGCAATATTTAGTTCCTAAATGCAATAGTTTAATTTACATTGCTCACTTTTAATAATTTTAATTTAAAGCAAGTGTTTCTAGTGGTTATACCATCTAGAGAGGGCTAATACAAAAAGAAGTAAATGCCCTTTCAGGGACAAGTTTTCTGTTGTAGAGTTACACTCCCCTTATTTACACATACACAAATACATTCAAGGCCTCTTAATAATACATAAATTTGAACTTGGTTATGCATCATCCACCCTATTCTTCAAAAAAAGTGACAAGAAATAAAAATCCAAATTGAATCAGTGAAATTTACTGAAATAAAGACTTATCAATGTAAAATCCACCTCAATTTTGAGCAGATCCCAATACCCTAATTTCCAGTCTGTGGGAATATTTCCATCAACATAGCCAAGAGCTGGCTGCCGCCCTGCAACTGTGAAGGTAATTACTTTTAAAAGCCTTTGACCCCAGGATATTAGTCATGAACAGGTAGTTTGCACTCCCTTGTCCGTCCTTGTTCCACACATTTTCTCCACAGAGAGCAGTGTATTTACATAGAAATTGCAAAAATAACCTTTTATAAATTTAGCACTTACTGTGTGCTTTATTTGTACCATTCCCCCTCTCAAGCCTAGTGAAGGATGAGTATTACAATAATGCATACATATTCATAGGCATGATTGTAGGCTAATTCTCACAGGGCTGTTATTATTCACAACTTATAAATGAGTCCTTAACAGTCATTCAAATCTATAAATAACCATCATATAGTTGGTCAAATTGTCATTTAACTGCAGAACAATGAGGAAAAAATATGAAGAATTTAATGTGAAGTACTTTCTTTTGGCATGTAATGGGAAAAATATGAAAACAGCCAAAAATACATATTTGATGTGGAGCCATCAAACAGTATCTTATGCATTAACTTTTTCTGTTCTGTTGCATCTTACTACCACATTACAATGGATGTACATTGCTGTAGACCAATCGAGGACGCAGCTGACCAAATGCAATGATCGGGCTTAAAACTAATGCAATGTACCAGTGTTAGTGTTCATCATGACCTCAGTAAGAAGGGCATTCAGACTCCATATTAATTAAAATGCCATTTATTAAACCAAATGCTATAAAGAAATAGAGGATAGAAAATCACGGGTAGCATCACAGAACGTCTGGAGTTGGAAGGGACATTTGTTCCGCCCCCTGTGCCCTTGGCCTTCCACTAGATCAAGTTGCTCAAAGGCCCATCCAACATGGCCTTGACACGTTCAGGGGTCGTGCATCCACAACTTCTCTGGGAAACCTGTTCCAGTGTCCCAGCTTCACAGTAAAGAATTTTTCCTAATATCTAACCTAAACCTACCCTCAGTTGAAAGCCACTTTCTCCTCATTACTTGTCCTTGTAAAAGACCCTCTCCAGCTCTCTTGTAGGCCTCTTTTATGTACTGGAAAGTTGTTATAAAGTCTTCCTTTACTTCAGATTAAGCAATCACAAATCTTTCAGCACACTTTGATAGAAGAGATGTTCCAGCCTTTTGATCATCTTCACATTTCCCCTCAGACCTCTATCCAATGCGTCCAAATCCTCCATATCTTAGAGGGTCCCAGAGCTGGACACAGAATTCCAGGAAGAGTCTGACAAAAGCAGAGTAGAGAAGAATCACCTCTGCTGACCTGCTGACCACACTGTTTTTGGCTGGAGGTGCAGTCAATCCCATTTTCCATATCACAAACAAAAATATTAAATAGCACCAGGTCCTGTGGAATATCACTCATCACTGGTCTCCACTTGGACATTGAGCCACTGAGTGACACCATCCAGATGATTCCTTTTACCACCGAGAGATCTGTTTGTCAAACCCATGTATCTTCAGCTTAGAGACAAGAATGTCATGTGGGAAAGTGTCAAATACTTTTCACAAAAGCAGGTAGATGACATATGTTGCTCTTCACTTATCTATATATACTATCACTATAAGGATCTACCCATCATAGAAGGTTGCCAGATTTTTCAGGCATAATTTTCTCTTCTTGAAGCCATGATGGTTGTCACCATTCACCTCCTAATTTTCTGTAATATATGTTATAAAATAATTTGGGTTTTATTGTAAATATATATAGTATAAAGTCATGTAAGCTTCAGAAAATAAAAGACATCCAGGAATTGTGCAATCTCTGCCAGCAACCCAGGAAAATACTATTAGCAAAAGAAAGAAGGGTGGCACCGAGAGGAGATGAGCCTTCGTTGAAGATGGGTCTGACAATGACCCAGTGATTAACACCAGGTATGAATCTAATCTACATCGTCAAGGCAGTGCATCCCAATACAGAGTTCCTGTAAATCCAATCACGGGCATCTTCCTTCTCAGAAAACTACTCAACGGATGGGCAGCGAGGAAAAGAGGATACATGAATATGTAACAAATGCAAAGGAAACAAAAGACTGAGGCAACCTACTGTACAGCCAAAAAACTGTATGAAAACTGGCTGCACAAGGCCAACTGTGTGAACCGTGAGAGACTCAGTGCGATAGAGGCCGAATCTAAGGTTCATCCAGTGTTGACCCAGGGCTCGGCACTGACTTTTGCTTGTGGCTTTCTCAAACTTTTATATCTCAATTTTTCAATCAACCTTTTATTGATAAATTGGCTGATTTCATTTATAACATTTTCTATATACCTTCACATGGAGGATCCAGGATGATTTGCTCCATGATCTTGCTGGGCGAGAAGCAAGGCTGACTGATCGGTAGTTCCCTGTGTCTTCCTTTTTCCCTTTTTAAAAACGAGTGTTATATTTCTCCTTCTCCAGCCAGCTGGAACTTCACCACTGCCACATCTTTTCCATAAGATGGAAAATAGCTTAATGATCAATTTATTTTAAAGTAAATAAATTATGAACGGTATTTTGGAGCTTGTTTCTTTACATGTTATGGATGTGAATTTCCATAAGATAGCACACTCCCTAGAAGCTGACAAACAAAACTTCACACCTGTGGAAAATTTTCTAGTGAATAAAATTATAGCTTACACAGTTTTTATCATCAAAGTGCTGTAAATAACTTACAAACACAGAGATAGAAGTGCCTGGAAACATTGAAAAATTCCAGTCTGCTGCCTCACTTGTACATACTAATCATAATCATATGCATTTTTTTCCTTGAATTCACAGTCAAATCTTTATCAGTGGTATTAATTGCCCTAGAAAATTTTAAGCTGTATCTAATATAACAAGTTGGGGTTTCAGTAGACTTCTGAGAATCAGAGGCAAACTAAGATTTCTACTCATTTGGATGTCTGTGTATATTTCCTTCTCATGGTTTAAAAAGGAGAATCAAGCAAAAATCCTAAGCACTTTATCATTTTAAGATGATGAAGGGACTAGAGGATGTCTCACATGTTGAAAGTCTGAGAGAACCAGGACTGTTCAGCCTGGAGAAGATAAGTCTCTGGGGACTTTATCAATGTATATAAATTCCTTCATGGATTCTACAAGGACAACAGAGCAAGGCTCCTCTCTGTGGTGTCCAATGGATGGCAAGAGGCGCAAATTGGAACAGAGGAGGTTCCCTTTGATCATGAAAATTGAAAGATTTTGAGAGTGACCGAGCAAGTTTCTCAGTGAGGTTGTAGTACCTCCTTGAGGATACGCCAAAGCAAATTTGATGGGCAATCTGCTCTAGATATGGCTGCTTGAGCAGAGAGACTGAACAAGATGCCCTCTTGAAGTGTCTTCCAACCTCAGCCATTCTTTAGTTCTATGAAAAAGAGGTATTATAGCTCCATTGCACACCTCTTGGAAAAAAAAAATGGTGGGATCCTATCCTACTCTGATTCTAAAGCCAAACCTTTGCTTTACTGAGGAACCAGCTATATTTTCTAAGACTCATAGATTTATCTTTGCAGATTGGCTTGAGGTAGCATTTTTTTTTTTTGTTTACAAACTTGATAGAATTGGCTGTACATTTGGCATTTTCTTGAGATCACTTTAAATACTTAGGCAGTCTTCAAATAACAATAATCTGCATTCTGACAAAATAGAAGATTATAGTCTCCCTTATAGAATTAGGAACACAAACGCTGTTGTTCTTTCCACCTTGTCTACTTCCCAACGAAGAATATATCAAATACGACTAAAACAAATTTCTTTTTTTGTGTTTGGTTTAGAATTTCTCAAAATATTTTCTTAGCTGTGGTAGATAATGCTCATCAAGCATATATAGCATCAAGCATCAAGTCCATCTTCAAAGCTGGACTCTGCCATGCATTTCCTTATCATCTGACATTACTCTACAAAATACTTACTATTGTTTAACTTTCCTCTGTCTAATCAATTTGACAAAATAAATTTTATTAGATGATTTTATTGGCATGTCTTCAGAGTGTAAGTAAAGCACAGCTCAGGCTTATGTAGGGGTAGAATTTATACAGCTACTTTAACCATGTTGATTTCCTGTCTAGAAAAGGAACTGCAATCTCTTACCTCTAATTTTAAAAAACTTAGATTTGTATTATTTTTGCAATTAAGTGTGTGACTTATAGCTTGGATATAAAATCCTATGGAGGATAAATATAATTCATATTTATACAGTTATATGTCAAATTTTTGGTGTAAGGGAAGAATGAAAATCTTTAGGAAAGGCAAAATATCCTTTCAATGAACCCAGACACTTAAGTGGTGGCTGTGAGGCTACACTGCTTTGTACAATCTAAGCTCAAAATGCTGCACATTCTGGCTCTCATTCCCTGGTCTCTTAGTCCTGGTTATACAGTACAACTATATTTGGACAATCTAAATACTTTTAACTTTTATTACTATGTGCTGTAGTTCCACTGTGGATCTTTCTGCCATTGCAGGGAACATAGTACAGGTTGCTGTGGGGTGAGACTGTATAAGCAAAGAGGCAGGATACCTGATAGGTTTGACCAGCAGAATGACCTTCAGGCTGGAAAGAAGGAAATGGAGAACATGAAATATCTGAGGAGATTATAGCATGAAACCAAGATGATGAAAGAAACATAATGGAAGTACCTCTCTACTAACTGAAGTCAAAATAACTAACTTTCTTTTTTCATTACTATAGAGTTGCTTTTTTTCCCCCTTTGTACCTTTTGAAGTTTTTATTGATTTTATAATGAAATTGAGAGGAACAAAATGATACTACTTTGATTATATGACCCTGGCTTAAGAAATTTTGCTTTTCTATCGGTATGACTGAATGTGTAATCGTAAAAAAGAACAGCCTGGTGCAAGGAAAGGTGGGCTGACCTGTCAAAGTATATATCTGTATTTGATATCCAAACCAGGGGGAATTATAGGCTAGAAGTTGGCCACCATTTCAAATTTACAGCTCTGTTAGAACATCTGCTGCATTAAACCAATAATGGTTTTAACTTTCCATTTTAACTTCTTCTGTGCCTTTTTATACTTTTACTAGGTGGTATTTCATGGTGTGTCAAATCATAATATAAATACATATCTCAAAATAAATAAATTCAATTAAATTAACTTCCTACTGGAAATTTGAAAGCATTTAGTAGCTATAAATCTTCTTTTGATAATAATATTCCTACTCTGGGAATTCAGGTAAACGTTCTATTTTAAGTCACTTAATAAGGTCTTGTCCTTCTTGGACAGTGGCTATGCAGCCCAAATATTACATAACACCTCTACCTCATGTTAACAACAATTTAGTTCCTATGGGACATTTTTTAATCCTTGGCTCTTATGGTTCTACTTGGAGTGATCAAAAATAAAACTTGTTTAGCTGCTTGGCTACTGCTCTGTACTGGAAGCTTCCCAGTTCTTGATTCTGGCATATGAAAAGAGCATACAAGAACTTAATCTACTTCAGACAAAATAGCCATCTTGTCTAAAAATATCCTTTAAAGCTTCAACACTTTGAAAGAGTAGAAGGAGGTTATCATTGCAGCATCTATTACACAGGAATATCTCTTCTTTCTCCACTGAGTAGTTTACCCTCAAGTCTAGAATATAGTAAGTAGTAGATTTTTCAAAATTTAAACAGAGTAAACTGCAAAAATGAAAACAGAAAATATAAGATTTTTTTTGGTAGCAACTTTGCATTTTATTTTATTTATAAAAAAGGTATAACCAGACAAAAAAAAAGTCAGTAAAATTATATAAAAGGGTGAGGATCATCCTTTCTTTAAGGTACCATGTGATGTACATGTAAAGAAGGTTTGTATCCAAAGAAAATAAAGGAAAGGGGAAAAACCCCAAAAGTAATCACTGATTTTAACAAAAAGCAGCTGTGACACTAACTCGGAAGCAGGTACAATAGGATTCAGATTATTCTAATGACACATGTTGACCAGACTGAAATAATCCCTGCATTTGTGATCAAGGAGAAAAGATGTTATCCATACTTATCTAGTCAAAGTCTTCTTTACTCTGCCTCTAAAAGGGTCAAGAGCCTATCCCTACATCTTTACTGAGACTTTGAGCATGTTCCTATTAAAGTTTTTCTGGGTGGTAACATCACTTGTTGACAGAAAAAACATTTCTCCAAAGTTCTGAAGAAACTTGATTTTTCTTTTTTTGTGTGCACAGAGACAATCTCTGGATGCTGAGGACATTGTTGGTCAGGTTTAAAAGGATTTCAAATTATTTGACACTATGGATATAAGAATACAAGCATAAAAGTTGCTGGGTTTTTTCTCCTTTGCTTTAGGTGTTTTTTCCTTAAAGAGAGCAAATTACAGTGAAGAGAGATTAAGATAATAAATGCAAACGTCATCCTTTGTTTCTCCTCGTATATATATCAGACTAGTTATTAGAGCATTCAGTGACTCCTTTCTTACACTAGGAAATGAAACACCCATTTTCCTGAAAATATTTGGTCCTCTTCAGTGTCATTCCAAACCTCATGGAGAGCTAAACAAAAAAAAAAACCCTCATTGTTATTAAAAGCCCTATATAAATGGGTGAATGAATTCTAAATTTACTACCCTTATCTATACTACTGAACCCTATTTAAAAACTTCAAATATATTTCACTGAGAGCCTAATTATTTCATATGGTGTGCTCAAAGCCAATCTCAAATTACTGCCTTTGACACATCCAAGTGTGGCAGATGTAGAGCAGAACCATGCTGCCACAGACACAGTACAAGCAAGCCTATGCTTACTGTGTTTTTTCTTAAATTCTGTCCAGTATTTGGACCCCCAGGTGAGTACTGTATAGTGATTTCCTTACTGCATAGAATTTTCAGTTATTTATTTCACTTATTGTCCTTTGGTTGTCTTCTGATTGAAATATAAGCCATTCTATATTCAAAGCAAAATATGATTCAAATTCACCAGGAATCTTTCAATCAAAGCATTAACAGCTGGATATGATAAATAAAGAACGATAGTAGTGCTGAAACACTGAATTTATTACTAGGTCATTAGAAAATTATAATGCACATTTGATGGAAGATTTTTAAATGTGCAAAAGAGCAATCTCATTAATTCTGCATTTTTCTCTTTGTATACCTGATTGCAAGGTAACAGAGGTAATTATGAGAAGAAAAGTGAAGGTAGCTATTCATATAACATAAGCTATTTGAATTAGCTAAACCTTATCTCTGTTCTGCACTACTTATGAAGCTGCTCTGAATTTGAAGTGAGAGTTTGTCCTATCCACTGAGGAAGGTAAAAATCACTGGTAAAGTATTTGAAATTATACTTTGCTACTGCTGTACTGTAGCCCGTGGAAATCATGTTAAAAAGCAATATATAAGGAAAAACTGTACATTTTACCAACAAAATAACTTTGGCTAGGATTGAAGGCCCTTGTCTTGTGTTTACACAAGGGAGTTCTGTGTAAGGCTTTTTCAGGGCAGTTAAAATTTCATACTTAACTGCTTTGAGAATACTTTTATGTAGTACTAGAAGTGAAGGACAGTTTTCATTCCTGACAATAAAATGAGTATTACAGCACTTCTTTAATCTTATCTATGGAAATATAGAGAAACATACAATAAATTGGAGTGACATAGACCATGGGAGACTGTTAATCCCACCTCTACCTCAAAGCAGGGTCACCCATAAAGTCACAGAAGGATGGGCTGGAGACTGCACAGACTCTCAGAGACTCTCTAGACTTATCTAATTAATTAGACTTATCTAATTAATACTTATCTGTATTAATTCATGACTGTGCTCATTACTTGTCTGTGATCATTACTTAGAAGTTTTTATATATAGTCTGAACCTTCCTTCTTTTAACTTATGCCTATTGTCCCTGTCCCATTAGGAACCCCTGCAAAGATACTTTCCTATGTTGATGTCCTCCCTGTAGATGTTTAATAGCTTCTATGAGGTTTCCCCATCATCATCCCTTCTCCACGCTGGAACAGCCTCTCCTGACAAGGAAAGTGCCTTGGTCAGCATAGTGGTTTTCATCTATACTCTGTCTTGATTATTGATTTCTCTCTGTTTGCAACGAAAAATTAGACATAGGATTCTAGATGCAATCTAATGAGAGCTGACTAAAGAAAAACAATAATTTCCCTTGATGTACTGGCTGCACTTCTGTTAACACAGCACAGGAGGCTCTTGGCTCTCTTTGCTGCCAGTGTACGCTGCTGGGTGATGACCAGCTTGCTGTCTGGCAAGATGCCCAGGGCCTTTTGAGTAGAGCTCCTTTCCAGGCCATCAGACCCTACCCTGAAACGCTGTCAGGGATTTTTTTCTTGCCAGGCACAAGATGTCTCATTGAAGACAACTCATGGCTCCTGTTGAGCCATCCTCTCATCCAGCCTGTCAAGAGCTCCTTGATGGCACTCCTGTCCTCAAGCACAGTGGCTAGTCCACCTACCTGTTTAGTGCCATCTGCAAACTTGATAAGAGCACAGTGACAGTCTGCTCAGTCTTCTATAAAGGCATTAAATGGGATCAGTCCCAGGAAAGACCTCTGTGGCACTGCTCTTGTAACCAGCATCTAGGCAGAGTATCAGCCATTAAACATTACCCTGAGTCCAATTGTTCAAATATTTGTTTTGTTTTTTTTTTCCTTTTCTTAACTGGTTGTCTGTGCATCCAAACAGCATCCCTATCTGGACACAAGAATACACGGGTGGGACAGAGTGACAATAGGCATCCTAAAGACTAAAATAATTGTACCCAGTGCCCTCCTCTTATCTACAAATCCAGGCATGCAACAGAAAGCAATTGTGTTGGTCAGCAGTGATTTGTTCTTGGTGCGTTCATGGTGGCTGTTCCTAACCAGATTTTTCTTTTTCAAGTGCCCACAAATTTCAAAAGGATCCATTCTTTGATTTCTTCAGGGACTGCGGTGAGGCTGACCAGCCTGTAGTTCTCTAAATTGTCTCCAAGGTTTTGAGTCGATGGGTGAAACATTTGCATTCTCCCACTAATTGGAGAATCTCCTGATTAAAAATAACTTTTCAAAATGGTAGAATTGCCCTGCAATGACACAGGCCAGCTCTTATCACTCTTGGGTATAAGGTGTCCATCCCATAGACCTACAGCATCCCAAGTGCTCTGAAGTGCACTTGACTCGTACATCATCCACTGCTAGCAGACCTCTTCCTTGAATCCTGCCTTTTACACAGGGAGCAAGGACACCTTGAAGGAAGAAGTTTTTCCTTTGCATACCTTTGCTGAGCCAAAGAGCACATTCACTTCCTCAGCCTTATCTGTCCCCAGTTTTAATCTATTCCTCCAATGCAGTCCAGAAAATGTTTCCTTCAACACTTTGGGTTTTCAGCAAAGTATCCAATCCTTAACACAATTTAAATAATAAAATAATTTTAATAATTTTAAAGCGAAAGAGGTTTACTCTAAGTTTTCTGTAATACCTTACTGGCATACTAATTTTAAAAATTGGGGGCGTTATGCAGATGTTGTAAAAATGTACAAACTATGGAACTTAGGAAGCCTTCCAAAAGTGTTGGTGCTCGTAAATCATACTTGAAGTAAAATGTCATTGTGGTTTTGGAAAGCCTACACTTAATAAATCATTGCTCAGCAAAAGATTTTCTCCCTGCGTGAAATACAGGATAGTGGGTACACCTCATATAATTGCTCTTTTTCCTTCAGAGGGAAAAGGGGGGCAGAAAGGTTGTAAACCATACCCCTTTTTAAAGGATATGCATTTAAAAGAATACTGAAAGTAATGGACCTATTTTGTGAGGATTAGACAAAGTTACTCTGCTGTAAAAATTTGTCAGTTGTTATTGCTGTTGGTAAAAATATATAATGCACTTCTTGATGTAATGATCACTTGAGTGATCACTTTTCACTTTTCCAGTTCTGTTAATTTTAAAAGCATGTTTACTCACACGGGAAGTACATGACTGGATGCATTCAAAGTTTTTCTCTCAGCAAATTTCTGTCCTGTTATTTGTAAATATAATAAGCTACAAATCTTTTTCTATACTTTTACTAAATATTTATTTGTATAGAAGTTCTTATATCTGTCTTATGAATATTAATACTCAGGAATTATTTTTTGTGCCATTTACAACTTATTAACTGTTTGGTCATGTGGCAAAATGTGATTTCTTTAACACATTCCAGCACTGTTGCTCAGTGACTCAACATAATGGTGCTTTTAGACAAAGAAAATTACTTCAGAACTGAAGTGGTGTAATTGAGGCAGGCAGCTATTAGAGTTTAGCTGATGCATGATAATTCATTAAACCATAGTAATTCAATAGCTTTCACTCATACGATAGTAAAGATTATGTAACCCTTCATTTTGTTGATGTGAATTAAAAATCAGTGTGTAATTCTTTTCATTTCTACCAAAACCTTGTTCAGTACTGTTATTATGATAGTAAGAAGCTTTTTTTTTTTTTTTTTTTTAATAAAAAAATCTAAGTCTTAGTGTTAGGCTTGAAATATATTCAAATTTTGGTGAAAATCAACCTCATTACATCTTTATAATAACTCCGTGGGTGTAAATGGAAATTTTTTTAGTAATCACTGTAGGTTAATTCTTCTGATAGAATTATGGTGCCATGTACCTTAGAATAACTGTGTTCCGCCAGCATTTTTTTACTAGTAGTAGGGTGAAATTAATGGCATGCAATACTGTCTCTCTTCATTATTTCTTTCCTTAGAAAAAAGATATTGATCTAGTTAATGAAATGTCCATAGCTAGCAGTAGTAAGTTAAATTCGGTGCTATTTGAGTATATTTGATGATCTATTAATATGATGTCTCAGGAGGAAAGAAATTAACACTTTTTAACACTTTCTTCAGTTTTTTAGTGCTTTCTTAAAAAAAATGCTTATAAGAAAAGCTTATGATTTCAATGTTCTTTCAAAGATGGATAAATGTGTGATCTAATAAAAGTTCTTGAATAAAAGATATAGAAGGACAGAACATTCTTGTATGTTAGATCTTCATAACTTCAAGAGCAATGCATCAAAGCTATAAACATGTTATCACCATGTTCCTAAATATTTTTTCCATCATAGAACCATTGTACAAGGGAAAAGACAACCTACTCTATTAAATTGTCTATTTACTCCATTGTAAACAGCTCCCTGGCCACTTATAGTAAAAGTGTAGCTTGCTGCTGCAGAATATATTTAAAAAGAGGCCTGATAATTTTATTCCATCCTTTAAATATCCTTTCCCTTCATGTTTTTGCTTGATCTTTCTGTTTTTGTCATTTCTTAATTAAGAATCACAGAATTACAGAATCAACTAGACTGGAAAAGACCCTTAAGATTATGGAGTCCAACAAATGACCCCCTGCAATTGCTAGTGAGGAGAGCTAAAATTCTGCTTTTCTATAACATTAGCACAAACAAACGACAAGACATCATTTTGTAAGACAGGGTTCACAGTAGGTAGATCATTAAAGGTTTGCATTTTTCCCAGCTGAAAGAACACTAGACTTGAGACAGCAACTAGCTTCCTAATTAATTCCAGATGTTACTGTGTTAAAACAATTTTGAATAACAACTTGTTTATTGCTATTGTTGTTACTGCTGCTGCTGTTGCTGCTGGTGTTGTTCTTGACACTGACACAGGCTGCCCAGAGGGCTTGTGGCTGCTCCATCATGGGAATTGTTCAAGTGCAGGTTGGATGGTGCCATGAGTAAACTCATCTAGTAATGGTATCCCTGCCCATGGTGGAAGCCTTGGAACTAAATGAGCTTTAATGTGCATTCCAACACAAACTATTCTATGATTCTAGTATAAGGACAGATAGTAGCAATGATAGTAGTTGGAATAAAGAATACATCATAAAAATAAAGTTTGAACAAACAAAGTATTTTGTGTTTGAGTCTTTGCAGCTAAAGAACTAAAGTAGTTCAGAACAAAGAAGGTAAAGCTAGGATTAAAAGGTTTACCTCTGAGTGGAAATCTTCCAGTTTATTTTCTTTTAACATTAGGTATTATTAGTCTCCTTTTATAAAGTTGCCGCCTTCTTCCTAAAATTCAGCTGCAGACTATCTGTTGTACCATTTTCTGAACAAGTTGCTATTACTAACAGTCCTGTAGTTGCTTCTAAAATACATCAATTCAGCAGTGCAATGCTACTGATACAACCATCCAAAGTTCAGTCTCAGTATAATGTTCTCCATATTAGCTACAGGACAAGGAACAGAGAGCAAATAAAGGAATAGTTTGAAATATTATCTCTAGTAGGTAATCAGTGACAGGCAATTTGCAAAAATAATGAGGAAAAGTGATAGTAAATTACATTAAATTGTTCTTATATACACATCGTGGGCCTAAAATTGAAAATGTTATCTATTCATAACATTTATTATATCTTTTATGGGAATTTTGCACCCCTAGGAATTACAAGTCCATGTACTGCTTTCTTTGTGAAAAGGAAGATGAGTATGTTCAGAAATAGTAGAAAAAATATATTTGAGGGAATTAGCAGTGGATAGTGTTTACTGTTTGTAACACATACACATAACTTACAGCTTAAAAGATGTACTTCAGGTTTAGTTGGTGGTTGGAATATATTTTCAAGAAATGTTAATAATGAAAATTATGAGAAAGACAGTAGAAGTGACAAAGGAACAGTTGGTGGATAAGAGAAGCTTGTGAGAAAAAAAACCCAACTGGACAGTGACAACAGTACAAGAGAATAAAAGAAATTATTTTACTGTGAACAAACTTTGCTAAATTCACTTATTTATCTTGTCCAATTACTTCAATTCACAGCAATATAATCAGCATATTTCATAAATGTTTAATGATCCATTTCTTTTTGCACATATACACCAATATCTACTGTTGAAAATTCATTTATTACACTGTTATATAATACTACTTATTACACAATATCAAGTCATAAATCCTTGATGTCTGCCCCCAAAACATGTGTACTTACAGGCAAAAGAAAGGTGTCTCTCAAAGCAGAATTATGCATTTCAAAAAAAAAAAAAATACAGACCAGGCACAAAGTAATAATCAAAAATATTTTTAAATGTAATTTTATTATTTACTAAATAAAAAGTAGAGGGACCTCTTTCTCTTCAAGACTAGATTATGCAACAGTGTTACGTCAAACACACTAAGGTGCTTTACCAAAAAAAACCCAAAAAAAGCCCCAAAACAACAACAAAAACCACAAAAAAACCCACAAAAAACCAAAACCAAACCCAAACTAAACCAAACCAAACCAACCAACCAAACAAACAAAAAAGCACCAAAAAACCTAAGCAAAATGGGTAGCCTCCAGTTTCAGCTGCTTTCCATTAACTCTTAAATATTTCCATATTTCTTATTTCCCCATCCACACTGCATTGGTGCAGCTTCACCTTGAGTCCTGTGTGCAGTTTTGGGCACTACAGTATAAGATGGATATAAAGCTACTAGAGAACGTCCCAAGGTGGGGCCTGTGAAGATGGTGAAGGGCCTTGAGGGGAAGCTGCATAAAGAATGACTGAGGTCACTTGGTTTTTTCAGCCAGAAGAGGAGACTGAGGGTCTGCAGCTTCCTTGTAGGGGAACTGGAGGGGCAGGCACTGACCCCTGTCTGGTGACCTGTGGTAGGACACAAGGGAATGACAAGAAAATGTGTCAGGAGAGGTTTAGGTTGGATATCAGAAAAAGGTTCTTCACCCAGAGGATAGTTGGGCACTGGAACAGCTCCCCGGAAAGTGATCACAGCATCAAGCCTGACAGAGTTCAAGAAGCATTTGGACAGTGCTCTTGGGCACAAGGTGTGACTCTTGGGGATGGTGCTGTGCAGGGCCAGAAAATGGATTTTGGTAGTCCATAGTTTGGTAATCAAGAATAGTCTATGATTTTATAGTTCTATGATTAATCATGAATTCCAAAGTGTGATTTTACTCAACTTTAACTCATTCTTACACAGGTAGGAATAAAATTCAAGTGTGCAAATATTTGTAGTGACAGTGGATTTTGGACTTAAATTACGATGATCTTTGCAGTGGATTATTGTATGAACAGATTGCTACAGTAAGGTTTCATGTTATTTTAATTTCATCTCAAACTTCCCAACTGCCCACATATTTGAGAAGCTATTATTTTATTGTTTTTTTTCCCCTTTTTGTATACCTTAATTATAGAATCACATCAGAAAATGTGTTATTTACAGTCTTTGCTGTAGCTGCTATAAATGTAATGAATTGGGTCGTAGTTGCAAATCATTGATGTTCAAGTACAAAAGAGAGTTAAAATTATCTGTGAAGGAAAAATTTGTTGAGAATTGCTGACTGTTGCTTCGCGTATCTTTCTCTGGCCCAACCCGGTGTTCAGCTGGGCCACCCAGCTGCTTTGATACGCCTCAACAGTACCTGTTGGTGAGATCTTGGCTCTGCAGGCAGATTGACTCACACTGTCACGGCTGTGGTTAGAAAGAGTGGATCCTCAGAGGCATTTAGGAAACAGAGGTTTTATTCGGGGGGTCAGGGGGTTCCCCAGCCTCTGTCCGGTGCCTTCAGAGAGACCCCGAACCTTGGCTGCAGGGTGTTTTTGTTCAGGACAGTTCAAGGGGTGGGTACAACATTTACAAACCAATAAGACAATCCAAACAATACATGCCAGTTAGATTACTTAAACACCAACAAATCCAAAATAAATTTGGGAGTGGTCTCAAGGGGTTCTGCCAACCGGTAACCGAAACTCTCGGACCTTGAAGATAAAAATTCCGTGATGGACAGAGGAGAAAATCATACATAAAACAGGAATGGGACAGGGAAAAGAACCAATAGGAAGGAATCTCCAAGCAGAGACTCAGGTTGTCTTAGAAACCCTTGTCAAACTATGATAAAATACATTCCAAGGCAAGAGGCCCTTTCAAGGTATCCACTACACTAAAATTACAGTCAAAAAAACCATACTATATTCATAACTAAAACTTATAAAACATTTCTTACAAACCCACAGCTGAAAGCTTAGAAATATTGTTAAATTTCAGAAATTCCTGAGCAACTTAGGATGTGTGTGGGCGAGATACGTGGAGTGCTTGCATCATTCTTATACTCCAGGTATCTACTTTTTTGCTACTTGTAGAGACAGGTCACAAAGTATGGTGGGTATTTGATTTAGATCCGTAAGTTTTCTTTACGGTAGTATTGCTTTTTCTGATTCCTTCTAGCCTTATTGGTATTTTTTTTTAGTTTTATTTGTTCTCATTTCTTGGTTGCTGTCAGTACTACAGGCATTCAGTGCTGTAATCACAAACACCCATAGTGATAGCTATATTTTATTGTAATCTTATCCTTAAAGTATTTAAGGAGATAGTTTTCCTATGATACATACTTACATTTGAGTTATTTTTTAAAGATGAAAAAGCATTGTGTTAGTAATGAAATTATTAAGACTGTTATTAAAAAATGTACACATACCAGAAAAAGTGATGTTTTAACTTCTCTTAAAATTTACTCCTCTTAAAGAATTTATTGAGACTTTTTTTTTTATGCCGATTCACACAAGAATCAAACTGGACACCCTGCAGAAATGTGTAATCACTGATTTTTACCCTGAGTGATTATAAAGATGTCATCCTGTGTACAGTAATTAGCTAATTAATAAATTAATATATTGAACAAATGAAGGTTTTAACAGAAGGGCACAGTAACCCAGACAAATGATCAACAGAATGATATAAGAAATATACAGGCAGTGCAGAAGATGTCAATGCAACTGCCTGAAGAGTATGCCAAAGAACCAGATGCTGCTGTGGAGAAAATATGTTTCTCAGATGGCAGCAGGGTAGTGTTTGTCATCTGAAAATGAAAATAAGACATGGCAGACTGAACTGCACTGGGACTGCCCATTATTTAGACACACTTCCAGTGGTTTTAGGGATTTTCTGATCTTGAAAAATGACTACAGGAACCAAACCCGTAAACATAGAACGCCAAATCTAAATTCATTAAAGTAACTGTCATAAAATATTTTCTTCCCATTTTGAAAATGTATAAGCAATAATTTTTCCATCTGAGAGATTAATCAAAGCAGATCTATGTTTTACCATGTTAATAATAAGTGCAATAAAAAGTCTACCTTCCAGAATTGTATGCAGTAGGTATGAAGCACAATTAGTTTTGTATTAGATCATAGAATCATAAAATAGTCCTTGAATGATCAAGTGGTCCAACATGCCGAGGAAAGGGAGCCTAGATGAGAGTATCTGACACCCTGTTCAGTCAGCTCATGAACAGTGGTTCAATGCATGGTGACTTCACCACATCCCCAGGGAAGTTCTTCCACTGATTAATTGTTCTCACAGTAAAAAAATCCCTCTTTTATCACTATGAAACTGCGTAGTACAACTTGCACTTTGTCACTTGTCCTATCCAAATAACAATCAGCTGTAGCAGATTAGCACAAGTTTGTTGAATTGGAACTGCACTATTTGAAGGTTTCCAGTAGCCCTGCTAACCTTTATACTCACTCTAGTCTCCATTTAATAATTACTTCCAGATCTGGATCTATTAAGTCCTAGAAAAATTTCATTTGCGTTAGTGACAAAATCCAAACAATATAATCATTTGTATATCAGAAATTGACTCCAGTGAGGATTTCTACTTAAAAACTGGTGCTGTGATATATTCTAAAATCATTTGGTAGAGTTCAGTCTGTTGACAAGAAACCATCCATAGAATAGCACTTGTATAGCTCTGGTGCTGTAAATAATGTCCTGATAGAGTACTTTCTTATTGGGATCTCAAAATAATTTATAAACATAGGATTTTATGTTAAAGTTTATGGAAAACAAAAATACAGAAGCCAATGAATTAGTCAAGAAAAATTATATTGTCATTTACTTGTTAAGAGTTTTGCTGTTTGGCTTGTCCTTCACACAGCTAACTTAAAATAGATGGGAGAAAAAAATATAAAATCAATAATTCTGATTTAGAGAATTAGGATAAAGCATTTCCAAGGCTATTTATTCCACCCATTATTCCAGTTTCTATATGAAAGAATGAATTCTTTCATTGTTCCACTATGTTAATCCATTCTTACAAGGCATCAGCTTTTTATCAGCAAGAATTTTGTTTGGTTGCATATTGGAAAACTTCTTCCCACTTATACCATAATATGAAAATAATGAATTATATTTTTTACAACAGTCACAAATGTTGGCAATGCTTGTGTTACAACATTTTCTGATAAATTAAATGGCTTTGTGCATAACTCTTACCACAGGTGCCAGGAGATTTCAAGAATAAAACAGGATAATCTTTGTTTAACCACCTGGAACAATTTAATAAATTCAGAACAGTTTCAATGAACTTGTGTTTTTCAAGTTTGACGAGGGCAGCACTCCACTTAGAACACTGCTTTTTGAAGTGCACAACTTGGAAAGGAATTTGTCATCTGTGCTCACTGCTTGATAAAATTGAGAAATTTCCAACTGACAAGGATTCTACTTAAAAAAATTAATAAAATACTGTGTGTGGATCAGTTCCATTAGAACATTTGATTGTTCTAGTGTGTTAATAAAAAAACACACCAGAAATTTCCAGCCTGGACTGCTCAGAATAATGGAAGTCATAAATAGTTTATCTTGTAAATATTTTAAGAATATTAACTAATTGTTCATGCAGTATTTCCAGAAATATAATACAATGTCTTCCAACTAGTTTGCATCAAGAATCCACTGATTTGGAACTAAAATCTGCTTTAAAAATTCTCTCTAGAGACTTTTTTAAAAAACAAAATCAAATAAATGCTTACATTAACCTAAAGGAAATATAAATTCCATTAATTAAAATTAATAATTGTAAATTTCCTTGTTTGCATGAAGTGAAAATGCATAATCAGAGAAAAATAAAGTCGGATAAATTAATTTGTTTAAAAACTTGGAGATGGTGGGTATGTCAAATAGCTGCAGGTAAACAAATTGTTGCATGAGTAGTACATTATCAATTTGTATAGAGGCTTGTCTGCAACAGGCACAACCATCTCTTTCAGTTACACAGGGAATAATTAGAAATTAAAACTAAATATTAAATTAATGTATTTTTTAAGGAAAATGAATATGCAAATAAACTTGATCGAATACCTGACATGCAAAATCCAATTCAGTCTTACCTTTTCAATTTTATTTGTTAAAATCTTGAGAAAACAAATGAAAATGAGAAAAAATATTGATCAAATGTTTCCCTTTTTTTTCCATTTTTTTTTTTGAAAAGAAGGTGGTAACATTTCAAAAATTTGGGGTACTTATTTCTGAAAAAAACAAACATTATTTTTTCGCAAAAAATGTTGTAATGCAGACTCTGAAATGCCTGTCTGTGTGTTTCTATGATGATCTGAATTTTTAACTAATGAACTCAGTGGGAAATTTGATTATCATAATCAAAATACAACAATACAAATTGTTTTCTGCAAATACAAGGCACAAGAGCTTAAAATGCCCATGAACACTTTCTAATAATGGCTGCTACACCTAGCAAGTCATAATTTGTCACCAATAACAATATTTTCTCACTGCATAACCTCATTATCCTTTTGCTTTCTGTATTTTTCTTCCACTTATTCTCAATCCTCCAAAAACTTTATCATGTCCAGCATTGCATGATATTTTCAGAATGCTCAACACTTCATATTGCATGAGGGATGCTCTTGCTGCTGCCATAACACAAACAGGAAATAATGATTTTAAAATGCTATTCAGTTTCTAGGAGTACTTGACACAGTGATAAATACAAGAGAATATGACTTTATTTATTTATTTATTTGCATGTGACTGAGAATAAGGCTTCATTGCCCTAGGCACTGTACAAATAAGTGAATTCTAAATGAAACAGTGGTGTGGGTGGGAGTATGTGGCCACCTTTCTGTCATAAGGAAGAGGAAATGATGTGTCAGGAATGACAGTAAGCAGAAGCAGGACTGCTGGCTGCTCTCTGGCAAAGAATGTAATGCAACAGCAAAAGAAAATCTTTATCAGTCTGGGGACTTGAGCTATTGGTAGAAATTGCTTTCTGTGAATTTCTGTGCTATTAGCTACACTAGGTTGTGATTTGTCCACCTCCACATCTGTACCTCGTGTTCCCAAAGACATGAGAATGCTCGAAGCACATTTGTAAATACTGACTATGTTTATGGGATGGAGAACTGAAAGGTCACTTTGAGGTCTGTTTTCAGGAACTTCTTGGCCTTTGATTCTGTCATTTCCTGTAAGGAAACAATCCAGATATATTTTCAAACTGAACCAGTGGAAACAAAACCTACATGACTAGGTTCTTACAGGACAAAATCAGCTCAGATTATCCATTCAATGTAGTAGCATTTTGCAACAGATGTGACAGGACATTTTCCATGATGTATTTATACCTATGGATGATTTAAAAAAAAAAACCTGTTTATGTGTCTTTAAGTAAAACTTGATTTTCTGCAAAAAAACCCGCAGCAGAATTAAAACTGTGGATCTCTTTTTAAAACTTATTGCCTAAAAAATTATATTTGTTCTGAATAGAAGTTCATTGCAATATAAATCAGTGAAATATTAGAGTTAGGAAAAATTAAAAACCAACCCAAAAACTGGCATGGTTTAACCTAAGCTGGTAACTCAGCATTATGCAGACACTTGCTTGTTCCTCCCGATGGGATGTGGGACAGAATTGGAAGGTGAAAGCACAATCAGAAAGCCTTTTGTAGCTTATTTCTTGAAGGATAATATATATTAAAATGAAATTTATTAATGATTTTTTCTTAAGCATGGGAGGTTTGACTCGGTAGAAAATCAAGGATTTTCAACGGAAAGATAAATGAGTCACTTTGTTCAGATATAAATTGATTTTCATTTATTTAAAGCACGTTTATCACCCAGATATAAATCACAGGGAAAATATTTAAATTATAACAAAAAATCCTTGATATGATGCTTTGAATCCTAGTTTCTTCTATCTGCTGTTTGCAAAAATAAGGAAAAATTACTTAAGCAAGAAATTCTTGGTGAAAAAAACCCATTTAACTGGTATCAATAGTGGCCCAATAGAGTCAATATAGTCTGACTGAGCTGCTGTCTGAGCTGGGGCTGTTTACTACAACACAGGGACAAAAAAAAAAAAAAAGGATATGTTTCCAGTCCTGGCAAGCAAGTAAAATAAGCCCAGAGCACGAATAAAAATTACAATAATGTAATCATTTTTATGGGAAAAAGTCATAGAAAATATATCATATTTACTTAATCCTGTCACCCCAGGCTTGCAAATGTAAAGAAAGTGACTTAGTGCTAAGTGATTTGTGTTATTCAGTGCTGTACTGCAGTCAAATGGCTGATATTTGACAGACATTGAAAGACAGCAGCATTAACCTTGTCCCTTCATCCCAGATTATGCAAAATAATTAGTCTTTCTGCTTCATTAGGTGCCTAAATCTACTACTTTGGCACCTGTGACATCTTTCAAGATATATGTTACCTATCACTAACTCGATAGGTACTTGCTTATTTGGTGAGTGTGAACCAAATTTCTCTCCAGACCTCTCTGGAGAGAAAATCTCAAGTACTCCCCAGGTATTAACCTCAGAAAAGATCCTTCCACCTGCAACGATATAGCACATGCTTGGCTGTTTGAGGAGATACTAAAAATCTACATTTCCCTGTGAGTTGAAGCCTAACACAGATTTCCAGGATGATTATCAGGCTGTCTGTTCTGAGGTATCTTGGTGTATGCCTCTGGCAGACATATTCTTCTCTGTAATCAAAGGACTAAAAGAATTTTGAGAATAAAGGAATTGTTCATATTTTTTGTAAAATCATTTTGAAACTTGGTCTTTCATATCCCTTTGGGAGGATGCTATCTCGAGGTAATGAGTATTCAGGGATAAGGTGTTTTCTTTCAAAGATATGACAGATAGGAACCCAAAAGCTGTGTAGTAACAGCTTAAAGAGTAGAGGACCATCATCATCCTTGGCCTTTCAAAGCAGTTTCCGATTTTCCAGGCACACCTTGGCCAGGATCTACTATCAGAAAACAGTTTTCTTATGCTAAAAAATTTGTCATGTAAAAAAAAAAATATTTAAAAACCTTATACATAAACACAGGATTTTGTTATTACTATCATTAAAATTGTAGCAGCTTGATCATTTCTAGTCTTGCACTTGCCCTAACACTACATTTCTCAGAAGTCCATCTCCTATGGGTGGCCTGGAAAAGCTTATTCATCATGGAATTACAACTTGATAATGAGATAGGCATTGCTTTCATTACTTCAGTGAAATTCTTTTAAGAACAGAGCCTATGTGACTTTGCTGTTTGTTAGCTTCCTTTAAATCTTGGGATGAAAGTTTTTGCCATCTCAGGCTTTGTTTCAATTATTCAGCCTAGTGCAAGTTAAGTCATCTGTTGTGTTATATTCTCAGTACACGGGCAGAGTTGGAACACTCTGGAGGTGAGGCTGGCAGCCAGGAGATGCCAGGAGAATCTGAAGCTGTTGACATGCACTCAGTAGTCTGGCTCTACCTCCTGTAATACTTGTGGGTTGCACACAGTGCAAATGGTGTGATACTCACATGGGATGATCACAAACTCAGTCCAAAACCTACATATCATGGAAGGCAGAGGAGTGTTATACAATTCAAGGCAATAACACCAGTCACAGCAGTGGCAGAGACAGGAGCCAAGCTCACAGTGAGGTCTGCACATTCTCAGACTTTCTATGAAGGAGGGTTTTTGGTTTGTTTTTGCGTCTTTACATTTCTGTAGAAAGCTGTTGATGTGCACTACATGTCTGCATCATTTTAGATTATCTAAGACCTCATCATTGGTCATTCAGACCCTGAAATAAAACTTTGCCAATATCTAAATTACTATCTGAGTGAACAGATTTAGATATGACAACACAGTAAATAGCATGTTGCATGTATTTTGAGACCGTAAGTGTGCAATTTTAAGCTTCAGGGAAGCTCGAATAGTCAAAATTCCATAGGGAAAAAACCACTAAGCTTTAGTGTGATTTCTGGTACACTCTGGGCTGCAATCTTTTGTGGACTTGAACAATCTTCTTTTCTGTGCATGAGTTCTGCTCAGCTCCCATTTCCAGTGCCCTGCACTTGAAGGTTTTTTTATTCTGCTTCAGTAATTAGAGTGTGGGATTATATGCTACATCTACTGAGCTACTGCTGAGATTGTATTTATTCATGGAGTTTTGCTTTCTGACAGGCCCTGTTATTACCTGGCATGCACTCTCTGTGGTGATACCGTTGGCCACAGGGTGTCCTTCTACAAAAATCATATGACCATGCACAGTCTTCCTCCAGAAGAGAGATATGCCCTTGTGAATGTCTTATGTGCATTACCTAAATGGTTTGCTAGATCAGATTTCCTTCACCAAAGACAAAGAAAGGAAGCAAGAAACATCCTCTGCACTTTCTTGCATGCAGGAAAAGATGCTGGATACCTCTCAAAATTCTGTCAAAGGAAAACACCAATGTTTGTATGCTTCTTCTGGCTACCCCTGGCTTTTCTACATGACAGAAAATGTAGTCTTATGAGAATAAGAGTTATTACAACTAAATTTGTCATATTAATGTACATTTAGGATGTAATCTTTCAAGATACCGCAGGTCTTTTGCTAGCAGTAGTGAATTTCCAATAGCATTTAACAGTCTAATGATCAAGTTCTCGTGAAAAATATGATAACCATGAACACTAATACAGTTTTAACTATATTTGTATTTGAAAACAATACTGAAGCATGGAGGAACGAGGAATTAAAACACATTGAAGAAGTTTCAATAAATCAATACTTAAAGAAATTATTGAAGTCCAATTTTATTAGAAGTTTAAAACAGAAGACAGCTAGGAAAATGTTGCCACTTCCTACAGTTTACAAGTCTTCCTTCCATCTTTCACACCAGATATCAGAATAAAATATGAAGATAAGAGGAGAAGAGTAAGTACCCTGGCTTCTTTCCTATTAAAATCACATTATGAAATGTATGGGGGAAGTGCTCAAATACCCCAGTTTTTTTTGTTAGTCATCGAATCTGCAAACGGGTTAAATAGCTACATGTAGTAATGTGCTATATTTGTACACAAGCATAATTATGCTTTTTTTAAATCATACTTTACATAATTCTTTTTTGACATGCCACACAACAGACCCTTCAAGAATCAGCTCCTCCTTAAGTGAGAAAGAAAGAAAATTTTTTCATGTGTGCTTCTGTAGCACTTCAGACATGAACTGAATTGTGCTATCATCTTTTGAATTTTCTAATCTGTGAATAGTGATAAACTTACACAGAACATCTGACACTCCAGACACTTGGAGGAGTATAAAATGTCAGTTATTTCTTCATTTACTATCATTAGATTATGATCCAGTAAGCCTTCATCAGAGACACTGTTTTGGGTTTTTATTTCCCCCTACAGCTACAACACCTGGTCCTCTTGGCAATAAGTTCTATGTGTTATACAGCAATTACCTCTGATATATAAAAAGCTTCCCTGAGATCTGGACTGGAAAGCTAACTCAAGGAGTGTTTTCACTGTCACCAGAATTATATATGTATTTCATTGACTATTTTACATAATTTCAAAGAAAAAAAAAAAAGGTTTGATGAATTCAGCACCTTTAAATTGTAACTTCCAATCTGTTTAGAATTCTTGACAGGTTATTGAGATACTGAAACACACCTAGATACCAGAAGAAGAAAAACTCAGGTCTGGGACTTTATACTTTGCACTGACTTTTAGAATTCTATTCACTAAAATAAGCTGACAAAATGTTCCTGTAGTATATTTTTGTGTGTTTTGTACTTTTGGTTGGTTGTTTTGTGTTTAGACTTGTTCTCAGAAGAACGAAAGAAAAAGTTCTTGAAAATTCAGAAAGATATGCTTGTCACCAGAACAAAAATTAGTAATTTTTCAGAAGCAGCCTTCTTTTACCAGAAATATATATTAAATATTATTGGGATTCTATGTACTTACCATTTATGTATTCTATTATTAGGTAGTGTCAGTAGGATGATGATGTTGTGCTTAATGTGACAGTTCCTCCACTACTTTCATGAAGAATCCTTTTTAATTATGAAGACCTGCAGTTTCAGTGAGCTGTCAGGGAATGAGATGAAGGGCTAGAGGGCAGGAACAGTATCACAGGGGATCTCAATGATCTCAGAGAGGAGTATATCAGACTTAGAAATGACATAGTGTGCATCAGTCTGAATAGAGAATAAGCAGAAGAATAGGGAATAAGTGTAAAAAGCCAAAGGGATATAAAATCATGTCAAGTCTAAAGATATCTCTTGGTCAGGGACGAACCTCAGGGTAGCTTGCACTACCTTTCAAGGAAAAAAATTCAAACTATTTTGCTAATGTACTAGAATCTCATAATTTATTTGCTTCTTTTGTGTCATAATGTTATTAATTAACCACAGAAGTGAAATCTGGACTTTGTCTTAAAAAGATTGGAACATACCAGCAACTGTGTCAGAGCAGGAATTCCATGACTCTCAGGATTTCTTCCTTCTTTTGCAATGGTATCCTAGTGTTAGGCAGTTTGTTATTTCTCTCTTTCTGGTCAATGCCTAATTTTGAAATGAGAAAACCTCTCCTCAACCCTTTACTGATGTAAAGGGCATATGGCATATGCACTGCATAAATGCTGTAAATTTGCTTACGTCCTGTCATCATATAAGACTGTGTGGTGATGTAACAGAACTATCATCTTGGAACTTAGATGTTGCAAACAGCACTTTAATGTTTTAAATTTGGTAAGGTTTATTCTTTAAATGGATTGACAGTTTTGTCTCTAGGCATAGACAAAATTGGCAATATGACACCCCATGACAACAGATTGATTAATTTATGATTTATTTAAGCTAGACTGGTTGTTTAGTACTTGATGGGAAAATTTGCAACTTCTCAGCAGTGGTAATTTGTGACACTAAAATAATCTGGAATGGAGGGCTAGAAGGCCCACCTACAGAAGGGTTTAAATTGGCTGGAAGCAGGAATTCTATAGCCAGAGAGACAGACTCAGCTGAAGAGACAAGAAACAGACAGAATTTAACTGTCCTGTAGCCATCCCACAGTATGAGCACACATGAGCTCCATTTGGGCAGCAGATGTTTGGACTGGAGTTTGGACTAAAGGCTGGACTGGGTGCCCCTACATCAGCATTCACAGGACTGGTGCTAATACAAGCAGATATAAGGAGTCAGCTTAGCGTAGGACTCAGTGTAATTTCTTTGCATAGCAGTGACTGGAGTGCATAAGGTCTTGCCTGTTGCTTTCCTAAGAATGCACCAGGAGTAAAATATTTATTAACAATAACAAAAAGACCTTATAACTGTCAGGCAGAAAATATGTAATTATGCCATAGCTTCAAGTAGAAATATGAGGTCTCCAAAAGCAATGAACACTACATATTTTTGGAAGTTACATGCAGGTATTTATGACAAGGACAGCTCCAGAGTAGAAGTCCAAAAATAATGTGCCATAAGAGCTTGAATCGTGTCCTCATTTTTCAGATATTGATGGCAAAGCAGTTCATAATTTAAAATGGGTCTCAAGAGAGGTACAAGTTCTGGAATGCAGCTTAAACTGAGTCTATCCTACATCAAAGAAATTGAAATATCATTAGCACACAGAGACCATCTCTCCAAGGTATAATAATGTATTCTATATGTCAGCCTGCTGCCCACAACGAATGCATATTGTCCCATTTATCACTTTTGTATTATTTAGGGTCTTGAAATCAAATGAAAATAGATATACTACTCCTTCCCTGGTTTTTCAGTAAAGTTACTGAAGACTTGCATTTTATTTAAAACAAAGAGGTAAAACCAACTTAGATAACCAGTTGCTGGGAGGGCTTATTTCACATCTTGAAAAAACAAAACCAACCAAAAAAAAACCCCTAAACTATAAATTAATTGTGTATATATTTTATTAAAAATAATCATCCATTTTTATCACTATTGCAATTGGTCTTTTTCACCACTGCAGCCAAATTGTTCTTAGCTTAGGACTGTGAAAGACAAGGACAAAGTATTGATACTTCTACCACTATGGTGCACAGTTGCCAATAAACTTGTCTGACTTTCTAAAAGCTTGATTAGTTTACATCATGGACATATTGTATCAATTGAACAGTATGAAGGCCTGAAGGCAGAAGCCACCTGACTATATCTACTTCACAAGGAAAAAAACTCAAAATTATGTTCAACAGCATTCTATTTGCTTTGAGCTGTTGAATATCCCAGAGATAGTGAGCTGTAAACTAGCATTATGACTCAAACTGATAATGTATGGTTTTTATTTTGCGGGACTGTTGTAATGTGGTCATACCACAGAATCACAGAATTACAGAATGGGTAAGGTGGGAAGTATTCACAGTGGATCATCTGGTCCAACATCCCTTCTCAAGCAGGAGAATCCCAGAGCACATGGCACAGGGTTGCCACATTGTTCTTTAATATCTCCAGTGAGAGAGACTCCACACCTTTGCTGGATAATCTTTTCCAGTGCATGGTCACTGCACAGTAGAAAAGTTCTTCACGTTCAGGTGGAACTTCCTGTGCATCAGTTTCTGCCCATTGCCTCTTGTTCTATTGCTTGGCACCACCAAGAGGCACCTGGTTCCATTCTCTTGACATCTTCCCTTCAGAAACTTAGAGACATTGATGTGGTCCTGTCTCAATCTTCTCCTCTAGGCTGGAGAGGCTCAGTTCCCTTAGTCTGTTCTTGTTGGAGAAATGCTGCAGTTCCTTAACTTCCTAAACCCCCTCTGGACCTGCTCTAGGATCTCCTGGGTTTCACTTGTACTGAGGAGCCCAGAACAGGACACAGCACTCCAGGTGTGCCTCACTAGGGCTGAGTAGAGGGGCAGGATCACCTCTGCTGACCTTGTGGAAATGCTGTTCCTAATGCACCCCAGGACACCACTGGCCTTCTTGGCCACACAGGCACACTGCTGGGCTCGTGGTCAGTCCACCAGGACTCCCAGGTTCTTCTCCAGAGAGCTGCTTCCCAGTTGGTCAGCCCCCAGCCTGTACCGGTGCGTATGTATTGCAGCTCTAAAATACCTACATTGCTTCCAACCCTTAAAACTACTATAGACTATTTTTGTATGGGAAAAAGGAGAAATTAAATTATAACGATATCAGAAATTAAAAAGTATTGCATATGTATAAAAGCTGGTTAGAATTGAGATAATAAATTTAGATTTGGATGAAAATTGGTAATTACATTTATTCATATGTAAAGTAGTTTTTCATATGCCAATCTGCCAGCTGAATAACTAGCTTTAGCATGTCCACTAATCTGAAATTCAAATAAATCAGTATTTGAATAAGACAAAGTAAGCAAACAGATAATTTTAAAATATAGTACAAATTTATAGGAAACATTAATCTGATGTCTTGGATGCCTGATATTTTTAAATAAACTGAGTTTCTGACAACCTCAGTATAAATAATTGTTCCAGATTCCTAACACTGTTTTATCAAAAATGATGGTGTAATCCCATATATTGCAAAATAAATGCAAAAATATGTTACACAAATGGATCTACAAATATTATGAATGTGGCACGCAAACCATTCTATGATTCTGTAGTAGATAACAGAAAAAAAATGAAGATTTCAGAAATTATCAGGAGCATGTATCAGAGATGTCAGACTGAATTTTTCATTCTCTATTGCTTGAAAGGATGTTATAACATTTTTAAAATTAACCGCATAAGGTTAAATAGTGTCAGTTTTCTGGGATGCACGAAGCAATGAATGTGACAGCCATTTGAGAAACTCTGCAATGTTAAACCGAAGATGGATTCAATCATCATTGGAGATATATTTGTGCCTTTTTTAATCAAGTGGGGTGGGTATCTAGTAAACTTGCGATAGAAGTTTCCAAAAACTAGTGCAATAGTCAGCCTAAGAAATTTTTTCTATTCTTTATACAGAAAAAGAGAGGATAATTAGGACAACAGAATCTCATCTGGAATTCTTCATAAACCTCAGTCTTATCCATTAAATACAGATAGCCTGAACTATCTAAGATTCAGCTGCTTCTAGAAATATATTAAAAATAGTGGTGCCTTTATAGTTAGATAGGAAGATGGGTTACAATTCAAATCGTACTTGAATTCAAAAGGTCATCTTATAGCTGACTTTGCTGCATGTGCTTTGCATGGTGATTTTTGTCCTTTCAGTGAGAAACACAAACCCCCTACTTCTGAGTGCAGATATTTTAGATGCAGCTGAAATGGTTTTGTAATTTGCAATTTTCTACTGCTAAAATATTTTTTGTGACTTTTAATAATTGGATTTAATTTCCATACACCTGACTTCTTGTTTTGAAGATTTTATATCCCTGTCTAAATATTCAAACTAAATTTTTTCATCTGGGATCTGTGCCTGAAAAATTTTTTAAACTTACATGTTAAGTAATTCAGTTGCTTCTTCTAGTTCTAGAAAATTTTACCTTTCTATGTTTGAATTGCGGCAGCATAGCGGCACAGTTGGGATAGAAATTTAGAATGCCTTTATCTGAAATATGCCTTTAGAAGTCTTCTTAGAACTTGCTATCATCTGATGGAACTCACTAGCAGTTTAGAAATGTGATTTTTTCCTCAGGAGAATAGCTCAGGATTTTGCTGCCGTTTCTAAGCATTCTTAGAACTGTTCTGCTCCCCAAAGCTCTGTAAATACCATTCCTTGTTCCAGCATCACACAGATCCTTCAAAAGTCTCAGTTCACTAAGAATGTGCCAAGACACAGGGACAGTGATCAGATATGGAAGCTGGAAACTTCCAGCTACTGTGGGAGTTCCTGTAACCCCACAAGAGTAAAAAATGAGAAACGTGACCTAATTGTGGATGTTTGTCTCATCTCTTTCTCTAGATACTAAAAATTTGCTCCTCACTCCTACATAGGTGTAATCCTTAAAAAAATAAGGTCCCTATGTCCTGATCTTGAGGAATATAAGTTTCTCTTCCTAGAGAGAAGCTGAAACTTCTCAGGACATGCAGTTTGGATTGCTGATGGAGATGAGCAAATGTGAACTTTAGGTACTTCAGCATTAAAAAAAAAAAAAAAAAAAAAAAAGCTTTTCTCTGTTGGTTACCCTTGGCTATTTTAATTTATGGTGGATACCTCAGAGGCATTTGTCCCTAAGGGATTCCTCAAACACATGCCCAGACAATCTGTATATGCCCAGTAGTTTAGACAAAGCCAAGAAATAGTCGTTATAATTCTTATAATTGAAATCTTAAATGTTTTAGCCTACTAGTTCACACCAAATTGTTACAGAAAAAGAAAGAATAATAACATTATTCAAATTATTACATAGATACTTTCCTTTTACTATATTCACCCTTGTCTTTCTCTGGCTTCTAGGATTGGTGGTTTCATTCTGGTCATAGTGGTGCTGGGGTATTACAGTGAATTGTCAGCTCCTGGACACCTTCACCACCAAGTGGAATATAATGTGCAAGTTGATGATTTCTTCTTCCTCGCTGTAGGATCCACTTGAAATAACATTTTTTGTATGTTTTCTAACACAGTTTTACACCTACACTCTTTTTTCACTGGTCTGCATTTCTATATTCAGTTCAAATTTACTAATTATAGTGGCTTTTACCTATGCTGGATTAATTGTTCTCATTGTTCCTCTCAAGAGGATAATTTTTTTTTCTCATATTTTCCATCTGGCTTCATCAGAATACAATCTGATACAAACAAACAAATGTGCATCCATTTTAGCATTATCCACCTGTGCAATGATATCATGCAAGTCAATTTAATTTCTGTTATTCATACTCCAAGTTACTTACAGACATTTTAGGAGGACCATCCATGTTTCTTAACATAGCTTTTAATATGCATTATCTGTTAGCTGCTTTTGTCTCTCTAGCTAAGGAAAACTGTTTCAATTTTATTGTCAATATTTGAGCACCTGATACTGTGGGGATAACGACATATTTTAAGCATAATAACACTAATGTTGAGTGTTATGTCCAGCTGCATAAGGATATAAGGATGATATAAAATGCCTATGTCAGGTACTTGCATCCTTTTATTGGATGGAAATGGAGCACTGTTACACCAACAAAAAAGCATCTACTTTTTTCTCCTCTTTCCTGTGTTCTTTCATGCCTGCAGAATTTTTTATATTTCAATCTTATTTAAAGGTTTAATTTCTTTGGAAATTAATTTTACCCTCTTCGTTTAAAATAAACATTTCCTACAAAAATAGCATTTAAAAAATATCTGTGGAAATTCCAAAATCTACTAACTAAAATTTGTGTTAGAACCTGACTATTAGTCATTATCCTTTTCTTTTACCTACATATTTTTACATATTTTCTTTTACCTATGTGATGTTTTTTCTTGCAGGAAAGAGTGCCTTTTTCTTCAAATGATTTATTGCAAATCAAAAAACATATTGTAAATATAGAAATAAAGTCTGTCTGTTTTTTGTAAACACTTATTTCCAGAAGCTGGCCTCTTTGAAGAGAAAAAATGAGACAAAAACAATCAGAAAATTCAAAATATCTGAAAAAAATGACAATTGCATACTGGGAGCTGATCACATTTCAAGCAAGCACCCTCTAGGCAAGCAATTAAGATGGGTCAGGATTAGAAAAATATAACACATTTGAAGTGAACTTTTCCTCAGAGATTCATCTGCTCCCTGATGGTGGGAAAGTCAGATTTAGAAGAGAGACCACCTGTACAGCTGCTGCAGAAGAGCTCCCCCTGGCAGTCCTGGATACAAAACTCGTCTAACAGAGGTTAACATTGAAAATCTGCAAGCACCTCCTCTAATGTAAACAAAACTTCTATTTATTTCCACTCTAGCTGATTTTTTTTTTTTGCTTACTTGTTATTTTAATTAATATTTATTTCTGTATCTCCATGCATTCCCCCACAAAAAAAGAAATGAATGTTGATAAAAAAACACATTAAATAATCATGTCAATGTTTATGCTAGGTTTTTTTTTGGTTTTGTTTTTGCTTTTTTGTGGTTTTGTTTGGTTGGTTGGTTGGTTGTTTTTTTTTTGTTTTGTGTTGGTTTGGTTTGGTTTGGTTTTTTGTTTTCCAAATAGTCAGGGGTGGAGTACTATGATATACTGCTAATAATATGCTAAAATATCACCATCAGAATATAAATAAAAGTAAGGATGTGGTGTAAAAAATCGGAACAGAAAATTCCCAGAAGTGGGAAGGGGGGTGGGAAATAAAAGTAGAAAAAAAAAGAAAATAGCTGAAGGTACACAACAATCTAAAGTATTAAAGTAAATCAGTAGTGTATTGGAAAACCTCATGCATTGTTATAGGAATAAATGAAACAACAGTGAACTCTATATAATAATCAGTGCAAAAATTCATGCTTCCTTTTTTTTTTTAATATTGTATTTTACATTTGTCTTTGACATTACCTATTAAAATCCTGAAAGCAAGAAGCCTGATACCAGTACATAGCCAGGTTTCACAGAGAATTAGAAATTGAAGCTCAGCTTATAGACAAAGAAAAGTGATTATCCTCCATTATTCAGCACTTATTAGACCACATCTAAAATACTGTGTCCAGTTTTGGTCTCCCAATAGAGAAGATGCATAAACTGTAGTGAATACATTGTGATGCTGCCAAGCTGGTTGAGACTGGAGCACCTGTCCTGTGAGCAGAATGTAGTGGACTTGATTGGGCTGCAGAAGGACCAGGTGTGAGGGAGTGGAGGAGTGGTTGAAGATGGGACTTGATAAGAACAGTGCTTGGTGGAGGGATGAGCAATGATCGTAAGTTGAATTTTTTCCCCCACTACTGGAAGAGGCTGCTGAGACAGTCTGTGCAGTCTCCACCCCTGGAGGTTTTTCCAAATCTGATTAAGCCAACTGGATATACCCCTGAGTAACTTAAACTGATTTCACACCTGACCTTGATGAACTGGAGACCTCTTGACTTTTCTTCCAGCCTAAGTGATTCTACCTCTGCTGTCTTTAACTGCTATTTAAGTTGAAAGCAATATTCTGAAACACCAGCCAGGTTTTTTCTGCTTATTCCAATCACCTTCCAGTTGTCAATTTTGCACTCAGCACTTTTCCTTTTCATGTTTATTAACTGGCATGAGGTCAGTGTCATCTTTTCCATGACCCAGAAACTCTCTTCTGTGCAGCAAGAGATCTCTGGCTTGCAGCAGTCTGCTGCAATGAATGGCCAAGCAAAAAAGCAAAAAGATGCAGTAAAAAACCACAAGTTCTAGCCTTTTCCACACCATTTTCATTAAAAATACATAAAAGATAGGGCTAAAAGACACACCACTGGAGTGACACAAAATATTTCATCCTCAGCCCTCTACTGTGCATGTTCATTTAGACTATCATTCTTAAATACTTAACCTATTTTGTTTAAAGTGTATGAGAACAAATAATCTGTTGGTATCATAAGATAAAGATAGATACAATAACTTCTGAAAAGATTCTACTTAATTTCTTAATTTTTTTCCAGAGTTCTAAAGATGTAGCCATCAATTTGAAATTAAAATTGATTAAAACACTGAAAAAAAGAAAAAAAAGGAATTATGGTTAAATATCATTAAGATGTTTTAAATACAACAGTGTACTGAACGATGTCATGTCCCACTCTTTAAGGGAAAGGGCAATTTTCTTGGAGGAAACTCAAGATTCTTAAATGGCTGTAGCTGATAGATACAAATCATAGTGTCCATAAAACCCCAAAGTTTTATTAGAAAATTGCACATGTGTCATGGAAATTGGCACATTAGTCCCTGATATACTATGTAAGGACATGACAGTGGGTTTTGAAAAAAGGGGTAAGGTGAAAAAGAAGAAAGAGAAAAAGAAAGAAAGAAATTAAAGAGAAAGAGAGAGAGAAAGAGAAAAAGAAGGAAGGAAGGAAGGAAGGAAGGAAGGAAGGAAGGAAGGAAGGAAGGAAGGAAGGAAGGAAGGAAGGAAGGAAGGAAGGAAGGAAGGAAGGAAGGAAGGAAGGAAGGAAGGAAGGAAGGAAGGGACTCTTGCCCAGAGAGATTTCCTTCCTCCATGCCTTGCCCTCACCCCATCCCCATCAATGACCTGAGGTGGTACAGAACAACCACTGGGTTGTTGAACCCAGCCCTGTTCCCTCCCGGTTACTGCAAAAATTAACACTGTCCTGGCTGGAACCAGGGAAATGACTTCAAATGCTCCTCATAAATCTCATCCTCAAGGCCTTTTATGGTCTCAGTCACATTCTTGTAGACATGCTTTAATACTTTGGTGTCATTCTTATATTATGCAACCCAAAATGTGCACGGGACTTAAGGTGAGGTTGCCCCAGTGCAGAGTGTGGTGCGACAATCCCCTCCCTTGCCTAGCTGTGCCTAATGCCCCCTAGGACAATGTTGGCCCTCCTGGCTGGCAGGGCATTTCTCACTCATATTCAACTTGCCATCAACTCAAAACACCCGATTCCTTTGTGTGGGGCTGTCCTGAAGCCTCACATTCCTCAGTTTGTACATATAACCAGGATAACCCCATCCCAGGCAGACAATCTGGCATTTCCTCTCATTGAATTTCATATGATTGGTTGCCACAGCACAGCTGGTCTGTAGCTGGACAAAATAAATGTGGTCATAACAAATCCAATTTGGCTAACCTGGCTCGTTCTAGAAACAAGTCCTTAGGCAGAACTCATACAGGGACCTCAGCCAATCATGGTCAGTCTAGGGACAGACATCACTGCTCGGGGAGCTGAGTGGTGTTAAGACTCAGACAAATCTGTTGTCTGGACCAGGGAGTTTTGAACTCCCTATATAAGAAGGATCCAAAGGATAAAATGGGCTGATTGCTGATGACCCTTGGTGTGTACTGTGTCGTGTGCCTGTCTCCAACCCATGATCGCATATAACAGTTGGTGATTGTCCAGCTCCCTTGTTTATCCAGATCTCTCTGTAAGTACTCTTGTCCCTTGAGAAATTCCACAGCTTCTTCTAGTTTGGTATTATTGGCAAACTTACTTAATGTACATTCAAGTCCTGTGTGAAAATCATTTACAAAAACATTGATGAGCACTGGACCTAAAATTGAGCTTGTGGAACCCCATTAGGGACTGGTCATGAGACTGATGTAACTTCTTTAACTGTAACACTTCTGCCTATCCTATCAGCCAGTGTTCACCCAAGATTTTATGGACTTGTCTATCTCTGTGTTGGCCATTTTGTCTAGAAGGGTAATGTAAGAGGCAATGTCAAAAGTCCAAAAAAAAAAAATCCCACGTCTACCAGCTTGGTTTGGTCAATTAGATGAGTGTGCTTGTGATTATAGAAAATTACATAGTTAAGCAGGAGATTCCCCTCATGTACCTACACTGGCTGGGATCAACAGCTGCATTGTCTCTCAAGTGTTTTTCAGTAGCTGCTAGAATTACTTTTCCCCTTTCCCCATTGCAGTCTAGTTTAAAGGTTTTTCAATGATCCCTGCTAACTCTCGAACAAAAAATCATTTTCCCCCTTTGAGAACAGTGTACCCTCTGTATTGACCACAGACCTACTGTCATGTAAACTGAGCCAGGATCAAAAATCCCAAAATTCTGCAAATTATTACAGTCACATAATCAGATAAGCTGTGCCTTCTTGTTTATTTCCTTCCCATTCTCTGCAACTAAAAGGATAGAGAAAAACACAGCTCGTGCTCTGGATCCCTTAATCAGTTGTCAAAAGGCTATGAAGTCTATTTGGACTATCCATAGGTTTCTCCCTTAGCTATCTGTTAAGGAACTATTCCAAATGGTAAATCACATTTACAAATTAAATATTTTCTTAGGTCAACTAACTTATCACCTAAGCATTCCTTTTATCTACACATGCATTAATTTCCATTGTGTATGCCATTTTTGGTACTTGTGTATAATTTTCTACATCTACTATTTTGGTTGTTATAATGTGATGAAGCTCCTGAAAGCAATAAATTTTGCTAGGATCAGATATGAGTCGCTTTCAGTTTTAGGGTGAAGATCTCTCCATGACTGCAATGTTAGAGCAGTCCTGCCAACAGTTTGAGTATGCATGCTTTTATGTATTCAGAAGCTTTCACCATGTGTAAGCAAAAAAGAAAGTCATTACAGGTTTTGTACAATGTTTCTGATAACAAGCTTGAAGCCTCAAGTATTTCTAAAAAATTCAAATGTGACCATTATTTGAGGAGTGCACTCTGATGTTTGAAGCAAAATTTAGGACAAGACTGTATATGTAAATTAAACAGTACTGTGGGGTGTTTTCTAGTACTATTTCATTTAGTAGTGTAGAAATAGTCTTAATAGGTTGAACGACAGGGACTGTGCTTTCCAAAGTACAAGTTTCTCTGACGTAATTCTATGCACTTGACATGCAACTATATTCAGGTTAAGTGAATTCAGGTGGAATTTGTGAGGTAAATGAAGATACTGATGTACACTGTCATTACACAGAAAGTAGGAGAAAGTGCCTATCAGGGTGTTCATCAGATGAAGAAAAATAGAAGCAGATACTATTCCTTTTGCATGTGAAACTCAACGTCTCTGATGTCATGTATTCTGAAGGGTAAAATGAGACATTTTTGAAAAATAAAATGGGTTTCTTACAAGATAAAGCCAACTTTCTTCTTCTTATACTTATTTTTTATATACTTTGAGAGCTTAAGTTCAGCTTTTCTGTCTTCAAGCAGCTTCCTACTCACCTCTTCAAAGGACTTTTTTTTTAATGGGTAGCATATCCCTGAGAACAATTATGTGAATTATGCACAATTTCTGAAGCTAGTTAATGGGTCCCATTGAACTGCCAAAGCTTTGGAAATACATCTGTAAAATGCCAATTTAAAAAAAAATACAATTAGGCTGATATGAATTACTACATTATGACAAAATTCTGTGAAATAAAAAAGACAATAATGGAAAAATTGCAGAGGGCATATTTGTTTCTCTCTCTGAGAATCACATAGAAAAGAAATATGGTGTCCTACCTTTACTAGCTATATGCCATCTACCTCAAGGCAAAATAAAGTACTAAAATCTGTAATAATCTTTTAAACAGATCATATCAGAGGAAAGTTTCATAATAGAAACATGGGCTGATTTTATTTGCCCCAAGTATTTGACATATTATGATATGGAATTTGGGGTTTAACTTTCGGGCCCTATTTATCTCAACTACCTTCACAAAAGTTTTCCAAAAATATTGTTCCATTTGTCTGTATTTCAATGCTTTTGAAAGTGTTTTCTACTTTTTTTTTTTTTTTTTTTTTTAATAAAATGTTAGTAACTGCAGTTTTTAAGGGTAACAATGTTTCAGAAATGAAGCTCTCTATCTGCTGGTGATCAGATACATTCTCAATGCTTTTTCATCTTCAGTTTCCACCTGATGAGAGAAGATTAAAATGTAAGTGAAGTATTTGGAAGTGGAGATTATAGCAGTGCATGAGTGAAACTGTGGTACATTTCCTATGAGTATCAAAAGATTCCAGATGTCTCCCACATTCTTCAGGTAGTCATAGCTCTATTCTTACGCCACTGCTGTATAATGTCAGTGTCATCACATGCTCTTCTGCTTCTGAAATGGGAAAGCACACATTTTTTTTCCCTTTAGTGATAGTATTTGTTTTGTTTTTTCCTTTTCCCCAGCTTGATACAAGTAGTAAAAAAACATCTGGTGCTAATCTCCAGTCTGGCTGATAACATAATGCAGCATCTAGGCAAACCTACTATTAAAAATGAATACAAGCAAACCAACACAGATTAGCCTGGCATGCCATAATGTCTACACAAGTACTCCAAATGTAGGTGTTTGGGGGGGTTTGTATGAAATTAATGAAAGTTATGTTTACTTTGACCTAAAGTGAATTAGGATTTTAATAAAACTTTAGAACCAAACTGCCCTCCTAGAGTCACCAGAATAATTCAGGAGTGATTGAACTTATTACAACAGAAGCAGTATCATTATTTGGCCTTAAGAAAAGGCTTATGATCCCAAGGGTCAGCAAGATACTGGACTGGGAAATGGAATATTTTTCTAATCCTGCTTCTTCAAGTATTATTAAAAGGTTAGTGTCAACTGCTAGATTATGAAATTTTGCAGTTAAAATACAGAGCTGGGATTTTATAAATGTGTAATTTCCGTCTGTATTTAGTGTTATATTTTCCCTCGGTCATAGCAAAAACTTCCTCTAAGTCTCTTGTATTAATTTGATGTGTTAAATTAATTTTACAGTAATAACAGTAATTTTAAGACAAACAGTGAAATTGTTATTCAGAAGGGTTAAAATTAAAAATAATGAAAAAATTATGTTGTTTTATTATCTTCAAATCTCAAGATTTTAATAGGCATAGCTGATTAATTAAAGTGTGAGTTTCTGGTTAATTGCTTTTTTGTTTGTGATTGTCTTTTATCTTTTGATTTCTAAGCTTTCAGGGTAAACAAACAAGGTCATATTTTCAAAACTTTTCAACTTATGTATTTAGCAAACATTTTTGAAATATTTGTAATGAATGTTGAAAGAGAAAAAACCCAAGTTATTGAAAAGAGTGCAGTCAAGAAAATAAAGAGGACAAAGAAATTGACATTGTACTTTATTAAAAAATTGCGTGAGTATCATGAAGGATTAGCTAGTGAGTTCATTCAGAAATACTAAATATATATATGCATACAAATATATACTAGTGTTGAAAATCCAGTTTAGTTATCAGCTACACTAAATAGCTAAGATACATTTTTGCTTTATTTTGCCTTGCAAGGATACATTATTGGTTTATTTTACTGGAACAAAATATACAACATTTCTACTAAATACACAAAAAATTTTGTTGGTTTTGGGGCATTTCATCAATTGGATGCACCTGTTTAATGTCACCTGTAGTGGTAATGCTTGAACTTACACAGTTTGAATCAATGCGTGTGGATGTGAGAGAAATGCTTGTTAAGCTTTAGTTATGAATATGCTTTTGTTTTAATTGAATATGCTTTTGTTTTAATTGTAAAGTTAGGACAGTGCTACCCTGAAGAAGCACATTGTCTTAGAAGCTACTTTGTTAGGATTGATACGGTTACTGGGACAACGAAGCCTCTGCTTGGTAATTGTCAAGGTCTCTGGGTCGGACCACTAGGCTCCTAGAGACCACTCCCAAACTTGTTGTGATTTGTTAGTGTTTAAGTAATTTTGCTGGAATTTATTAGATAGAGTTGTTTTATTGGCTTGTAGACAACGTACCCGCCCTCTAAACTATCCTGTACAAAACCCCCCTCCAGTGGCACCGGGCAGAGGGCAGCGAACCCCGTAACCCCTGAATAAACCCTCTGAATTCTAAAGTGTCTGGAGAGTCCCCTCTTTCAACACCACAGCCATTACAGCGTAAGCCTAGACTGTCTTCTGAGCCAAGTCCCACAAAACAGTTGTGTGGCAGCGTGACAGAGCAGCTGGGTGGCCCAAGTATACCAGCAGGGCCAAGGAGAGAGTCACGAGAAGCTACAAATGCACATTTGTAAATCTAATTTAACATATGCATAAGTCAAATTGATTCTGATGAAACTGAAATATACACATATTATTAACTATTCTTCTGAATTGTCTAATAAAGAGGAACATCTGTTTCTTTGCCTGAAATTTTGTTTATTTCAACATTCACATCTTTACTTCATTTTTTTCTGTTTGGGCTGGAAGAAATTATTACCCATCATTGATTATAGACATGTCTTAGAGGACTGTATTATCAGGTGAATTTTGATGACTATAAAATTTCAAGTGTTTAATAAATTCAGAGGATATCAGAGTAAGATTTGCTTGCCTTTTTTTTTTTTTTTTTTTTCCCTCCTTACTATTCCTGGAGTCTAGCCCAGAATTTTTCAAAGGGCATGTACTTGGCCTGGAAAATATTCATAGCATCTTGAAAGTCACTAAGGTACATCACTGGAAAAAAGGCAAAGTACACAGTGCTCAGGCATGTAGCGTGTCAGAATCCAAAATCCCTAGGTAGATATGATGGTGCTTGCTACAAAATAAAGGGAGCTTTGGATCATTCACTGAACCTGAGAGAAGAAGCCTCACAGTCATTTAGCTGGAAAAGCACTGTTGATAAAGGCCAAAAACATTTCTGGAAGCATGTTGAAGTGGTGTTTAAATCACTGTCTATTAATTTAGAAATAGACCCTTTATACAGCATATGCTGAGAATGGATCCATAAAGGCCAGACAGTAAATGGAGCACTGCTTAATTGAACATTCCTAGTCAAGAGGAAACACCAAGGAAAAGGGTACTGTGGCTAACTGTGGTTAATCAGACTCTGCTATCACAGTGCATGCCTCACTCTGAAATTAAAAGAAGCATCTTCTTGGAATGAGAAGCGAGAGACTCACAAATCCTATGAGTCCGTGGACCTCGTTACTGCAAAGACGAAGTGCCATGGCACTTATTCAGGAGATCAAGATTCTGCTGCCACTTTTTTTTGTGTGAAAGAAATTAACACACAATTGGGTACAACAAGTTAGAAATATACACTAGTGCATGTTTCTTTGTTTTTGTCATACTATGACAAAAAATAGTTACAAATTTTTTTTCTAAGGGACATTAATAAACACTTGTAGGGTGACTGCAGTGGCCAAGAATGATACCTTTTATTTTTATTTTTAGCTACAAAAAATACAGGTAAGGAGTAGCTTTTCTTTCACAGTATTTAGAACCCATGTAGAAGAGGGACAATGAAAAAGAGGATAAGTAATGCACATCAATAGCATATTGTACAGTCACTTCAAATTTCATTTATTATATATTTCCTCATTAAGAATTTCCCAACTACAAAGTAATATTCAGTTCTTGTGAGGTAGAGGATGAATCAAAAACAGAAGAAAAAAAATTAAAAGTTCTGAGAAAGCTGTGATCTATTTTTTTGGAATAAATTAATTATGAAATTGTTTTGTGTGCACACAAAACTTTTGTTGAACTCTCAAGTATTAAACCACAGTCTGTTGATACATTTTAATAGGCCATCTGAATTTGAAATTTGACAAAGCCGAAGATCAAGGTCTTTCTTTGTAAACCCTTGATTTAACTTTCTTCAAGATATCAAGTTTTGCAGTCTTACATAGCTCTCTACTGTTCTGAAAGTTAAAGCCATTTTGTCCATGAATATTATCTTTTGAGTGTTGATGGCTATCCCTATCCCTACTGTTCTTTAGCCATGCTTCATCTGGGCTATTAGGCAACTCTGTCCACACTCAGTGGGAATCCATTGTGTTACTCTTCTACTGTTCTTTCAGTGCTTTTCTCCTGAATATACCGTAAAAGATATTTTGCCATCCAGTAATGTCTATTTTGCCCTCTGGTAACAACTCTCCTCCCTCACTATTCACAATAAAGACTCAGTATGTCACCATTCTGGTTTTAATCACTACCCCATTTTATTTCTCTGCTCCAAATTATTTCGTTTCTTTCCCCTTTCATTCTTGTCACCTCTTCTTTTCATCTTGAACTGCTTCACATCGTTCATTTCCCTTTGACTCAGCATGGAATAAAGTTCCAGTAGTCAGCTAGGATTGCACCATGAGGCTAACCTATCTCTGTTAGTCTGACATTGAAGTATATATCCAGATATTTTTAGAGTGGACCATACATTGCATCTTTATAAAACCACCAGCACCTTCCAGCAAGTCCCTGCTTTTGGTTTTGTTTTTTTTGGTTGGTTGGCTGGTTTCTTGGTTGGAAGTTTCTTGATTTTTTAAAATTTTTTTTTCTTCTCCTTCATCTGAAAGTCTTCAGTTCTTAGAAGATTTTCTTACTGAGAAACAGTCAAGACAACAGTTTTGTAAGACTTGTATATCTTCGTAAAGACTAATCTGAGTTACATGGCTTAAGTTTTACTTTTTGTTTTAAAAATACCACAGAAATATCCACCTCACTTTGAATGGGCTCTGGTTAATATTTTGTTTAGGTAGCTCTTTTTCTATTTTTAAGAGTTGAAGTTGTACACGTTATGTTTCAAGACAGAATTCAAAAAGAATGAAACTCCAAGCATTTTTTTTCACTTGAATCACCATTACGCATAATAGTCTGTTCTGAAACTCCAACAGTTAAGGAACTGCTTCGGGGAATGCTTTGGTTAAGAGAGAGATGGTATCATTAATATGGTCACTGTAAAGTTCACATGGACAAAAAAGTCACATTTTTAACTTGGACATTCTGTAAGGATAGGGGTTTGAGAAAAGAGCAAGAGGAAGATGAACAGAGAGATACCAATAAAATGGTTAGAAAATACCAGAGACATGACAGACGTGTGTTTAAGAGCATATCTGTTGTCAGGTCAGTTATTTTCGTCATAGTTTATAGACACCTGAAATGGAATTCTCAGAAGGGAATGTTAACTTAGACACAACACTGTGCTCAGAAGGTTATTGGGCATTTGGATCAGAGCAAGTTCTATTTTGTCAATTTAGAGTTCAGTCAGGCTAAGCTCAGCTGATGTGCATGAACAAGTAGTTATGACTGAGCAATTTGGATGAATCAGACTTATCAGCCAGGCACTTCATGGGCTATTTAATTGCATGTTTTGATTGAAATTGCATTTTATCTCAGTAGTTACTCTTAAAGCTGTTAAAACATTCTAAAGTGGTTACCTTAATACATAGTAATTTAGAAAGTTAATATCACTATCTTTGGAAACTTGAAGACAATAGGAATAGATTATCTGTACGTCTTCATCTAGAATCCCCTTCCCCATGACTTGCTTTGATATGAAAAGAACTTGGGTTATGTGCACTGCATCTTCCTTAGGGCTTAAATATGAGCATCATATTCAGATAAAAGGAAGGGAGAAATGAAGTTTAAATAGATATTTTGTTAACATGTGTGAAACAGATGTGATGCTTTCTTTTTATTTTCTCTAAAAATAGTGATTATCACAGTTTTTTCCATCTCTGAAGATGTTGCATGTATTCTGTTCATTAAAGTTTCATACCTTATTTTTGTTCAGAAAATGTTGCTTGCATATATACCCAATAAAGTTATCAGTGTAAAAATATAAAGTTCACCTAATTTAATCCATTGAATTAGCACATCTGGCAGACCTGTTAAAGATACAATTACAGACTGAGAGATTTATATTTGTAAATCAGCGTATGAAAAGGGTTGGAAGTTTAGTAGGGCCAGTGGTAAATTCAGAGAGAACAGATTAGGCACTACTGATTAGAAATGATTAGGTCACTGTGAACTGGGGTTGTTGTTACCTCAGGCATTTTAAGGTCAGAAGAATCATACTGGTCTTCTTGCTGAGCTGTTATATTAGCTCTGTTGTATAGCTTTTTTGTTAATTTCAACACTAAGGTGAAATGTGGATTACACTAGGGTTTTTGGCTTGTTTGGGGGGTAGGGACATAATTTTTGATTTAGCTATTCATGATTAATACAGTGTTAAAAATCTGAAGCTTATATCAAGTCAGAATTCTCTAATTTCAAGTAATTGAATTTTGTTTTGGTTTTGTCTACTAAATGAAATAACTCAGTTATTCAATAGTATGTCCTAGGGTTGTGATGACGTTGCTTTTGTCTTAATTGCAACAAATTATATAGTGATTTCCTTACATTTCATATTAAGAAGGGCACTAATCAGACCACAAACTACTCTAGAGACAGTTTTCAGATACTTATTAAACCTTTTCTTAATCATTTTGTAATGTTGCTTTTGATCTCTCCTGCTCCCTCTCTCCAGTGCTTTACAGTGTCACAAGTAGAAAAGGTCTTAGCAGTGTGATAAAGGACTGGAGAGCATTTTATATTTCATACTGTGTGAATGTAGTTTAACTGTGATAATCTGTCTTCTCTAAATTTCAGTTACAGAGCAAATTGAATTACAAAAACCTTGCCTCAGTGACCCTGATTATTCACTATGTTTTTGAATGCCTTACTCCATCCACTTTTCAAGTAATAGTCAATGCCATGAAGGTAGACATTACCCTTCTTCATCACTGAATAATGTCCTATTTTTTTGACTTTTTTAAAGCCTCACCTTCATATAGAAAGATGTAGTTCTACAGCCAAATACACAATGATGCCTCTTCCCACAAAAATGTGCAGCTTAAAACTTTTTCTCCAGTATCACTGCAACTTATAATTTCTTTCCCAGTAATGTGCAGAATGGTAGCTGAAAAGTCAGCAGAAGTAAGAGCAAAGGATTTTGGAAAGTGTCCTTTGATTTCTGATCCTCTAAAATTTCTTTCTAAGCATTATTTTCATGTGTTTTGGCCAACTAACAGAGAAATAGTAACACGGCTTTTCTCAGCTGGATTCAAAGGCAAGTCTGAATTTAAAGAATTTCAATAAATGAAATGAAATACTGTAGCATAACTCAGATGATCTATCCAAAAATGCCTCTGATAAAAATAAGCCTTTTCCGAGGCTTTAATGACTTGCAATCAAGCTTTAGTCTGGGAAAATCCTCAAATGGGAAGAAATTAAAAGAATATTTAATGCTCCCTTTTCAGATATGCTAAACTTTCTTATTTCCTTGATGGATTTTCCCAACTAGACAACTTTGTTTTTCCTTTCTTCCCTTCCCCAAAGCTAGAAAGTTGATCAGGTGTACTGCTGCCTGTGTACATCTTATCTTATTCTCTATTTATCTCTCTGAATCTAGAAAAAAACCCAACCAAAACACACAACCTTTCTTTACATACACATAGAAAATAAAATCAGTTTAGCCTGAATAATCTGTTTTCCTCTAAAATATAGAGCAGATTTGATTATGCCTTGTAACTCTTCCTTGTATTTGATTTTCACTTAATGTGTGTAATGTAATCATATTTTGACAGTGAAATAAATTAAAACATACTATTATGTTCAAATTCTAATTTTTTCTTTATTAAAAGTTTTGTCATCCAGAAAATATTTTTACACAAAATCTAGGTTTGATTTATTTATATGTGGAATTACCTGAATTATTTATTGTGAATGAAAATAGTTTTCTTTATCTAGCATGCAGGTTTGGTTAAAAATTCAATCTGTTAATGACACTGGTGAGGGCTTTGATAAGAGATCACTCTTCAGAGTGAACCAGTGATGAGGAAAAAACTCATCAAATTCTGGTAGGCCATTTATTCCCTCACTCACCAATGAAGAATTGTTCAATGCTTTATATTGTCAAGTATTTTGACCAGTCCAATTTTAAATTGACTGAGTGATTGGCTACCCAATATTCTCTTTGCTAGACACCTAGTTACGCAGTATTTCCAGGCATAGATTCATTTCTTTCTTTGTATTTCTGTCATTGTTCCTTGTGATACCTCTCTGAAACAATCATTAAACTTGTATGCTCTGTTTCAACTTACTTTATATTTGCCTGAATTTTTGCATGAAGTACTCATCCTTCTGCCTTGCATTCTTCAGGTAAACAGAATAAAACAATGCAAAGCAAATGCAATGCAAAGCAGTCATTTCAACACAGCAAGAGTAGAGAGAAACCTGACTTTCATACCTTCAGTGTAATGAAAAGTATCAACTCTTCTGTCTATATGGCTGTGGTGAGTTTTCATGGTCAATTCTTGGTAGTTGGATGGATACAGGAGTGGCTTCAGGGAGAAGCTGCTGGAAGCTTCCCCTATGGCTGACAGAGCCAATGCCAGCTGACTCTGAGATGGACTCACTGCAGGCCAAGGATGAGCCCTTCAGAGAGGATGGTTGAACCTCTGGCATGATTTCATTTAAGAAGCGGAGAAGAACCTTGCAACAGCAAGCACAGCTGAAGAGAGGAGTCAGACCGTGTGATAGAAGCAACTCTGCAGATCCCAAGGTCAGTGAGAATGGAGGAGTAGAAGGTGCTATAGGCACCAGAAAATTGATTCCTCTGCAGCCTGTGGTTGAAGACCATGGTGAAGCAGCTGTGCCCCTACAGCCCATGAAGGTTCATGTGTGTTCAGAGATCCACCTGCAGCCCCTGGAGAAGCTCCCACTGGAACAGGCGGATGCACCAAAAGAGGCCTGTGAAAACATGGGAAGCCTGTGCTGGACCAGAGTGCTGGCAGGATTTGTGGACCCATGGAAGACCCCTACATTGGAGCACTCTGTTGCTGAAAAGCTGCACATCTGCACTCTGTGAAGAACTGCAGCACACATGAAGGATTCACACTGGAGAAATTCTTGAAGAACTCTCTCTTATGGGATGAAACCTACAGTGGAGCAGGGAAAGAGTGTGAGGAGTCTTCCTTCTCAGAAGGGTGGACCAACAGAAACAAAATGAGACCACAACCCACAATTCCTGTTCCCACATTTCCTGTGCCACTATGGGGGAGGAGATATAGAAAATTGAGTGTGAAGTGGATTTGAGAAAGAAGGGGGAGGGGCAAAATATTTATATGATTTATTTTTTTCTCATTACTGTACTTTGATTTGATTGTCAGTAGATTAAATTTATTTCCTTGAGCCTGTTTTACCCATGATGGTAATTGGTGAGGGAAATCTCCCTGTCCTGTCTTGATCCATATATCTTTCATTGTATTTTTCTTCCCTATCCAGCTGAGGAGAAGAAGAGATAAAGCACTTGTGGGTGTCTGGTGTCCAGGCAAGGTCAAGCACATCACATGACCATTTAAAAGCCTGATGCTTCAGATCTTCGTAAGTGTTAATAATTGACTTCTACACCCAAATAACCCTCATGGCATTCACACCTCTTGCTAACCAATATATAACTGTTTATTCTGAAAGTTATCCTTCTAGGAGCAGGGACTTGAACTCAATTATCCTTAAGGGTACTTGAGATGTCCTCTGTTCATGTGATACTTTTATATAACTATATTATTTATGTATACTTATTTGGTTTTGCTAAGAAATTACTTTTAATATAATTTAATTTAATTTAGTAAAATGAAAAAAAAATAAATACAAATGAAAATTTATCTGTAAGTGCTATAAAGAGCTAGAATAAAAGCTGCAAAAGGGAGGTCACAAGTAGTTTACATATATAACATGTGTAGCTACAAAATAATCAACCAAGTCATGTTCATAAGAAAGCCCTGAACTCTTGAGAAAACAATTGGCATAAGATAAGCAAATATAGTACTTAATTTTACTAAAATAAAAACCCTAATTTGAGGTGTCAGGAACTCATGCAAACTCAATGACCTCATCATTCTGTATGCTCTCGCTCTAATAAAATAAATTCTTGAAAGAGGAAAAAAAGTATGAATGTTAAAAACAGCAGAAACATGCTGCTTAAATTTACAGAAAATGTATTTTTTTAAATCCAGTTCTTTTTATTCCACAAGTTTTAAAAAAGTAGCTTATAGGTAATATGTTTAAATTTTAATAATATTTGTGATAATACTGGAAGATATGGGAGAAATAAAATCCTTTGAATACTGCAAATGATTGTTTATTTGAAACAGACACTAAGGAAGAGAAATAACAATCAAGAATTTTATGGTTAATGATGGCCATATTGCACAACTATTGTGCTTCACAGAATAATGATCTCGAAGAAGGGAATAGACAGCCTGTAATTGAAAATCACTGATAATCTCAGAAGAAAAAAAAGAGCCAAAAGAAAGAACATCAAGAATGTTAAAAGTTGGATAGGAAAAAAAAGTAATATATCCCTATGTGTGTGTATGTATAAGGGTCTACAGAAACACTTTGTCTTGGTTTGGAAAGACAGGTTCAATGTCCTCGAGCCCCACATCGGGCGCCAAAATCTGTCTTGGTTTGGAAAGACAGGTATCTGCCAGGGAAACTGGGCTTTCCCTTAGAATGGAGAAATGTAAGCCCCTCACCCCCCGCCAAATTATAATTTTGTAATTAAGGGCTCTCAGGCAAAGATTTGGGAATAGGAATAACAGTTCTTTATTAGGAATATCAATAATACAAATGTGGTAGAAAGAAAACAGAGCCACCCCACCAAACCAGCAAACAAACAACAATTTTGGAAAGCCCTGACAGAGTCAGCTACAACCTGATGCCCTGTTGGTCAGGGTGTTGGAAGCAGTCCACAAGTGACTCCTCCTGGAGTGGCAGATGTGGTTCTGTTGAAGCAGCGATGATCCTGTCCAGAGGTGGTGAAAGGGGTCCGGTGATGGTGAGAAGGGTCCTGTCTTCCTCTGGTAGTTGGATGAAGCAAGAGGAAAGATCTTCTTCCGGAGTCCCAGTTTTATCCAGGTAAGGAATGGTTGGCTCCCCCCACTGGGTGGAGCATCTCACAGTAGGATGATGGAATGTGGGTATATTTTGGGAAAGGGAACAGCTTGAGGAAGAAAACAGCCTGGGGAGTCTTAATGGCCCATCGTGGAGAGAAATAAGAAACAATGCCCTACCTGGTTTTAACAGTTGGGCCATTATCAAAAGGCACCCGCCCCCCTCCTTTCAGAGTAAACAAGAGATAAAGAACAATTTCTCAACTGCTTTCAGCAGATGAAAATAGAATACACAGTTTAAGTTCCATAACCCAAGACACACTTGCAATTTCTCTCATAATTTCAGTGGGTTTTGTTTTCCATAATATAAAATGGAATATTGAAATTTCAGTCTCAGAGTAGAGAGATGAAACAAACAATGCATCAAAGTATATGCTCTCCTGACTTAAACTTGCTGACAGTTCCACTTGCTCTCACCACTGAAAAACAGTCCATCAGTAAGTGTTCTAATGAACTCAAGCCTCTCAGGAACCAGAAGTTTTTCTAGAACTCCAAGACTTGAGAGGAAATTGAAAATAAGAGTACCAGAGAGAGAACAATGGAGGGATTCAAAACTTGTACACATAGTGGGGCACTTTCATGCCTGGTAAATTCTTTTGAAACCATACCACAAGGGTATGGTCTGAATCTTGGGTTTGGGAAGATACAGTACCAATAAAGTAAAGTAGTGGAAATGAGTATCACATGGTGAGCTGGCAATACCAAATAAAATAAAATTGTTAAACTATTGTTTGACTAAAACAGGTCTAAGTAATTTCATTGCAGTGGCACAGACACTAGCCTGAAGCTACACAATGGCACTGTATTGAACAGTGGGGTAAGACTGAAAATTAGATTACTTTGACAGAAGTTTGTCTTTCTCTCAATGCCATGGGCTTTCTCTTTCTGTAAAAATGATCCAATAAATGCCCTATGTCATCAAGAACAGAACATTCCTTATCATCATAAGGGAAAGATCATTCTCTGAGTACTTTCCTTCCTCTGACATATTGGAAAGGTGACATACTGCATATTCCATGGTTGGTTCTACTTGCCTTAATTTCCATTTCCTCTATTTATTTTTTGTCTCACTGACAGAACTCATTGTTAATTGAGATACTTTACCAACGTGTTTTTCCCTGAAACACTATAAGCATAACGCTCAGTTACAACATAATGAGTCTCAGTTTGAAGATATTGGAAGAAGAAATCTGAATTAACCATGGACAAGTACTGTCCTTCACCATGGCTGATTAGGATATAACTATGATTTACTGTGTTTGGCAGTAGTACTCATATGCCAAGCTGCCATTAAAATCTTATGATGTGAGATCTCAGGAGTCAGCACATCAGTCTTACTAATGTTATAACTTTGATAATCATCAAATGAAAGCAAGGTTTTGAAGTTCAAGTAAATTTTTTTCCAAGGTATTTAAAACTGAAACTTATAATAATAATAAAAAAGACACAGGCTAATATTTTCTGGAAGTTTTTTTATAATTGGAAAAAGTCTGATTATCTTAACATATATAACCTTTCAGCCTTAACCAGGTTTTATGGACTACAGATTAACTATGAACTAATCTAGAAAGTATTTTTGAATTCATATTGCTGGATAATTCAATGTTAAAATGTATTCTTTAAACATTCATTTGAGGATTTTTCAACATTTCTAGAATGATTATCCTTTTGTTCTTGCTGCAGCCCTTGGAAGACAGTCAAAACTACTCAGTAAGACGAAAAGCAGACATTAAAAAGCAGGAAATGAATTAGCAACACATTCTTTACTGTGTTTTGTATACGCAGGAGGTACAGGTGAGGAGAAGAAAAAACAAGATAGAAAAAGAATAAGAACCAGAATGAAGACAACCCCCCTACATTGTCAGTATGGATGGATTCCACAAATAAAATACTTTTCTATCTTCCTTATGACCAAAAAAAAAAAAAAAAAAAAAAAAGAGAAAACATTTATTGCTGCTAGAGACAAAGCCAATTGGCAAAACTGAGACAATTTTGAAACAGTAGAGTTCAGAATCCAGTCACTTCAGTGTGACTCAGGGAGTATAGCAGCAGCAGAGAAACAAAAGCCAATTGTGGCATGGCTCCTTCACTTAACCTGAAGGATTTTTTTGCCTGGATTAAATTTTCATTTGTTAAAGAGTTTCCCATACTTTTTAAAAGTGTAGGCACAACTCTGAAAGAAGTCTGAAATATTCACCCAGCTAGTGAATTATGGCTTATAATGAGTTTCAAGTATTTGCTCATATTTGGTTGTATTTGGTTCACATGAAATAATAAGAAGGCAGGCAGAGAGAAAGAAAGATCTTTGAAAAGGTCATGAGACATCAAGCAAAAGCAATGCTAAGATCTGTCCTTAAAAGTATTAAGTTATTAAAAGATCAACTGGTCTGTAAATCTTCCAAGAAAATTCCAGATTTTGGTAAATGTGTGACCAGTACTGAACATTGAAAATGAAGCTGTAGCATGCAAAGGAGATTCAAAATCTCAAAACCTGTAGTCAAAATATAGTTCAAACACCAACTGTTCTGAGTTAATGAATGAAAAATATAATCTAACAGATATATTTAACAAATTCAGTGTAAGTACTGTTTCTTTATTTAAACAGTGGAATGTCACCATAAACAATCCTATAGTGCCTTATAATTTCAATCCTAAATTTGTAATGCCTTTTATGTCATAATCAATAATCAGCATGAGGCCATACCATAACTTGGCTGGCACGGTAAAATTTCAGGAGGGAGAACAGGTAAAATTTCTGGAGGCAGAACATTATTTTTACTAATAATGCATTATGTACCCTGACACACTTTTTTGTATAGTACATTTAACCAAAAATCATGAATAGTTTTAACATTTTTGTTTAAATAATAATAATCGAAATTATTTTCTTAAGTGTTATTTTGCCATATTTATGCCAAATAATTTTAATTCTCATTTACTGCTTTGCAAAGGAATTTAAATTTGGTAGAACCTGTATTTGGCCATCAAAACAAGAGGCTTAGTCATGCACCCCCAAAAATTTCAGTTAATATTTCTCTGCTGTAAAGTACAAGGTAGAATCCTTTTCTTTCAGGCCTGGTGCATAATTTTCACTGTGACTAAGAATCTACAGATATTTAGAACAGAATTAAATGAGGCATAAAACATACCCAAAAAAAATCTTGATTTCTTTTTACACAGGAAATAATCAGGCCTTTAAGGCACCTCCAAAGAACTGCATGTCTTTCAATGAGAAATGAGAGGATGGGCATCTTTGGCAAAGTGTAAAGATGTCACATGTTATTTAAATTATCTGATGAGCAAAGGCACATTATCACCCAGGAGGCGCTCAGATGTAATACAGGATTCATAGGCTTTAGCCATGTAACTTTATTGTCACATTGCATTATTTAGAATTACATGTTCTGCTTTGGGTTGGTTTCCTGGTTTGTGGGGTTTGTGGTTTTTATGTTGAAGAGTCAGAAAATGAACTAATTTTGTTTGAGGGGAAAAAAAAACTTTGAAAAAGCATCTCTATGAAATAGAGAATTGTACAAAATATTTTCATGTGTATGATACTTCTGTACTTCCATACATTAGTGTATGCCCTATGTTTCAGTGTTGTATGATGTGGGTTTTTTTCCTATCTTATACTTCTCATAAAAGCCAGATATAACACAAAGTTCTAACATGACATTGTCTCTAGGCAGAAGAAATAATCAGTTTGTTCTGAGTTTCAGTTCCGTGTTTCTCACTGCCTCTTGGAAGTACTACTCTGAATTTTTAAATTTAAAATTACCCATATTTCAGGACAACCTATACTACAGTGAAGAAACCCCAACAAAACAAGCCCAACTTTTACTAGGTAATCAGCAAAATGTAAGACATATTTCTCTAGGCTGTTATTTTTTGGAAACATGCAGAGTAATTAAAAAAAAAAAAAAAAAAAAAAAAAGACCGAAAGCAAAGCATTGTAGATTTCACTGCTTTCTGAAAACTGGCTTCTTACACAGTGGTAACCTAACACCATTAGCCTGGTGCTCATAGAGAGCCTGCTGTCTTTTGCTGTTCATTAATAAACATCTTTCTGTTGCTTTGTTTAAGTCTGAATTTCTGTCTTCAAACAGTGCTATATTTTGTCTCTTGTCTGTCCTCAAAAAAAAGGACAGCAATAAAGACTGAATTTTTATTTTATTTTTAGGTTTTCCCAGGCATAAATAAAAAAAAATCAGAATAATCAGAAAATATTGTCTGGAATTTTCTTGTAGTCTGTATTTATATAATTCCACATAATCCTTCCCAACATAATTATTCATACAAAACAAACACATTTTAATAAATTAGATTTTCAGAAGTAGATCAGGTGAATTTTTACATGCTTATTTCAAAAAACATGTTCTTAATTTCTGACACAATAGATATACATAAATTGATTTTTGGAAACAGGACTAATGGGGTCAGAACAGTCACAGGGAGCAGGGCAGGTTTCTTAAGGCAGGTTTCCTAGGGCAGTCCCCAGCCCAGGCATAAGGCACCTGCCTGGGGACAAGGCAGGTTGAGGCCAGTGCTGGGGTCCTGATCAAGTCCAGGGAGAGATGAATTGGGATCAGACACAAACAACTGGGCAGCTGAGGGGATGGGCTGAAACCAGGCCAGGATGGCAGCAGGTGGGTGAGGACCAGGATCAGACAGTCCATGGCTGGGTGGGATCAGACTGTGACATGGCAGCAGCTGTAATTTCAGTTCCATGCACCCAGAATCATGGCCAGGACCCTGGCAGGACATGAACTGTGGAAGGCAAAGCCCTCCACCTACTGCACTCAGGCTAGTGACGAGGGTCTCCCACTTTCTAAAGCTTTGCTAAACAAGTACTAAATGTTTCTTCTAATGCCTGAGGCAAGGCCCACACCTGGTCATGCTGTGACCTGGATTAGAGTGACCTAACAGAAAAAGCTGAGGAAAACAGGTGCCAAAATCAGGACACATAATTATCTTCTTATCAAGTTAGCTATAGCAGCATGGGGGGATTCTACATGAACCCTTTGAATGACTGCATTTGCCATCTGTTATTCTCTTGCAAGACATTGGGCTTCTGCTTAGCACTCCTTAGTGCACACAAGCAGCATCCAGCTACCTTCAGCCATGCACAGGAAGGGTGTGGGCTGCTCCTCTATAAATGTAGTGCTCCTTGGAAATATGTTATGAGATAGTCATGAGCATATTAATATTGGTTATTGGTTAATCTGACTATAGTTTTCGGTGTACAGGAATCACTGGTGTTTTGTGAACAAGATTTCCTTGTTTGTACGTTTAAACTGGTGAGGGAAATGACATTCATAAATTATAATTTTAGCCCTTCTTTGGAATATTATTTGTTGTACTTTTCAAATAGGTGTTAGTCTGCTTAAGGTTTCTGATCTGTCAGCCTTTATAAATGAAGAAACCTAAAGTTTGAAGACTCTTTGTTGATCTGAAGACTGAAAAAAGAAAAATAAGCCCCTCTGCTCCTTTGACAAGACATACACTTGGATGGGATTGGTTTATTGAAGCACAGATCAACATTCTGACTTTTCAGAATGTATTAAAAAGGAATCAAACCTCAGGGCAATTATAAGCATGCAACAGTAGTTCCCTGCTGCCTTTCAAACTATAATTTTTCCCTGTCAAGAAAGAAAAGAAAAACAGAAATAACCTACATAGAAAATATTTTGGTACTTTTAAAAATGTTTTATATTAAGGAGGATAATTATTAAAACAAAAATTATTCAATAACTTGCTAACATTCTTCTTGTACTCTACCCAGGCTTCTTGTAATGTATATCATAAAGTATGATTTCAATATAAATTTTACATTTGAAAACATATACTTTTTTATGTAGGGTGTTGGGTTTTTTTTTGGTTGGTTTTTTTTTTTTTTTCCCCTAGGGCTGATTTCTTAATCTGTTTTTTCTCCTCCCAGAAACATTGCTTGCATATTCAGATGTTAAAAATAACTTCATAGCAACTGACTTGTCTTCACATCCTGCGCAGGACCACTCTGGAAACCATTACTGTCAGCATTCCAGCAGTCTTGTCAACAACTAGCTGCTTTCAGTTGCTGATGAAGCCATCAAGAGCAGCTCAGTTATTAGAGTATGCATGTAGTAATGTCAACATTGTAGATTTTTCTAAATTGAAATAGAAGTCTACAAGGTAGAAGCCAAATAATATTTTCAAGATATGGCTACATCAAATATAGAAGAGAAACTAGCAAGCTCTAAAATACTACTTTGAAAAAATATGTTTTCCAGAGTAGAATGATACCATAAGTTATTATTTAATTTTGAAACACAAGAAATAAACTTTTGGAGTAGATTAAACCAAATTTTCCTGACATTTTTTGGGGTCAAACAGCAAAAATATATAAGCTTTCAAATGTTTTGTAATAGAGCTATTCTGTGAACATAAAAATATTGGCAATGCTTTACTGTTAATAATAATGACAACAATAGCAAGAAAAGCAAACATATCTTGAGATATAATTTTGCAATAAGTTCTTTGTCTTTTTAATGGAAGATGGCGTTTGAAATATGACCTTACTAAAGTTCAGGATCCACACTTTGTGAAATTTAAATATACAATACTCTTTTTAAGACAAATTGCCTTCACGCCTCTATCCTGTAGCAAAATTCTTCACTTCATCTGATTTACTGCTAGATTTTAACAGAAGAGTCTAGATGTCAATGAAGAATTTAATAGCCTTAGATTATTATTAAATAAATGGAACAGATATACTCTTAATTAAAAAAGAATCAAATTAACAATGTTTTTTCAACTGTTGATGATATGCCACTTTGATATAATTTTTGGGGGGCTGCATATTCATGTTATTAAACCAAAAAGTTATCTTCTATCATATAGGCTGTAAATCACCTTGAGCTAAGTTCTTGTTTCTCTTGTTTTTCTGAGATTGGGAATTGGGAATACTAAGACAAATAAGATTTGTGTATTTGTTATAAACTAAAGTTCCTTCAAAACTGGATGCGCAGTTTTATAGGAAATGTGGATTCATGAAAAAGAATGAGGATCTTTAAAATTTTGGTAGTTCAGCCAGGTCAAAATTCACTAACTACTTTTTGCTATTCGAGAAGTTAATTGTAAACTTATTCTGTCCCTCCCATTGTAAAATATTTGCACTACTTCCACATTTTCCACATTAAAAAAAAAAAAAACAAAAACAAAAACAAAAAAAAAAAAAACCAAACCCACAATATTTTTGTCTTGCAAATTATATTTTAAGATGATGTAGGTGTGCATAATTTTTTTTTTTTCACCTTCGCCCTTCCTAGGGTAAAATTGCCTAGAAATTACGGAAAACTAAACTCCAAGTCTGCTGAATAACTAAGCACATAGTCAGCAAAAAAAGTGAGTTTTGTGGCTTTGGTTATGCAGACTATGCAGCTTTCAATGGAAGATGAAATATAATTCAAAATCTTTCCACGTTACATCTTTTCACTTTAAATAGCGAGTGCTATAAATTTCTACTTGCATAATGGAATGGGAAATTTAATTTTCCTATTTATTCTTGATACTGAAGTTAGCACTTTAAAAGGCTTTCCTGAGTGACCAATTCAGTGGCTAGAGGACAGACTTTATTATTAAAAATACGTCTTTACAATTAAACCTATTGTTACGAATATTTTTGTATCATCTTGGTTTCTTAGGTTCTTGTTATTTGAATATGGCATAGATTCAAGTAATTTTTAATATACCTTCAGGTAATATGCAGAAGAAAATGAAAGTAATATCTGATCTAATGATGCCTGTGGTTAGCTGTGCAGAATTGCACAGCTATTATATAATCAGGAAAAAAATGCTTAGAATAGGATGTGGCCTGTCCACAGTAATACTGAATTACCAAAATGAGATATGAAAATGATTCTGCATTGATCTATGTGACTGTATTGTTTCCAGCGAGAGATAACTAACCAAGTATAAGTATAATGATTCTTTAGGATTGAGCACAGTATCAGCCTGATTTAGAATGAATGTATGTTTGTAATGTAGGTGTATATGAATCATTCCATGGGGCAAATCTGAACTAATAGACCTAGTTCCTCGTCAGGGGAGGTTTCTGTGGAAGAAGAATCTAGCAATTAATCTACTGGTCTCTAACAGTTGTGGCCATTGTGTCAGTTTTGAGAAGATGATAGAAAGAGTCTGTTTATAGACTCAGATGATTCAGTATTTTGCTTTGCAGTTATACTGAGTTTTCAACATGCTTAATATAATTTTGGAGTACTTTCTTACACATGAATAATGTATAGCATTACAGTCCTTTTACTATGAAAATCCAGATTATCATGTCTATATAGAGTCCATAACAAAAATGGGAAATCTTGTATGTGTTACTTTGGCGAAATTATCATAAGGAATAAACAAAATGTCAATTTATTTCTAGATAAAAGGAGCGACAGCTTATCTGTGAAGATAATAAGGTATTATTTGTCTACTTGAAGTGTAGAGAGTTTAGTCAAAAGGAAAAAAGAAGAGTAATAGTAAGAAAAATGCATGTGATTTCCAGTTACAACACTCAGTTTGAATGAGCTTAGGAAAAACTTCTTCAAAAACCAAGTTAAAACTAAAAAAAAAGAAAAAAAACCCTAAAAAACAAGCCCAAACAAATGAAAAAAAATCTGTTTAGTTTAGCCCCCTTTTTCCTTGTGTTACTTTCATTTATCCAGTGTCCTTCTGAATCCCCATGTCAACATGTTTAAAACCAAAAAAAGACGAGGCTTTAAAATCTGGTTAAAATATTTCAGATCAAGACAAATTCAGAGAGTTTATGGAACCCAGTATGGGCAGGTTAGTACAATGTCTGGGGCATTTTCTTTGGGATGGGATAAAAAGCCTCACACTTAGTGGCTATGTTGGGAAAGATCTGTGGAGTCTTTTCTTCTCAATCTAATAAACTGAATTGATGATAAAGTGAGATTTCAGATGAGATTCAAAGAGGCATCAGGGAAATGTATTAGTCTTTGAGTAGGAATGTGATATATCTGTAGTTATTTTACAACTCAGTTAAAATGTAAACATAAATTTAGTCTTGATGGAAGCTTCATTTGACTCTTTTATGTAATTTTAATCAGGACTGGCCAAATGTACATCCTTCCCCAAGCTCCAAATAATTCATTTGTGCATGTTTTCTAGATAACTTTAGTCTCAAGGTCTACATCTTTCACAAAAATGTAAAAGTGCTTCTGGAAACTATAATGTATTTTTATGATTTTAAACTGATATATGTCAGGTAAATGTCTGTGTGTATGTAACCATATGTATGCTCTTGTTCTTGACGTAGCAATTGGAATTGATATCACTGTTTGCCAGTTGCAAACCTAAGATGACTGCAGTCTTGAGCTGAATGTATTTTGACATCACGACTGTTCTTAATGGGTTTTCTATGTGCCCAGTAGAATATATTCTGCCTCACTGACAGCTGCATTCATTTAAAAATCTATTTTTTTACATTTTATCTATTCAGGTAAATTTTTTTGGCTTATGCAAATCAACTATTGTCCAGAAGTAATGCACCTGAAATAATGAGGCAATGAAGTCTCAAAGGAGAGAACTTCTTCAGAAAAGGGGGAAGGTTTTCAAATAATTTGCACACTAACCATCTACATGCACATTCTCTTGGCAGATATCTTGCAATGAAATGATAAAAATATCTGTTACAGGCACCATGCCTCTGGAAAGATGGATAAAAATCTAAATAGACAAAAGATGAACTATGAGTGTACTGTAGGCTTACTAAAGGTAGGACAATCTTGCCAGACCTTCACCGTCCACCCCGAGGATGTTGCTTTTATAAGACAATATGCTATGTCTAATCAAGGTTCTGAATACACTGTATTTATTTTTGTAAAACAAAACAAAACAAAAACAAAACAAAACCAACCAACCAACCAAACAAAAAAACCAACAAAAACAAAACAAAACAAAAAAACAAACCACCAGTGTTACACACAGTATTTCTGGTTCTGACAAGACATGCTTGTTTCTGAGTCATAGCTGTGGTCTAAAGTTGTCATTTAAGAGATTTTACCCTAATGTGATATAAATAGCCATGGAGTTCCTTGAGATTAATAACCCCTTCTCATATATATTACAGTGCCAATTATGAAATAATAATTATTATAAAATTATATAAAATGAGAAACTTTCTCTATCTGTGATTTCCTTATCCACCTTGAGGAGCTAAAACACTAAGCAAATGAAAAAAGTCAACTAGTGACAATCTCCATCGTAAAACAGCTTATTGTCAAAATGTAGCTAACCAAGGATAGTTATACAATTTGCAGGAACAACATACTAGTGTGAGCAGAGAAAGATCATGAGGTAAATGGCATACTCACAGTTCAACTTTGGAAGAGCAGAGAAGTTTCCCCAGGATGTGATTTGAAAAGGCACTGAAAGCTGATGAAGAAAGAATGAAAGAAAAACCATTTTTTGACTAAGAAGCAAAATGGTTGTATTAAATTCATCTTAAGCATTTGTTTCAGTGTGTTTAGAGGTCTCTGTTTAATGAGTTGCTGTGTTCCATTTTATTTTTTTTACATTATATTAAGCATGGTGCTAAACATATAGTCATATTTTATGAAACTTTATTAAGCTTCGTTTTTCATTAGATGTGTGTGTGATATGCTAGGGATGGGAATTTTCATGTCAAGATCTAAGGATCATGCCACGAGGCCTTCATCATTTAGGATTGTAGAGAAACATATGATATTAAGTTTATGTGAAATTTCTTTTTTTGGAATATGGCTTTGATCAAAATTAGGTAAAGTTCATTACAAAACCTTTCTGTAAGCAAGACCTTTCCTAGTAGCTGCTTAATAAAATTGACCTTGTTGTCAATGTTTTTGCTGCTAGAAGCATTTGGAGATCTAAAGAAAGTGCTGATTTTGTTTAGCTTTTAGAAAGTTCTAACATGGATGGCTAATTCTGTGAATTTAAAGGAAGCAACAGAGTTTGATCTGAAGTGAGAGGCTTAGTAAATTTAGCAGATACCCAAAACCCAAATCCAGATGGGTTTTCCTCAGAGATTTAAAGATGAGCTAAGCTCCAAATAGAACGTGAATTCTTAGGGCTTTCAAATACCAAACATGAAAGGAAACAGCTTAGGTTACAGATATTCAAGCTTACAATTAGCCAATGGTGTAGAATTTTAAGAAAGTTGTTTGCAACATGAAATATGAATAAAAGAATGCATTGCACTAAATGCCAGAGGAATATACCTTTAAAATATGAAGAACTCTTTTGATGAGATAATAGAATGTTCTGACTACAGACAGTCCTTTCTTTGTTGTAGATCCAATGTTGCCAGAAGCCTTGATGATAAAGCAGATCTGTTAAATTCTATTCAATAAGGTTTTTATTACAGATCTAATATAGGGATCATCATTTTATTTAGCACACTTCAGAATTTGAAAAAAGATTCTGGATTTTGCTTTAGGACAGATCCAAAATGTGGCACAAAGAAACATATAACATGTTAGGCTGATGTAACATGTTAGGTTTCAAAGTATTTTCTTATCAAAGTGTTTGAGATTTAGATCTAATGTGCTCTTTTAGAAGTTGAACTAGAAAGAACAGAAAGATGTTTTTATTTGCCTCAGTAGTAAAATGCCCACTGATGTCTTTCTTATTTAATCTGAGGGTTTTCTAAGAACTTGGCAGTCTGCAGAAAAATAGATACATAGTTCTTGATATACCGTATTATGACCTGAACTCAGTTCTAGACATGTCTATCACTTTTTTATTATTTCTCAGATGTTGCTAATCCACAAAGCATATTCAAGGCATACCTGAAAAGAGTTAGGCTTCTTTCAGTTTGTCTCCAAATACTTATTCTGTGCACTTTTTGTCTGATAAAGCCGTTGAAACCACGCTGGAACCATGACCACCAAGAACTCCTGTCTGCTGTTCAGTGTTACACACCCTGCTGGTAAGGCACCCACTGACAGATGTGGAAGGACAGCCTAAGGACTCCCTGCAGCAGCACTTGCATGGAGCCTGAAGTGTCTCAACAGTACAGAGCAGAGTTTGCACGTGTCCTTCTTGTGCACAGCCCTTCACCAGTGCTTGGTGCCTTATCAAGGCTTAGGACAGTAGAAAGCCTTGACACATCAGGGTGCATTAGATAAGCAGGGGTTATAGGTGGTGAGAATTTCTGAGAAGGAATGGATTACATAGAAAATGGTGGCAATAACCCAAATTTTGGGGGGCTGTTGTTTTAGAGATTGTTTTCTGTTTTTTGTTTTGCTGTTGGTTTTGGGGGTTTTTGTTGGGTCGGGTTTTGTTGTGGGTTTTTTTGCATTCTCCCTCACTTGAAATGACTATGTGTTACTTTTCTAAAATTTCAAACTTCATAGAATCTTCTCGCAGAACTCCATTTTAAATACTGAGGAAAATTATTTCCTTTTTCTGTTATGTGAAAATTCACTACATTAAACACACATAATCTTTATTTATATAATAATAATTTGCTTAAAAAAACCCCAAACCTGTAACTGAGAAAATATAATTACCTTTTTCCCTAAAGATTATATATGCGAAATGACCCAGAAAAAAGAAACCCAGAAAAAATTTAGCAGTTCCCAGTAGAATTTAATTTACAGTGGCACACAAGCAACGTCCTTTGAAGGGAGAAGGAGAGGAAAATTTGCTTTCACCTAATTAGCCCACCTAAAAGTAAATTGTCAAAATTAATCCCTTTCAAATTAGTTTCAAGCTTTTATGGAAGCATTTCATGTTAAAGTGCATAAACAGTCAAAATGAATTAAATAGCCAGGACCACAGACAAGGTAAATCCTGCTATTTAGCTTGCTCATGGACAATAGAATCTTGGTAAATCAGCACAAATTCTCCTGGGTTCCATCATGTACCATTTCATTTTAAATTTGCTATACTTCAGTAGTCCCTGTGGAGTCTGTAGTTCCCCCTTCATTTATCAAACATGGTGTATATCCAGCACACTAAATTGAGAATTAAGGTAAATTATCTGTATTGTAGAGACTCCTCTTTGTCAAGAAATGAAATTATATGTATGGAATAAAATATGTTTGGCAGATAACAAACTATTTGGAGATTCTAAAAATGTTATTTATGACTTTGTTGTAGATAAGCAATAAAAATACTGTTTTATAGAATGCTATAATTTTTTATTGGCTCTCTTTCTGAGTAATTCAGAAAAGTGAAGAGAAAAATAATTTTAAACTACCTTTGTGGACTTCTTTTTCTGGGATCATGCAGCAAATTGCTTAAGATATAAAGGATTTTTAATCACCTTCTCAATTGTTTTAACAATTCTATTTCAGGAAAGAGTTTGTTAAGGTGATTCCTGAAGCTATATTCTGAAGATCTTGTTCCATATTTGAGTATGGAGCAGGATGTGATTGTGTCTTGAACTCTCTTTTTGCCTGAAAATTCACTATCACTCTCAACAGGTTTTCGTTTTGTTTTGGTTTCTTTGAAGACATTTTTCATTTTGAAAGAATGTGAAAGGCTTTTATTGAAAATAGAAATACAGATTTTTTTTTCATGTCAAAGATAGGTAATAGTATTTTAGAATTGAGTTTAAACATTTTCATAGTGGCAAAATACCAAATGGGAAAATTTTATGGAGTGCAGAGACAGTGATAAAACCCCTACTCTAGAAAACTTCATGATCAAAGAATGGATGGAAATGTTCTTTGACATATCTGCCAAAGGCATTTCAGTTGGTTCTCTTCAGAGAAAGCCCTGTACACTCCATATTTAAAACTGCTTTTGTAGTTCATTGACATTTAAGCACAATGGTGCAGGGCACTTCTACATCTGAAATAAAGACAAACTTTGTTCATTGATTTCCTTCCACTTCGAGAAAAAGTCTATTTTTATTTCTTCTGTAGGATTCCAGTAAGAAAATTAGTAGGGGAAAATGCTAGTCTTAATTTTGCTTCAGTTTTTGATTGAAAGCAAAGAATTTACAACCTCAAAAATAATTTTTTTTAAGTCTCTCTTCCCAAAAATGAAGTTGAATTGGAGATAGATTTTGCTAACACCCATGCTGAACATTATAACAGAAAAAGCTGAATAGTCAATGCCACGTTTATGATTGCATGGATCATTGGATTTTTCATGCATGATTGATGATAATGGTAGATGAAAAAAAAGGTGGTGCAACAAATTCTCAGGTAACTGGAAAGCATAGACATCTTAGTGGTCTGAAAACCTTTAAAGAATTTCTTCTTGCCTTGTTTTCCTTGCAAAAATTGCAAAGGAATGCGAAAACCACTCTTTTTATCTATGAGTTTTGCCAATTTCATTAATTATGGTACCACAAGAATACATAACATTGTGTGTTATAGAGTATATAAAAAATGAACAGGAAAAAACAGTTTTCTTGTGCCTACTGTTCAATGATTCCAGCTGAGACACAAATGTGACAGTTGTTTATGTTATCAAGACTTTCTAAGAATTTAAAGTAACCAGAAATTTTAAATGCCTCCAGACACATTTCATCAGCAACAGGTATTTCTAAGTTATTTAAATTATCTACTTAAAAGAGATGAACTATTTACTTATGAGGTATCACATATCCATATGTAAGGATGATATGCAGGATGCTGAAATTTTTACAGTATACTTTATATAACAGTATCTTATCCATTTGTTAAAGTAAATCCCTGTAAGTTTAGTTTCATAATGTGACTAATGGGTGGGGTCTTGTTTGCCCCTTCGTTTTTTCAGTGAAACAGATCATGAATAAGTAAAAAGCAAGTTATTGTATTGGAATTTCCTTTGGTGGTACAGGAGCCTACTTGGAATTTATGTGACATTCTCAGTGCTTGTCTGTCTCTCACAAGTCATGACTTATTTTCAGTCCCTGATTGAAAGTGCCTGAGTAGCTGACATAAAGCCTGATTATTTTATTTATTTATTTATTTTAATACATGAACCAAAATAACAAAGGGAAAATACCATGGAAGATTATTATTGCAACTATATACTATTAGGATAAAAGAGTTTTCCTAACTGCATCATACTGGCTCATTTAATGCTTTGTGTATGTTGGCAGTAAAGGGGGAAAATTGTGATTGAGTTCATGGTTTTATTTTCAAATTTCGTAAACAACTCTACTATGGGTACTGGATTATGATGAATCAACTCATTTTGTGTGGGTCAGGAGATAGATATCAATCATAATTTTAGAGGTTTAGTTAAAAGGAAAATGCTGTCAATTTTTAGAGGTCCAACCTCACACACAACACAAATGTGTCCAATTTGAGACAGAGAGCATCTATACTTGTCTCGTCTCGAGTGGAATTTCTGGTCTTGTGCAGCAGATGTAAACTCTGGCAAGAGGTATGGCCAATTCCCTGTCTTGCTACACTAGTCATTTTTGATGCTGTTTTTCATAATTCTGTACTTCATTTATTTTTATTCTCTTAGAAACAACCTTGAGTTTATCCACTGTCAGTTTGTATTATTTTGTTGTCTTCATTTTCTTTTAGCTCCTTCTATTTGCATCCCTAGTTTAATTATAGGAAGAACCTACATTTTTTTTCAACTTTACATAAGGAATAATTTTTAACTTTTTTTCTAAAAAAAACCGTTTCTTTACCCTGCGTTTTTTAACAGGATTTTTCTGCATTTGTTCTGTCTCAAATATGTTTCTTAAATATTGGTTAAACAGCAGTCCATGCTACTACCATAGATGAGTTGCAATTAATGCTCTGTACATTGACAGTAATATTACCTCGTATCTATATTGTGTTAACTATATCCAGACATTACATTTGTTTACACTCATAACTTCATCACGCTGGTAGTTTACAAACACCTTATTATCAGTTCATAAATCCTGGTCTTATTTCTCCTCTGCTTCAATCCAAAGAGTCTCCTGTTTTTAATAGCATCAATAAAAGAACTAGGCATTGTTCCACTGTTCATTCTTCTTTTTCCATCCCTAAAGATTATCCATCCCTTCACGAATAATATTCCAGTTCTCTCATATCTTGTTAATTTCTTTTAATTTTGTGTTACAAATTAAGTACATTATCATTCGTCTTCCAGCAAGAATGCTAACAAAAATTTTTATATTAGTATGAATGGTCCCAAGACAGATTCTTTAGGGGTTCAAAACATTGGTAATTCCCCAGGGTTATAACACCATGACCAAATAAATAGATTTATTATGATCTCCTTCTAAAAGTCTCAGTAGCTTTGTAATACATTTCTTTTGGGGTTATGCCAGGGAGGTTATGCTACTCTCTCTGAAATACAGTCAAACATAGCACAGTTCCATAAGTATGCTTACATTTCCATTAACTTCTCTACTTTTGTCCTGTGCCTTAAATTATCTTCTTTTCTGATACCTGAATGAAGAATTTATGTAATTTTTAGGCAATACCTAGATTATCTGCAATGTCAGTGCTGTCTCTGTGACCCAATGGCATACACCTCTCATTGCATTTAAGGTTTGATAAATCATATTCCTCTTACTTTAATTAAACTTTGTAAGATGTATTTTGAAAGTCTTTATGAAACTCTTACCTGATAGTCTCATTTTTCTACATTGTTTGATAAAATGTGAAGTCAATAATTTTTGTAAGTAAAGAAACTGGCCCAGATTTAAACCTCACAGTGAAATTCTATATCAAGCTCAAGCTGACTCTGCTATGTCTGTTTCCTTGATCCTTGTTTGTTACATATGTATTGGAAGACCCCTGTATGTCTCATCTATGGATGAAAATATGAAAAAGAATTCATTGGGCTGTAGAACATAGAAATGTGATATCCTCTGTGTGGTACTTTGACATTTGAAGTGGGATACGTTAAATTCTATTCTAAGCACATTAATTTCCTTAATTCAAAGAATTAAAAATAATGTTCCAAGATTTTAACAGACCACAAACAGCTTTTGTAGTTGTTCTAATGTAAGAACAACTGAAATACTGTGTTAAATATTCAATTTAAGCACAACCCTTCATCTGCATTAATTAGCCCCTGTCTGACTATATTTTAAAAAAAGTACTCTAAACCCATAAGAAATAAAGGGAAACCTTTTTTGGAAAACAGACAAAACTCTAACCCCAGCACTTCATTCGTTATATAAAGAATTTAAAAAATGCTTATGCACATTATTATTATACATTAGCCAGTAAATTCATTGTCATGGTAATATATAAAATTATCAGATCTTATTAATTTTTTTCCACTCTGTATTTTAATATTTCATTTTGAGGTTATCTGGGTCAGAAAACTGTCAGCAAAGTGGTTATTATTATCTCCATGTATGATTGATGGCTCATTTTAAATAAGACAGCAGCATGATTCTACTTGCAGTGACACAAGATAGATCAGAATATTTTAATAATATACACTCTGATTTTTTTTTTGCTTTGAAATAAAAATTAATGTTAATTTGATTTTTAGCACAGAGCTGAACAGAATAAGGATTTCTTAATTAGGCTATGCCATTAGTATTTTTAATTTACCTAAAATGTTAGTAAATAGAAATGTATATAAACAAACAACTGAACCTCATAAATAAAGTATGTGATTTAAACTTGAAATGAGAAAATCTCTTCTTGCAGGTTAAATAAATAAAGATGATTGACTAAAGTTAAATTCCTCAGGAAAAAGAGAAAACTCAGGACTATTTATTTAATCTTGCTATATTCTTACAGATTATATATTAATGAAAATTTTAAGAACTTGCTATATTATGGGGTTTTTTTAAGTCTCAAACGTTTTAAACCCATGAAACACATAGATATTAGATATTAAAAAAATCTAACTTTTTAGTCCATCTTAATGAAATTTCTATATCATCTATATCGTTAGTTATCCAGCAGTACTTTGTAATCTCACTGCTGCTTTCTGAAACCATCTCACATACTTGAAGCAGAAGGGCTTTCTTATGTATCTGTGTGTTGGTTTCTTATGCTTGACTGTAGTATAATTTTAAAATATTAGTTATGGAGCATAATGTAGCATTCAGCTAGAAATTTCAAGGAAGGTATTTCACTCATTTGTTTATGTTCTCCAGGAACGTAGTCAAAGATACACAAAACCTGAGACCTTGTTGTCTACTGAAGGCTTTTGAAGTAGTTTTCATGTTTCAAATGGTGATAAACACCCCTTCATAAAGATTTAAACTTCCTTGTCCTCTTTAGCTAGCTTAAGTTCAAGACTACATCTTCTCCTTTGCTTGTAATTACCTCCTTCTTACATATTTCACTGCATATTTCACTAAGCTAGGAGAAGTTCTGGAGATAATGATTTTCTTAAAAACACAGCTGTAACATGTTCTAAGTCATGAGTCCTGAATCATGAACAGTATGAGACTTGGGCCACTTGGGTCCATTTTTATCCTTGCTGAATGCAGCCTGTTTGAATCATCTCTCTTTTCTTTGTTTCCTAAATATTGAATTCTTCTGTTCTCTTTGTTAGCAACGAAACTGTTTTTATCTGATTCATAAAACTGCACTGCTGCAGTGACCAGAAACTGAGCATGGTATGTGGGACCATCTACGACCTGTGGTATCATCTCATTTCTCTGCTTTTTTGTTCCAAAGTCACAGCTAGTTCATTCCACAGAGAATAACTACTCTTCCTATAAGCTCAACCAAACTAAAAACCATTAAGGCAGAAATTTCATATTTGCAACACAGTTTTTAACACATATAAAACAAATCTAGAATGGTTAAATTCACAACAATTTCATGCCTGTGTTGTGAATATAAAATCTGTGGCCCTGAACTAGCAAAAAACACTGGGCTGCAACTGATGAATTTTTGGGTCAATCTGAAAAATAGAGAGTCCTACTGGGTATATTCTATCCATGTCTCAATTACCTTCTCTGGAGAAATTTTGAAATATTTTGGTACATCAGCCATCTGCCACTTTTTTCAATGCAGTAAATGAGATTGAATTTTCTCTCTTAAGTTGAAGTATATCAAAAAGGTTATTTTGTCTATCTGTTTCACAACTGCTATCTGAAAATGGAATAATACTGAGGCCCAAGGTTTTTGGATGTCACTTAAAATTTTAGTCTTTGGGTATTGTTGATTCATCACTCTTTTCATCCCGAACATAACAATTTATCTCCTTGTCCTCCTCATGACTGCTGTTCAACATCCTTTATCAATACCTGTTCAGGTCATCTTGTCTTTCTTTCCTTTTGATTTAATCCTATGAGCTAGTCATGCAAAAGTGTCAGCCCTGCTAAGACAGAGGGAAAACCCATAAATATTATTGCAATGACTGCTAATGTCTGACTTCTGCCCAAGAGTGTTTATTCTTTGGCTTCATCTGTATATTCAGAGATTCCTGGTTTCACTTTTGATGGTCAAGGTACCTATATGCTTCCTTGATACTTTTTTATAGCCTAAAGATTCACTGTCTAGTGTTTGATTTACCAGATTACTTATTTTATGCATGAGTTGCATTGTGAGTTGCATCCTGTAATATGTCCATATTTGGCAGCAATGTGTACGGTATTCCATTAAGAAAGGGATTGACAGGATGAAAGACTTAAGTATAAACCCGAAAATATTGGAATCCTAACCTGTGTTGTTCTGGGTAAATCATTTCTTATAAAAGTTGCAGAAAGTCTTCAGAACTCTTTGACATTTGGCTGGAAATTTCAACTAACGAAAATCTTACTGTGGGAAGGTGGCAGGAGAAGACTTGGACTTGGAGAGATACTGACCTGTGTAAGCTGCTTTTTCATATGAATTTTGGATAAAACCACATAAATCGAGTAACAAATACTCCTCAATAGAACACCCAATGTCTCAAACTGCAGCTAGATGAAAGCATGAAAAACTACATTGGAGTTTTCTGGGCAATTAGATCTTTTGCTTTTATAGAAACATTTATTTAGGAAATTCCTGTGCTTCTACTGCCTGTTATTTCTCAGCTCTGCAACACAGATTGACAGTATCCTGCTTTGCCAATACTGTTTTTGCATGGAGGAAAAAAAGAGAAACCATAACCTCTCAAAAAAATAGTAACACTTTTTTTTCCTCAGATTTTTGGTGTGTATGTACATATACATACATATGTCATTCACTAATATAGCTCATGACCTTAAGGACATATTAATATCAGTCTTCATACCAAAAAATGTCTCTCCTTTACACATACTTTGTGTTGTTGCTGTCAGCATAGTTATAAAAGTTCACAACAGTTGTACACCTCATAAGTATATAAAAATTCTACTTCAGACTATAAAAAGAAAGACAAAACCACATACAGAAATATGCTAGCAAGAACACCAGTAATAGAAAGCATTAATAATTGTCATTATGTCTTTTGGGTGGAATTTATGATTGCTTCTTGAACAATTTTATAAGACTGTATCCTTTATCTGGAATTTTGGGAGATACAACTCTTTCTTTCTTTCAGTGATTGAAAGAAAGATCATTTATATTGGCTCCAGATTAACAAAAACTAGGATCCTTAATAAAGGTATTTTTGATATTAAGAGCTAATAGTCATGTCCTTAGTCATAGGCTATTAATGAGATACTTTAATGTTATTCTCTTTACTTAGGGAAAAAGTAATTTTCTCAATGTTTAAAGAAACCTAAGATTTTCCAGGCATTTGTAAGAAATATTCTAACCTAGTAATTAGATGGGGGTATTGAGAAAAAAACAAAAACAAAAGCTGCAAGGGAAATGAACTGTGGCAGAATTAACCATGTAAGAAGGCAAGCTGGATTTGGGTCACTATGTTTAACTTTTCATATTTGCCTGGACACTCTTCCTTCAATATTCATTTGGTTATATCCTTTCTGCTGTGCTAATGATTAGGAATTCGTCTTTGGTTCTCTCAGGTAGTGTTTATGATTTGGACTTTTCATCAAAATTGTCCTTGCTACTTTCACTCAATTCTAAATTTTGATATATTGTCACTTCTCTGATCTTGAAGTAATTAAGATAATAGTATTTTTCCCATGATAGATATCTGCAATTTAAAATTAATAGAATATTTAGAATGAACTATGTACAACAACCAATAATTTTCCTTTGAGTCACCATGTCCTAAACACTATTTCTGCCTTTTAAATAATCTTGAAGAATATTATCACCTTGGCAGTAATTTCTATTTGTACTAGATTATAGTATGTATCACAAGTTCTACTTCTCCTCAGACTTTTACTGGAATATTTTCTAATGTTTTATCAGCCAAAAACCAAGTTGCAATTTTTTTACTAATGGAAAACTCAGAATTAATAATTTATCCATAGCATCCAGGCCTTTAATATTGATTAAGCATAAGCAAAGGTTTTGGTATTTGTCTGTTTAATCATCTTTACCAGTTTTTCAGTAACTCTTCAACCTATATGAGTTCTAACAAATGGACTGCTAAAAAGTGTTTTTGATGGTTCTAATGTGAGAACAGAAATTTCACATTATTTAATTGTAACTGTAATATTAGTAACTTTACCTACAGGATATTATTTCTTTTGTCCTGCATAATCTTTATGGAAATGACTGTGAAAACACCCCTAGTTGTCAGAGACAAAATTTTGAAGTCAAGACACCTATAATGTGAGATATTACAGCTGGATTATTCAAGAAGGACATTTTGCAAGGTTAGTGCACTATTTTGCTTTAATTTTGCTTCGTTCAATCCTGACATAAAATTTTAGTCTCTGGATACCATTCAGGGAATTACAGATATTACAGGAAAAGAAAACTCTCACTGGATACTGAATGACTTGTTCAGACTTTATTCTTTTAATACACATTCTTCAAATTTTAATGTCCTAGCATAAATAATATTTCTTTAATTTGTTCTCTTTTTTTCAGTACTCACAATTAATTCTGCTGAAATCTGAATTTCTGGTATTTATCAGAGGTTTAGTAGGGTGATCCTGCCTATCAATTGAATTAAATGTGTAAGAGAGAAAAAAAATAAAATTAAAGAAATGTCAAAGAAGGAGATTGAAAGATGAGATTTCCAACAGTGGTGAGGAATCAAGGACTGGACTAGACAATAGTTTTCTTTTTTTATGAAAAACAAACAAACATGAAATTAACACTGATGTTTAACAGGCTGTGGGCTGAATTCACTAAGGCGAATATAGACAATTTAGTCTATTTCTTGTAGCATTATATATTTTACTGTGATTTACTGTGCCTTAGCTGGGAAACGTGGAAAATAGGACTGATTTCTCTTTCTTTCCACCCATTGCTACTGACAGCAAATACCACTGGTCAAGAAGTTTCTGCAGTTACCCTGAAAGGCTCTTGAAACAGCCCTTTGTATAGAAACAATTACATGAGGCTGTTTGGAGAGCAGCTAATATCATCCACAGGCTTCAGTGGGAGCTTTTCAACATTTCTAAAATTCAACATTCCATGTAGTAAACAAACAAACAAATACATAAGTAAAATAAACTCTTAGAAGATAGAACTGGTGACTAAAGAGATCACCTGAAGAAAATATATCAGCATCTTAAAATATTGAAATGAAGGATTTAGACTATCAAAATTTCTAGGTATTGCAAAGAAACAGCAAAAACTTAAGAGGAGAAAAATATATAACAGGCACCAATCTACCCAAGCTTGCCCCAGGAGCATCACATCTTCTTGTGTAACATACTGAAAAGACCAAAAAGGTTCACATACTTCTGGAGTGTTAATTTTGCCTGAGGTTACAGCTATGTGCAGAGATCGGTTAGGGCTTTCTTTCTCAAAAAAATCCCAAACTCTTCAAATGATACCGTAAGAAATGGAATCACTAAAATATCAGGAGATGTAATAAATAATTGAATGTGTGAAATGAGTGAAAAATTTCTCAATATATGTGCTATATATTGAGATGAAAATACTGCAGATTATTAGCTATTGTGGTACAGGAAGGATACTTTTGCAATGATTATATATGAAATATGACATCAATTAACCAATCCTAAGATACAATTTCATTCTTATAAATGAGAGCAGGATCAGATCTGCCTCTTGTGACTATTCATCACAAATACTTGCGGGTATTTCTTTTAACATTCTTGTTTAATATTTTAGTACTTTGGCCTCATCTCATTGACATTGTTCCTTTTTCATGCAGTTAGTCATTTGCTATTCCAAAACACTTCAAATAAAGCAATTTAAAGTATTAAAATGTAGTGCTGTGTATCCTCAGTAAAACCTCAAATCTGCTACACAATTTGTCCAGATGATAAAAATTTTAACTATAAGCTTAACATTTCAGAGACAGTAACATTGCTACAGATCTATACTAACTCAATTTTTTCTACCAGCAGGATCAAAAGTACAGCCTGCTTTGGGGGTTTTAAAATGCTGCTATGGTTCTTACTGTGCAATTAAGAAACTATCTAACCATAAGGATCCCTTAGACCTGAGGAGCAAGGATTTTGACTGCAAGGACAGACAACTTTTTATTAAAATGTATATATTTTATCTAGAAAATACCAAAACGTATGCCCTGATAGAAAAAGAACAAATCTGTTGTAAATAAACACAACAGACTAAACATGTTAAATGTGATTTTTGTTGACACAAAACTTAATGAGTGTGGCATGAATGAAAACCAAAGGAAATTCCTCCCCATATCAGAGGTAAGGCCCTACTGGCTGACCAGACCTGGAAAGGTTTCCTGTTCACCAGGGCTCAGACAAGGACAATCTGGTCTGCCAAGCTTTATCCAGACCTCAGACCATTATGCTCTGCTCATCTTCCGTGTAGGTGCTGACACTGCCATAGGAAAACCTGGAGAGTATCAAGCTTCTTTGCATGTCTCTAGAGGTGACAGCAAAGGGCATAGAGAGATTAGGTGTTTTTCTTCTCAACCCTGTTGACAAAGGAAAATATCTTGAGATGTGACAGGATTCTGCTGGTCAGCAGCTTGCACATCTGGTGTTCACCAGAGTGTATGGGTATAAGAAACATCAAACATTCCTCTTTCAGTTATTTGCTTAAGGACTATTCAGGGCAAGACAAAAGCCAATAAAAAGGAAACTGAGTCTGTGGATCTGTGGACCTAATTAAGCAGTCTCACGAACATGAAGTGTTGTGTGGCAACAGGGACATCGGCGAAGATCAGAACCCACCAGCCACTGAGGGGAGAGGCTCAGGCAGTGTCTTGAAGAGGGTTGGCCTCAATTCATCACTCATACAAAGGGGGAAACAAGAGTTACATCAGCATTTTGATATATTTGTTTTGACTTCGGGAACTGTATAAAACTTACTGTTGGATGTTTGAGAGGACTTGTGAATATTCAGGTGAAGAACAAATATGGTAAAAGGGAGACAAGGGCCTTGAAAGGGTTAATGTTTTGTAAGCCTGAAGTCAGACAATCAACCTGTCTGACAGAGCCCTACACCAGAGAGCAGCACTCTGTCCTATCTTATGAAATATTACTATGTCTTAATTTTTTTCTTTGTAATCCCATTCTACCCTACATGTGAGAACTGCAAAGTGTGTGAATGGTAGGAACTGGAAGAGAGACCTCAAGTTAGATGTCTTGTTGATCTGTCTAGTATTCAGCTTAGAAGACAGCAGTTAGTGAACCATACAATGGCTAATCCAGGGTCATATATCTGTGTGATGGATAGCATCTGACCACTACTTAATCAAGGTTTATTCAATTAATAATATAAGTAACCTTTGTATGCATAATCGCGGCATAATTATTCAATCTACATACAATGTGCATTTAACATAACTCTATGTAGAGAGTATTGTATTTTCCTCTTGAAATATTGTAAGAAATTGTTCATGACCTCAATATTTTATAAGAACATTTGAGCGTATTGTCCAACAGAATGTTCAAAATTGTGCCCACACTCATCATCAGTCAGATTTGACTGATGTCTGTGATTGATGGATCTGTTTTGTGAGCAAGGACCCATCAGAATACTAGTGAGTTTAATGAACAAACCACATCACAGATAGAATCTGTGCAGCATGTTCTGCCCTGACCAGAGGTTCGGTCAAAATTTTTGTCATCTTGGGGTTCCAAGTGTCAGAATCTACATTCAAAGCTTTATGATCCATGTTCCCAGCATCAGAAGTGAGATAAGATTTTACACCTACTTATCACCATTTCTGGGCTACTGTCCTGGTTTAGGGCAAATCTGGGAGGAAACCTCCAAACGGGGTTCCCCTGGAAAGCAAACCCAACTGGCCCCTCCCTCCAGCTGGTCTGGGAAAAGAACTTCCTTGGAGAAAAGTGGAAAAAAAAATTTATTCAACACGCAAAATGCCCACAAGCACAAAGAATGAATAATATGAAACAATAAAACCTCTCTCTGCTCCAAAGAGAGATGGCAAACTGAGAAAGTCCTTGCTGTAGGTGTAGCTCAGCTCACTCAGTCTCTCACCAGCCCCACTCCCTCCGGAGGTCCAGGCCCGGTGGGCTGCAGGTGCCAGCCCTCGCTGCTCCTCTGGGTTTTTCAGTAGAGAGCAGGTTTAAATAGTCTCAAAAAAACCCAAACCAAACCAAACAAACAAACCAAAACCAAAACCAAAAACCACAGAAAAAAACCCCAACAAAAAAAAAAAAAAAAACAAGCCAAAAAACAAACCCACAACAGTCTAGGAAACTTCTCTTCCTCAGCTAGCTAAAACTAACTAAAAGCAAAAAAAATTTCTCTCCCGCAGTCTGTCCGAGCCTCAGCTGAACACACACCACAGAAAGAATGTGTAGGAATCAGGCAGCTTTCTCAACAACAAACTCGGCACTTCTCCTTCTCTCCTACTTCACTCTAAGAACCAGTCTTAAAGGCACAGAACTCAATATACAGCACAAATAGACAATTGGGGATACAAGCATCATAAAGTCACCCTAGGACAGCTACTGATAAATATCAGTATTTATCTGTAAGTAGTATCTGTAAATATTTATATCATAAATAGTTATTTGTTTTGCAGGATTGTATGCCTTTTTTATCGACCCAAAAAGAATCAGCACTTCCTCAGTGTGAAACAGCCTTGGTGTCAACAAATGGAGGGACTGGGGTATCAATATATATATACATATATATTGCAATATAAAATGCATTAAAGGATATGAGTGCAGGCAGCTGGAGACACCATGAACCACAGAACTCACAGGCTTGTATGCCAGCACTGAAGAGGCCAGGGTGTATGTGCAAGTATGAGAGGTCTAAATGCCAAGAGCTGAGATTATCTGGAAGTATGAGGGTTTCCTCAGTGAATTCAATCTTGCATGCATGTCAGTGTTTTTAATCCACTACCAAACATCAACAAGGACTAACTGAAGAGTGGGAGAAGACCTGTACCTGGAAAGATGCAATTCCAGAGGCAGTGGTTGGGTGAGCTCTGTCTCTGAGAATGGAATATTAGGCAGGACAAGAGTCTATATAAATATGTGATTACAGAAGTACTTCTGAGCTGACTGTGCAGCATCCAGTTGGACAGTAGACCTGTGTACTGGGTAAGAAAACCCAGCATCTGGGCATGAAATTACTGTGAAATATGAACAAGATCCTTTCCCTGTCCTATGAATGTAGCAAACTTATTCAGTATTTAAAACACAGACTAAGTCCTCTAATAACAAAAAGTTATTGTAGTTAAAACAGAGAAGAAAAATAACAATTTAAAAAATTAACTTAAAGCAAATAGAAGATAGTTGTTCCCTGTATTTCTTGAGAAGTATATTTCTAGGGCTAAGTCTGAGCAATTCTTTAATTGTTTATTAGAACAGGAGTAAATATTTGATGCATACTATTTTTATGCTTAATAAAGCTATCAACACCAGGGGCACACAAGTGTTTTCAGGCTGCACATAAAAGTAAGTAAGTCAGCTATTTAAAAATCAGATACTTTTTTAAGATTATTAACTAAACTATTGCTTAAATATAAAGTTAGTGTTCTACCTATTCTAATTTAATTATATGCACTTGTAGCAGTTTGATGTATTCATGCCAGTGTTTTTGTAACTGGGTTTGAAAAGAAATATCTTCCACTAATCTGAGACAGTAAAAATAGGTGTGCTGATGTCTCATGTTCTTCACAGTATCTACTATGGGGCTATGGACTATGTTTTAGATGTGGGCTGAAGATAGTATTGATAATTATTACTGGGTGGTGTTTGCACATCACCAAGGCCTTTTCTGCTTCTCACCCCAGCCCACCGGTGAGGGGACAGAGCCAGGAGAGCTGACCCCAACTGGCCACAGGGATACCCCATAACATATGGCACTATGTTCAGTATGCATATCTGAGGGGGAAAAGGAAGGACATTTGGATTGGTTGAATTTGTCTTCCCAAGTAACTCTTTTGTGTAATGAGAGCTTTCCCGGAACACCTGCCTTCCCCGTGGGAAGCAATGAATTAGTTCTTTGCTTTGTTTTGCTTATGTGCACAGCTTTTACATTACTTATTAAGCTGTCTTCATCTCAGTCCATAGTTTTCTCACTTCTATCCTTCTGATTTTCTTCCCACCAGAAATTTCCATAGTTCCCAATATATTAAATGCCAGAAAATTCCTGTAGTCATACAGATGCTCAGAAACGGAGCAATATTGCCTCTGGTGAATAATTGCTTGTTCTTTTTAAAGCTGTTTTTACTGTGGTTCATACTTTATGCAAACTGAAAGAGCTTGTATGGAGACTTGAATATACAGTGTGCACTTCTTTGTAGTGATTCTACACCAATTTATATGTCAGTTATATCACCTGCTAAGCGTTTAGGTTATGAGCTGTAATCTCTCTCAATCATCAGAGATTTTTTAAAAGAATCATTCATGTTAAGTCCTTTCGTAGTCACAAGAACAATTATTAAGTTGTTCTTGACATTATAATGAAAATCATATCCTGATCATCTTCTGAATATAACTGTCTTTTATCCTGAGAAAAATTATCTGTAATATCAAGTTCCAAAGCCATTGATTTTAAAATTGAGTTTTTAAAAAATTAAACCACTTGTTCCCTCTCTTTCTTTTGGTTATATTTGAGACATGCTGTAATTCACCAGTCATTACTGTAGTTGCTTCAGGGCTAAGCAGTACTAACTGCAAAGACTACAGAAGTTCAAGAAAAAAAATAAATTCTGAGATCAGAAACTGAATGTGTATTTCTGTTTGCATAAAGTAAAACACAAGGTATTATTACATAATAAATTCTTACAATTTATTTTTACTTTACACAATATCTCAACAGTTTAATCAAAACTCTAACCAGTTATGATAATGCTAACACTCACAGCCTGAATTACTTATTTACTATGAAATGTCTCCCTTAAACATCTTTGCAGTGAAAAGTTTACTGACCAAGTATCTCTTGTTTCCTTTCTGTTGTGTTCACCACTGGACTATTCCTGTGTACTGATAAAAGATTATGGAGCATGGCTATGACAAGTTGAGAGCCTCCTGATGTCTTTCCCTGGAACACAATCATTGCCATGACAAGAATTTCTTCTTTTTCTTTGTCTGGATGGCCATGATGCCAATGATGGAAATTTGTTCTTCTTTTCCCGCTTAATTGTTAACCTCTCTTCACAAATATTGTTTTTTCTCCATTAGTTTGCAGCTCTCTGTTATTTTCATCTTTACTGTATACATGGCTTTTCATATGTATTAGATACTTTTTTCTTGTTGCCCCTAAAAATGAGGTTTTCCCACTTTCTGAGTTTACATTGTTACCAGTAACTTACCATGCATGAGCTCTTGATAATTCCACAGCTTTTTATCATCTCTGGTATCATCTGGCCCATAGCTTCCAGGTCCTTGTTGTCACCCCAGTCTTGTATTCCTTCACATACATCATAACCTGTGTAGAGGACAGGGGAAAGGCCATGGATGTTGTTTGCCTGAACTTTAGTTAAGCCTTTGACACTGCTTCCCAAAACATTATCTTGGAGTAACTGGCTGTTCATGGTTTACACAGGTATATTGTTTGTTGGGTGAATGGCGAAACCCAGGCAGTGGTAGAGAATGGGCTTAAATTCAGTTGGCTGGTCAACAATGATCAGTTCTCAAGGTCTCTTTGCTGTGGCCAGTCCTCTTTAATACCTTTATCAATGACCTGGATGAGGGAATTGAGCACACCCTCAGTATATTCGAAGATCAAAGGAAGTTGTGTGGGAGTGTTGATGTGCTAGAGGGTGGGAGGGCTCTACAGAAGAATATGAAGAGGCTGGATTGATGGCTTGAGTCCAACTGGAATATGCTCAACAAGACCAAGTGCCAGATCCTGCACTTGGGTCACAGCAAACCCATACAGTGCTACAGGCTGGGGGCAGAATAGTTGGAAAGTGGCCCAGTGGGAAAAGACCTGGGAGTGCTGGACAGCTGGCTGAACATGAGCCAGCTTATGCCCAGTGGCCAAGAAGGTCAATGACATCCTGGTCTGTGTCACAAAAAAATGTGGCCAGCATGACCAGTGTAATGGTTGTTCCCCTGTACTCACCACTGGTGAGGCAGGACCTCTAATACTGTGTTCAATTTTGGACCCTTCTCTTCAAGAACCATATGGAGGTGCTGATTGAATAGTCTGAAACACAAGTCTTAAGAGGAGCAGCAGAGGGAATTGGGGTTGTTTAGACTGGAGAAAAGGAGGCTCAGGAGAGAACTTCCTGCTATCTATAATTACCTGAAAGAAGGTTATAGGGGGGTGTTTGTCTCTTCCCCAAATTAACATGTGGTAGGACAAGAGGAAATGCCCTAAAGTTGCACCAGGGGAGGTTTAGGTTGGATATTAGGAAAAAATTCTTTACAGATAGAGTTATTAAGCTAATTAGAATGAGCTGATCAGGAAAGAGGTGAGTCTCCATCCTTGGACATATTTAAAAGAAATGTAGATGTGGCACATGGGATGGGGTTTAGTGGTGGACTTGGCAGTGTTAGGTTAACAGTTGTACTCTGATGTTAAGAGTCTTGTCTTATATACCTTAATGATTCCATGACCCTATAGTTCAGTTACTCTAGGACCTTAGACAGTTCTTTCAATATAGTGTAGCCTACTGTTATGTGTATCACAGATAAAAATAAGACATAAAATACACAATTACACAAAGGTTTAAAAATATTGCTTTCATCAAAAAATGCAGACTTGAGTCCCTGTTGAAATTCTTGACCTTTGGTAATTATCTTCTATTTTTCTCTTTTCCCATCAACCACAATACTAAGGTATTTTTCACCAAATGCATTAGCAAAATTAACTTGTCAGTACAGCCATCTGAAAGAAATGAAGGCTCATTAATACCCTGTTTGACCTCAAGGATTTACAGCAGAATACATTACAGGACAATTTGACTCTCTCTGATTGATTTTGTCTGACCTTGTGTAAATAAGAAGAAATTAAAATACTAAAAAAAACCCACACAAAAGAAAACACCCCAAAGTGCAATTCTTTCACTACTTTGTATATCATGCCTGTCTGGTTAAGTCAAAACTTTTTTGTCTGTAATGCAAGTTAACAGCAAGTTGTTTTAGAACTGACCTAAAAAACTTCTGATATGGCAGTTGAATCCTACAGAGACAAGCACTCAGAAATATCTGAATGTGGTTTAGACTCAAAGGGAAAAAAATTTTAATCATTTTACTGGAAATGGGAAAGTAGAAGATAGCTATAAATCAGTACAGGAAACTGTCTTGAAAAACACCATGCAGGAAGAAAGAAAACAGATAACATATCTCCTGAATAATAGTCCTACAGACATCATTCCTTTATTTCTTTCTATTCTTTGTATTTTTATTTTATGTTTCCATTGACACCAAACATGTCCATCATAGCTTAGAATCACCAACTTTTATTCCCAATTTTCTGTGTGAGGAAAGGATTTTCTAATATCACTTTCACAATAACATAGTTCTTCCACTTACAGAGTTTAATTAGATCAATGTCATTCATTGTTTTCATTCTTCCTCAAAAAACAAATGTTTCCATTTTTTTCAAATCCTCCATCACAGTAATTGAATTGTTAAATTATTTTCTGTCTGCATATGAACCTTTCTTTTAAAAAAATAAAAGAAGAAAAAAAAAGACATGCTTTCCTCAATCTTTTATGTAGATATTAAAAAAAACCCTTAAGGTGATTATCAGCTTTGTGCCAGGCTGAGCTGCAGGGAAACTGCTACTTCCAAATGTTCGTTAGACTTTAAGTCTTCTACGACTTAAGTGGTTATCCCTGACACTTTTCACGAAATTAAGCTATTAATTTTCTTTAATATTTAATGTTTTCAGCTATTCTGTGGTAAGGACATTTATTGCAAAATCTGGTAATGTCAAAGAAGATATGTGTATTGGGTTTGCATCGCCTGGTTTTGGTAGCATGGGGGGTTACAGGGGTGGCTTTTATTAGAATCTGCTAGAAGCTTTCTCAGTGTCCAGGAGAGCCAGTCCCTGGTGGGGGCTCCAAGATGGACGTGATGCTGGCCAAGGCTGGGCCAATTTGAAATGGTGGTAACGCCTCTATGACAACAGATTTAAGAAATCGAAACAACAAAGTGGTGGCACAGTTTCTATTTCAGCCAGAAAAGAGCAGAGTGAGATGATGTGAGAACAACAACTCTGCAGACACCCAGGTCAGTGGAGAAAGAGGGGAAGGAGGTGTTCCATGCACTGGAGCTGAGATTTCGCTGCAGTCTGTGGTACAAACCATGGTGAGGCAGCTGTGCCCTTGCACCCCATGGAGGAGCCTCACACCAGAGCAGGTGGATCAAACACGCAGGATAATGCTCATGAAAAAGATAGGAAGAACTGGAAAATTAAAAATTAACTGTTGATAAAATAATGACAGTAATTAATGGGTAAATTAATGGACACAACAGATAAAAAGTCATGGTTAGAGTAAGGAAGGAGCTAAAAGTAAGAGCTAGAGTAAGAAGGAAGCTAGCAGGAAGGTATAAATAGAATGAGCTGCTGGTCAAAACAAATCACCTTCTTAATAGAAAAACCTAAGGATGAAATGTTGAAGGGTAGAATAAAAGAGTATGATTAAGAATCACACAAGGAAATAACGACAAGGAAAAATGGACTAGAGGGACATTTGTGACATGAATATGAATGTGAAAATCACCATCAATGAGGATGGAAGATTAGATTCCTCCCTCTCGTGCTTTCCCTCAAAGTTCTACCATAACCCAGTTTGTTTGGATGAACCAAGTGTTTCTTGTAACATTTTGGCAACCTAAGCAAGCAACTTTGTATGTGTAGGATTTTGCAGGTGACTAAGGGGCAAATGTACACTCAGAATCCAAAAATGAAGCGTATTTAGAAGAATTAGTTCGAAATGTGTCTGCATTTAAAATCTCTAATTTCAAGGGTCATAAAAAAGAAATTTAAGGCCCAAATACTCAATAAATATAACCATATTCATGAACTCAGAGACATGTTTGACAAGAGCAAATTTAGGAACATGAATATACAGGAATATATATTTTGTTATAGACTTTCTGAAAATATTGCTGATAAGCTGGTGTTTCAGCTGAGAACGAGAAAAACCAAAAAACCATATATTTTGTTAGTCCTTTGTAAACCTGGCAACTATTAATTTCATCAGAGATGAAACGATCCCAAAATTTCACTGACAAATGAGCCTCCTAGAGTCCGGAAGATTACTCAATCACAATTTAACGAAATTTATAACAAAGATGTTTGACTAAAAGTCTCTGAAATTGTTAGGAAAAGTGAAGGAAAGAGCACTTCACTTTCCGATGTGAGTAAAGTGAGGAGAATTGTATCTGTCTTTCAGTGTTAAGTGGGAAATGTTCCGTTTTCTCTCTCTCTCTCCTTGACTTCTCTCTCTCTCCCCCACACTCTTCAAGTGTCAATCATGTACTTATATGAAAAATTTTATATTTACGGATTTTAAAATTGTGCTCTTAATGTAGATGGACTATTTTGAGTACTATGGCAGATAATTAAAATTAAATTTTAATCTAATTAAAAATTAATTTAATTTTTAACAGAAAATTAAAAATCAGCCTGGCCTTAGTCAAGGGAGTGGAAAACAGTTTCTTTTCAACAAAGAAGGGTTTCCAGAGAATAAGTACTTTGAAAATCTCATCCATGCTAGGATTAACAGAAGATGGCATCTCCTTATGTTAGGAACAGCTGTTCCTAACTCTGTCTAGGCACGGAGAGTTGTCCATGTAAGGAAACTGTGTTATCATGACTGAATGGAAAACTGCTTGATCATGCATTCCCATCCAATGTCCATCCATGCTATTGTGAACTCTGAACTAACTGAGGAGAGTGTCCAATTGATCCAGAAACATTTGAGATTTACTGTTGATGCAACTCATACTTAAGCATGGATGGAATAACCTTGCTTTTTAGCACTTACAGTTTCAGATCTGAACTTCTATTTCAGACACTGTCTCTGTGAGTCAGTGGGTTTCCTGGGCACCAGCAGGGAGCTCAACATAACAAACTCAGTCATGATTCAATTGTTGAAAGCGAAAATTGTGCCCATTCAAAAATGTATAGAATCAATGCAAGAAAGGACATACCAGTGGCCTTTGAAAGTAAGATCCGTATTTTACATAGCTTTCCTATAACAGATTTTCTAGAGCTAATAGAAAATGTTGATCTCTCCACTATCTGACATATTGCCCATACCTGGTTTGAACCTTGAGATGCAGTCATTAAGCTCAATACAAATATTAAATACTTGATGTTTGTTTAAACAAATGTTAAGTTTATGTAGAATGGAGAAATAGGAAGTATTCTGAAACACTGCCATTTTGAGATACAGAAAAGAAGAAAAACCAAGATTTTGCTCTTCTACATACTCAAGAAAAAAAGTTAATGTTTTATAATCTTCTTCCTAATGCTTTCTGATGCTTGTTAAGATTTTGATGTGCTTTCTGATTCTTGTTAAGTTTCTGAATGCTGCTCTCAGCAAAATGAACATAATTTTCATTCAAAGTAATTTACTATCATAATGGTTGAAATATGTTTTGGCATTTCTTGAGAAAAAAAGGAACCCAGAAACTTTTATAAGGTTACTCATTTTTCTTTAAGGTTACATTTGTTGAAGTTGTATTTGTTTTTGACACAATTTGATTTTGTTCCTTAAGAAAGCATTCTTTTCTTTTTTCTTTTCTTCTAATCATTTGGAGAGAAAGGCAGGCAGAATTTTTTAGTTTTACTTGTTGCTTTTTTCACCAATAAAACCAAAAGAAAATCATTCCCTACCACGAAATGCAGCGTGTTTCACAGTAAATCACAAAATGAAGTATCTCATCTTCAAGATATCTAGATCCTTTGAGTTGGTAGTCTGTGCCAGCATTTGGAAGAGCAAAATATGGTCTACCACCTTACTTAAAAAGGTGAAAATGCCAGTGATTTCCATCAGAATGGAAATACCATTTCATTCTGCTTCAATAATTCCAAAAACTAGTGAATTTCCTATTAATAATGCTAACATTCAGCTGGCATTTGCAGTTTAAGCTGCTTACCAGATTTCTACTAAATATGCTTTGATGCCTTATTTGCTACCTTGTTCAAATCATAATGTACAGATGTACAAGAATTATTCCTTTCACCTACTGAGATATAACAACTCTGGTGTGGAATTTAGTGTCTATTCTAAGCATTCTGTCAAGAAAGTAGGCTAATTCAGGGACATGAAGACATTTAATTTATTATAAGGAAGTATAAAAAAAAATAATGTCATATCATCTATAAAGTTTAAATAAAAGGTATATCGGAATATTTCTTTTGTCAGGGTCTGATCCGAAGAAGTAACTAGAAGGTAATATGAAACCTTGAAACAGACATCCCAAGATGGAACAACAATTATGACAAATCTCTTAAATGGCATATTTTGCGTGTTAGTGCAAGATGAAAGTATGCACAAATTTAATCTTACAGACAAGACCTCACTGTCATTAGCAGCACATGGAGAAGTGCAGAAGCTCACTTTAATCTCTCTGTCAAATAGATTTTGCTACTTCCATGTTCTTTGCAGTCTTTCAAGCTAATAATCTTGATTACTTGTACTCTACCAATCCCAAACTGCACTGACTCTTTCTATTACAGAAAGTAATCATAAACATGAATACTGTACTAGAGGAGTCTTTTAAATGTCTGAAGTAGTTATAACATTCCTAACATGTCCAAACAAAAGTGTTTGGACATCCTTTTAAAAAGATGAATAGGTATAAAAATAGGTATAAAAGATGAATAGGTATAAAAAAAAAGGCAGAACAAATAGTCAGCTATTGGCACCATGTTAACTTTCTTTCCCACACGAATAAAATATACTTCAATGTACTTCAGAAATACTAATTAAGAGATTCTTTCCCCCTCCCCAGGCAATTGACAATTCTTACCTGCACTTTCTTTTATAGAAAATTTGCTTCATGTTGAAGGGGAGACTGTGAAGACAAAATTATCTTTTAGCCTTCTTAGTCAGTTGTACCTCTAAACAGATAGGATGTACACATATTTTTTATACATTTAATCACTTGGGTACTCACATTTATATAAAAAAATTAACTGGAAGAAAAGGGAAAAAACCAGGCCTTTAATTTTCACATAATTGAACTGCAAAAGAAGTTTAATACAGGAATATAAGACCTACAGCTTTTCACTGAAGAAATCAATGAGTAAGCATTTTCTCACTGACTTCAGTATCTCGTATGGGCATCAATCTAGCCAGAAAATCTTTCATTTCTGAATTACTGTACTTCCAAAAAGCCTCTGATCTGGAGAAAAGCCATCTGAATCAGCATAAACCTTAAACTTCTGTGGAATTTTACTCTCTAAAGTAGATAAGTAAAAAATTAATGTATTTCAGAATCAATATTGTTGCAAACTATAAGCCATCTAGAAAATATGTTTAGGAAATTTTTTTCTTTTCAGTCCTTTGTGATTGAAACTCCCAAGATACTGCTAGCAGTTCAATTCCCAATCTCCTAGTAGGTCCCATGTGAAACACATGATGCATTCCAGCTCAAAATCAGATTTTCCACAAGAATGCTGCCCTTTTTATTTATCACAGAAGAAAAAGTCAAAACTTGAAAGATGGCAGAAGCAGCATGTAGTTAAAGTACTTTCCCATGCTTTCATGACTTAGCTGGCTGAAATAAGTTTGCTTCCAAATATTTCTTAATAAATGTAATGTTCCTTACTGTTTGAAGAAAAAAAGCTTTGTTTCAGTTTATGTCATAGGACTATTAACTAAACCGTTAATAAGGGTAATTTAAAACATTTTCTTTTTGAAATTTTTAATGAGGTTGAGTATTCTTCTTCGTACCAACAGACAGTAATAGTTTACTTCAGAGCTTTTAGCAGTTATAGCAAAGCTGAAGCTTTTTATGTCTCTTACTTTCACCCCAAATAAGTTTTAAATTAACCTTTTTTTCTTCTTTTAGGATAAAAATGGAGTTTCAATAAATTCCTTTTTATTATGTCACCCTGTCACTCAGGCCTGAGTTTATGCATTGGATATAGTACATATGTGTAGATCCAGCCTCCGACATGGAGTTTTCTTTCTTTTCTTTGTTTTAAGTCAACATCAAGTGCCTTGTATGCCATGGTACATTTGAAAATCAGTACAATTCCAATACAGGCAATACAAGCCATAAACCCAAAACCTGACACACCTTTCATATTACTTAATTTTTAACTTATAGCTTCATTACCAGGGAATCACATACATATAATAATATGGAATATACCTTGTCCTAGCTTTTAGGAAGATTTGAAGGAAATTTTGATAAATTCAACAGGTACGAGAAATACCTTAAGTATAGTTACACTGACTACAGTTGCATGTATGGATGATCCACTTGTATCATTTAAATTCAGCTGTAATTAAAGGTTATACAGGTGTGGGAAATTGAAAAATAGTGATGTATCTGGTGGTGCCCATTGAAATTCTGACTGGAGGAAATTATAAGGTAAATTAAGGACATCTGGTGCTATATAATGAACCTTGCAGAGAAGTATTTGTGAAAGCAAATTAATTTCCATTATACTCTTTATTGATTTTTCATTATAAGAGAATGATTTTTCCCCAAAAAATATTTAGAAAGTGAAAATCTTAAGAAACCCTATAAGAATGTCAGCATACGGAGAGAAACTTGATTACTGAATATTTGGTGGGCCATATGTGAGTGTAGGAAGATATTTGCTTTCCTTGTAGACTTAGGAAAGTTTCAATATCCATAAAAAAAAATTTTAAAAAAGAGTGAAAATATTCAAAACTAAGACAATGAACATCAGAGGAGTCAAAGACAATGTCAAGATGATGGACAACTGATGAAATAAGGGCACTTTCTTTCAGAAAATGAACTCCCAATCAGATTCTGGAGAATGAGGGCTTTCAGTGAATGTATTTCTAAGATTTAAAATCAACAAGAGACAGAAAGAATATCTTATTTTCTTAGAAAATTTTAAATACAAGTTTTAGAAAATTTTAAGTATTTCTTATAAATTGTTTTAATGGGGTAATGTTTCAATTGGAAACATTATAATTGGAAACATTAACAAAATATGATTCCTATTAAAAATATAATGACTATATTATCATTGTTCACTGTTGAACAGAAAGTTTGTAGCTGGAAATGTTGGTTTGACTTTATTTTTACAAAATCAAATACTATCATATTTGTAGCTTTTTCATACTTAAAACTTTTTTTTTTCTTTTAAATTTATTTGGAAATATAAGTTTAATTATATATTTATTTTGAAAGAACTCAATTTCTGAACTTCAAAGAAAAATAGAGAACCAATCTATAACTATGTTGAATGTATCAGACAACTGAAAATTCTGAAAAGCATTGATTGTGCAATCAGTATCACATTCAAAATGCCTGGCTGACTTTACATCAAATGAACAAAAAAATGAAAGGAAAATTCATGATCTTTGTGTTCAACGTGGTAAACATAAGGCTTAAATTAAATAAACAAATGTCTCAGGACTAGACATTCCAGTAATGAACTTGAACTAGATTTCAAAATTTAAAAAATGAGGATGCTAAATTCATCTGCCAGGAGAGACTTGACAGATGAAGAACAGTAAAAAGCAAAACAAAGAGAAAAGAAGATGCAGGGGAGTCAGGAAATGCATGAGACATGCCAGCAGGGAAAATGCACAAGAATTGTAAATAGACCTTAGATGGCACTTGAGGGCTATGACACTGCAACTGACTGCAAGAAGATAGCTACTCTTGTTAATAAAATAGCATCAAAAAGACTTGGAATTGTCAAAAAGTTTGAAAAAATGTCATGCATGTAAAATAACTTGTGCTTTGTGTTTACTGTCTTTAAAATCAGACCTATATGATGAAAAAAAACCCCAACAAAACAAAACAAAAGAACATCCCTCCTCCCCCAAATCAAACAAACCTCTCCCTCCTGCGTATTTATGGAAGACAAAAAATATAAGCAGTAGCATAAATTCTTAAAAATTCTTTAATGCTTTGATGTTGGACTTGCATGAAAACAGATTGTCAAAAAAACACAATTCTTTTTCATGTGCTGCAGATGAATGAATCTTGGAGAAATATAAAGCAGAGCTGTGATAAAATAAGCAAAGTTAATTGACCAAAAAGGAAATGGAGAGGAATCAAATAAAAATTAAATAAATAAACAAAATTTGAAAACTCCAACTTTTGTGCTGTCACAAATCATGGTGTCCTAATTAGAATTGGTGTCCTGATTAGAATTGCTGTGATTTTAATTCATCTTCTTACAATCTAACAATCTTAAATCATACTTATATAAGATTCTACTTTCTATATATAAATATTAGATGTAAAATGTAAAATGACATCCTATATGTAGGATGTCATTTTACACTTTACATCTAATACAAATAAAACACAAAATGGTTGAAGTTGCATGTAAAATTCAGCTCTTCGGTACAAGGTAATTTGCATTGAAATGTTTGTCTTTCATAAGCACCTAGAAATAGTCATGATCTTAATTTATATGATCGATACTAGTAAAAAGCTAACTTGGCATTTAAAATGTCAATAATCTTTTTCACGGGGTAATATTTCCTGCAGTTATGTTGTAGGTGAAGTCTAATAGATCAATAGAGGAAGCTAATGTAAAATTTTCTCTGAGTGCAAGTTCCATTCCATTCTTCCATTACACATTATTCTTATGAAAAATAAAATCATTTGAGGAGACAAATTGTGTCCACAGAAGGGTTAAGGAGCTTTAAAGATCATGTAGTTCTTACCCTGCTGCCACGCACAGGGATCCTTTCACTTTCTGCATCCCATCAGGGACCCTGCACTAAGTGCATAACCCATTTTGCATAAGTGTTGCCTGATCTGGTGCTCTTCACCCAGAGTATGTCTTGGCTCCAGTCTTTTCCCTTTGTGTCTGGGACCTTGGTGTCTTGAAGGACAATGTGAGGCAAAGAAGACGTTTTATACCGGAGCCTTTTCCAGGTCCCCCATGTTGTTGAGCAATGGGTTCACATTTTCCCTAGTCTATCTTTAGCAACCTATGTGGTTATACAAGTTCTTGTTTACTTTGACATCTCTGGCCAGGCGCAATTTTTTCATTTAGCATTTAGATTTCCTAATTTCATCTCTGGATGCTCTGACAATGTTTCTGCATTCCTCCCATATTATCACACCCTGTTTGCTTCCTATCCTTGTATAATTCCCTTTACCTGTTTGAGTTTGATGAGGAGCTCCTTGTTCATTCACACAGGCCACCTGCTATTCTTGACTAACTTCATATTTATTAGAATTGTTGGACACCATTAAGTGTCAGTTAGTATAAGCATGCAAGCTGCAACTGTGTTTTTTCTTTTATTCCTTCTGGACATTTTGTTCAACTAGAACACTTAGAAACCTCTTTTCCAAAATTCAAATTTGTGAAGGTGAGTGGCTTTTTTCTTTTTTAACAAGATTTTTCTGGCACAAGGAGAAGACTGATCTCAGTAGTTTATTCATACTTTCTTCAGGTACGATTCTTCTGTTTTATTATGAGGTGTTACAGAATTAAATACAGTTTGTGCTAGGTGTACAATGACTCAGAACCCTGCATAAATTAAAGTCTATTGTGCTGTGTCTTGTCACAGGGAGGAAAAGCAGCAGTGAGCTTTCAGGTGCTTTTAAACATTGTTTGTTCAGCATGAAAGAACTGATCTAAAGTGCAGTGGTGTCAGTGTTGCTTGTATATTTTCGTCTTTTGGAAAAGATAACTGTATCCAATTATAACCTTGCCATGATGTTCATCTTCACACAAGGCATGAAAACATGTAACCACAGCAGCACAGTGACAGAGTGAGTAGTTTAACCTTGGTGTGTGTTCTCCTACGCCCACATCTGAGAACAACCTGCTCAATACGAGATACCTTAATCACCTGCAGTCACACTGCAGATATAATACAGAAGAGCTTGCAGCAACAGCACCTTCAGCGAAAAAAACTCTCAGGACTTTTGACATCTCTCCACTTAAAGCATAGTGTTACAAGGAGATTTGGAAAATACAGCCTCCTTTTTTGCCCCCCGCCATGTATTAATAAGGCTTCTGAAAAAAAAAAAAAAAAATCCAGTTCAGGTGATGTTTCCTCCCTTTTTCCTTTCTACTATCCACATTGCTCTTATGTCTCTTGTAAACATTAAATGACCAAAAGTATTTAATTTTTTTGAGATATTGTTCTGCCTACTGCTAGAATCCTCCATATAATTTGCTTAGAAATCTTTAACAGGAAAAAAAATGAGCAGTTTGAATCAGATTTTAAAATTACTAGACAAAATAATTTTAAAATTTTAGTTTTAACTATGCGTGTATGTGATGGTTTCATCACATTCTATATTTTATTTGACTGGGAGAATATAAAAGCGAAACAGGCTCATTTTTAAATTACAAAGATAGTTTATTTACACACACTGAAAGGATGAAAATAGGAAGGGAAAAAAAGACAAATGGAACTTTCAAAACATCTTTCCCTCCCTCTCTAAGTTTTCACTTTTTTACACTCAACATAAAAAGACATAACTTGCAACTTTAGCCAGTTTACTATTTTAAGATAATCTTTTATCAATTCTTCAGGAAAAGGAGTCTCTTTGTTTCAATAGAGACTTTGTCCACAAGGACTTCAAAGAACTCAATCTTACCCACTTACAGTATTCTCAATACTGAACACGTGGGCCCTGTATTCAAATACACTGCAACATTGGGGTGTCGCTTTTTAAAGGTGTCTCATCTAAGGCAAAGGGTTTTTTCTTTATTAAATTAATTTTACTCAGTCTATCTCACAATACTTTTGCTCAAAAATTTACACATAAAACAATCACCTCTCCAAATTACATATCTTTCTATGGTTTAAAGGAACAACCCAGTTCAGTCCCTATGTTCCAGAGAAGTCTAGCTAGAATTTTCAGCCACTCTTCCTCTTCTATCTTAAAATTTTTTTCACTCTCTTTCTACTGACTTCAGCTCTATGCTGTGTCTCCTTATGGTTTAATCACTGTATCTGTCCTTCGTTCAGGGAAAGGCCAGTGCTCAGAAGAAATCCATTTGCTAGCAGAGAAAGAGTTAAACTTGTCAGGCTTGTTAGGCTGCTCACGTGATCTTGTTGCAGCGGGAACTAAAAAAGTCTGAAGGCCGCGCTGTTCTTTTCGGCCTGAGGAGCGGGGGGGGGGGAAGAAGCATTCTGCAGCTGCCAGGGCTTCTCCTCCCCTTCCCCGCTGCTGCTGCTGTTTCCGGGGGCCACGCCTGGGTGGGGGGGGGCGACGGTGGAACACTCCTCAGTCCCTGCCCCGGTGACAGAAGCGGCTGCCGCCGGGGCTTCTCTTCCCCTCCCCCGCTGCTGCTGTTCCCAGGCTCAGACACAGCTGAGCTGCGCTCTCAGGGGGCCCAGGCCGGGCCCGGCCAGGGGCAACGGGGTCTGGGCCGAGCCCGGCCAGGCTCTGTGCTGCTTGATGTTACCTGTGATCCAGCCAGAAGAAAAGAGAGAGCTCCTCCCCACACTCTCGGCTTATATGAGTATTACCCAAAAGTCGTAACCTACTTTTGAATGGTCAAACTATCTGCTAATTAAATAAAAATAATTTTTGATTAGATCATTCTTAACCCATGACAGTGTATGACAATAGTTTTGGTCAGAATCCATATCGGAGGTAAATGTTCCACCTTCCCTTTTAAAAATATGTGTCCTAATGACATCAGCTATGAGATATTACATTAAGTTAGCACTCTTCAGAACAGATGCTTTTGTCTGGTCTGCAACACAGAGTCAATATGGGCAGTAAAAGATGACATCACCTCAATTAACTTTGGTGTAAATATCTTGACAAATAAAATCCTCTCCTGGAAGTTAGAAGACATTCATTAACACCAGGTTGATAGGAACAGCCCCTTTTCTCTCCTTGGAAATTTTTAATAGAGACACAAGTCCTGTTTTGAAGGAAGGGAAAGTCCTTAAGGTTGTGTTAGAGAGATCCTAAACATATGATTCAATGCCTATGGCTATTTTCCAGCACGGGGAAAGCACTCTGGGGGAAGGAGCTGTGTATCTAGCCAGCTGTAGATGTATTTCCCTTCTAGCTCTTTCAGAAGTGGACTGATCACTAACACAGAGCCAGTGGCATTTGAATTGCATTTTCCCGAGACATGTTTTTCATGTGCATTTTACAGTTCAAAGCACTTGACATAATGAAAGAGTGATGCCTTTAATGAGAGGGCAATAGCCCCACACACTGCCTTAGGGCACAGTGTGAGGGTAGTGGTGATGTGACTGAAGTTCTGTTCAGACCTTAGCAGAGGACTGTGACAGGTGGAAGAAGTCATGCATGACACATTCATAGTATGTTTTTGAGACAGAATGTGGAAGTAATTCTGCCAATTCTGCCATGACTTGCTCCTACAGGTAATTAGGGGACCAGGGCCCTAAAGAGAAAAGGGGAGCAAGGCAAGCAGATAGTGAGAAAATATGAACCATATCTATACCACTAAGTTAAATATACTAGCTCTGTGTATCATTACTTCATATCATCAGGTTCTCTGAGAACGAATGCCCTGATGAAGTAGATTATACTACGAAGAAAAATTAACTCCACCCAGGCCAAAACCACCCCTGACAGAATGTGAGACAAGTTTAGTTTATATAAGTAAAAAAAAAAAAAAAAAAAACAACAAAAAAAAACCCAAAAAAAACCATAAAATGAAAACAACTGAGAATCCCTTCCCTAAATCCTACAATGTTCTCAAATATGAGTGAAAAATAAGTTAATAGTATGGCTCATTATTCAACTAGAGTGAAAAAACATACTTCAAAGAGGGACCTCCTCTGACCACATTTGAATTGAAAATTTTCTCCTCTATAGGTAAGAAATTATGGTTTCTCTGTTGTCATTGTGCATCTTAAGCAAATTAAAGAACTTATTTTGTGTTTTCTATCTAGTCTATTTATCGCAAAACTTTTCCTACATGAACAGATGTACCAATAGTATTTGTGTTTTCTAAAAGAGATAGAAAAATAAAGGTTACTAACTAATTACAGATTTTATAGTAATTTAAAAACATTGAATGTCTGAGACAGTGTATAATATATATGAATTTTTCAGTGTTGGAGGGTTGTTTAAAAATAAAGTCAGTTAAAAAATGATGTTATAGGCTAAATTTTCACCTGAGCACAGAGTCACCAAGTTGTAGTCCAAGGAAAGAAAAATGCTTCAGTCTATTGTCCTGTTTAATTGCAAGTAAAATATTTTGTAGCTGTCTTTCTTAGGAAAAATTACTGACTTTTCCCCAGGCTTTAGTAGTCAAATATTGATAAAGAATAAAATGTTGGTTCCTTTCTTGCTACTGGTCACTTTACCTATGGTGTGAAGGTTCACAGTATATTTACAAATACAAAACCAAAAACAAACAAACAAACAAAAATGAACCAGAAGACCAAGAAATTAACCAAATAAATACAAACAAACAAAACCTAAATCTCTTTCATTTGAACAATTTTCCTACAGGCATATAAAATTCAATTCACCGTAATTCAGAAAATGACCAAACAAGGAAATAGAAAACCAAGAAAACAAAATTTTGACATTTCAAAGGTCATTGTAGATCATCTGCAATTCTATATTTAGGTCAATGTCTCTCTGAACTTGGCTGAACTTTGGATGAAGTTTGTTTGTAGAACTGTCAGTAAGCAATTTGACATAAAGATATACTTGATATAAAATTAATCAGGCTAGGGATAATTAGGTTAAAGTCCCATCTTAGAAGTGTTCTGTTAATTAGAGAAAGATTAATCAATTTAATTATAAGACTAACAGAACAGACATCTTCATAACTGATTCTTTTCATTATAAAGAAGGGCCGGTAGCATTGCCACAGGTGGTAGTGATTTTCAAGGAAAACTACTGCATACTTCGGGATTTGGATTGTTACTTTAGTCCTACATTCCTTTACAAATATGTGTTTGTTACCAAGTACTTTTAATAGTGTCTTTTTTCACATATTTTCTTGAAATCATATTCTCAAATATAAACTTTTAATGTGAAAAAGTTTACTATTTTAATTCAATTTGCCATTTGAAAATACTTTAATTCCTCTGAAACTTGCATTAAGTACTAGGAGTTGACATGGAATGCCCTCCCTCTTCTCTTTCGTTGTTATTTATTTTTACACTGTGTGGATTTCCTAACATCCATTGAAAATTATACATGAGCAAAAATGTATAAACTACAGTAAAACAAATAGTATCAGGAAAGGGATGAGAAGACTATAGTTAAGTCTGAAGAATAAAAAAATAAACATTTATGATGCTAACAGAGTTGTCACAACCTTTTCTCTCTACATAGAGAGTGTGATGGCTACATCTTGCATCCCTCAGTGTGTGAGGGTCCAAAAAAGTCACATTAAATGCAAAATACTGTTAAACAATGGCTGATATAATTAAAAACATTTATGAGATTTAAAGAAAAATTAACTGGCCAAATTTTAGTTCCTTCTTCCTCCTTGTTTTTATTTTATCTGAGATTATGTCAGAGGACAGAATGACCAACAGAAGCACTCTCAAAATGTACTGTCACCATTTTCTTGTACTTCTTTAATACTATTTTCTTCTTTTTTGCCTTCTTAAAATTATAGAATAGTTTGGGTTGGAAGGTACCTTTGAACATCATCTAGCTCAACCCCCTGCAATGAACAGTGGCATCTCTGACTAGATCAGGAGACTCTTGAAAAAAGACCAAAAATTCTCTCACTGCAGAAAGGGCAGCTTAGTCTTCATGATGGTAGTTAATATAACCTCAATTGGTTGTCTTAAATAGCACACTCATTCAGCAGCTGTGCAAACAGAATATTTATAAGAATACTTGTTTTTTTATACTTTTCCTTATTTTCATAATGGACAATTTTCATTGCCTTTCCATCCCCGTTTCAACAGACTATTCATTTAATCTACTTCTTTGTTGGCTGCTTTCTGGAATGTTTCCATTGCTTGGGGTATTGGACCTACAGGTCCAATACTTTAATGGTCATGATTTGGTGGAAAAGTAAAGGAGCTCCTTTTGCCTTTCTAAATTATGTCTGGCATCCTGTAAACCTTGCATCTTGCAGTCCCTGCTTGTTCCTACAATTGTTGAGCAGAAATTCAAAAGAAAATCTTTATGTACTTCTGCAGTTCTAAATCTACAATTTTGTTTCAGTCTCACAATTGCTATTGCTACTGGTAATTCTAGTAAATCAGCATTTTCTCTGATTTACATTCATACTATGATGTCCCGGTGTTAGACTCTTTTTAACATCTTCCACTTTCTGTCAGATGACGTGGGACAAAAGGTAATTAAAATAATTAGAAAAGTTCAAGTATGAGATTTGTGTTAAATACCACAGAAAATCCCAGCCCGCAGTAAGATATTGATATGTTCATTAGCTTGTACTTTCACTAAAAGAAAATGTTAAATAAGGTCTCCACACACTTTATAAGCAGAACAGCTTGAACAATGCTTATCCTTAATCTAAGAAATACTTTCATGAAATAATTCTTTGGGTTCATTACCTCATTTTTATAGCAATATACTTTTATATTTGACAAAGGTAAGTAAAATTATTATTAAATTTAATATTTGAACGGAAATATTTCTTCTTAGTTTTACAGAGTGTTCCTCGTAGTGCTTTGGCTAAAAAAGGGAGATAGGAATTTGAAAATAATTTAGACATGAGCCTGGGAATGTCACACTCTTGTTTATTGAACCTAAGATACAAATCAAGTTTCAAGGACTACTTTTTGACCTCCCACTTTGTGCTGGACCTGTTTCATATTAGACATTTGTCTGCAATTCAGATAAGAAATAAATTTATAATGCAATCAGTTTTGTTATTGTAAAGTCCATTCTCATTCATTTAAAGAGGAATTTAGAATGTCTTTTTTTCTCTCTCAGAAGGAGACAGTGCTATTGTCTATGCACACAGCTCCTGTTCCATTTAGGAAACAAAGTTCCAAAATTATCCCATGTTGTTTTAGTTACATTTCTTTTATTTATTTTGTGTCTTTAAGTATTTGCTGCTGTTTGTTCCCCTTTAACTTAGTCCTTTGGCTCTTTCATATATAAGAAAATCTCATCAAACAATACTCAATAAAATATCTATGACTAAATATGGTTCATGGATTAATCTTGTTTATTATTTAAGACATGCTTGAAGATTCACTTTATTATCAATTGCCTCTGTAGCAGGTTACCTGGTATGTAAAAAAAATCAAATCAAAACAAAACATAACAAAAACATAAAAGGGTGCTTAATTATCCCACACCCACACCAGCTCTTATTTATTAGAAAATGTGAACTGCATCTCAGATTGCACAGGACCATGTGAATGGAGCCTAGCAGCCTTGGGAGCAGTGGGCATCTGACTGGGAGAAGAGATTCCTTTCACCACTGGAGCAGCTGCCATGTGTACAGCAACCAGCGTGCTCCTAGCCTTGAACATACACTTGTAAGCCTTTGTTCTGTGACTATGCCATTTTCCTCTAAGAAAACACATAATCTGTGTCTGAATATCTCCTCTGTGTGCACTCAAGTTGGTAGGGGGGTGGCAAAGCTAAACAAATTCCAACAGCTTTGATTTAGTTTTGGGGGTTTTATTTGTAAATAATCCACTGAGAACTGCAGTATCTGTGGACTCATCTAGCTCTGAAGCAAAGCAGCAGCTGCTCTTGATTGTAGAAATAAATGTGTTTTGAAATATATTTCAATATTATTATAACCCAATAACCCAATAGTTTTATCTGTAAATTATACACTTGCCATGCAAATTGGTGTGATAAGTCCCTGACCCATTATGTAAGTACATGGCAGAAGGTTTTGGATGAAGCACTAGAGTGAAAGGGAAGAGAGAAAGCAAGAAATTAATTCAAAAGGAGAAGGAAAGAAGAGGAGGGAGAGACACACACAGACACCCCCACAGAGAGACAGAGGAAAAAAAAAAAAAAAAAAAAGGAGAAAAGAGAAAAGAGAAAAGAGAAAAGAGAAAAGAGAAAAGAGAAAAGAGAAAAAAGAGGGAAGGGAAGTTCCGTGAAGGGAAGTTCCGGGAAGTTCTGGGAAGGGAGAGGAGGGGAGGGGAGGGGAGGGGAGAGGAGAGGAGAGGAGAGGAGAGGAGAGGAGAGGAGAGGAGAGGAGAGGAAAAAGAAAAAGAAAAAGAAAAAGAAAAAGAAAAAGAAAAAGAAAAAGAAAAAGAAAAAGAAAAAGAAAAAGAAAAAGAAAAAGAAAAAGAAAAAGAAAAAGAAAAAGAAAAGAAAAGAAAAGAAAAGAAAAGAAAAGAAAAGAAAAGAAAAAGCTAGCTGTTTCAGGGTCCTGGAGGCTGTACTTAGGCTTAGGGAGGGTTTCTCTTTATGGATAGATTTCTGCAGTTGGAAGATATGTTTCTCAAGTTTTATGCAAATTAGCTATTTTGCACAGTCTGTTTTTCAGGCCACTTTGGAAACTGGTAGAAGGCTTCAGGATCCTTAGTAGTCTTTATCCACCTCTGTAGTCCATGCCCACATCTTGGCCTAATTCTTGTGCTTGTGCCATACTGTGTTGTGCTTGTCTCCAGGAAAAATAAAAAGGTTGTTTTTTTTTTCCTCAGAAAAGTGCTGTTTGCCTCTCTGTCCACTTGGACCTTCTTTTCCAGCCAAATCTTGTTCTTTCAAATGACATGCTAATAGCAACAGTCCTTGGTTGACTCCACAGCCACCCAGTTATCAGTGTTTGAGACACTTTGGCCCATTATCTTCTGAGAACTGAGAGCTCGAAGGGTCTCACTTTGGACCATGGTTTATAGCATCTCAAGAGTGGGCTTTAGTCTTAGTAATTTTTCATCCTGGTCTCGATTTGATTCAGTAACTTTCTTTGAAGTTTCAATAACAAAATTTTATTCCATTTGGGTTTTTATTTAGGCAAGAAAAAGTAAGTTTTCAAGGCTGTTCATTAAAGAGCAGGTGCTCATTAAGGCACCTGTTCTGGGCCACACAGAGTGTTCCAGTTAAGTTCAAGAGGAGCTTAGCCCAGAGACCCGGCAGGGGGAATACACCACCATAATCTACCACATGGAAGACAGCTTCTCTGGACCTCTGCACAAATTGATGTTTCGAGAGCAGGGGCTGAGATATAAAGTAACAGCTTATTTTGTTGCATTTTATAGAACGAGACAGGAATTCCTTCTTATACAGAAGTGATCCTGTTGGCTTCCAGATGATCACAGGTTGAAATGGAAATTCATGATTATCTAAGCAGAGCACTATGAATAAATTATAGCAACACTTCATGACAGCAAACCATTTTCCACAATTTTCATACAGTCAAAAAACTGCAGAATAAATTTGATACAGATCAAAGGTCTGAGAAGAAAGGAGTTCACAGGCAGAAGAGAAGAGTATCCTTCGTAAGATCTTAAATGTCTGTTGTAGTTTCTGGGTACACAACTAATTACCAGATAAATTTGGCCTCTATGGCCTCTGATGTCTGATTTCCTTTTACAGCAGGGGGTTCAGATTACATATCCATCAGTGCCCTGCAGTTCAGTCTGATCACATAATGTATCCCAACCAAAAGCTGACTTTTTAGTCTTAGCATGTCATCTTTTTAGCAGTTTCTGTCACATGTGATGAAACAAAATGGAAATAAATCCAACATAAAACATCCTTACAAATGTATGAGAATTTGAAAGAGCTAGGCTTTTATAATTCTCTCTTCTCATTTCTCTCCAGCAACTGTAATTGTGGATCTGCATTGTTTCCTTTAGATTTTATACTTTTAATAATCTACCCATGCTTCTATTAGGATTTGCAAGCAAGTATCTAAAAATAATATTTATCTATACCATAATTTTGCACTATCATGATTACTAATGCTTCTTTTACAACGAACTTAATGCTCAAACTGCAAACCAGAGAAACAATAATACATGAAATCTCTATTCTGGGAAAGAACTGCAGTACAAATTCCAATTCTGAAACATTCCGCATGGCACATATACCTAGTGTCAGAAACATGAACACTTCATAACATGGCTTTTATGAAGTGAAGACTGTAAAGGCTTTGCCTACTTGTTTGGCCAGGGTGGGATAAATACTTAAACCTCTGTTTCTAATCAGTCTTTGTCTATTTCAAAGGGCTTGTCTGGATTTTTTTCATCCTTTTCTCCAGTGCTACCACTTAGCATTGCTATACATGACAAACATAAGTAAATTAAGAGCACAGCCTTATTCCACAAAAGTCTGAAAATTTTCTAACCTCAGTAACAACAATATCTGTCACCATAAATTCTCACTGCTAAAAGTGTGGAAATATGAACAATTTATGTCTTGATTCTCTGACTTGAACAAATGATCAGGGAATACCTGTCTTGGATATTTATGTTGCATTATGACTGAAATCCAGGTGAAATGGAAATATTAAAAGGACATCTCAATGTCTGCATGGATTGCAGATATCAAGATCTGCATAAGATTTCATCTCTTTCTGCCATCAAATCCTATATGCCACCTTCCTCCTTTAGTCTGGCAAAATGTACTAATATTATAGAATTATCAAATCATCAGGGTTGAAAGAGACCTTTAAGATCATCAGTTGCAACCATCAGCTCAGCACTACCACAGTAATCCCTAAACCACTAAACCACAACACCCAGCAGCAGATCCAAACATCTCTTAAACACCTCCAGGCAGGATGACTCCAGAGAGGTGTCAACCTCCCAGAGCAACCTATTCCAATGCCTGAACACCTGAACAGTGAAAAAACTCTTTCCAAATATCTAAACTAAATTTCCCCTTTCTCACTTTAAGGTCATTTTTCCTCGTCCTCTCACTGCAGGTACAGCAGAAGAGACCAGCAAAAAACCTTGCCACAAGCTCCTTTCAGGTACTTGTAGAGAGCAGTGAGATCCCCCCTGAGCCCCCTCAAGACCAAAGAAACCCAACTCCCTCAGCCATTCCTCATATGACACATTTCCTAGACCCTTCATGAGCTGCCCTTGTTGCCCTTCTCTGGACACACTCCAGCACCTCATTGTCCTTTTCAAAGTGAGGAGCCCAGAACTAAATGCAGTACCCCAGGTGTGGCCTCACCACTGCTGAGTACAGGGAGATGATCCCTTCCTAGTCCTGCTGGCTGCACTATTCTTGATAAGCTGTGTTCAGCACACCCTGTTGGTTCATATATCTTTAGGGAATTGCTTAAATTGCTCATCAGGAGCCTGCCATATCATTACCTTGCAGTCCTACAAGCATTAGGTTTACTGTCACACTGGATTTCCTACTTGGAAGGATGAGTTGTGAGCATCTATCTTACTGAGTGGGATTGCAGGCTAGTTTGCACAGGTAGTGTCAAGGCACTTTTCTTTATTAGTATGAAGTGCTAGACTCAAGAGTTTACAAAATTTATAATTCAGTCTTAGATTTCCATTTTTTGCTGTTGAGCTGCAAGATTTTTACAAGCTGAACTTGCCTATTTTGGTTCATATACCATTCCACCTGAAGTTTTTTTGCAAAAACTAGATGCTGAGACTTAAACCAAAACCATATGTATAGTTCCTTTAATTATTCTTCAATTTGATTTAAGGTTTTGAAGATTTTCTGCAAAGTTTACCTAAAGATTTTAAAATAACATGTTTATTTTTATAGTCTCTGTCTGCAAGGTTTGTATATTTAAAATATATAAATGAAAAACAAATTCAGGAATATGAATAATCCCTTTACTGTCCTTAATTACATTGATTGGTTGGTGGGTAGCCTTGGATGCTCTGGCTTGGTTTTGGTTTTCTTTGAGAGGGTTTTGGGGGGTGCTGTTTGTTTGGTGTGGTTTGTGTTTTGTTGGGTATTTTTTTTTTGTTTGATTTGGGTTTGTTTTTTGATTGTTTAGTTTAGTTTTGGTTTGGGGTTTTCTTTGTTTGTTGTTTGTTTGTTTGTTTTTAGTTTATTTTCAGTTTTTCTCTGAAATATGTTTAGGTGTCTAAGTCTTGTGCTGGATATGGTCTTCTGTTTGTTATAAGGTTTGGTGAAATCCAAGACTTTTTGAAGAACAAAATAAATAGCTACATAGTTGTGGGGTTTTTTTTTGTTGTTGTTGTTTTTTTTTTCTTTCTCTGTATTTATGTATCACTGAAAGAGACACATCTGAATGTGCATGCTTCTACCAATCTCTTGTGGTTTTGGTTTTTTTCAAAATAGTTCTTATTTTTAAATCTGTTCTATAAATCAGATTACAATAGTCTGAATTGTGATAAATGGAAAATAAATGCTTTAGCAGTTGGAGTACTATAGAGTTTAAAGCAAAATAAATCATTACTTTTCCAGTGAAATAAATGTTAACCTTCAAAGCTTACTGGTAAAATCAAACCCCTGCTTATTTCCACTACACCCAGAAATGCTGCTTTTGAAAAAAAGTTAATTGGTTATTACTGTAACAATGTCAGTAAATTGGTTTCCAGAAGAGGAAAAAAAAAAAAAAAAGAAAACCACACTGTACTATAAGCTGCACTTCTAAGACACTATTTTATTCAGACTTTACTTCTTAACACAGTAACATTTCTTCATGTTGGTCTTTAAAAAATCTTAATTTTTTTAATTCCCGTAAAATACGGCACAAAATTCAGGGGAGCAATTATGCACACCCACACACAAACACACAGAAATAAGATACTGTTATCTCTTTTTAAAATTTGCTATTAATATCTGATATCTCATTACTATCAGAAGGGCAGCTGCTGGTAATTAACTCATTCTGAAAATAAACAAAGATGGGAGATACTCCTATAATGCCTTCAGAGGATCTTTAGGTCTCATTCTAATTCTGGTGATCTGTAAAATTTGCCATTTGAGAACATCATAGACATTTGTTGACTATGAAGAAGTAGCAGTCACACTAATAGCTGCTGTCATATTGCAGATTATTTGCATTCTTAGTGTATAAAAGTGCTTTCAATTTTATGCAAATTGACACTTAAAAATAGTGTTTGAACAGTATTGCATCTGTGAACATCTCAAATCAGTCTCAGAGGCACTGGGCAAGATGTTACATTGGAACAATTTTGACTTATTTATTCTAAAGAGAGTAAAAAAAATCCATGCTCAATCCAATAAGATTCAAAATAGACCATGAAAACTTCATAAAACACCCACTGTGTATATGACATTGTAACTTATATATCTCTTTCATGTCACAGTATTTGATCCGAGTGACAGTTAATTTCATGATTGCATTTGCTTTTGCTTATTAAAAACCAAGTCGTGCAAAAAGGTGTCCTCAAATTACATTGATCTCAAGGGAATAATTCCTTACAGATTGCTGTGGTTTCTTAGAAACACAAGGATGACTACTATTTTTTTTTTTTTTTTGCTCTGTTTTCCAAACATGGTGCTGGCTTTAGGACCTAGAATCTTCTAGTAGAATTTTGTGTCTGAGACTTAATGACTTTGATCCTCTTTCCATTTTTTTCTTTAAACTTTTGCAATTCCAAAAGTGAGGTTGAGACATATTTGAGGGAGGAAATACTGATATTTATTGATGAATGCTAGTGGATGTCTTGAGGAATTATGTCCAGGATCAAACAAGACAACAGTTTCTGTGCTGCCATGGTTAAATAAATTCTGTGGGCATTCAAGGTTGGTATTACATTAGAAGAAGGACAATGGTAAACTGGTATAAATTTAGATTAAGTGGAGAAGATAACTATTGAAAAGATTTCTATAGAAGAGACACAAGTGAAGACAGATTGTTCAGTGCCCTAGGAATAGTTGCAAAGTTTTCTGTGGAAGAATAGAATGGAAAAACAACAGTTTTAGACTAAACTTTAGGATTTTCACAACAGTCTTAAAAGAATTGATGTTTATATTAAGTTGTTTTAGTGGAACCCATTAAAAACAGCTCAGAATCTGGTGTAAATATATGCCTTCTGTCTAGTAAATCTATCAGTTGAGTGGATTCTATATAGAGAGCTTTATTATTATTTTATAGATTTTTATAGATTTAGGAAAAAACCTTTAAAGTACCTTTTCATGTTGCATTTCTGGAATAAAAATAAAATTGATAGGTTAATGTTGTCCAGCACTGTGAGTGAAAAGGAAAATTTAGATGAAATCTTTATGAAAATATAATTTTTCTAAAATCTAAAGATGTAGAATGGGTGGCATAATTTTAGAGTGATGTTTTAATAACAAAAACAGCAAATAACCTTTCCTGAAATGCAGAAATCTGACTTGACTTTTTGATCACATCATAATCAGGTCACTTAACTTTTTTTACTTTCACTTAACTACTTTTTGCTTTCACTTAACTTTTTTTGCTTTCACTCAACTTATAACTTCACATGGGTAAGTCTACTATCTACAAATCTTTGCTTTAAGCCTTTAGATGCCAAGAGGATGTTGCATAGTTTCCTTTAAGGCAGACTTTTTTAAGTCCAAAAGCTCTCAGGGGTGTTAAGCCTTCTAATTACAGGATGTAAATAAATTAAAATTTTCCCCTTGATCATGCTAGCTATGTGCAATATTCAGGTTCACTGCAGTGTTGCTTATTTCTAGACATGGAGTAATCTGGATTACAGTCTGGAATGAGAGAACTGAGAGTGTACTGTGGATCTGTTTGTGGACCCCATAGAGGGTGAGCAGATTGATAACTCTGTAGGTGTATCAGAGCTGTGAAACAAACCAGACTTCTCTGCAGAACGTGTGATCCCATTTTATCAGCATAGCATATTGATCTGTAAAACATAGAATTGGTTCAAATAAAGGGGGATACTGTGCTGTGACCAAGGGTACATGAGAAGGAATAAATAATTTGCATGCTTCAAATTCCATCAATTCATTGACACTGTTAAATTCTGTGTCATATTATTTCTTAAAGAGAATAAAAAAATCCCGTAGCTTGCATAATGACTTGACTCTTACAAGTTTGGAATTAGTTTCAAGGTACTTTCTGTTGTAATAGCTCTGATAAAGCCATTCTTATTAGTCATAGTAATATTTTAGCAAATGGCAGGGACACTGTATGGGGAATTAATGTGATGTTATCCCCTCTGTGTGTGTATTATCCCTGAAATTAAAACAACACGAAACAAAACAAAATCGGGAAAAAAAAATAAATTAAAGCAAACAGAATAAAAACCATGTAAAATTGAAAATAAAAGGGGAAATTCATATTTCTTGGGCATGCTGTGTAAAGAGTTTTTGATTACTGAGTGTCCTGTACTGTCACAGCCTCTATCATTTATGTATAATTCATTGGTAAGTTTACAGATAGCTGTCATTTAGAGAAGGATAAAAACTATAACATACAAAAACATATTGAGTTTTTCCATACAACTTTTATATCTAGCCTTGAATCTTGTTTCCAGCAATGGCTATATAAGTCACTTCTCAGGGAAATGTATCACTTTAAAATAATAGAACAGTTGGAAGAGACACCTTCCACAGGACCAGATTGGTCAGAGCCCCATCCAACCTCACCTTCAATACTTCCAGGGATGCAAGCCACTTCTGGATGGGTTTCAGTGTCTCAACACCTCTAAAGGGTTTCTTCCTAATACCTCATCTAAACCTACTCCCTTTCAGTCTAAAGCCTTTCCCTCTTGTCCTGTCATTGTACTCCATGACAAAAGGCCCCTTTACTCTGACCATTTTTAGGTACTGGAAAGCTGCTCTAAGGTCTCCCTGTACTCTTCTCCAAGCTGAACATCTCTCTCAGAGATGTTCAGAGAATTCCATCTCTCTCAGCCTCTCTTCAGAGAAGATCTGCTTGCTCCAGCCTCTGATAATATCATGGCCCTCCTCTGGACATACCACAACAGGTTCACGTTTCTTATGGTGGGGGCTCTAGAGCTGGATGCAGAGCTCCAAGTGGGGATCTCATGAGAGGCACAGAGGGGACGAATTACATCCCCTCAGTCTCTTGGCCAAGCTGCTCTTGATGCAACCCAGGATGAATCAAGATTGCCTTTCTGGGCTGTGAGCGCACATTGCAGGCTCATATTCAGTTTTTCATTCACCAATATCCTCAAGTTCTTTTGCTCAAGGCTGCTCTCAATCTCCTTTCTGCCCAGTGCGAATCCATGTTTGTGATTGTCCAGAGTCAGATACAGGACTTGGCCTTCTTGCCTTCAGAAACTTTCTGAGATTCACACAGACCCACCTCTCAAGCCTGTTAAAGTCACTCAGGATGACACCCCTTCCCTCTAGAGTATAACCAGAGAACACAACTTGGTGTCATCCCCTTTTCCAGTCAGTAGAAACTTCACCAGTCTGTCATAACTGTCCAAACATAAAGGACAGTGGCTTAGAATTTACCTTCTTCAGGACCCCTGCATACATCTTACCAGATCTCCTGGACTTGTGCAGTTTCTAGTTCCTTAGGCGTTCTTGCACCTGGCCTTCTACAGTGGGCACTACTTTATTGTCCCAGTCCCTGCCTTTTAATTCTGTGAATTGGGTAGTGTGGCTGGACCACTTGCTGGTGAAGACTGAGGCAAGAGTTATGGAATATTAAAATTCAATAGAAAATTGAACTGAAATATACAATCTTACTGCTAAATATTGTTTTGTTGTTGGGGTTTTTTGTTGCTTTTTTTTTGCCATGTTATGTACTTTTTTAAATTGCTACAAGCTTTTAGAAAATAGTGTCAATCACGTGATCATCAAAACTCAAATATCAAACATCAAAACTCAAACTTAGAATACCAGTTATAATTTTCTCCTGTACCTTAAAGAAAAAACTTCTTCTTTATAAGAAACTTACGCTTATTATGTAACAGCCAAAATATTGAAAACAAGTGAAATAAATGGTTTTTACATTGTTATGCCCTCCAAATGCAACCATTAGAGATCCATTAAATTCCACAGCTATTTTACATGTCATGGCTGTGAACTGCTATTACCAGACAAGTACAACACTCTTATGGAAGAGATGAACTGTTTAATGATTTGTCTTTTTGATGGTTATCTTGTCTGAACTCAGAGAGCTGAAATGGCAGCTGTGACCCTGGTGTGATACTGACCCTACATGGCATCAAATCTCACCATAAAATGAAAACCAGGCAAATTTGTAACAAAAGACTTGATGCTAAGGTATATATGTTGGACATTCAGAATCTAAAGAAATTCAAACACTCACATGTGTGTAGTCTGCCAAAAATTATGATGGTATGAAACACTGAACAGCAAATATTCTTCATGAGTACTGACTATATGCAGTTCTCAGAAATATATCAGAAAGGTTAGCACAGAAAAATGAAGTTCCTAAAGAGAGGCCTTCTAGAATAATTATTTAATTTTAATTAACTGACCAATTCTTTCAAACTTTTAAAAACCAGTTGGTGGTAATAGAATTTCAAACAGACAGAAAAACACAACATGCATTTGAAAAGAAAGATATAAAGTAAAAGATGCATCAAAAAACAGCAGCAACACCAGAGTAATTCATGAAGTGATTGGTGTTGCCAAGTTTGCAGCTAAAGATAATTACACTTAGACTTGTGCATTCAGCTATGAAGTCATTAAAATTGACTCAATTCCCACCCTGCTGCAGCAGTTATCACCTTAGCCACACTGCCTAAGATGACATTAATCCCTCTGAGAAGCTCTGAACTCTCAGCAGATAGCATGTTTCCCCTGAAAATAGAACACTTAGATACAAACCACGTTTCTTCTCTCCCATGAGAGCTACTTGAAACCTTGGGTCACAGCAGAGACTGGGCTGGAAACTCTAAAACCCTCTTGTTTATCTTCTGACATTGTTTGGAAAGAAATACCTATTCATGGATTCAAGATGTGATAGACAATGATTTTATTGACTTTGTAAAGAAATTTGTTTGGGAAGGTAAATGGCTTGACCCTGATCTGAAAGACATTTCGGAATCTTATACATTAACTCTTACAGAAAAAGGGTTGTCACAATGTTCATAAATTTAAAATATAGATGGCAAGATTCACTGTGGAAAGAGCTATGATCCTGTAGATGATGATGGTAAATAATTTAGTGATACACTACTGAATTTGAGTTCTGAGGGTTCTTTAGTACCATTGTGTTAATCTTCTGGAGCCTAAATGAATAAGATAGAAGTCAAGTTCCTAAGATTGCAGAAGTGGTTGAAAATGTAGAGATAAAATGTAGAGATAAAACCATTGACCTAAGTCAAACTGGAAGATGTCTTTTAGGCTTTGGAATATTTTGACTAGGTGTCAGATGTCTTTTTTGTTTTTACTTTATTTATGCATTAATACAGCTTTATTTATTTATTTATTTATTTATTTATGCATTAATACAGCAGGAAAGTGTGATCCTTCTATGAAAAATACTCTGTGTAAAGAGATTGAGCTGGTTGCAACATAAAGTAGAAATAATGACCAAATACACAAATGTATATATTCTCTAGAATCAAATGAAATATGGAGGTTCTGAACATTACCTGTGTTTTTAAGAGAAATCTGTTACAAGGAAACAACAACAACTGAACAATACTTTAATGATAAATACTATGCATGATATTGTAAAAAATTCAAGGTTAAATTAATGCAGTTAATCTTATGAAGTATGTTATATATGTACATGTATATATGTGTATGAAATTGATCCAGCTACAATGGATGTATCCACACAGCCTCATTGTTTATGTGGTAAACCATTGCATGTAAACTCGAAGACAGAACCAGGCAAGAAAATGAAGGGTATAAATAATTGAAGACATGGATGAAGATGTCTAGAAATTAATATGAATATAATCAGAATTTCATGGTAGGACAAAGATTTACTACACTTTTTTTTCTTTGAGTGTGTTCATTTGTAACTAGAGAACACAAGCATTTGAAGAAAGATGGTATAAAAATGTATAAATATTGATTTTAAAATAAATATTAAATTACACTTGCTTTATATTTTGATAGTTTTGGTTCAGCTGTTTTGGGAGTAGGAGATGAAAAGAGGATAGAATTTTTTCACAATGCAGTTTGATTTTAAAGCATTTAGGGACAATTTTTTTTTCTAATTTGTCACTAACTTCAATTAATTGTTTTTGTTTGTTTTGTTTTGTTTTATTTCCCTCTATCTTTTCATCTCAATGATCTTTAATTATACAGAAAGTTGTGATCAGGATTCACAGAAAGATAACAGACAATCACAATGCAATCGACATTAACTTATGCTTCATGATGGAAGCTTCTTCACCTTTGATGAGGATTCTCTACTGCTTTCAGAATATAAATTTTAAAAGAGATTTCTTAACTCCCTATTTGACTTTCATTTCAGTGAACACTGCATAATAGCAGTAGGATACCAATATCAAAATGATTAAAATTAGGCATTATTTCATACTTTGAGTGTTAGCAAAGAGAGACACACAGTGGTGTCATAAAGATACAGACTCTATGGTTTCAACAAATTATATTATTTTGTTTTCTTGAGAAAAATTATCAACTTAAAATTACAAACTATTAGATTAATTCGGTGCTGAAGTTATTTGATTATACAACTAATCACTTACATATAAGTGTTGGGAACAAAAAAAGTCTACTGAAGTGGAATTCATAGGGTAAGTTAGTATATAACAATGCCCTCCAGGCATTAAATTTGTTTTCTTTTAGCAGTTTTTAATTTCACTTTCATTAAAGCTATTTGAAAGAACATATGATATACCACGGTGGTCAACTCTCCATAAATGTGAAGTCTGTCATACCCATTACCTTGCTATCTAAGCATATACAAAATTAAGGAAATACTTTTGCCAACATTTTACAGTTTACTTTAAAAACACATCCTTAGCTAAACTAAGTAATGGCACTTCTCAAATTTACTTCAGTTGTTCCATAGCCATCATGGGTAGGTGGTTTTGCTGTGTAGAATGTGTACCACAGAAAGCATGTCATAAAAAAAAAAAAAAAGAGTTTGGAATTCTGACCTGACATTAGATGGGGAAGTGTTACAGTAAACTACAAAGGTCAGGATTAGAACAACTTCAAAGTATTAAAAATGGGAGTGCAAACTTTCAGTAGGAATTTATCTTGGAAAAGGTGATTAAACAACCCAAAATATTGGCTAGAAAGTCGGAAACTGACCTTACAGATCTTTAGCTTACAAATATGATATAAATTCTGACAAACTTTTCTTTACTAATCTACCTACCCAGAAAAAAATTACTTGATTTTTCTCTAAATATTACTAGTTGTCACTTTTTTTCTACACCATCTGAAAAAATGCTAGATAGTGTAGAACCTGATATATGACTAGTTTCTAGCCACACTGTGAAGAACACTGGAAAAATTTCAACCATTTCCTGCACATTTTCTGTTTAACTGATTGAATATCCAGACAGGTCTTCAGGAAAAAAAAAATTCTCATAATTTCTGCTGTCAGTCTTCTAAAAATATTTTATATGCTCCATGTTTGCAAGCTACTCAGACCAAGAAGATCAAGTGAAACTTCTTGGAAGAAGCACAAGCAGGTTACATCATCGCTGGTTTCTGTTCTGTTGCACCAGGTAAAAACCATCAGATCGTATGGTTTGTTAGGGCACTTGAGTTCCTTTACATTTTGAAAGCAGTAATTGAGGTGAACTATTGAATGGAGTTGAACTGCACACTACAAATAAACAGAAAACTTCCTTTCTAGGGCGTGGAAAGCGTAGCTTTAATGTCTGCTGTACATGGTCATGGGCACATTTTAGAACATGTGTTCCATCGACTGATCAAACCAGGACTAAGAAAGTAAAAATTATAATTCTGAAATACCTAACTTGAGGTGGTTTCTATGTTTAGTTAGGTTGGTATTATGGTCATTTTCAGTAACAAATACATCTTCTCACTTCTGATGATAAACTGATCTTCCTACCAGGATGTTCTTTGCAACTTTAACAGGAATCTGAATAATAAAACAGTCAATCCTTTCTCAATGAAGCCTACTGACAGATGAAGTTGGCAACCCTCAGTGCTTAAATGAGTGTTTCACCAGTGTTCTAAATGGAAGCAGATGGCAACTTCCCAGAGAATGTGCACATTCCCCGGGGGAGAGGAGAAATGTTACAGCACTCCACCATTGCACTGAAGCAGATAATTAGGCAATTAGATCTATTAAAAGCTGACAAAAGGAAAAGTATAGATGAACCTTCTCCTTAGGCTTCAGTATGGCAACACTTGTAATAGCCTAGAAAAATTCACGGTGAACATGATTTATGAATTTTCAGACTGATTTATTGCAAATTACACACGTATAATCCCATGAACACCTAATATATACTATAGGTACATATACACTATAGGTGTATTTCACATATAACCATATATATTTACACATATAATACATGTGTGATTATGAATAATTGTCTTTCTTCAGACTATGGTGAATTTTTTTAAAAGTCTGAGGCTAATGTAGTTTGTGCTCTAATTTGCCGCAGTGGACTTGATTGCACACAGATCTGTTTCAGGATGCCAAAATGGAAAGACTGGGCATTATTCTGTTCCTCATGGAAGCTAGCTGTCTTTTCCAGTATATCTGGGAGAGAAAAATGTTTGCAGTACTATGAGTGGAGAGAAAGCTTTTCCATTTCTTAAACAATACTTTTGCTAGGAAATGAACATATCTTCAGCATGGACTGTGTGTGTGTCTGCACACATACTTCAGCAACAGTCAGATAAACCCAGCTTAAACACTCACATCACAGAAAGAAAGATTGGGGAAGTAAAGATTTAGTAAGAATTATTAGTTTTGGGATATCACATAAAGCTACTTAAAAACTTCTGAAAATAAGTAGATTTTAGGAAAGAAAATAATTATACTTTGTAAGTATAATTTAGGAAAATTCCACAAATGAGATCTGATCTGTGAGACATTTACGTCAGCAATTTTCTGTTCATATGATTTTGGAGTTAATAAAAAGATTGGTGGAACTGAAACTAATTTAACTCTCATATTTGTTGGATTAAATGTTAACACTATAAAAGGTGTAAAATAATTGAGTCAGTTAGACCTGCTTATTTTTGGTGTATGAGTACAAATAATAGATTTTGCAATTTGTTTCTTGAGTGTTCCTTTTGGTACAAGGAAAAAGGCATATTTAAAGGCTCTTCCCAGTCTGATCTTTTATTAGCTGAAAAATGACAGATATTATGACACATACTATACAAACACAGGAGAAAATAAATGTGGATTAACACACACTTTAAAAAATCTATACTACGCAGTATTTTAACTATTTTAAGACATACATGTAGTTAGAGGAACAAGAATAATAAATTAAGTACAGATAATATAATAAAGTAAATTCACATCAAATAAATTAGAAAGATCCTGATCATAAAGAAATTGAAAGAACCCAAACTTAAAGACATCAGGCAGAATATACCTTGTGATATCTGATGCAACATGGCATAGAGTAAAGAAATGAAAATACAAGAAATAACACAAAATCTTAGAATAAAAAATAAAAGAAATAATAAAAAGACCAGGCAATGTTAGAGAAAGAGATAGCAAACAGTTGCTATGAGACAAAGCTATGGATAGGCAATATCATCAGCTTCTTAAGACTTTTCAAAACTAAGTTAATTTAAAAAAAAACTTTTCTTACTAAGAGGCTTATAGCTTTTATGTTGCTTCAGTACTTGGTTTGTTCTACACCAATATTCTCCCTCTTGAGTTGTTCCTTTGCAAGAAAAGTGAAAAATTCCTTAGGTTATTTCTCTGCAAACAAGAAGATCTTTTTTAAAAAAAATTACCTCACAATTTTATTTCCTTTTTAAAACATGACATCCTTGAACTATTCCTACCTTGTTCTGTACATCAGGGACAGTTTTGAATTCTCCTCCAGTAATTTCTGGATAGTTTCCAATTTCTATGATTTAATTGACTTAATTGTGAACCAAGAATATAAATGTTCTCTCACCACTGCATTGTAATTCTAATGCCCAACCTTTTGCAGGTTTCAGAGAGATAGTTCACATGCATGAGCATACAACTTGGTTTTATATATATCTGGTTGTCATTGGGGAAAGAAGCTAGGAAGGTCTCATTGTCCTCCTTGTCTGTCTCCCTTCTTCAATGAAAACTGTTCATTGCATTGGCAAATGCCATTTTAATGTAGGAAATCTAATGTCTCTGTACTCCCTCAGAGCACCTTTTGAGAGTTTGGTTTCCTTTCACGCAAGGAAACTAAATTGACTTTCATCAGATCAAGCTAGCATCTTTGGAGTTTCCTTATATGACTTCTTATTGGAAAAAAACAAAAGTGATAAAAACTCTGACACTTTACAACTAATTGGTCTTTATACAGATTAATAAGAAAAAAAAATTAAAAAGTAGTTCAGGCCACACAACCCAACAATACTTTCTGGTATTTAATTCAATGGACCTATGACTTATTCTTTTAATATTTCTCCTTTCTGCTTAAGCATTATTAATATATTACAATTGAAAAGGTACAAACTAAGTGAAAAGTCTGTGTAAAAAGCAACTGGCTCAGATGTTGCTTTATTATAATTAACACATAGTTCTCAGAACATGTACCAAGGTTATAAAAGTTGTTTGACTATTATATGGAGGTCAATCTATGAATTTTTTGGTGAAAGGATGCTATATTTGAGATTCTATAAGAGACATAATGGATTTTAAAGCCAAGAAGTTGAAATAAAGATACTTTCAAGCAGGTTGAAAACAAATAATGTGGTACTTATTGTAAAGTATAAAGTTGTGATTATTTAGAGAATGCCATGTAGTTTTAAATTAAAGTTATTTATTAATTTTCTTCTCAAATATCTTTCTATATTTTCCATTCCAGACAATGTGTATTTAGCTTCAACATACAAGGAAAACATATTTATGAAGTTATCAAGGTCCATGTGAGGCCCAGTAATGGACCTCTTCATCTCCACTATTTTTGGTGAATTCTGAAGTTGTTTTCATCTCACTTTCATAATGACAGCTTTCTTCTAGCTTTCTTAGTTTTCCTAAAGCCAAAAGATTTAAAAATGTGATGAGTGAATGCATTAGTGCCTGGCTGCATCTCTTTGTGTTTAACATATATGCACAAACATATAAAGCTTAAAATATTTTATCATTTATCATTATATATATAATATTATTTTATATGTTTTCATATGTTTGTATATATATATATATATATATATATATATATATATATATATATATATAATTTACACATGCATGCATATACACATGCTTTTGGCCTTACCTGGCTTCTTTTTCTTGTTTTTCAAAAATTTAATATCTTATTCATTCTTTCACTTAAAATCTGGATTTCATGAACAAGCTGCTCTATGCTTCTTTTAGACAGTGAAAAGACTAAGAATGAATTAGAAATTCACATTACTTTTCCCATAAACCTGTTTACTCTCAAATACTCCAAATGAAAAGCTAATTTATTAATTAAATATTTTCATGCACCTTTCAGATGAAACATAGTGTGATTTCAGGAAACAAATCCACAATAATTCAGAAATAAGCCTCCATCCTGAGGCAATTATTCATTTCATGGTAAAAGATTGTTTTGTTTGATCCCACTTATGACATTAATATATGTCCTTATTCAGAAGTTTTCAGAGGTGTTAATTTAAATGGAAAAGTCAAAGACATGAGAATTTTTCTTACTTTAAGTATAATTCTTTTATTTTCAAGTTAAAACTGAAGCTGTTAAAGTTATTTTAAATCATGACTTAAGCTGTGCCCTCAAGGATCTTTTGACAAAAGCTTACTAGGTTTTCTCTGAAGATCTCCCTCCCTAATCTAAAATTTGACATTTTGAATGCATTTTCACAAATTACTCACAAAAAAACCCAAGACAAAGTACTGTCTTCTACAAATACTGATCATCTATAAAAGTATTTTTTAAACAAATATAGATTACTTTCCTGAAAAATGGGAACTATCGCAGTTTTTAGGGCATCCGGTTTTTCGTTGGTTTTTTTTTTTTTTTTTTTTTTTCTGCTAATTGGTTTCTATAACTCTCTAGGTTATTTTCCTAGAGAGAAGAATTACTGTCTTGGTTTAGTGTGTGTCTTAATCCCTACCTTAAGGTGCCTTAACAAACTGCTATAGAAAAAGGCAACTTTAAACAGAATGCAAAGGAGATTCTAATGCCTCTTATGCACTGGCTTCAAAACATGGATGAGGCACATGATAAAAGCTTCATATTGGCATGTTCTACAAATGCTTGTGTTAGCAGCTTTACAAGAGGTACCACTTTCATCCAAATAGCATGAAAATGCTTCATTTTCCCCAACTTGTCACAGTACATTAATCGACTCAATTATCATTTGCTGGCCTCATTTGTTAGTTCCTGGCATTTAAACTCAGAATTTTTAGCAGAAAATACTATATTAAACTAGAATCTGTTTACTGTATACCTTGATATTTGAATTTAATTATGTAAGTGCAATGTTTATCTAAGTATATACATAATTTCCCTTGATCAAAATATATTATTCACTTAAATATGAAAACGTAACATCAGCCAAAATATCTACAAGCATATACATGTATATGCACACATAACTGTGCATATGATTTTAAACATCAAAATTCTATTCTTTATGTTCTTGACTTTACACATTAAGGACTCAAAACTTAGAAAATGAAAAGGGTGTTACTTCTTTCATGTTTTTCACCTATTTAATTCTTTAATTTACTAGCATATATTCTTTTCAATGCCATTTTAATGAGACCATAGATGTCATATTTTCTACAAGATCTCTGTCCTCTTGCCTGCAAAAATAGAATCGTTCAGTATATGAATCTTGATAGTACTTATTATTTGGAAGAACATAATGTTCCTTTGTTCCTGAATCTTAAATTGAGTGGTTAGAGCCAGGACATTATGGTACTATAAACTAACTTTTACAGTTAGTAGAATATTATTTTGGAACTTTATGTTAAACTTGAATTTGAGACACGTTCTGCACATAATACTGGACAAAGCAGCCATAAAAAACTTCATATTTGTTTGGAATTTTGTGAATAAGTTTTTGAAAACCTATAAGAGAAGACAGCTGAGATATTTGTTGAAATGCTATATTCACAGCTTTCTCTGAAGCCTAGAGAACTGTCTACATTTTTAGGTATACGCTAAATTAAACATAGAATCATAAAATTGTTACTGGAAAAGATCTCCAAGATCACGGAGCAAGTCACACCAGTGAAATACTACTGCCACCTTCACCAATAAACTATGTCCCCAAGTGTCACATCTAGATATATTTTGAACACTTGCAGGGATGGTCATTTCACCATATACTTCAGCAGCTTTCTCCAATGCCTGACCACTCTTTTGGTGAAGAAATTTTTCCTAATATCCAATCTAAACTTCCCCTGAAACAACTTGAGGCCATTTCTTCTCCTGCTATTGTTTGGCACTTGGGAGAAGAAACTGACACCCACCAAGATTTAACTTCCTTTCAGGCAGTTATAGAGAGAGAGAGAGAAGGTCCTCCTTTACTCCAGGCCAAACAATCCCAGCTCTGTCAGGTGCTCCTTATGAGATCTGTGCTCCAGTCCCTTCACCAGCTTCATTGGCATTCTCTGGACATTCTCATACCCCTCAATGTCTTGTTTGTATTGAGGAGCTCAAAACTGAACACAGGATTTGAGGTGTAGCCTCGTCTTAGTACAGGGGGATGACCTCTGCCTTCTTACTGCTGGCCACACTGAAGGTCAGGAGACCATTGGCCTGCTTGACCACCTGTGCCCACATTGGCTCATGTTCAGCCACTGTTGACCAGCATGCCAAGGTCCTTCTCTGCCAGCAGCTTTCCAGACAATCTTCCTGTCTTGTTCTGTCCTGTCCTGTCCTGTCCTGTCCTTTCCTATCCTAGCCAAGTTCAGGATCCAACACTTTGCACTCCAACACTTGTTGAATCTCAGACAATTGCCTTTGGCCATTAGGCTCTGGCCTATAAATCCAGCCTCTCCAGGTCAGAGCCTTTCTACTCTCCAGCAGGTCAAGACTTCCACTGAACTTAGTGTCATTTGCAAACTTACTGAGGATGCGTTTAATCCTCTTGTCCAGGAATAGAGATATTAAACAGGATTTGCCCCAATACTGAGAGCTGGGAAACTTGTGATAAGCCACTAACTGTATTTAACTCCATTCACGACCACTTTCTGGGCTCTATCATCCAGACAGTTTTTTACTCAATGAACATTGCACTTGCCCTAGCCAGGAGCAGCCAGACTCTCCAGAAGAATGCTGTGGGAGACAGTGTCAAAGACTTTAATAAAATCTAGGCAGACAACATCCATAGCCTTTCCCTCATCCACCAAGTGGATCACTTTTTCATGGAAGTAGATCAGGCAGTAGATCAGATGTCTTGTACATCCTATGTGATGGTACTCAAGATGAGTACTCCATGATCTTCCCTGGCAGAGAGGTCAGGCTAACAGGCATGTAGTTCCCCATATCCTCATGCCTGACTGTCTTGCAGATGGGTATCATATTTGCTAATGTACAGTCAGCTGGAACCTCCTCAGTCAGCCAAGACTGCCAGTAAATGATTGAAAGTGGACCAGTGAGCACTTCCATCAGCAGTCTCAGTACTCTTGGGTGAATCTCAGATGGCCCCATAGACTTCTGTGTGTCTAAGACTTGTAGCAGATCTCAGATTGTTTCCTCCTTGTTTTGTGGGGGTTTCATTCTGCTCCCTGTATTTCAGCTCACGGGGCTGGGCAACCTGAGGACAATTTGTTGTGTTAGTAAAGACTGAGGAGAAGAAGGTGCTAAGTATCTCGGGCTTTTCCTCATCCCGTGTCATTATGATTCCACCCCCCAACCTGTGAAGCATGGAGATTCTCCTTAGCACTCATTTTTTTTGCTGACATATTTATAAAAACATTTTGTCTTTCACAGCTTTATCCAGATGAAGTTCTAGTTGGGTTTTGGCCCTCCTAACTTTTTCCCTGCATAATCCCATGACACCCTTCTGAATTCTGACTCATGACAGTCCTGCTGAGTTGTCTGTCTCTTCTTCCAAAGGTGAATAAAATAATGAACACAAGAAATATTTCCAGACACATGAGCTCGGTGTCTTTAAGTTGGGAGAATTTCCCCACTTATAATATGGACAAGAAACTTGCATTTTAACTTTGATATGGATTTGCAAAACCTTTCTTAGATAAATCCCAAGCAAGGCTCATAGGTTGCTACTGCTTAGAGATAATTTCCAAAAGGCAGTTATGACATGACAAAATGCTATTCAGAGAAATAAGATGAGGTAATTTAGACAATGAATGTTCTTAGTGAAAGAGAATAGTCTAAGGTGAATGAAATTTTCTGTTGTAGATACAGTATTTAGGGCCTTTATATTCAACATTTCTTGTTATATGAGAAGTAGTCCAAAGAACACTTAAAGTTGAAAGATATTTTTGGCCATGAAAGAAAATCAATATTTATAGTCACTGAATACAATTTTTTTAATTTTTTTTTTTTTTTTAATCTAGACTGGCATTTGTTTATTTCTTTCTTCTGGATAGACAAGAGGAAAATAAAATTCTCTACTGAAACACCTCCTAGAAAATATTGTTTTCATGGTCTGGTCCAGCTGCTTGACAGAATGTTCATTATCAGTATCAATATTGCCCTGCTGTTTTTATCTCCTTTATGCCCAAGAGGAAAAAGATGAGAGGCTCATAGCAAAGTTAAGAATATGATACTACAATGAAAAAGAAAACCATTCCAGAATAGCCAGCCTCACAGTCATAAACTAATGTCAGGTACGTTGAATTAACAAATATGGATATAGGAACATGATGCCTACTACTGCAAACTACTTTCCCCAACTCTGGGTATTCAAGCCTTCAGACCATAAAATAAAAGATATTTTCAGTGTTAATCCCTAAGTGCTCAGATACAGAAAATTACTTGTTCAGGCCTCAAAAAAAATAAAAGCTGAGCATTCCCTCTGCTCAGTAGGTCCATGCCCTGAAATTACCTAAGCATGCCATTGTTCCCTGCTTCTAGCAATCTGATCTTCTTTAGAGAACATATATCTCAGCAGATGCAGGCTATTGGCATCCAGTCAGAGTTTCAGAAAAATGCAATAAACAGCTAAGCAGATGAAAATGGCATACTCTCAGGCGCCCAGTTTTTTAAGATGTGATTAGAAGAAACATACAGCATGTCAAAAGAACATGATTCAGAACATTTCAGAGATTAATTCCATACTGTATTTGCTTATAAATGCAGCTCATTGTAGAGGAGGAAAAAGAAAGACTTTTTACAATGTTCCAGTGACCCAATATTTAGACTCTCTGTTCAAGAATTAGGAGAACAGAAAATTTAGTTCTCTTCCTGGCTTCAGACCTGTCCAGCTTCTTAAAACATCTTTTAAGCACTTTTACAAGGCCAAGTACTGGATTCTGGACTGAGATAGGACAACCTTCTGACTAGGGAACCAGAGGCTAAGAGCAGTGCTGCAGGAGGGCACCTGAGGGTCCTGGTCGATGGCACATTGAACATGAGCCAGAAGTGCCCTGGCATCCAGGAAGGCCAACCAGGTCCTGAAGGGCATCAGGAACAGCATCAACAGCCAGGCAAGGGAGGGGATTGTCCTGCTCTGCTCTGCACTGGGGCGGCCTCACCTCAAGTGCTGGGGGTAGTTTTGGGTGCCACAATATAAGAAAGATAGAAGCTGTTAGAGAGCATCCAAAGGAGAACAACGGAGATCGTGAAGGGTCTGGAGGGGAAGGCGTTTGAGGAACAGCTGAGGTCACTTGGTCTGTTCAGCCTGGAGGAAACTGAGGGGGAACATCACTGAGATCTTCAACCCGCTCATGAAGGGAAGGGGATAGTACTGACCTCTTAACTCTTCTGATCAGTGATTGGACTTGAGTAAATGCCATGAAGTTGAGTCAGGGGAGGTTTATGTTAGATATCAGGAAAATGTTTTTCACCCAAAGATCATGCTCCCCAAGGAAGTAGTCATAGCACCAAACCTGTTTGAGTTCAAGAAGCATTTGGACAATTTTTGGGTTTTTCTGCACTGGGCTGGGATCCTGGTGGGTACCTTCCAACTCAGCAGATTCTATGATTCTATGGCTCCATGCTTGTTGTATTTCTAACTTTAAAGCCTTTTAATTCAAAATCAAGAGCAACTAGGGCATTGGAAGTTATTAATATTTGTCTTCTCTGAAGATTTGAATACTCTGACTACTCCAAAACTAAAGAGTCATATTTTTACTCGTTAGCATTTCAGCCCATTAACATTTTCTGCTTTTTTTTTTTTTTTTTTTTTTTTTTTCCTGTGTTGTAGCACAGCTTTATAAAGGTATGGAAGAAGAATCAGGTGGTGCCTAACAAAAACAGGCAAATATTTAAATTATGTGTCCTGGGAACCTCCTGATTTTTATCTCAACTAGCAGATATTTTAAAACCATTTTGTCATGGATGAATCTTCATCTTCTAAGTTATTAAATAAGAGACAGGAGCCATCCATAGCTCTTGCATCTGTTTTATTTTGAACAACTGCAAGAACTAAGTATTTGTGCAATAAATGAACTGTTTGGAAATCTACCAAAATGAACCCCAAGATTATCTAGATTTCCTTAAGGTTTTGAGTACACTCAGAATTATCTGAAAGGTAGTCTCTGACTGTACAGAAGCTTGAACTTAGTCTATCCATCTGTCTTCTTCTGATGTAGCTTTTGAATGAGATGCCCTGATTTTGAAAGTTTGTCTCACAAATTAAAAATACCCAAACCCAATGGTTTGATATTGTCACACATAATATAACATCTCAGTTTGAAAATTTAACATCTGGAAAAGTAGCAACCAATTGAAAATTAGATCTTTCAATGGCAAATTTCTGTTTCCCTCAGCATTATGTGATGCTGGTAACAGCACTGTCAACATGTGGGATTCTACAAATAATTTAATATCAAAAAGTAGACTCATAAATATAGATATAATGAATATTGCACATACACCTGGAAGTAAATAACTGAGTAAAAATAAGTAAAATTCAATACCTTGATGAAGAGAACAGTAGCTTAGCAGTTTTTAATTTGTTTTTACGATATTTTAAAAATTAAACATAAAATAATTTAAAAGTAAATAACAAAATAAGTTAATAATGAACAATAACTTTTGTACATCACAACAATTTTTCTAAACTGGCAATCATAAATGAAAACTAAATCTGTTCATTAAAGAACAGAAAAAAAGAACATGAGTTATTTATAGTATTGCTATAATTTTTCCAGCTAACCTGCTTGGAGAACTTGCTTCAGACTGTATTGAACCAATAAATTATCGTTTAATGTCTTTTTTGTCATTTTTGGTGTCTTGGAGACATCCCCAGAAGCACATGGTGATTACTGCGCTGTATACACCTGAAATCAGAACATGAGTATTTCTCACAATGCCCCTACAATTCTGATATGAATACAGGGACAGTAGATTATGTAAAAAGATAGGCAGGGGGAAGAGAAGTTTGGATCCTCATCTTAGGACACCAACACTGTCAGAGTTCTCAAATACTTTCTAGGCAATGCACTACAGGTGGAGTATTTTACAGAGAGCAAAAAGAGAGGAGAAGCTCCAGATGAGTCAATGGCACATTAGTAGAAATTCCTAATGATTCCTAATGTAGAAATTCCTAATGATTCCTGCCTCCTGTAGAGGCCTTCCTTACGCACATAAAATATTTCTTGTCCTTTCTTTTCAGGAGCAACAGTTTCTTACAATAGCTACTTTTATATTCCTAAATCTCAGCACTTAATTAATCCTCTCTCTGGATACATTTTTATTTAATATGGTCACAATGTGTTTTTTTGTTTTGTTTTGTTTTGTTTTTTCTCATAAACAAAAATTATTACTCTTGTTTTGGTTTTCTTCTTCATTTAAAATATCTTGATGTATCAAAATCAGAATTCTATGAAATTTCTCTTTCTTATTTTATGCATAGAGCCATGCATATTGCATGAGAAACTCAGGCAGCTGCTGGAGTTTGAGGTGGTGTTTAGAGTAATTTTGAATAAGATGAAGAAGTCATATAGTAGAGTGTGTGAGACTAGAAGGCAAGTGCTCAGACATATGATCCAGTGACTAAAATTTGAACTATCATATATTGCCTGATTTGTAAAACTGTCCATATATAATTCATAAGAAAAAAAAAAATCACACAACCTCTTTTCTTGGGTCACACTGTAAATGTTTCAAGTAAGAGACATTATGCGGTTAACTTGGCTGATTCATAAAGCTGAAATGGCACAAAAGTTTCTGAGTTTATAATTATTATATTTTCAAGTTATCAATTATAATTATTATAATTTCAATAAAAAGTATAGACTTGAAAAATTAAATTTGTGAATGCCTAATTAATTTGTCCTTCTAGAAATATTTTCTGAGGATCTTTGTTAATCAAAAAATAAGTATATATGCTTATTATCCAATTTCTAAATGTATCTATGATCTTACATCCTGTTTAAAGCAATGGGAATTTATGTTCTTAAATTATTTTGAAGCTGTGATTACATAAATCTCATTGAATATCTAATTTTTATGCAGCTTAGTCTCAAGTCCTCATGAAATTTCCTGCCATTCCTGAGATTTAATTCTACTGTTTAAGTCCCACTTTACTGTGTGGAACATTTACAGCTGTTTTTCTATGCCTTGCCATTACTGTTGACTGAGGAATACATACTACTAGTGATATTTATTTTTATTTTGTTAGAATTTGATTCACAGTCAGGCAATAAGAGTACATACTAGAGTTTTATTTCTTTATAATGTGGCAATTTCAGTCCACGATAAAGTTAAATTTGTCATATCTGCCTTTAAATTTAGACCTGTTCACATTATAGTGGTTCATGCTTTAGTGATTGTCAAGCATCAGAAGATCAACTCTATATACCCAACAGCTTCAAAAACGGAAATAGCCATCTATTCAAATGCTTTTGTTTCAGATAACTGTTTTAAATCAATCAGACTAGTTAGTAACAGAGCTAATAAACATTGGCTTGACTATTCATTTCTATTTTCTTTCCTTTCTAATTACCTTTATGCCTGAGCAGGCCTACCAGGATTAGCCTCATTGTTGAAACCATTGAGATAGTTGAAACCACTTTAGATCTTCCATGACATTGACTTGAACATGGGATTTTCAGTAGACTACAAGATATTCCTAAATTCTGTCTAAACACTTCAGCAGAACTTGGATGGAACACAGTGGTAAAATTCCTAGAAAGGTAGTGAATGAATTGTAAGTAAAATTTCACAAGTTTCTATCTTTGGCATCTGAAAAGATTTAAAAATTCTCATTGAGGAAATAAGGGATCTTTGAAAGCAGAGCTTTTAACTTTTCATTTAATCATTTTAATATTTTTCATATATTAAACTGAAAAGTTAATCCCTGCAAAATTTACTAATGCTAATTTTGGACCAGAAGTTGCAGAAGTCTCAGGATATGGGAGAAGCCTGTTCAGGGCCATTTCAACCTGAAAGATTGGAATCTTTATTCATGCTTCATTGGCCAATATTTATTATATCAGAACTTTGACCAGCAGGTCGAGGGAGGTGTTTTTTCCCCTCTGCACTGCTCTTGTGAAACCTCACCTGGAGTAATGCATCCTGTTCTGGAGCCACCAACATAAGAAAGGCATGGACCTGTTCAAGCAAGTTCTGACAAAAACAACAAAGATAATCAGAGGGCTGGACCACCTCTCGTATGAAAACGAATTGAGAAAATTCGGTTTATTCAGCCTGGAGAAGAGAAGGTTTGTGAAGGAGAACTTGTCATTGCATAAAGCCCTACAAGTGTACTGGAGAAGGACTTTTTACAAGGGCATGTAGTGATAGGACAAGGGTTAATGGTTGTAAACTGCAAGAGGGTAGGTTTAAATCATATATTAGGAAGAAATTCTTTACTGTGAGAGTGGTGAGACACTGGAACTGGTTGCGAGAAGTTGTGGATATTCCAGGCCTGGAAGTGTTCAAGGCCAGGCTGAACAAGGCTCTGAGCAACTGATCTAGTGGGTGGCATCGACACCCATGGCAGAGAGGCTGGGACTAGATGATCTTTAATGTCCCTTTAAACACTTAATATTCTATGATTCTATTATTCATAAGCTTCACACAGGCCCACCTCTCAGGCCTGTCCAGGCCTGTCCAGGCCCCCTGCAAGGCATCCCTTCACTGCAACCTGTTGACAGCACCACAGTGCCTTCATCCCATCATCAGATTTGCTGAGAGTGCACTCAAGTCCACTGTCCATGTTGCCAACAAAGGTGGGAAGCAGATCCAGTCCCAATGCCAGTCCCTGAGAAACATCAACCATCACTGGTCTCTATTCAGACGTCAAGTCATTGATCATGGCTTTAAACCAAAAAAGCATGTAGAATGCAATATCATGTAAAATGTTATTTATTTACACTTAGTTGGAACATAAAATTTTCTTTATTAGCAGTTTTAAGCAACATCATGCTTTGATATTTAGCAGAGTGTATTGGCATCAGAAACTGAGGTAGTCGTCTGCCCAACCCATCAGAGAATGTTGGTGTACTGGATGCTGCAAAAAAAAAAAAAAGTGAATGTGGCTGCTTGTGGAGAGACAAAAGGAGATGCTGCTGAAGGCAGTTTCCCCTCTGATATGTTTCACCTGTGTTAATTATCTTAGAGTAGAAACAGCCTTGCCCTCACAACCTTGGGCATGATAAAGAGTGAATTAATGGGGAAGTTGGTCAGTTGGAGTCTGCTCGCTGTGCTGTGAAGACCTAGGGACAGGAGGTTGTGCAAGGGCCAGAAAAGGTAAGATATTGTACATAGGACAGACAGGGTTAGGCAGCCGTGCTAGGGGCAGGAAGGAGCGAGACAGAACTGAAGAAGAGAGACAGAGCCAGGGCTGTGTGGAGCTGCTCTTAGAAGCTACAGAAGAAAGATATGGGAGAATTTTTGAATAACAAGATGAAGATACTTGAAGCTTCTGATGATTCTAATGAAGCACCTCAAGTGCAGTGTCCATGTTGACTGCCACATATCAGCGACTGCGACAGCTGCTCTAAAATTTTGCAGTGTTACTTTGTGGTCATGTGTTTTTGTTAAGTTGTTGTGAAGTTATTTTCCCAATGGATCATGCCTGTTTACCCCCCGATATGTTTGATATTGCCCAGTTTATCTCCTTCCACACCCAGTTGTCCATCACTCCCTAGAACTGCCCTCTACCACATTTACATAAATATCACCCTTCCCTAATCCTGCCCTTGGTTCTAGAAAGTTCCCTGTCAGTCCTTGTTCCAACCCCCTGCCTAAACCCCTCCCAGGAACTCCCCTATTCCACAAAGCCCCATTGGTCCATGTGCCCCTTTCCACTCCCACTGTCTTTCCTACTGGTTGTCATATTATGTGTCCCTCCCTAATCTCCCCCCTGTTGTATCCCTGATTGGTTGCAGAATTGCACCCTCCCCCTGTACCTCCCCCATTTAAAAGGTTGTGCACAATGCTGATTTTTGGCTTTTCATCTCTGCTCTCTTGGGGAATAAACTCCTTTAAGAAGCACATGAAAGGCTCCTCCCTGTTCCTCGCCCTGATCCTGGACGCTGTCCCAGCAGCTGCCGCTGAGGGCAGGAGCAGCCCTGCTCGGTACCGCCACTGGGGCCAAAGCCGGACCTGGGGTGGCCACATTCGGCATGGACCAGGCAGTGAGAGCTAGCTCGGGGGGTTTCCCCAGCCCTGTGTCAGTACTTACAGAGGATACAATTGCTTCAGTTTCAAATCTAGGCAAAAAAAATCCCATCTTGTGTAGCACTGCTTGAAGCACATTACAGACCCTTTTCTTTGTTTAAATTCTGTTTCTGTGCATGAAAGTCATCTCATATATTTTAATACTAAAAAGTCATTGTAAAGTGATGTAAGACTACAAACTACCTGAAGTAAGATGAAGTCTCTGCCTCCTACTCCTGTGACTCTCTGGACAGCCTACTAGAGCACTAGATATTCTCTCCCTCTCTGTCTTTAATTATTACATGGAAATGTAACTGCTTCCATGTTAATGAGATGATAGAAGAGTGGTTTATAACATTACAATCAGTAAAGAATCTATGAGGAGATATTAAAACTGCTTCAGAGTTCCTGCAGG